>CM031238.1:757817754-758435254 GCA_018340775.1 Taxus wallichiana var. yunnanensis | reverse complement strand
GAACTTGTTATTATTAGTAGGGATAGTTTTGATAAGAGTGATGAATCCCTTCTTGATGCAACTAAACATACTCCACCGATCCATAGAAATAGAGAAAATATTTTAGGAGGCATTTCAAAAAGAATCTATTGTGCCCATGACCTCTTTCTCCCGCACTCCTTGTGTGAGATTTGGAGAAGAAGTGGATAGATCTGAATCTTATTTCCAAGAACATGCCTTGATTTACAAATTCAATGGATGGTGGCCCACTCTACTAGACCTACATGCCTGGATTTTAAAATGTTGGCTCCCTTTCTTGATGGCTAGGTAGACATTTACCCTTGTGTTAAAGGAATTTTTATTATAGTTTTCACTGATCTTAGTAATAGGAATATCATTTATGAAACATTATGGATCCAAAACCTCACAACTTTATTGTGAAACCCTAGTTCCCTTCTTTTAACCCTCTTACTGAATCATTTTCAACCAAACTAGTTTGGGTTAGAATGCCACATTTTCCCCTTCAATGTTGGGTGTAAAGTTATCTCATTGCATAGGTAACACCATTGGTAAAATCATTAATGTTAATGTAGATATCTCTTGCTATATCCACACCACTTATGCCCAAATCCTTGATGAAATTGACACCTCAAAAAAACTTACCATAAATATTGACCTTAAAGTCCAAGACCTAATTTGGACATAACCTCTTGATTATAAAGGGTTATCATTCATATGCATAAATGTTTTACTTTGGGATATGTTGTTGTTTACTATCACTTAGAGAGGAAAAAAATGTGAAAACTATTTTTGGAAATATGCCCTCCCATGCCATATGGTGATAAACAAAAAAATCAATAGTGCACCTAACGAGGAGTATCTTCCTTAAAATCCTTTAAGGGATCCTACAAGACCACTTAGTGAAATACAAGTTGAAGATATGGGAAAATCTAATGTGGAAATCCAGACAAGCAAATGTGATGCTCGAACTTTGATATATTGGGAAAGGAAAATACAAATCAGCTGATAGATTCTCTTGAGGTAAATTTACCTATTGATGTTGTTTCTAAAGGTTGGAAAACAATGATTAGCAAGAAAAAATCAACTCACAATAAAATTATTTCTCCTACCTAGTTGTTTCTTTCGTTGTTGGAAGTTTTTGATTTTCATATTTTGTTGTGTTTAAGGCTATATCTGGGCTTTCAGGCCTTCTTGTAACAGAGTATGGACCCTAGGAAAATCCTCCTTTTACCAATTATTAAAAAAATATTTATTTTTAAAATTTAACATACACACATAGATATGTGTTTGTGTGTGTGTGTTTGTTTGTACATTATACTCAAATATTTTTGTTACATGTAACTAAAAATAACAATACCTATGAAGGTGTCATTGATGTCTGCAATCCAAATGTATCACTCAAAAAAATGTCAGACATAACCACATCATCATGTGTACCACTGGAAACTCCACCAACATCAATCTTCATTAAACTACCATCCTCATCGGGTCCAATACATATGCTACCACAATATGTGCAAATATGTGGCCTCATGCTACTACTTCATGGAGGAATCCTCTTTCTACATCCACTAATATAAGTTTTAGAAACCTCCCTCGTATGTTGGAAAATGGTATCAGAGAGCACCTAAAGCGCATGCAATGTATCAATATTTATTGTCCTTTACTATTGTATGGACCATCTCAGCATGAGGGAGATTTTGGATGGGGACTCTATCATGTTGAATATGAGCATGATGTGCACCTAGTCTATCCTGTGCAGATCCTTTTCCTTGGCCCTGAAACTTGTGGTAGTCAAAATAGTTAGGGATCTCATTGAGGATAAACTCACAATAGAGTTTCCCTAAAAAAATTATGGAACCTCATTTTTATTGCAAGGTGGTATATCAAATACCATCCACCATTGGTCCCAAAAATTATTTTTTATCAAATTTTTATTGCACCAGTGGATTGGAAAGTGTTTGCATGAAAATAGAACTAGAAAATCTATTCTAGGTCGATGAATAATGTAAAAGTGAGGTCTTTTGTAATTTTTTTATTTTACATTTTCATATGATAATTTATCAGCATAATATTCCCCAAAAAACTCTCTATAGGATGTTAACACATAAATATTGCTCGTTAATGTGTTAACCTAAGCCAACAATGCCTCAATGTATTTGTAAGAAAGTCACGGTGAGTGTTTGTGGAATTGGGATCCCTCATTAATTTAATAAATTCCTCAATTTCAATATTATTCTCCACTATATGGGCAGCTAAATCCTCTTGACTACATGGAGGATCTACAACAATTCTAGGAGGTTTATGATGGATACTAGGATTGTAAGGTTTTGTTTTTAGTTTTGGGGGAGCTATAAGAATCATAAAAATATATATTTTATTAGAATCTATACTAAAAACATCAATAATTACCAAATTTTATTGTAATTGAGAAAAATAATTTTCCCTACCTCTTCTTTGTCACGACATTGTTGAATTCATCTTGATGCAACCTTCTACGTGATCTACTGAAACTTTTGTGTGAGAAAAAGGTTAAGGATGAAACATGAGTTCTTGGTTTGTAGAGAAATTCACATTTGGGGGCAGATAAAAATGGAGAATGGGTTTGTTGATTTTATTTAAGGTTTAAGGAAACTCATACACATTTTTAAAATGTGTATGCATTATATTTTGGTAATTACCAAAGTAGAACATGCCCCGATGTTATTCTTTTTTTTTCTCCCATATATTGTCTACTTTTTGGCCTTAATACGCCCGTGCACTTACCCTAATATTTTTACTTAACATTCACAACCTTAATTTTAAATTAACTCAAGAGATGAGGAGAGGAACTTTTTAACAACTCAAATTTTCACATTCTATATATTTTTACAAAATATTTTTTTGTTCTATAGCTATTGGGAAAACTAAAGCTCTATATTGTATTTCAAAACATGCTCACGGATGAAATGAATATGTATCTCAATATGATTTGTTCTCTCATGAAACATTAAATTGCAAACAAGTTTGAGAACACCCTCATTGTTAACATACAAGTTATTGTATTTCTCCTACGGTACTCCAAGTCCCTCGAATATGTGACATAACCATCGTTTCACATACAACTCAACCTGCAACACAACATTTGACCTCTCGTAGAAAAGCTAGAAATAAAGTTTTGTTTCTTCCTTTACCATGGTATTGGTTTAGATCCCAAAAAGAAAACAAATCCGAAGTGGATTTCCCATTATCAATATTACCTACATAATCAAAATATGAATATCTAGTCAATAAAAAATGATCATTCTTCTTGTACTCAAGACAAAGATCCATAATACCTTTGAGATATCTCAAGATCCACCTTATTGATTTCCAATGAAAAATCTAGGTTTATGCATGAACCAAGAAAGATAGATAACTATAAAGCTAATATCTAGTCTAGCATATCGAGGTAAATAAGACTTCCAACCAACTATCGATAGAGAGTTGCATTTACTAGAGGATATTAATATGTTCAAGATAATTTAAGTATCATCTCCATGGGTGGAGAAATCGAAGTGAAATCCATAATCCTAAATTTTTTCACCATTATCATGGTATATTTCAACTAATAAACAAAAACATGATTCTCCTTTTACCATAATTCCAATCTAAAAAAGTAGTGCATGATCTCAAGATATGTTATATCGAATGATCAATTAAGATATTTATTAATAGCATCAATCACCTTTATTATGCTTCTAGTGATGACTACAATGGCGACATATACAAAATCTATCAAAATATCTCCTCCTTGCATCTTGAGATACATATTGGGATCATATGTATTTGTCACAAATATATATTGACCAATATTCTCATCAAGCTTGATGTACCAAGCCCGAGGTGCATGTTTAAGGCCATAAAGAGATTTGATGAGTCTACATACCTTGTTTCCGATCTAGGTATGAAAAAGTGTCAAGTTGAGTCATGTAGACTTCCTCATGTAGATATCCATTTAGAAAGGCAATTTTCATGTCGATCGATGGAATTTCTAACTAAACAAAGGTGTAGAGAAAATATCCTCCTAATTGTTTTAATATTAGTTGTGAGAGAAAATGTCTCCTCATAATATATGCATCTTTTTGTGCATACACCTTTCTTACCATTCTTGCTTTGTATTTATCAATAGTCCTATTTGATTTTTACTTTATTTTGAATATTCATCTACAACCAATGGGATTCTTCCCTAGTGGAATATCGATAACCTACGAGGTGTTATTTTTCATTGCTAACTAATAATCATCATCCATCACATCTTTCCAAGATTTTAAGCTGTAGGGATTCATGTGAATTAGAGGTCTAAATAGATTCAACAAGTTTACTCATAACAAAAAATAATAATTTTTCTCAGATTTACTATGAATTCTTGGTCCATTGGTGGATGTCTCTAGAGGAACACCAAAATTTTCATCTTGAATTATATTTGTATACCACTTTGGAATACGTTGTATTGTTCATGTGGGTTGTGGTGTTGTCTAATAATCACCATCATCCCCATGATCATTGTCATCATCGGTGGGAACATTCTCCTTTTGTTTTCACAATAAGTTTTCTATCCAAATCAAGTTAGTCTAAATAATGAGACTCAACCTTTTTCTTCTCAAATAAATCAACATTTGTATTGGTGTAGACTTTTTGGACTTCGGATCCATCATTTTATACCTAAGATCCTCTTTATTATAGACAATGAAGAGTAGATTCTCTTATTTTATGTCCAACTTATTTTTTTCTTATTTGGTATGTGCATGTTGGCTTTGCACCTGAATACTCTAAGGTGTGAAATTGATGGATTCTAAATCAAATATTCCTCATGTGGTGTTACCGTATCAAGAGAAACTATGGGCACTTTGTTTAGAAAATATAATAATGTCTTCCCTACTTTGTCCTAGAATGTCTTCGTTAGTCAGAGTCATCGATCACACAACACATCATCTCCATGATATTATGGTTCCTTATATTAACAAAACTATTTTTATAAGGTGTGTGTGGAGGAGGAATTTATAACTATAATTGTAATTTTAATCTTCAATGAAATTGTACAAACAAGGATTCGAATCTTATTGATATGAAAAAGTTGTGTCATTCTTCTATAATTTTGATATTAATACATAAATATTCAAGTCCTCTTTATTTTTTTATTAATGCTCATTAGCTCATTAAAATATATTTAACATAGGTATTCATGAAGAGATTAATAAATATTATTTGTAAATTACATCATTTAATACAAAAGATACATTGAAATAAACTTATTTATTATTTCCAATCTCATTCCTAATTTTATAAGAATATAAATTGAGTTCTGAGTACATGAATAAGATGTTAGATCTTGATTAAGGATATCTTTAGCTAAATTTTGGGTTTTATCTCATAAAATTTAGATATAATATGATTATAACCTCCTATAAGGTGAGTATATAAGTCAATTACATTTTCTAAAACTTTAAAGTAAAGAGCATTTTGTATTCATTCACCCTATACTATGACATTAATGCGAGATGATATTGTTTTCTTAAAATATTGATGGATCCTTAAGATATTCATTCAATATGAGGGCTAGAAAATTTTTAAATTTTTTATACATGATATTGTAGACACAAAATCATGCACATACTACTATTCTATTATACCGCTAAGTATGTTGTTTTATGTATGGATCTTGAGTAAGAAAAGTATTCACTGGTGACACACTTCCTAGTCCATCTACTTGCTTTGATTGTTTCTATTATTTTATCTCTCACATATGTCACTTCTACACCAAATTATTTTAGGTCACATGTATCCCTATCTTTCGGTCTTCATACATTTTTCATCAGTTTTCTTAGGACACTAGCACCTAGAACCATACATTAGCGCACAACACTCTTATCCAACTTGGGAACTCATGGCTTCTTTGGTTTTGTTAACATTTTAAAACATTTTTGTTGAAATTTTTCATTTATTGCTCTATCTTGAGGTCTTAGTCAAGCATGTCATGTCACTAGTGTTGAAATTCAAGCAAGAGTATACATTATAAGGGAAATTTTATCAAGGGCTATCTATCTACATACTAACAAAAGGACTGCATTTTTGGATTATTACTCTACATACACTGCATAGGAAGGGGAAGTTTCTAAATTCCATCCCACACATTTTCATTTTATCTAGCTATAACACGTTATCTTAGCATCACCGACATGAGGGAAAACTAGGAGCACTATTGCACACACAAGCACATAAAACTACATGGATTCTAAGATGTAGTTCAAAATTTGGTCATAAGTTCATCCTTTGGGTGACCTTCAAGATCAAGTTTGAATCCCCACTTACATATTTCTTTTTAATATTTAATGTATTTTGGGGGTTTTGTAGCATACTATCTATTTTGTAGGTTACCAGCAAACTCGACTATCTTCTAGCGACCTACATGTGATCAATAGTGAAGGGTAGAGAAACCCTAGTGATACCAAAAATTTAAGTTCTGATCCTTTGTGTAGTCACAGGTTCCTATAGAAGGTCACGGTGCCCGGTGCCCTCATCCTCTTGAGGCACCCCTATCTAGGTTATTCTACAAGTTCCAAAATTTGTATCGAGTATTTCCAAGATTACTTTGCCCAACCTTTTCATTAGTTATTCCACTTTGGATATACTTTAGGATAAGAAAAAATAAGATAAGTTCCCTATATATTTCATTTTATTACATAGTTACATCTTTAAAAGTCTTAGCATTTGTATCTTATTGTATACCATTATAGTCATTTGAAATTATAATTTAACATAATACTTTAATATTTTTAAAATCATTTAGTAAACCCAACTCTTAGAAATCCTTTCCCTAAGATCCACTAAACCCTAATGGATAAAAGTAGATCTCCTTCTCCTAGGAAAGTTATGCATCATGTTAGTGTGAATCTTATCCTTGATGATGTTATTGAGGCTGAACTTAAGACTCTTTATCACAATCCTCAACTTGATGCTGACATTCAAAGACAACTTCTAGCTAATGAAAGTGTTATTCCTACTTATTTTAACAACTCTAGTTGTGCCATCGTTGAATCTCCTATAAACTTCACTTTTTGTTTTCCTTTCTCTTCCATTCACACTCATTTCAATTTTTTGTACTTCTAATTTTTTTTTGAAACTCTTGATTATGCTATTATCAATCATATGCTTGGTCTTAATGGTGATGTTGTAGAAAAATCATGATGAAAATGTACATGCACATGATGTTATTTCTCATTCTATTCGGGAAGAATGTAAATTTATATTTCATACTTCTTCTATTTCTTAAAATGTCTCTAATGATTATAAATATACATCACATGATCGTTCTTCTCCTACTTCACTATATGTTGATGGCGTGTTTGATGAATTACTTGCATGTGAAATCTTATCCGATACGATTATATTATTGAGCATGCACATGTTAGTTAAGATTCCACTTCCCTTGACCTGGTAAATGTGAAATTTCCACTCCTCTTTCATATAATTTTAAGGTTTTTTCTGATAGCATCCATGATGATTCTTACATTCCTACTATCTCACCACTTATGGTTTCTTTGATTCCACTATTAGTTTTCCGCTAATATTTTATGTTCTTCTCTGTCTCTTTCCTCTTCTTCTTCTCTCAAGGATTTTCATGTTACTTCTTCTATTTCTCCTAGTATACCGCCTCTCATTTCTTATACATCTACATCTAGTGTGTTCATATAATCTTCATATGTTTCTTCTTCTTCTCATATTTCTATGATCACTCATAATTGTTTCACCTCAAAGTAAGAAGTAAAAAGATAAGGTAATGATCAAGGAGGAATACCTGTGATTATGTAGACGGTATGCACACGTTGTAGAATTTGATCAGACTAAATGTGAGAGATTCCCTTTGGCTAGGAGGAACAACCTATATAAGAAACAAAAAAAGACCACAAAATGATATTAAATAACAAATGACAGTGGATTGCCTAGCAATTTCTAGTTCCAGGAAGTGTGATACTTCCTAGATGGTTGTCAATCCATTGTTTTAAATTAATGAAAGTAAATACAAGAAATAAAGGTCCTATTTCTAACACTTTGATTTAGGTATCTCAAAATATTATCAACACACTAGATTAAATAGAATATTGAAATAAAAACTAATCTAGCATTAGGAAAGGTATGTTTCTGGTTGGGAAGGTCACAAAGGTGTTTGGTAAGGTCACTGGGATATCTGGTAAGGTCTGGATGGAATTTGGTGGAGTTATGGGTTGTTTGGTGGAGGTTTAGAAAAATACATAGTGACCAATGTTGGTCTGGTGACCGATGTCGGTACAGATGTGAGACCAACGATGGTTAAGGTGAGACCGATGATGGTTAAGGTGACCGACGTCGGTAGGGGAAATTTGGTAGTAATTAAATAAAATCATTTTTGAACTTCTCTGTGATTGCACAAAGAATGGAGGGAGAGTGGTTGGGTTCATAATATTACCAGGAAGACTCAGGAATGTGTAGAGGGCAGGTATGGAGAGCCAAAAGTGCATAGGTGGTTGGGTTGATGGATTGGTGAGAAGGTGGAGATAAAGGAATACATAGAGAATTAAAATATAATGAAGGAAGTAATGGATATAACCTTTAAGCAAGCACAAATGATATAAATTATGTATACTTACTTGCATTTGTAGATCCGATAGGTGAAGGAGGATGGTAGTTGATCCGTGAAGAACCTCTATGTTCAGTGCCATGGTAATACTCCTAGAGTGTCCCCGTGAATATTCTAATACCTTGGGATGAGATTCAGATGCTTGCTTGGGCTTGTGGTTGAGTATTTTACTTCGTCTAGATGTTGAGAGGATTGGATTCATTATTGAATGTAATAGTTCTCCCAAAACTAAAAATGACCAACCTAGGTAAAAGGTTGTAAATTTTTAAATAAAGTAACCGATTAAGGTTAGGTGATTGGTGTTGGTCGAGGAATAACCGACGTTGGTTAAGGAAGGAAAGTCTAGGTTTACCAAAAATAGTCAGATCTTCCCATTTGGCATGCTTTCTCATTGATTCCGCTTATTAAAGATGATTCCATGTGAGCGAAGGAAGGAAGAACTTAGAAA
The DNA here is from genome assembly GCA_018340775.1 of Taxus wallichiana var. yunnanensis. Classification (NCBI taxonomy): domain Eukaryota; kingdom Viridiplantae; phylum Streptophyta; class Pinopsida; order Cupressales; family Taxaceae; genus Taxus; species Taxus wallichiana. The sequence continues at coordinate 758,426,171 of CM031238.1, read as the reverse complement.
AGGTCCAGTTAGGTTTAGGAATAATTCTTAGTTAGTTAGGTCAAGTGGTGACTCAACACTATGAGTGATGACTCGGTCATTGTGAGTTAAATGCCTATGGAATGGGTCTAGGGTGAGGTGTCTAGGTGAGGTGGAGGTGTGAGGGTGAAATTAATTAAATTAAATTAATTAATAATGTGAAGATGAATAATTAATAATGGGGTGATGGTGTCATGATTAATTAAATATATTATGTTAATTGATTGAAGGGGACCAAGGGGAGTGTAACCCAAATTTGGTGTCTACATTTTCCCCTTTTTGTCACATAGCTTGTATTTGGTAAGCGATGCTGACAAAAACAGAAGTGGTTGCCCCAAATATAAGTGAGAGTGGGGTTTCCCAAGTAGGGATGAAGGTGCTCCCCCTCAAACCAAAAACCGATGAGGTAGGAAATGTATTCGGGAGTGGTTTGATAAATAGGTTATTGAGGAAAGTGAGGGCGGTAGGTAAGGGTATGGTCATTGTGGGTAATGGGTAAAGGTCGGGTTGGGTAATGGGTAATGGAAATCGAATGCATGCACATGTTTAGATTGTAATACAATACTAGGTGGAAGAGCTTGCAAACTCTACATTGTCAAAGGTCGATAGGTTTATCCAAATGAGGTTGAAGTGATTCATGTATCCAAGGTATAGGATATGGTCATGAAGCACAACGAGGTCAGTGTAGGAATGGGTAATAGGTTTTTTTCCATTGAACTAAAGGTATGGTTAGGATAAACATCACGTCATTAGGCAAGGTAAGGTCATTAGGCTAAACAACATGGGTAACAACATCACAAGGTATAGTGAGTACACAAATTCAAATGTCACAAAAGGTGGTTCAGGTCAGGGTATGTGGGTCAGGGCACAGGTAGGGCCGAGGTATAGGTAAATAACATGTCCCTAAATGCAATTAAGGAAATGTACAAGTAATTTAGGCATGTGGGCAAGGTGTAAGTGGTGTTGGTAAGGGTAATAGTTGTATGAGAAACATTGTTTCAAGCTAAATGGGCATAGGGTAGGTCAAATGGGTATATCGGGTGACCGATGTCGGTTATAGCTTAACCGATATCATTTTTCTAGGGCATGACATGACCAACGTCGGTTATGTCAATTTGGGGCTAAAAAGGAAAATCCACTTTTACGGATTCATTTGAACCTTTCTACTTTTAGAAAATGACAGAGAAGAAGAGTAAGAGTGGAAAGCGATGATACGAGGTGTTTGAGCTGAGTTGGCGAGTGACTAGCACATGATTGGCATTTGGTAGGTGGGTCCACGAGATTGATTGGAGCTATTTGATTGGTGGCGAGGTGAGGAGTTGATTTGTGGCATGGCAGAGGTGGGAGAGGGAGTGGGTGGACCACCTGCATAAAGAACCAGACATGCTATCGTGAAGATAGCTCCGAGAGAAAAGGTAGGAGACAATCCAAATCCTTCATTTTAGTTGAAAAGATTGAAATTGTTTTGTTTATTGCGTGTGAAATTTGGGTAGAAATTTAATTTTGAAAATGTGGTTAAAATGAATGAAACGAGGGGTGGGAAGGTCATTGGATGGATAGGATAGTGTACCATTATTTTGATTTTTGATATATATACTGGCCTGTGTGCCAAGACGTGAGATTGTACATGAGAGGTTTTGAGATACTGATATTTATTTATATATGTATTAATACACAGACACTCCCATTATATAGTTTGATGATATTTACTAGATGGATGATGTACTCATTTTTAATTTCCATTGTTATTGTGTATTATGGAAACTAGTTGAATTAGGCATGATTGAGTCAAGGTCATGTAGGCATGGTGGATTCTAGGTCATTTAGGCATGGTTGAGTTTAGGTGAGTTAGGCATGGTGGAGTCAAGGTCATATAGGCATGGTGGAGTCTAGGTCATTTAGGAATGGTTGAGTTTAGGTGAGTTAGGCATGGTGGAGTCAAGGTCATATAGGCATGGTGGAGTCAAGGTCATATAGGCATGGTGGAGTTAAGTATAGGCATGGTTGAGTTTAGGTGAGTTAGGCATGGTGGAGTCATGTTTTTGCATTTGATTTAATTTCCAAGTTATAGGTAGTATGGAAAATAAATGATGATGTATATGTATGTTGTGGTGTAAATTTCCAAATATTTGATATCATGAAAATGTGAAATGATTGATGTATGATATGGTTGATGTTATAAAATGGTAAGTATGTATGTTATTATGATTTGTTTAATTTTCTAGTTTTGTGTGAAATGAAAACTAAGGTAGAATGTGAATATAAAAGGGGAAAATTGGTTAGGGAAAGATTGGTTGAGCTAACCTCCAAGGGCCCCATGCCCTCAAAGTGTTGCCTACATAGCCCTGACGAAAAGGGGCCTCAGGCCGATGTAGTTCTCCCATAAGCTAGGGAAGAATAGGATGAGGATAGATGAATGGGTCGGTAGGTTTTAGGCATGATTGAGTCTAGGTCATTTAGGCATGGTTGATTTTAGGTCATTTAGGCATGGTTGAGTGTAGGTCATATATGCATGGTTGAATTTAGGTCGAATAGACATGGTTGTTGGCTATGGTGAATAGATATGGGTGATTTTGGTGGAAGAGGAATTCCCAGAATGTAGGTGTTGAAGGTATGGTCTTGTGAAGGAGGATCAATAAGTAAGAAAAGAGGTGAATGGTAAGAGGAGATAAAAATCCGTCTAATTGGTAAGAACCATTACGAGTCTATCATACCAAAGATTAGCTTATGAACATAAAACCCTAAAGGCATTGCATGATTGACTATTCTAAGGGTGAATAAGGTCACATGATCATGAAATGTCACATTTGCAGCACATCCCTTGAGTAGGTAGAAGATTAAAAAGGAAAATACGGTGAGGTGAAAGAGGTTGCTTTAACATAACCTAGTGTGAGACAACATGCCTCTTCTACAAGATACCCTAGATCAAAATAGGTGATTCCATGACGAAAAAGAGTTATATTTTTCCTTTTGCTTTTTTTTTATATATTGATCGATGTGGGAAGTCTAGGTGGGATGAGTAGAATATCTCCTTGAGGTCTTCATGAAGTTGATCGATGCGGGAAGCTTCAGAATATTTTTATTTTTTTTTTCAGGAATAGTCTTCTTTTTATGATAGACTATGTACAATATGGATAGCTTTGTATAACTTTCCTTCGAGGGAGCAGTCTATTTATAGTAGAAAGATAGAAAGATAGATGACCTTTTTGAGGAGTTATCTTTTTGATAGAATTTTCACTCAACGAGTTTGAATCGAAAAATCTTGTATATTACTTTTGAATTGTTTTTGGACTTTTAGGTCATCAACAAGACTATAGAGAAGTATAGGCTTATTTTATGAAGACAAAACTATAGCACACAAAGGTTAGTTATGAAAGAGAGGTTTGAAGTGACGAATGGCCATGGGATTTCATCTTGAAAAGGATGAAAAGTATCCATGAGAAGCATGGCATGAGTAGAGTTGTGGTACTCATATTGAAGATAAAAATTTGAAAGGTGACGGGTAATCACATGATTCTTATTTAGTCATTGATCCTTAAAATAGGTAAGTGGAAAGTGAATGGTGATCAAGGGACAAGTGTTTAATGGATAGACTATCATCCAAGACTTGATTAAAAAATAGAATGTTCAAAGATGCAAGGCATTGAGGGGATCGGTTCAGAGTTTACCTTCAAGTGAAGACAAACGATAAGTGCCCGATCCATAGGCATGAGTAATGACATAGGATCAAGCGAATTTGGAGAAAACTTACCCCATTTATTTTTCTCTCGCTTTTATTATATGTTGATTTTCCTTTGGGATAAGATCACCGACCTAAAAGGTTTGTTCTTGGACATGTTTATCGTAGGAATGTTTACGTTTTTGGTAGATTTGGAGGTGATTGAGAGCATTTAATTGATGTTCATCTAATAACTTGAGTTCATCAAACGGTCATGGAAAAAATCATCATCGTTTAGCATATCTTTAAGTGAGATATGAAGTGATCGAATTTGGACTTCAAGAGGCAAGACAACCTCTATACCGTAGACCCAATAAAAAGGTGTGGCTTGAGTTGAGGTTAGAATACTAGTGCAATAAGCCCATAAGGAAAAAGGAATGTGCGTGTGTCAATCCTTACTAGTATCATCAACCAATTTCATCATAATTTTGTTTAAGGTTTTGTTGGTTGATTTGGCTTGGCCATTTTTTAGGATAATAAGGTGAAGAAAAATTGAGTTGAATGCCAAAGGCATCATAGATTTTCCATAGGGTTTTATTTTTAAATTATTTTCCATTATCATTGATGAGGCAGTGAGGAACACCAAAGCAAAAAATGATTTGATGATTAATGAATTCAAATTTTTCTTAGCTTTTGTAGAAATAAGAGGTACAGCTTCCACCCATTTAGTGTAATACTCGATAGTGGTAATAATACATTGATGGTGTCGGGAAGAATGAGGGTTGATCTCTCTAACAAGATCTAAACTCCATTGAGAGAAAGGCTAAAGGACTCGTGTAATCTGTAAGGCATGACTAGGGATGTGATGAAGATTAGCATATTGCTGACATTTGGTACAATGCTTGACATAGTCACAAAAATCATGGCTTAGGTTGTCCAATAATAGCCTGTGCGGGATACGTTTAGTGACAGCTAAGCCACTAAAGTGACCCCCATAATTGCCATCATGAGCTTCCTTGACGGTGTATGGAATTTCAAAACATGTAAGGCATCGTAAGAGCATAGAGTCAAAACCGCATTTATAGAGAATACCACCCATGATGACATAGTGAGAGACACTTTTGAGAAAGGCTCGCTTTCCATTGTAAGTAAGATCTGGAGGAATAATTGAAAGGGAAAGGTAGTCAACAAATTACTTACACCAAAGGTCACATGGGTCATTTTCAATGGTTGCTACAAGGTTGATGTCTCGAAATAGATAAGAGGGTGATTGCAACCTTTATACAAAGTGAAAAATATTTTTGAGTGGGAGGGTGAAAGGGGGATTTAAGAAGCAAGATAGGCCATGATATACACAAATTTATTAGTGTAAGGCGGGGTGGTTTGAAGTTCATAACGGTCAAAGGTAGTTAATAAGGTGAAGAAAATTGAGTTTAATGCCGAAGGCATCATAGATTTTCCATAGGGTTTTATTTTTAAATTATTTTCCATTATCATTGATGAGGCGGTGAGGAACACCAAAGCAAAAATGATGTGATGATTAATGAATTCAAATTTTTCTTAGCTTTTGTAGAAATAAGAGGTACAAAATTGACTTCCACCCATTTAGTGTAATACTCGATAGTGGTAATAATACATTGATGGTGTCGGGAAGAATGAGGGTTGATCTCTCTAACAAGATCTAAACTCCATTGAGAGAAAGGCTAAAGGACTCGTGTAATCGTAAGGCATGACTAGGGATGTGATGAAGATTAGCATATTGTCTTGACATTTGGTACAATGCTTGACATAGTCACAAAAATCATGGCTTAGGGTTGTCCAATAATAGCTCAAAGTGCGGGATACGTTTAGTGACAGCTAAGCCACTAAAGTGACCCCATAATTGCCATCATGAGCTTCCTTGATGGTGAATGGAATTTCAAAAATCTTAAGACATCGTAAGAGGATAGTGTCAAAACCACATTTATAGAGAATACCACCAATGATGAAATAGTGAGAGACACTTTTGAGAAAGGTTAGCTTTCCATTGCAAGTAAGATCGGAGGAATAATTGAAAGGGAAAGGTAGTCAAAAATTACTTACACCAAAGGTCACATGGGTCATTTGTAATGGTTTCTACAAGGTTGATGTCTCGAAATAGATAAGAGGATGATTGCAACCTTTATACGGTGAAAAATATTTTTGAGTGGGAGGGTGAAAGGGGGATTTAAGAAGCAAGATAGGCCATGATATACACAAATTTATTAGTGTAAGGCGGGGTGGTTTGAAGTTCATAACGGTCAAAGGTAGTTAATAAGGTGAAGAAAAATTGAGTTTAATGCCGAAGGCATCATAGATTTTCCATAGGGTTTTATTTTTAAATTATTTTCCATTATCATTGATGAGGCAAAGTGAGGAACACCAAAGCAAAAAATGATTTGATGATTAATGAATTCAAATTTTTCTTAGCTTTTGTAGAAATAAGAGGTGACTTCCACCCATTTAGTGTAATACTCGATAGTGGTAATAATACATTGATGGTGTCGGGAAGAATGAGGGTTGATCTCTAACAAGATCTAAACTCCATTGAGAGAAAGGCTAAAGGACTCGTGTAATCTGTAAGGCATGACTAGGGATGTGATGAAGATTAGCATATTGCCTTGACATTTGGTACAATGCTTGACATAGTCACAAAAATCATGGCTTAGGGTTGTCAATAATAGCCTGTGCGGGATACGTTTAGTGACAAACTAAGCCACTAAAGTGACCCCCATAATTGCCATCATGAGCTTCCTTGATGGTGTATGGAATTTCAAAACTTGTAAGGCATCGTAAGAGGATAGAGTCAAAACCGCATTTATAGAGAATACCACCCATGATGACATAGTGAGAGACACTTTTGAGAAAGGTTAGTTTTCCATTGCAAGTAAGATCTAGAGGAAAAATTGAAAGGGAAAGGTAGTCAACAAACTACTTATACCAAAGGTCACATGGGTCATTTTTAATGGTTCCTACAAGGTTGATGTCTCGAAATAGATAAGAGGATGATTGCAACCTTTATACTGTGAAAAATATTTTTGAGTGGGAGGGTGAAAGGGGGATTTAAGAAGCAAGATAGGCCATGATATACACAAATTTATTAGTGTAAGGCGGGGTGGTTTGAAGTTCATAACGGTCAAAGGTAGTTAATAAGGTGAAGAAAAATTGAGTTTAATGCCGAAGGCATCATAGATTTTCCATAGGGTTTTATTTTTAAATTATTTTCCGTTATCAATGATGAGGCGGTGAGGAACACCAAAGAAAAAATGATTTGATGATTAATGAATTCAAATTTTTCTTAGCTTTTGTAGAAATAAGAGGTACAGCCTTCCACCCATTTAGTGTAATACTCAATAGTGGTAATAATACATTGATGGTGTCGGGAAGAATGAGGGTTGATCTCTCTAACAAGATCTAAACCCCATTGAGAGAAAGGCTAAAGGACTCATGTAATCTGTAAGGCATGACTAGGGATGTGATGAAGATTAGCATATTGTTTGACATTTGTACAATGCTTGACATAGTCACAAAATCATGGCTTAGGGTTGTCCAATAATAGCCTGTGCAAAAAGGGATACGTTTAGTGACAGCTAAGCCACTAAAGTGACCCCATAATTGCCATCATGAGCTTCCTTGATGGTGTATGGAATTTCATAACTTGTAAGGCATCGTAAGAGGATAGCGTCAAAACCACATTTATAGAGAATACCACCCATGATGACATAGTGAGAGACACTTTTGAGAAAGGCTCGTTTTCCATTGCAAGTAAGATCTGGAGGCATAATTGAAAGGGAAAGGTAGTCAACAAATTACTTATACCAAAGGTCACATGGGTCAGTTTCAATGGTTGCTACAAGGTTGATGTCTCGAAATAGATAAGAGGGTGATTGTAACCTTTATACTGATGAAAATATTTTTGAGTTGGAGGGTGAAGTGGGGATTTGAGAAGCAAGATAGGCCATGGTATCCACAAATTTATTAGTGGAATGCGGGGTGGTTTGAAGTTCATAACGGTCAAAGGTAGTCAAAATTATATCAACATGATGCTTATACTTTTGAAGTATCTTGTTATGACACTAGTATATACCATTAACTTGGTTCACAACGGTCAAGATTCACCAAAGATATTAATTAATTTAATGTCTAAGGATATGGCCATTTGAAGACCTAACACGAGTGATTCATATTCGGTGATATTCTTAGAACAATCAAAATTTAATTTGAAAGATAATGGCATAGGATCACCATTAAGAGGGATGAGGATAACTCAGAACCACCCCCATGCCGACATTTAGATCCCTCGAATAATAATGTCATCTAATAAATGGTATCATCCAGGAGAGGGTAGCAATGGATTCATCAAGGAAATCAAAGTTAGAGGATTGGTTTCTAGAGAGAGGTGTGTCTGCGAGTTGGTCAATAATTGTTTGTCCTTTGACATATTTTTTATGTATGAATTCGAGATCTAGGTCAGCAAGATTCATGAGCCGATGTGTAGTACGTTGATGTTGGTAAGTCTTAGCATACATGTAATGTAAGGGGTCAGTATTGGTGACAACAAAGGTTTTGTGGTTGAGTAGGTAATGGCAAAGTTTAGTGGTGACAAAACTAAGGATAAGTAGAGTTTTTGGCATGAGTATATCTAGTTTTGTAGTCTAAAAGCATACGACTTATATAATAAACCAGTTTGTTCCCTGTGTTTCTCATCATAATGAGAGAGCATGGCACCTAGGGAATGATCAGTAGTAGAAATGTAAAGGTAAAATGGTTGGTCATCCTTAGGGGAATGAACATAGGTGGTTGGAGGAGGTATTGTTTTAAGGTGTCAAAGGCTTTGTGGCATTCATCATCCCATTTGAAGGAGACATCCTTTTTGAGAAGATTATGAAATGGATGGAAGTGATCAGAAAGATGAGAAATAAAGCGACAAATAGATTGTAACTTTCCTTACAAACTACAAAGTTGATGAAGGTTAGTAGGTGGAGGAATCTCGAGAATAGCCTTTATTTTAGCAGGATCAACTTAAATTCCATGCAAATAAATGATAAAACAAAGGAGATTGTTGGAGAGAATAGTGAAGACACACTTCGTAGATTGAAGGCGAACACAATATTTGATGAGATGGTCAAAGATAACCTTAAGGACTGTAAGGTGTTCGACTCAATGTTTAGATTTGGAAAGAATATCATCAACATAATATTCCAATATGCTATGCATAATGTCATGAAATATATAAGTCATAGCCCGCTCATATGTAGCTCCAAAGTGTTATTGAGGCCAAAGGGAATGCCACGATAGTAGAATCTGCCCTAAGGAGTGATGAAGGTGATTTTGTATTCATCTTCTCGGGAGCAAGTAATATTTGGTTATAACCGAGAAACTGTCCATAAGGGATAACATCTCATGGTGGCGATGAGATCAACTAGTTGGTCAATACTAGGTAGAGGAAAGTCTTCTTTAGGGTAAGCTAAGTTAAGTTCATGGAAATCTATGTAAATATATAGTCCCCTATCACTTTAGTGATAGGAATGATGTTAGAGATCCATCAAGATAATCAATGGGTAGGATGAAGGAAACCAAAATAAGGGCATTGGAGTTCTTCTTTGACCGAGAAGGGCAATGCGAGGATGTATTTTTCATAGATATTCTATTTCACGGGTTTGGCATCGGGAATGCTTAAGATATTGTGTACCACAATATTTGGGTCAATACCAAGCATATCAGCATAAGCCCAATCAAAAGCATTGATATGACCCCGGAGGAAAGAAATAAAAGCTTCATGTTTAGCAAAGATCTAAAGATTTTCTTATTTCTAGAATGTCGGGTCATCTTGAGTGTGAATGTTGACTTCAATGGTTGATTCATTCAAAATGGTTTACATCTCATAAGGTAATGACTAATGCTGAATATAAGAATCTTCTACACCAAGGTAGGTGAGAATAGAATCATCATCCCGACATATGAACGACGTTAATGAAGGTGTATAAAGGTCGTTGATCATATCAGATATAGAAGGGAAGAGAAGAGGAGCCTCGCCATCTCATTTATAAGTTAGAGGTACCAGTGGAAATGGTGTTCATGAAAAAATAAAATTAGGAGGAATGGATTATGGATCCATAGACTCTATAGGTTAAGGTGGTGAACATGGTGGGGAATGTTTATCATCCTTAATGAGTTCGAATCGGGCCTTATTGGGAGATGGTTTGGAAAATCCAATACCACTGCGGTCTTTATGCTTATGAGTGGTGCAAGGAATGATAGTATGGCATCCTTGTTAATAGAAACCAAAGCCAAATCCTTTCCAAGCACAACGATGGAGGAAGGTAAGGGCAAAGAGGCAATGGTGAGAGATTGAAGGTCAGATAAAAATGGTCAAGTTTGGGAAGGTGACTCGGGCGAGTAGGTAGTAGTATCAATTCCCCATATGTTAAGTTGGTGTAAAGGTGGGGAGGACCATAGGGGAAAACCTCACCTATGTGGTGATCATAGCGGGGATGTTGGTGAAGTTTACCATACTCTTGAGGAGTAAGGAATGTTTCAATATTATAAAGGTAGTACTCCCCCAAAGTGAGGCATTGAAAAACACCTTCTAAGGGATTAGTAGTTGATATGTGGGTAGCAGGAATGGATGAATTACTAGACAATTGGGAAGAAGAAGCATTGGTTGGTTGAGAAGTAGATGGGTTAGCTAATGGGTTAGCTACAAAATCTGCAGCAATAGTGGGAATAGAGGAGTTAGTTGTGGAAGAGGTAGTGGTAGCATTGGTGGATGAGGCAATGGCTGAAGAATAAGTGGTAGCGGTGGTAGATGCCTTAACTAGTATAAGGACATCATTGGGTCAATACAACATGTTATAGGTCTTGAATGGTGAAGGGTCGACTAGAATGGTATAGTTGTGTCCTTCATGTTTGAATTTTAAATAGTAGTGTAAGGTTAAAGGAACACAACCCATGGCATGGATCCAAGGTCGCCAAGTAGCATGTTGTACTGGAATTCCCCCTCTAAGACATAGAATAATTCAAGAATGGTATGGGGACCTACATGAATGTGGAGAATGATGGTGCCAAGAGTGGAAGTCATAACATCATTGAATGAATGCAACATAATTGGGTTATTATGCATGTAATTTGCAGGGATACGCATTTGGTTATAGGCATGGGAGGAAATTATGTTGATAGAGGCATCTCCATCAATCATAACGCATCGAACATGTATATTATCAATGTAGATGAAAATAAATAGGGTGAGATCATGGATCATCTAGTAGGAGAGGGAAAATATCATCAAAAAAACTAAGAGTGGCTACTTAATTTGTGGCACTAGGTGCAGAGGAAGGGGATGAAGTGGTGAGAGAGGCCACATGGTGAGGAGTGATAATAGATGCCATAGGAGTAGGTTCATTAGGTAAAACCTCAATAAATTGTAGAACCTCAATGAGGGCCTATTGATGAGACTTAAAGGTTTGGACTAGGTCATAAAAAGACATTTTGAGAAGAGACTAGTACAACCGTTTAAGCATCAGATGGGATGGTAAACCTGTTAGAAATAAGGGTATGTGGGTCCATGGATGGTGATTTTTGGTGCAGGTGTAGATGGGATATTGGGTAAAAGAGCGACGGATGAGATGGTTCTTTTCTCCTTTCCATTGTCCTTCCGAGATTGAGTGAAAATTAATTTGTGGTGGAGGAGCAGTGAGTCATGATAGGTGTAGTGATAGGATGGGAAAAAATATGGTGAGGGCATATACTAGTTTTGTGAAAACAATGCAACACATTGGTATTTTGGCAGAGGTTTGAGATAGCTCTCTTATGCGGACCATGTTAATCTCAAATTTTGGAGGAGGATAAAAAGGTTGTGGAGAGGGGGATGAAGGTCGTTACATAGGTACATGGATGGGGATGGGTGGTGATAGGTGTAGGTGTAATAGGGTCCTCATCTAAAATATCATCATCATAAAAACTTTCTTTAAGAGGACATAGTTGGAGAAGAATAGTCTTAAGAGCCTTACAATTTTCCACATCATGCCCTAACACACGATGGTAAGCACAAATTTTTGTATCATCAAACCCTTCTAGTTTAGGTTTGAGTGGGTCATAAGGTCTAAGTGGTGGAAATGTGATGATATAGGTTTCTAAAAGGTTAGCTAGGATGTTGGCATAAGACCCTGCCAATGGATCACAATGCAAAGTAAGTATGGGTCGGATGGAGGTGTAGGTGACTTTGGTGGGAGAGGTGCCACCGTAGGTAGAATCAGAGGTTGAGTCAGTTTTACCACCTGTTTGGTAGGTAGTGTGGTTTTAGGTTTGGATTGTACCTTCTTGGGAAAAGATGGAGTAGGTGAACTAGTTGTTGAAGGTGGTGTAGGTTTAACTACCTCTTTAGAGGGTAGTGGGTTCTTGGGATTTTGGTTGCATCTTCTTAGGTAAAGGTGAAGAAGAAGGGCGTGATGAAGAAGGGAAATCAAATGGAATAAGGGGACAAGTTTTTCAAGGCGATAATGGAGGTGTGGTGAAGGTTTTAGTAGGAGGTGATGTGGAAGGTATTGGTCGAAGAGAAGGGAATAGTGTAGGTAATGATGAGGATACCAGAAGTGGTGTAGGTATAGGAGGTAAGAAGGATGTAGGTGATGGCGAAGGCGTAAGTTGTGTAGGTAATTTGGGCGAAACAAAGGATCATGACAAGGGGGTGGGCTGTTGTGTTTTTGGTTTACCTTGGGTAGGAGGCTGCTTGACCAAGGTTTATGGGTAAGGACCTAGGACATATGGAAGTGGTGAAGGTGATAGAGGGGTAGTGGGTGAAACCGTGTGTGTGGCCTAAGAGGTTGGGTCTTCCTCTTATGTGGGGGAATAGTCTTTGTGATGGCTTGTGAGGATGTGGCTAAATCTAGTTTGATAAGAGGATAGACTAGACTTGATGTTCGGCATGATGCCCAATGTGGCAATGGGTCAGGAGGTAGAGGAATATATAGGTGTAGGTAAGATTTTAGGCATTGGAAAGTTTTCATTTATGGTAAAGGTTTAGGTGTAGGTGAGGGTGATGAAGAAGAGGTTGCTACAAATGCATGGGAATGGTGGGTTTGGTTGTCTGAAATAGTTTTGGATAGATCATGAAAGTATCCGCAGACAACATTTACAACTAAGTTGAGAAAGGAAACCAAAGGCATCCCCAAAGCATTTAATTATCAACATAATCCAAGCGGTTCGCTAAACGTGAAAACAAAAGTGTCTGTGTGGGGTGATGTTGATTTGGTAGTAATTCTTGTAAAGAATGTCTATGAGACATGGAATTGGTTGGATTTAGAATCTGTGGGTAAAAAAGCAGAAATAAAATCAATCGGATCCTTGAAAGCCAATAAGGAATGATCAGCAATAGGAAGGGGGTGCTAATGGCTATGGATAGGGAATTCAAATGAGGTAGCTTCATCTTTTAGTGAAGGAGAAGGTAAGGATGACTCTCCTATGGGTAGAAGAGTAAGTATTGCGGGTTATTCGTCATATGGAGAGGTGAGTGGGGAAACTGGATTGACGGATATAGCAAAATCCTCCATGGGTGAAGGAGGAGATGAGGGAGACTCTTCTATGGGTAAAAAGAGAAGATGAAACAAGGCCCTCTCATGGATGAAGGAGCTCATGCAAGAATCTCCTCGATAGATGGAGTAGGAGGAAATTGATGAAGAGCTGGTATGATATTAAAAAGATCATGAACCTCGACAAATGTTACTATCATTGGTCAAAGTTTCACCGGTTCAGTTAGATGATGAGGTGTGCTTTTGGAATGACTTCTTGAATATGTGAAGGTTTTTATTAGCCGGTGATATGACCTTTAATGTAATGATAGTTGTAATAATCATTTTCTTTTTACCATGCAGGCATAGGCCGAGAGGGGTCAAAACCAGTATGTGGTTTGATGGGTGGAAGAGTGACTACTCTGGATTTTAGAATTTTTTCTAAAACTAAAGATTAGGGTTCTCCTATGGGAGTGTATTTTTGTTGCTCCATCTTAAACTAAAAAGCATGAAAAGGGAAATATTGGAAGAAGGCTTAGATTGGTTGGATGGGTGAGATGGGCCAGCTTTCAAAACTACCGTGTTGGAAGATCCTTTTGCTTTAGAGTAATTGTTTTACAATTTGGAAGAAGAATAGGTATTGTTTGATTTAAACGCAACATTCTTATTACACAATTGTATCTTCTTCTCTTCAATGACATGAATATCATGTTTCTGGGCCATGGTGAATGCCTCACAAATATAAGGAAGGTTTGAACTTGGAGAGTTGGTGAGATGTTTCTAGCACAAGCCCCTTGGTGAAAAACTCTATTAACTTGGTTTGATGAAGTTGGAATGTGAGTTGGTTGATCGTGCTCGCCAATGAGTGAAAAATTTATGCGATAGATTTTTCTTCGTATTGGTGTGTCGTGGTAAAAGTTAGTCATGGTGACCTTCTTGACAATATTGATAGAAAAATGGTCTAGGAAAGCTTGAGCTACCTGATTAAATGAGAAAATGGAGTTCCTATGTAGAGCACTATACCAATCCAAAGTAGGTCCTATCAAGGACATTAGGAATGTTTGCAAGAGTAAAGCGTCATCATGAGAAATTAGATAACACCCATGCTTAAAAGATTGCAAGTGTTGTTGCGGGTATTCTTTGTTGTTAAATCGGTTGAATTTAGGAATTTCCCAATGTGTAGGGTATGGAAAATCAAAATGGATGGGTGAATAGGCTCATTGAAAATCTCGTTGTATGTCAAAGAGTTACATGAGCCGAGAGATAGATGCTTCCAATGTCTGCATCTTGTCCATCATCATTTTGATAAGATCATTGGTAGGTTGTGATGATTGGGCACCTGCAAAGTATAAGGGGGTAGATGAGGTGGGTATGACATGGGTGGCATCCCAGATGTGGTGGTGTCGAGTACGAAAATTGTGAGGGAGGGATGTAGGACAAAATAGATGTAGGTGGCAAGTATCATGAATAAGCGATAGATGAAATAGGGGGCTATTGGTGATAAGTGTCTATAGGTGGATTTGACGTAACGAATCTCAAACTAATCGAAGGAAGATACGTGATGGAGAGGATAATTTTTCGAAGGGAGTATGGGTTCTTGACACCATAGCTGGTTGAGATGCAATATATATGAGAAGTGACGGTGCGAAGTAGTAGACCTACACTTAAGGTGGTTGATAAAGGCATGGTTGACATCATAGGATGGATTGATGTCAAAGGTGCAACAAATGCCACAAGTGTAGTAGATATCAATGATATAGGGTCAAGTTGGGACACCATAGGTGGTAAGGTGGAAGAGGGTAAGGCTGAGCTAGTAGTAGTTGATGCAAAAGTGGGTGCGAGGGTAGGAGGAATGGACACAGGCATGTCATATACAAGTTTAATGAATCCCGAGTGGATGAATGGGCTAAATAATATTGTAAAGTAGCGGGTTTTGATCAAGGAGTCTCACGAACTCCTCATCACCGGTACTGATGGTAATAGGCTGATTGGGATCCATAGGTGATAGAATGGAAGGTGACAATGGGCTAGGTGGGAGTAGTTGAAGGTTAGCATGGAACATGAGGCGTTGGTTTGGCTATGAGTCAAAACCATGTGACTAATAGTAGACTTGGTAATTTGAGCTCCGTAGATGGCACATGAGTACAAAAGGAATGGAGAAAATGGTCCTAGAAGGTGAAAATTGATGCTATTTTAATTAAAAAATTAAAACACAGGACCAACAACCGTTGAGTTAGTAACCGGTGTCGATGATAGAGAGTAACCGATGCCAAGCTAGAGGACTAATACCAGCCACTTATGGAAAATAAAAGGACATGTAGATTTGGCAACAAATGATGAAAATGGAGCATCTGGACTTTGACAGTGATTTTAGAGACACAGAGATATGGTGAGGTAAGTGAGGAAATCCCATAAAGAACAACAATGTGGTGAATGCTACTTTGGTTAAAATGACCAAAACAGTAGGAAAATGATAGCGGTCATAAACTAATGACGATCGATGAGGGATCCGATGAAAGTCACTAAACCAATGCTCGGTTATAGTGAAATTTGTGAAAAGATGGAAATAATGATTTGGTGATTTAGATCAAGTAAAAGACCAACCCAGAAACCGAGTATGGAAATGATTGACCCTAACACACTCAGAAAGATTCATAATACACCAACTATGATTATGGAGTGTGAAGGGAAAGAAGAATGGAGAAAATGAACTCACACCTCAAAACACAAATCAAGTAGAAAGCTAGCAAACACGAAATCCTATGTGGTAGATTTTATGTTCTAGCTTATGCCATTTTGGACTGACTTGTGAATATAGTAGAGTTTTTGGTTTGATAAAGGTTCCTACAAAATCGACAACTATGGATAGTTTCAGGTATGTTTTGGTGTGGGGGATCCTTCTCTGAGATGATAACTAGATAGAGAAACAAGTTTGGATCCCACTGTCAATCCTCTGATCGTGTGATCATTGACAACTTCTTCAGGAAAGATGTTGTTCAAGAAAATGAGTATTTTATTTTTAGTGGTTTGGTATAGAGAAAGAAGGGTGCAAAGTGTGAGCTATGGTTCAATTCGTCAACCATCAGTTGGTCATGACTTCCAGATATAGGTTGCCCACAATTTTTAAATGAGCTATAGATGCAACACACATAAATGATATGCAAATATTTTAAACCCAAATCCACAATGAAATTCGATGAAAGAAAGATGAAGAGGAAAGAGTATGTCTTTCACTAATGCAATACAAAATAGAAATAAGCGTTCTTTTTAGTCCAAAATACGAGTGTCACTAAGACCAATAGGAGAAAAATAATGTTCCAAGGGAGAAAATTTAATGTGAACTCTTTCAAAGGGAAATAGACACACAATGATTCACCTAGGAATGAACAATGCAAAAGAACCCCTAATGGGTCCCACTAGGTGCATGCCAAAATGTTTCACCTCAAAGTAATGTAATAAAATAGATAAGGTAATGGTCAAGGAGGAATACCTGTGATTATGTAGACGGTATGCGCGCCTTTGTAGAATTTGATCAGACTGAATGTGAGAGCTTCCCTTTGGCTAGGAGGAACAACCTGTATAAGAAACAAAAAAAGACCACCAAATGATATTAAATAGTAAATGATAGTGGACTGCCTAACGATTGCTAGTTCCAGGAAGTGTGATACTTCCTAGATGGTTATCAATCCACTATTTTAAATTAATGAAAGTTAATACAATAAATAAAGGTCCTATTGCTAACACTTTGATTTAGGTATCTCAAAATGTTATCAACGCACTAGATTAAATAGAATATTGAAATAAAAACTAAGCTAGCATTAGGAAAGGTATGTTTCTAGTTGGGGAAGGTCACAGAGGTGTTCGGTAAGGTCACTAGGATATCTGGTAAATTCTAGATGTAATTGGGTGGAGTTATGGGTTGTTTAGTGGAGGTTTAGAAAATACACAGTGACCGATCGATGTCGGTACAGATGTAAGACCAATGACGGTTAAGGTGAGACAAACGACGCTTAAGGTGACCCCAATGATGGTTAAGGTTACCCCAATGATGCTTAAGGTGACCGACATCGGTAGGGGAAATTTGGTAGTAATTAAATAAAAGAAGTTTTTGAACTTCTCTGTGATTGCATGAGAATGGAGGGAGAGTGGTTGGGTTTGTAATATTACCAGAAGACTTAGGAATGTGTAGAGAGCAGGTATGGAGAGCCAAAAGTGTGTAGGTGGTTGGGTTGATGGATTGGTGAGAAGGTGGAGATAAAGGAATACAAAGAGAAGTAAAATATAATGAAGGAAGTAATGGATCTAACCTTTAAGAAAGAAAAATGATTGAAATCACGTATACTTACTTGCATTTGCAGATCTGATAGGTGAAGGAGGATGGTAGTTGATCCGTGAAGAACCTCTGTGTTTAGTGCCATGAAATACTCCCAGAGTGTCCCCATGAATATTCTAATACCTTGGGATGAGAGTTAGATGCTTGCTTGGGCCTGTGGTTGAGTATTTTGTGTTGTCTGGATGCTGAGAGGCTTGGATTCGCACTTGAATGCAATAGTTCTCCCAAAATGAAAAATGACCAACCCGAGTAAAAGGTTGAAAAGTTTTATATAAAGTAACCGATGACGGTTAGGTGACCGGTGTCGGTCGAGGAATAACCAGCGTTGGTTAAGGCGGGAAAGTCTAGGTTTACCAAAAATAGGCAGATCTTCCCATATTTGGCATGCTTTCTCATTGAGTCCACTTAGGAAAGTGGAGTTCACATGAGAGAAGGTAGGAATAACTTAGAAAAGGTCCAGTTAGGTTTAGGAAGAAGTCTTAGTTAGTTAGGTCAAGTGGTGACTCAACACTAGGAGTGATGACTCGGTCATTGTGAGTTAAATTCCCATGGAATGGGTCTAGGGTGAGGTGTCTAGGTGAGGTGGAGGTGTGAGGGTGAAATTAATTTAATTAAAATAATTAAATTAATTAATAATGTGAAGATGAATAATTAATAATGGGGCGATGGTGTCATGATTAATTAAATATATTACGTTAATTGATTGAAGGGGACCAAGGGGAGTGTGACCCAAATTTGGTGTCTACAATAATGGAAAGCTTCAACCACTTAATGTGCATCTTACTTCTTCTATTATTCCTCCACATGATATTTTATCACTCATGCATGTTATTGGTCAGTTGAAATCTCAAGTTCAATCTCTCACTCTTGAAAGAAAAGTCTATTATGATTACATCGATAATAATTCTCTTCATGGCAATCCTATTCCAAAGAAAATTCATAATTTAACATTTGTTAAGGACTTCATCATGCCTACATTTTCATGTTTTGATGGCACAGCAACCCATACCTACATCTTAATCATTATTGATTAGCTATGGCTTGTAATTCAAATGATTGATTATTGTTAAAAGCCTTTTGTTATAGTCTAGTTGATGAGGTGCTTCAATGGTACACTTATCTACCTTTTGGATATATTAGCACATATTGTGAAATGGAATATGCTTTTTTAGATGTTTCATGCTTCACAATGGTCCTAGAGTCACATATGATCGCTTTCCTTTCTTGTATTAGGGAAAGAAAGATCCTATTGTTGATTACATTTTATGTTTTAATTCCTACATACGTCACTTAGTGTTTCATCCTATTTATTTAGAGATAAAATTTATCTTTTTCATGCATTGATTCCTTCTTTAAAAGAACGATTACAATATAATACATGCAAATGATTTACTCTTTTATGCTATAAGGTTATTGATATAGAATAGGATTTACTTCCTACACATGATATAGATCGTTCTTCTACTTCTACTATTGTGTCATCTTCTACTTCTTCACCTCTTCCATTTGTTAAGCATCCTCTAAGGTCTCCATCTCCTCCACCTCACAAGCATGTTCCATCCCCTCCATTGCACATAAGCATCCTCCATCTCCACCACCGCATCACTCTCCACCTATGTCTTCTCCATCTCCTACTCTAAGCCATTACATTTCTTGCATATTGCTAAACCTAGTGATGTCTTACATGATTTTCTTGATAAACACTTAATGTAGTTGGATTCTAATCAACATCATCCTCCACATTTCTTTCATATCCAATGTGATCATCCTTATTGAAATTATCACCACATCAATGGCCATCATGACAATGACTTTTTACCCTTCTTGGTAAATTACAACAATTAGAAGATAAGGTTTCATTGTCTTCGACTCTCTCTATCATGAGCAGCCTATTTCTCCAATTCCACACAAGTTTGTTACTTCTTCAGTTCATTTGTCACCTCCTCCCACTTCTTAGGTCATTATTCATCCACCTCTTAAATCCATCATTCATACACACCCTTAACCTCGCTCATCCACCGCATAGTGCTACTACTTCACTTTGGCTTCCTAAGCCATCGACATCTATGCTTCCTACCACTACATCTCCCATCATTGGAACCATCTCATCTGACATTTAGTTTGGCTCATACACTCATGTTGTTACCACTTCACATGCTTCCACTGCTCCTTGTCGCCCTCTTCATCTTTGGTAGGTGATTTTTCTCACCTCATTTCCCGATGAGGTACTTTGCGTTCGCATGGTTCTTACATGAATTTTGAGGGATTTATTACAATAATAACCCTACTCCATCTTTGCATTATACGCTTCATTGATCTATCTATCTAGCGTACACTATCACACCATTTCCTGATGATGCACTCTTGTTCTATGGTTCATTCTTGATTGCTGAGGGGTCTTATATAAATGAACCTCATCTTTTCTACACATAAATCTGGGGCATCATTATTCTTCCCCCTCTTCATCATACTCACACACATTTATATATATCATATCTACTTACATCTATCACTATCACATATTATCTATCCTCATACATACAATCCAATTTTCAATTTTCAAACATTCATCATCTATTTCCTATCTACAATATAAAATTACCATAATAATTTGTGTAATACCAATCACACATCATCATTTGAACAATGCAGATCAATCATCAAATAACCAACACACATGAACAACAATAATCATATCACATATCAATAAAACATCAACACAACACAACATACAATCATTGGGGGTAAGCCCCTACATTTATATACATCATATCTCATCATCACTATCACTATATATAATTGTGGGAGCTCTAGAACTATATACTTTTTTGCTTAATTTGTTTCATCGGTCGCGACCCATATACCTCTCCACCTATCTACACAATATAGCAAACTCAATTTATCGCTCCGCAAACTGACCCTATAACTCTACATACTTCATAAAAACATCCTATGCTAGGGATCCTCCTCCTACAGCCTCCCTATCTCATTGAGTCTCCACCGTGCCTCACAAGATCACTCAATAAAATGGTACATGTAGTTGTTGTTTTTGTTACTAGCTCAAATAGGTGGGCATGCTCACCCACAATAGCATCTACTCGCTCCAACATCCCACCTCCCATGAGCACATATGGAGGTACATTCCATGCCAATGTGTAGATCAATGATTCAAAAATCAACAACTAATATGCATCCTCGAAAATCATGTAGCAACACATTAGTTACTTTACATGATAACCATAATAAATCAATTAAGTGATGATCAACAACTAACAATACAAAAATATCATTCTCCGCTATCACCGCTAGTATACCATCGCCATCGTGGGTAGGTGCATACCTCTCTAAAGCTCCAACTAGAAGTTCTCCCACCACATCCTTAACAAATGAAACTATAAGACCCATTAGTGCATCGTCAACCATAAACTATATGCCTCAAGACATCCTGCATCATCTACCTATATAGGCCCGATGGACGCATACATCTTGTTTATACCGAGGACACCGGGTGTGCTCCTATATGTCCCATTATTTCTCCCAACATCCTCGGTGCTTGCACCCATACATATGGCTTTAGGGGCACATCCTATGTCATACCAAACTTCCATAACAAATGCTCGCCTGAAATAGCCTCCTTACCCCTAAAAATTGGTCCTCTAGCCAAATAGTACGTTGATACATTGTTTCTCTACTCCATCCTTTATTCATCCACCATAGTCTCGATATGGCCTCCATATAATGGGTCATGGCCCCATACAATCAAGCATGTAGCTATAGGTAGTAGAATCCAGCCTCCTATTACACTTTTCTCTCGTCCACCTCACCGCAATATCTCAGCCTTTCCCAATCAGCCCATGTCCCACCAAGTGGCCTCAATATAATAATATGCTCATAGGCCCATACATGTAGTAATGTGGTGGCTCCAAGCCCACCCCATGATCCTCTTGTGTAAACCTTAATAAGTATTTATAAAAGTGTACTAGTACACATGGAGCCCATGAAAATCTAGTCCCATCCCCCTCTATATGCCGACAGATGTCATGCATCTTATACAAGATTCCCACACCACCACCCTCCACTACCACTAATGAAGCAATAACTACTATAATGAATTTTTGAAATCACGGAACACATGATCTTAGTATGGCATCCAAGCTAATATGGGTCTCTATCTATACCCATGTCTCGCGTACAATACCACCTAGCTACACACATCTTCCTTTTAGCATCCTCTATGTCCATCATATGTACTCTCTCACCACCAACTCGGAAATCGCAATATACGATATACATCATCTAGGGTCATAGTCATCTCCCTAGTATTGTTGGTTGGATATTTTGTCACGCCAAAATATGAGGTTCAACCATAGTACATGGGATTAAATCCCTCCTCAAAGACAGGTGAGGCTACCTATTTATTACTAATCTAAAACACAAAAAAATAATATGTACAATATTCACATTAATCTAACCATTGGGGTTGGGATAGAATCCCAAAATCCATATCCATGCTAGGTAAAGATGTTGTTGTTTTTCTGAAATAGAATGGATCAAAAAGGAATACACAATGGAAAGGAAATGACGGGAATGTATTTTCTTTCGAGCAAACACAGATCACGAAATAATCATACGAGTTCTAGATAACAAATGTAATGTAATGTTTGAAACAATTAAAATGATTGAGAATGCTAAACAAAGAATAGCTTAAGATCCTGAACATAAGAACAATATCTTAAGAGAGATGAATCTCACAACACAAAGTTTGCAAAAATAGCATTGATTTCTATTCCTCAAATGATTAAAAGAAAACACAAAGTTTTTCTTCTTCACAATAGTTCTCAATATTCCAAAAATCTCAACCCTTTGGAATGCATAAGCATCCCTTATTTATAATAAAAGGCGTTGAGAGAAAATAGGATAAATCCTAGAAAATAGTCTTTTAAAAGAGAGTCCTATTTTGCTTGACTCTCACACAGAGACCAAGTCAAAATTTGCTTCCTATGTGATGAAACAAAATGAAAAAGACATGTCGATTTCAAGATTGAAATGACATGTTACATTGTGCTTATTCTATATCATCATCTTTATCTTCCTCCAACAAAGCCTGCTTGTTCCGAAATTCTTGGAATCTTTGGATTATGCCCTGCATCTCATTCTCATCAAGCAGTGGAATGATCACTCATAACTTCACATTTTCCCGAGTATCACTAGTGCGTTGCCAGAAGCTTTTCAATATCTTGTTGAGTTTCCTCAAGGTCTCCAAAGAATGTTCAATCTTCACAAACCTGTCAATGATTTCCATGTTGAATCCATAAGTTGGTTCATGTTGAATTGATTCTTGGATCTATTTGTAAAGATCATCAACAGGTACGATACCCGAGCCTTCACTCAACACCTTAGCATAGATTTTGACTAGCTCTTCTTCTAAGTCATTCTTGCCATCAACCAATTGATCTCTTGATTCTCTCAATTTTCTGCAAGCTTCATTGAGAATATTTATTCTGAATCTGATGGCTTTAGTCAGCTAAAAATGTTTATCCCCATGTGGAATGATGCCCTCTTCGACCAAGATGTGGGATGGAATCTATTTCAGTTTGGAGAGCTTCGAAAGTCAACTCTAGGTTCCTAATTTCCGTTGAAAATCATCGTCCATTTTCTCTCCATCTTTCTTTATATCCTCTAAAGATTGATAGACTTCCATAGTATCTTTGATGACTTCTTTTCCTTGTAGGAGCAGCCTTTGGGTCCATTCATCGACCGCTCTCCCCTTTTCATTAATATTCTCAATCATGGGTACCGATGAGAAATCGAACCCGATAGGAGTAGAGGATGATGGTGTTGACTCAAGAGGCTTTGAGAGCTTGAGTAGCACTTCTGTTAGCTGTTGTACTTTCTCTTTCAACTCATCTCTGTTTTCCTTAGTTTCCCTCAGCTTCTAGCACAACACATTCATGGCATCTTGCATCATCATGTTGGGCTCCCTCTATTGTTATTTTCCTAGAGCCACCCTTGTGATTTGATAATCTATGACCATTATGTCATCCTTAGTTTTATTAGCTATGGAGTAGAAATCTTTGCAAATTTATGCCTGAGGCATCCATTGAAATCCTTGAGACTGTTTTGGGTTTCTTGGCTGACTTAGTGGGAGTGACCTTGAGGGAACTGAAATCAAAGGCTGGTAATGGGACAACTACCTTCCTCTTCCTTAGAGTCTGATCTACCAACCATTGAGGCGTATTGGAAGAAGTTGCTTCCATTGCAGGTGTTATGGTCACATCTTCAGGTGGAGGAGGATTAGCTTGTGGAGTGGGAACCACCATAAGTGTAGTGCCCATGGTAGTGGATTCAGGGAATAAAGGCGTAGCAGGAGGAGGCATGTCCATGGTTAACTAGGGTCAGTGGGAAGAGGTGAGAGGCCAGAGAAGATACTAGCCATGGCTGAGGAACTTGGTGAAGAAATCTGAGGCAAGGAAGGTTGAATGGGAGGAGGCAAGGATGGTTGAATGGGAGGAGGCAAGGATTCTAGAATTAGAGCTTGAGAAGCGGGAGGAAGACTTACCTCTGATGAACTGTCTACCAAAGGAGGAATGGAAGGTTGAATAATTTCTTCTCTTGAAGGAAGACTCCCTTGTTCTAGTTGTGGAGGTGAATCAAGAACCTCAACTGTTTGTGGAAGAGTAGCCACTGGTGTAGTTACTTGGTCTTCCCCCTTTCTTACAAATTTGACCTTCATTGGCCTTTTGGAAGGGTTCTTATCCTTTTCCTTTTTTCCTTTTGAGGGTCCCTCTTCCAAAGCATCTAGCTTTGCAAAACTCCCTTCTTTATAACTCATTCCCCAAGAAATGAGCCACACCTTAGTACAGGCAAGAATTTGAGTAGCTCTTCCCGTGATAGAAGATTTCTCAAGCAATGGACCAATCAATGGGTGGGAATACATATTGATCTTCATTCAACCCATCATACGAGGCATCAAGGACACTCTCGTTGTCTTTAGTACCTTCTGGGATGTCAGATAAATCCAACATCTGGATTTCTTCAATTGTCAACCTATTATTATCCTTTCTTCGGATGGAAACTTCATCCCGAAGATCAACCCAAATATCTTCTATGTTGGGAACATGTAGATATAAAGTCCCATATGACTTAAGGACTCTCGAAAATAAAATCCATCTTTGTGCTTCATGTGCTTCTTCAAATTTGTCCTGAAGCTTGTGCACCACATTCTTAGCTTTGACCACCATTGAGCACGTGTACCTTCCAATGGAAATGGGGAAGGATACAACAACCTTGTGTTTCTTTGTTGGAATTTGTGGAAATCCAACAATTGTCTTACCAATTCTATTAAGATCAGCTTATCACCTAGGAATCTGGGAAATCTAAAAGGATCACCTGGATACATGACCACCCGAAGGTATGTGAACTTCTTGAACTGTAAGAAGATACAACCCCATTTTGATACTTCGGCCCATGCTTCATCAGAGACTCTTCTTTTCCTTAGATCAAGGTTCATCCTGCAGATATTTTCATAAAAGAAAGCATCGTTCACTCTTCTGAACTGATCTTCAGAACCTTTCATTGTCAGCTGAGGGAGGTACCGATATATGTGTTTCAGTAGCCCTATCTCCTTTTGCATCCAATCTGGAAAATTTCTCATGCCATTGCCGATAGGTGACATACGATGACATATAGAATTTTCCCGTAGTCAAGACTGTCTTCATTTGGGAATCAATCTCATCACTTATGAGACTGCTCCAATCGATCCCTTGTTCATTCTTCTTCATAATCACCATGAATTGATACATCCATCCTTGGAATTCCCTTGACTCAGGGAGTCCAAATACTCGACTCAGAAAGGTGATGATGTCGTTGATTTCAAGGATGAAATCACTCCTAGGGACAAACCTGGGAAACCTTGAGACAACCGGCTTGGCCTTGATCAAGAACTTTCTATTCACATGCCTAATGCAGTCTTCTTGATCTTTGTCCTAGGCTTTCTGTGCTGACTTGAGATCTACGTCAACATATTCCTGAAAGTTGGGTAATCTTAAGAGGTCATCAAAATAACCCCCGTCCAACTTCACTATGAATTCTCTGCTTGATTTTTCACTGAGCAAGAGTCCGAGTCATAATGGGAAGCATAGGCCAAAATTAACTCAGGGCATTGAGTAGACATTGGGAATCCTGCTACAAGAGGGAGGCCACTGTTGGTTATTTCCTTCATCTAGGGACTCTGAGAATAATCCTTGGTTCTGTTCTAGAAATCCTCCATGTCAATGTTACCAAGTTCAAGGTATCTCGGATGTCATGATTGCAATCTATGTAGGAGGGGGATTCCATCTTCTCGAAACTTATATTTCATCTTCCCCGACCTTCTCGACTTGTCTTTAGATGATCCAGATCCGACATGAGAAATCTGAAGAAAGGATGCCTAGACAACTCTTATCGAGCAATCGAGACTTGGAAGCTTGCCGAGCAACCCCACAAACCCTACCACACTATTCATATTTTGAGACTTTAAAGCACCTAATGAAACCTGACACACTGGGAGAGATTCGAAACTTAGTAGGTGTTGGACACTGCAAAACTCGATACACCGTAGAGAATTGGAAGGTGTTGAGCACCTCACAAGACCCGACACACTAGAAATTGGATGTCGGATGATGTTGGATGTCTAGCACTTAGAAAATCCAAAACACAAGAAATTGGATGTCATAGGATGTTAGATGTCTGACACTTAGAAATTCCCGAAACAAAGCGGAACTTGGAGATTGTAAAACACCCTGCAAAACCCGAAATAAGGGATTGGGTTTTGAGATGTCAAGACATGCAATCTTTCCGCCATTTCAACAGTTAGGACTTTTTATTCTTCTCCTTTTCTTTAAAACACAAAAAGGTATATTCCAAGGTATAGAATAGGCAAACACCCTAAGGGTGAACTTTTAATCAATGATTTCTATTGGAATACAACCCAAAAGAAGAAGAAAAACCTAAAACCCTAAACCTAAAAGAAAAACAGGAAAGGAAGGAGAAGATATGTAAAGAACATCACAAAAACATTTTCAACAAAACTCACAAGTAGAGGGCAGAGAAAATACCTTCAAAAAATTTGAAAAATAATCAAAATGAATCACGCAATCGAGCACAAAATCAAATTGGGTTCGAAGGTTGAGAGAGCATGTACCGGAAAATCCACATAACAAAAGCACAATAGATAAAAATGACGTGTAAATCCAACTATTTATAAAAACCCCTACATTTATTACACTTCACATGACACGTGTGCCAACTACCCAACAACTCGGAGTTAATGCCATGTCATCATGCTTGGAGTGCCCGAAAACCCGATACAAAGGATTAGCTGTCAATTCGGGTTTCAGGTTTCGAGAAATAGATGACATGAAACATGAGATGCTTAGGTGTTCCAAGATTCTAAAACCCGACACAAAGGGACATATCGGGTTTTAGGTTTCGGAAGTCAATCGACATGTAACATGCTTTTTGCAAGTCATGTTCCAATGCTCATGAACTCTAAAAACTCAAACACTAGCTAGTTTTGAGTTTCAGGTTTCGGGAAACAATTTGCATATAACATGTAAAATAAAACATGTTTTCATGTTTTGAAAACTCAAAACCGAAAATCTCTTCAAAAGGCATTTTAGGAGATTTTTCCAAAAAAAATTCTACGGTTATCTTTATTTTAGCTGGAATCACTAAAATGAGATAACAAGTAGGCAACCAAAAAGTACATGTGTCTTCGCACCATCTCTTACACAATGCGCAAAGAATCATTTCCATATTATGGGGTACCTCCCCTAATCTCGTTATGTGCCAAAGGCCGACATGATCTCCATCTAGTATATCCCACTCACCATCCGATAAACCCAAATTCAACAATGTGCTCTAGTGTTGACCTCTGTGGAACTTTCTAGCGATTTATCACAACTGCCAAAATTTAATTCCTAAAATCTGCTAATATATATATATATATATCTTCATCTACCACGGCCCGTACATAATTAACATCTAATGCTTTGAAAATGACTATTTTATTATCATCGACTCAAGACTTTATGAACCTATTCACTTATCGGTAATGTGCTCTAGTGTCGACCTCCTTAGAACTCCCTTGAGTGAAAATCCCTCTCCAGTAACACAATAGATCAAAAAATCACAACATTAACACCTCATATACATGAAAATACAACTACTCATACTACCAAAAGGCATCAAATTTCACATATATTACATTTAGAGGTCAAAAAAACCTCATGGAATGTCAGCGCTAGGAGCAAGATGTGGGCACCTAAAAGCATGTCCCAAGCACCTAGAACCGGGCCTTATTTTTTTGAAGGATGTTAGTACCTTGCCTCTCTCTCGACCAAGTCGAAATGCCCAAAAATTCAAAACTCAATTTTTTCAACAATCGACATAAATGAGAAATTTTCATCATTTTTTTCTAAAATAACCACACTTACCAACTCATTTGTCATCCATGTTGCCATGACCGCCACCACCATCTTGAATCTAGTAAATCTCATTTCTCTAATTTGTGGCATCCTCGCAAGATCAGAGCTCAAATTATCAATCAATCAAGGTTCAAATAAAGTCACTATTCACTTTTTACCATTACTATATACAACACTTTTATCAACTACTAATTTACTATAGTTACCATTTGTGTTCACTTTCTAACTAATAGACGCTATGTGGTTTTGATCATATCTTAAGATTTGCTACTACATTTTCATCCCCTTCTCTGGAATTCAGTTCAAAATTCCTCCTACCATCATATTGTACACATTCTATAGTGTTATATTCCAATCTGGCATATTTTTCAACTCAATATACAAATAGTTTTGCGACATCTACTATACTTCATCATTTAAATTCTACTTTTGTTTCGTAGAGTTCGTTCTTTCTACCACATCCCCTTTCCTGAAAGGGGATCATACAATGGGATTACCCTATAATCCCTCTCAGGATACTATGTAATCACTACACATTGTTATTAAAAAATTTACTCATACAACATGCGACATTTTCTACTACTTCCTATCTACTCCCCCTAATGACCTAATATGGGGGCAAAAAGTGAAAAATATCTCCATGAGTAATCTATCATATACATTCAATCTCAAAACAAGTGTTCAATATTCAAATCAATTCAATCAATTGGTACAAGCATCACTTCATTATTCCTCCCAGATGACCTAACTTGGGAGTTACATCACTACTTTCCCAGATGACCTAACATGGGAATCATTTTTTTTACATCACTTCCAGATGACCTAACATGGAATCCATCTAGTAGTATACATATTGTGACACCTATGGAGTGGGAGAAAGTATACATCATTGTATTTCCTATAGTGCTCCTATATGGATTATTCAACATGAATTGAAATGGAACAAAATTTAGACTTTATCCATCTATAGCAGTTGGACCATTTGAGGATGTAGTCATAGTTTAAGAGTAAAACTAGACCTCTCTCCCCTAACATTATTCTCTCATGCGTTAGGATGCAAAATCCATACATTTTTCAAACATAAAAATCAGTTTGGGAATAGATTGCTTCCTACCCCTTCAAATCTCCATCAAAAATAACTCAAATCTCCAAAATATCCAAAATCAAATCATCAATTTCACCAAGTTATCCTTTACAATGGTTCTTTATTTATCCCACATGGATCAACACATTGCTCCATGGTTTTCCATATTATATGTCCTTATTTTACGTGTACTTCGCAACATGGTTTCTCTGGACTTGTCGTAGGTATGTTCCTTACTTCCTTTACACTACTTGAATTTAATTCAAATAACATAAAGGGAGGTTATCTAAACACAAAATCACACACACTACTATTCTATTATACCACCAAGTATGTTGTTTTATGTATGAATCTTGAGTAAGAAAAGTATTCCTTGGTGAAGCACTTCCTAGTAAAGATGCTTGCTTTGATTGTTTATATTGTTTTATCTCTCACATTTGTCACTTTTACACCCAATTCTAGTTGGGTCACATGGATCCATTTTTATCAGTATTTGCACATTTTTGTCGGCTTGTCTCAAGAAACTAGCACCTAGGATGGACACTAGTGCCAAGGTGCTCCTATCCAACTTGGGTGCTCTTGTCGTCTTTGCTTTTGTTCACATTTTTGGCATTTCTGGTCGACCTTTTTTATTTTTTTACTCTTATCTGAAGGTCCTACTCGGTATGTCATGTCACAAGTGTTGAAATTCAATCAAGAGATCCCTACATAAACACAACATATATACCATTATAAGGGTGAGAAATTTTATCAAGAGCTATCTATTTACGTACTAACAGAGGAACTTCATTTTGGGATTATTACTTTATATACACTGCATAGGAAGGGGAATTTTCTGAATTTAATCCCACACATTTGCATTTTATCTAGCTACAGCTCGTTACCTTGGAATCACCAAAGTGCGAGGGAAAATTAGGACCGTTATTGTACAAATAAGCACATAGAACTACATGGATTCTGGTATGTAGTACAACGCCACTTGTAAGTTCATCCTTTGAGTGACCATTGGGGTTAGTATGACTCCCCATTTTCATCTTTCATTTTTAGGATTTGATGTAGTTTGGATGTTTTTCAGATACTATCTATTTTACAAGTTACCAGTGAACTTGGCGATCTTCTAGTGACCTATTATCACCAAATCATATCACCCTTTGATTTCTTAGCATGTGAGTGTGTTAAGGTAAGCAGTGTGATTAGGTAACATGGGTACTATCTCTAAGTTATGGGACTTTCTACTTGAGATAGACCTCCAAAGAAGGTTAGTTCCTCTTCCTAATCTAGTGCAAGCTAACTCTAATGAAAGAAAACTATTGACTATCTCTATCCTATAATTTCCAAGGGACCATGGAGAGAGAAAGAGCATACAAGTAAAATAGATCCACACTACGAAGGTGATGCACCAAAATAAGGGTGTGAGAACAACTCTCCAATGTGTGAAAATGGGAGAAAAATACAAATTAGAAAGGGTGATGACAGCTCTCCAGAGGATAACAAAAAAATTCACAACATCATTTCCATAGAAGCACAACTATAAAAAAATTTATAATGAGTAGAGAGACACAATACACCTACAACAAGAATAAAGAGGCAAGAAGAATGCAAATAAACACAACAAGGGAAGATACATCCACAACTTGCATCTATTGCTTCATTGATATGCACAACTCATTCTATTACAAGAGAAAGGCCAGGATCATCATGCAAGAAGTCCTCTATAAATTCCTATAGCACATTGGTTTCACAAAATAAAAATGGCAGAGTTTTTCTACCATAATTATCCCCCTACAAATGAGAGAACATCCCAATTTATAGAAAATGAAGGAGAGGAGAGAGAAACAAGCAAAATCAGATTTTCCCTTTGCACCAATTACAAAGTATCCAAAGTGGGTGGAAATCATGATAGAAAATCTTCAAAATTCATCCCACATTGATTTGTAACTTGCAACACAAGAAAATGGCTCCCCATGCTCATTAATTGCATTCTCAACCACTTGAAGTCTCTATTCTATACTGAATTAATTTTCTTAGAAAAATTCACTCCTAAAACTCCATTAATTTCTAGATGTATAGACTTTTTGTGATATATATATATATATATATATATATATATATATATATATATATATATATATATATATATATATATATATATATATATATACATATATATATATCTTGGAAACACTATGCCAACAAGTATAAGATTGTGCAATTTTGTTAAGAAATGCAAAATTTATGAGCTTCGAGCAGAGGTAGTTTGTTTTGATAGTTTTCCACGCTTAGCTTGATATCCACAGGACCAAGTAATTAAAATTTCACCTGAAAAGACATTTAAATTATTTCTCCCTCATTCCAATGATAAATTTACAATAAATTAAATATCCTAACCATTTCTTCCACCACACAAGATCAACCAAAGATTGAATTTTGATGACCCGACATGTGCATCATTAAATTTTTCAAGATATGTACCCAAAAATGACCCGGGTCTATTTTTACATTTTCACATCATTAAAGAAATGTAATGTGAAAAACAAATGAAGTATTCATGTATCTATCTTTGAGAATTTTATGACGATACAAATTTTCCTTATTTTTGTAATCGAGCAAACGTTATGAGCATCCGAAGTTGAATGTGTAAAAACTTCCCCATGTCTCAAATCGTGCACTTTGCAAAAAAGTTATGGAATCCAAAATTTGAACATTTTGGAAGAGATTCTAGGGCTTGGACACTTTGATGAAAATTTCAAAGCTTAACCATTTTTAATGTGAAATCACAAAGCATCCCCAAATGAGTTATGGATCTATGTTTCTAAAGCGTAATCATCTCGGTGTGATTGCATAACATGAACTTTTCCCAAAGTGTGGGACCTTGCAAAAGTGGGAAAGATCTCCGAGAGAAGGTTGGTTCCTCTTTCTAAACTACCTACCACAAGCTATACTAGTGCGAGCAAGCTAATCTAATCCTAATCTAACTTCCAAGGAACCAAGGAGAGAGAAAGAGGGAAAAATAAAGCCTACACTAAAGTGGTGATATACCCGTAAAGGAAACGAGATATTCTGTTGAGGAGAAAGAAACATAAAAATGGAGATGAGGGAGGTTAAATAGAAGTAACACGACCCATATCTATAAATTCACCATTAAACTCCATGAAACACAACATCCCGCACTCCGCAAATGTGAAATACATGCACAAAAAAACAAAACGGAAGGGAGAGGCACAAAGAAACAACAAAACGATGCAAAGGGTTGAATAACACCACAAAAATACGTATTTATTGCTCTAGAAGGTGCACAAATACATTTTCCAAGCGTAGGACAAGGTTCACTACTAAAAATGGCATAGAGAAACAATTTTGACAAAGTTTCTCTATGCCTAGAATGTCTCTCCTTCTCAAACGAGAAGTGTTATAGTATATATAGAAAGAAAAGAGAGAGAAGAGGGAAAAGTCGAATCCTATTTCAACCACCCCAAGATATGCATTGAATCATGTCTTGAAGATTCAAACACCATCAATCAATGCCCCCTTTCAAATCCACCACAAATCTATCGATTTTGGCTCCCTCTGTCTCCGGCATGTCAAGAAGAATGGCGAATCAAATTGAATTAGATCTGGTAGTTGAGAAAATTAGATTATGTACTACAGACATTTCTCCATGGTTCACCTACCAAGGCTTGATAAAATTGATTTTTTATCTTTCCATGGCATAGAAGACGCCGAGACGCCTCCAACAAAGGTCGATATGCAATATTTTGATCTCTCGTGTCGAAAGATATGCCCTCCAAAGTTTTTGTCAATTTCATACAAATAGACAGAAAATAGTTTGAAATACTAGGTCCCCTTTAATATGGGACACGTGACAGCCAGATTAGGGAAAAATTGGGTTTGTGGGTCCGTAATTTATCTTTTCCCCTTTTTCGCAAGAATCACGAAGTCCAAAAAACTCCCACGGCCCCGCCACTCCGCTTGGACACGTGGCACCCTTTGGTTGGCTGGGGGATGCACTTCACCTTTTGTCTCTAGGCCTTTTTGTCAAAAGGAAAATTTTCACCTTTTTCTCTCGACGGCCCGCTTTCCTTTGACTCGGGTCAAACATTGACTTTTTCCCTTTTTTATTTTAGAGCCTGCCCAAGTCTTTCAAATAGATTTAAGACACATGATTCACACGATAGATATGTTTCTTCTCTTTCTTTCTCACATTGTGGTCATTTAAACTTTCGCAGCCCCATCATTCCATTGTAGAGTCCCTCTGCAACTAGTTTTTCATCCCGAAATGTGAGCTTGCAAGTTTGAGTCGTTTTGTTCATAATTTCCTTATCTGCAGGATTTGTCTTGCCCAAATTTTTCGGGGCGAATTTGGGATAACAATTGGCGACTCATGGGGACATCTTCCGCTAGATGAAGAGACGGTGGCCTTGAAGCATCCATTGGGAATGGAGTCCTCCGATAAACATGAAACCGATCTCGAAATTTTGAAGATCCGATCCTGAGCCACTATGAGCCTGACTGTATGCCTTTTCTATGTTTTGTCTGACCCTGAGTCTGCACTCTCAATTTTCATAAGGAAATCTTAGAAATGGAATTTCTGAGAGTAGAAATTTTTTTAACTCTTGGGATTTCATTTTTCCTAAAATGGACTATTTTGAAACAATTTTAGTTTCTCTCGCATTTGTTTTCTTTGAAGATGGAAACTATTACAGTGTAACTATGAGTTTCCCTTCTATGAATATTGAAGAACTCGGCTTTATGCACCTTTGGAGCAATGCAAAAAAACTTATATACAAAAACCAAATCATACATGCCTCAAATGAGACATGCAGAGTGTGCATAAGAACTTTTATGGAGGTGATGCACCAAAAGAAGGGTGTGAGAACAACTCTCCAATGTGTGAAAATGGGAGCAAAATGCATATTAGAAAGGGTGATGACAGCTTCTCAGAGGATAACAAAAAAATTCACAACTTCATTTCCATAGAAGCACAACTATAAAAATATTGTATAATGAGTAGAGAGACACAATACACCTGCAACAAGAATAAATAGGCAAGAAGAATGTAAATAAACACAACAAGGGAAGATACATCCACATATTGCATCTATTGCTTTATGATATGCACGGCGCATTCTTTTACAAGAGAAAGGCCAGGATCATCACACAAGAAGTTATCTATAAATTCCTATGGCACATTGGCTTCACAAAATAAAAATGGCGAGTTTTTCTACTGTAATTATCCCTCCTACAAATGAGAGAACATCCCAATTTATAGAAAAAGAAGGAGAGGAGAGAGAAACAAGCAAAATCAGATTTTTCCTTTGCACCAATTACAAATTATCCAGTGGGTGGAAATCATGATAGAAAATCTTCAAAAGTCATCCCACATTGAGTTGTAACTTACAACACAAGAAAATGGCTCCCCATATTAATTGCATTCTCAACCACTTGAAGTCTCTGTTCTGAACTGAATTCATTTTCTCGGAAAAATTCACCCCTAAAACTCCATCAATTTCTAGATTTATTCATTTTGTGAATATGTATATGTGTGTGTGTGTGTGTGTGTGTGTGTGTGTGTGTGTGTGTATACATATATACATATATATATACATATGTATATACATATATATATATATACACACACACACATATGTATATATATGTGTGTGTGTGTGTGTGTGTGTGTGTGTGTGTGTGTGTGTATCTTGGAAACACGATTCCAACAAGTATAAGATTGTGTAATTTTGTTAAGAAATGCAAAATTTATGAGCTTCTGAGCAGAGGCAGTTTGTTTTGAGATTTTGCCAGGCTTAGCTTGATATCCACGGGACTGAGCAATTAAAATTTTGGCTGAAAAGACATTTAAATTATTTCTCCTCATTCTAATGATATATACATATATATGTATATATATATATATATACATATATATGTATGTATATATATATATGTGTGTGTGTGTGTGTGTGTGTGTGTGTGTGTGTGTGTGTGTGTGTGTGTGTGTGTGTGTGTATATATTTATATACATATATACATATATATATATATGTATATATATATATATATGTATATATATATATATATGTATATATATATATATATGTATATATATATATATATGTATATATATATATATATATATATCTTGGAAACACGATTCCAACAATTTTAAGATTGTGTAATTTTGTTAAGAAATGCAAAATTTATGAGCTTCTAAGCAAAGGCGGTTTGTTTTGATAGTTTTCCACGCTTAGCTTGATATCCACAGACCGCATAATTAAAATTTTGCCTGAAAAGACATTTAAATTATTTCTCCCTCATTCTAATGATAAATTTACAATAAAATAAATATTCCAACCATTTCTTCCACCACACAAAATCAGCCAACGTTGAATTTTGTTGACCCGACATGTGCATCATTACATTTTGCAAGACATGTACCCGGATATGACACCGGTCTATTTTTGCATTTTCACATCATTAAAGAAATTTAATGTGAAAAATAAATGAAGTATTCATGTATCTATCTTCGAGAATTTTCTGACAATACAAATTTTTCCTTATTTCGGTACTCGGAGCAAACGTTATGAGCATCGAAGTTGAATGTGTAAAAACTTCCCCATGTCTCGAAATCTGTGCACTTTGCAAAAGTTATGGAATCCAAAATTTGAGCATTTTGGAAGAGATTCCAGGCTTGGACACTTTGATGAAAATTTCTCAAGCTTTAGCATTGTTGATGCGAAATCACAACACCCCCAAATGAGTTATGGATCTATTTTTCTAAGGCATAATCATCCAAAGGTGATTGCATAACATTAAACTTTCTCTAAAGTGTGGGACCTTGCAAAAGTGGGAAATATTTCCAGAGAAAGCTAGTTCCTCTTCCTAAACTACCTGTCACAAGCTATTCTAGTGCAGGAAAGATAATCTAATCCTAATCTAACTTCCAAGGAACCAAGGAGAGAGAAAGAGGGAAAAAATAGAGCCTACACTAAAGCGGTGATACACCAGCAAAGGAAGCGAGATATTCTATTGAGGGAGAAAGAAACAGAAAAAATGGAGATGAGGGAGGTTAGACAAAAGTAACACAGCCCATATATTCAAATTCACCATTAAAATCCATGAAACACAACATCCTACACCTGCAAATGTGAAATACATGCACAAAAAAACAAAACTGGAAGGGAGAGGCACGGAGAAACAACAAAATGATGCAAAGGGTTGAAGAACACCACAAAAACATGTTTTTATTGCTCTAGAAGGTGCACAAACCATTAAATTTCTAGAATAGAGGAAAAAATACATTTTCCAGGCATAGGAGAAGGTTCATCTGCTCAAAAATGGCATCGAGAAACAAATTTGACAGAGTTTCTCTATGCCTAGAATGTCCCTCCTTCTCAAACGAGAAGTGTTACAATATATATAGAAAGAAAAGAGAGAGAAGAGGGAAAAGTTGAATCTTGTTTCAACCACCCCGAGATATGCATTGAATCCTATCTTGAAGATTCAAACGCCATCAATCAATGCCCCTTTCAAATCCACCCCAAATCTGTTGATTTTGGCTCCCTCTATCTGTCTGGCATGTTGAAGAAGAATGGCGGATCGAATTGAATTAGATTTGGTAGTTGAGAAAATTAGATTCTGTATTAAAGTCTTGAAGACATTTCTCCATGGTTCACCTACCAAGGCCTAAGAAAATTGATTTTTTATCTTTCCATGGCATAGAAGACATCGAGACGCTTCCAACAGTGTCAGATTTGCAATATTTTGAGCCTTGAGTCAAAAGATATGCCCCTCAAAGTTTGTATCGAGTCCGTACAAATGGACAGGAAAATAGTTTGAAATACTAGGTCCCCTTTAATATGGGACATGTGATAGCAGATTAGGGATTGGGTTTGTGGGTCCATAATTTATCTTTTCCCCTTTTTCCACAAGAATCGCGAAGTCTAGAAAACTCCCACGGCCCCGCCGCTCTACTTGAACACATGGCACCCTTTGGTTGGCTAGGGGATGCACTTCACCTTTTATCTCTGGGACTTTTTGTCAAAAGGAAAATTTTCACCTTTTTCTCCAATGGCCTACTTTCCTTTGACTCGGGCTCAAACGTTGACTTTTCCTTTTTTATTTTAAAGCACTCCGCCTAAGTATGTCAAATAGATTTAAGACACGGATTCACACAACAAAGCCGTTTCTTCTCTTTTTCTCTCAAATGTCATTTAAACTTTTACAAGTCCCATCATTCCATTGTAGAGTCACTCTGCAACCATTTTTTCATCCTGGAATGTGAGCTTGCAGTGTCGAGTCATTTCCTTCATAATTTCCTTATCGTAGGATTTGTCTTGCCCAAATTTACTAGGGCGATGAATTTGGGATAACAATTTGGTGACTCATAGGGACATATTCTTGCTAGAGTAAGAGACCAATGGCCTTGAAGCATCCATTGGGAATGGAGTCTTCCGATAAACATGAAACCGATCCGAACTTTTGAAGATCTCGATCCTGAGCCACCGCGAGCCCGATTGTATGCCTTTCCTATGTTTTGTCTCGACTCGAGTTTGCACTCTCAATTTTCATAAGGAAATCTTAGAAATGTAATTTCTGAGAGGATAAAATTGTTTTAACTTTGGGGCTTTCATTTGTCCCTAAAATGGACTATTTTGAAATGAATTTAGTTGCTCTGCATTTTTTTTCTTTGAAGATGGCAACTATTATATGTAACTATGAGTTTCCCTGCTATGAATATTGAAGAGCCTAGCTTTATACACCTTTGGAGCAATGTGAACAAAACTTATATACAAAAACCAAATCATACATGCCTCAAATGAGACATGCAGAGTGTGCACAAGCACTTCTTCTACTAAAAACAAAGCCTAATCCTACTCCTAAACTAACTAGAGAAAAAGAATGCTAAACAAAGCCTACAACTGATAGCAGGAGAAGTAGCTTCCCTTTCTCGAGAGAGGAAGCCATGTAAATAATTTGACACTAAATATAGCTTCCAGATGAGTTAAAAACTGACTCTAACCCTCTCTTCCACCCAAATCATCAAGGTATAAACATTAATGGGAAATACCTCCTCAAGATGTCTTGCATTAGACTCTTGGAGGTGTTGATGATGACCCTTGATACTTTTATGCTCATCCTCATGCCCTGGAGTAGGCATGACTAGTTTTGGCTTCTCCCTTGGCTATAATGAAGCCAAGTACTTGATTGGGAAAGGTTTGATCCTTTGGATGTGCCCATAACTCTAAATTTCTACTCCAAAAATGGAATCTTCTTGTGGACATTCTTGGGTGGATGGTGTGAGAGAGATGATGACATCCTCCTACCTTTCCTCTTCCTCCTCCTTTAAAGAACATGGAAGATCAAGATCTTCCAACCTTGGTTCCTGAGGGTCATTGTGAGATGCAAGTTGTTGTCCTTGGATGTTCTCCTCGTGGCAGTAGACTCATGTTCTTGGAAGGTGGATGATGGAGGAGAAAATTATGTGATCTCCTCGGGCTCCTCTCCATCAAGACAATCCTCCAAGTCAGATAGATAATCTACCTCCTCGGGCTCCTACTGCATGTGTTCGACCTCCTCCATGGTGTCCTTTGAATCTATAATTTTCTCACCATGGTTCCCCTCATCTTCAAACATGAAGTTTGAAAGCTCAAACTCTTCTTTGACATTAGAGTTTGAAGGGGATGAAGTGGGAGGAAGAACTGAAGGTTCTTATGTGGCTTTCTCTGCACTTGTTTCCTCTGAAACCGTATGGTTCTCCTCCAGAACTATGCCCTCTGGAGCTAACTAATTTTCATCTAGAACAGGCACCCGTATGATTTCCTCTTCCCAATTGGAGATGTATGAGTCACACCATTCTTAAACTATCCTACAGTCATCGAACATGATGACATTGGCTGGGGAGGGTGTGTTGGTAGGGGGTGTTCATTTATGGTACAACTAGGTAGAGGGGACTTGGAAGAAAATGGGAGGATGGATACAGAAGGGATGGAAGGCACACTAGATTTTGAGCCTCCATTCCTTCCGCCCACTCTGTAATCTAGGGCAACATCTCAATGATGAGGTGCAACTTGTGTTGGGTGCTAAAATAGCCTGCACAGGCCGACCCATGGACAAGGGGCCTTGTAGCCAACTTTAGTTGCCATTATGGAGCACTTGACTCTGAGCTGCATCATGTCCATCTCAATCTTTTGCATCTACCTCTCAAAATTAGCTTTGGCCAAGGAGTTTCCACCATCATCTACATAAACTGTTCTTCATAAACATTTTGGTTAGAAAAAGGGGGTTGTATGCATTTTCAGGATAATGGGGCTTATAAAACTGATTTGGAGGAGGATTTTGAAATTGTGGGGATGGAGGGAAATAGTTCTATTGCTGCAAATGAGAATTCCATGGTGGGAAAGAAGTCATGATTACACAACTTCATGGGATTGAAGAAGATGAAGGAGATGGAAGAAATAATGGGTGGAAATGGATGGGAAGAAGGTCTGCAACTCAGAGGATGGGTTGTTGACTAGATGGAGTCGCCGATGTACTTGAAAGTGCCTCCAAAGGCTGAAATCTTCACCAAGAGCACATCAAACCTGATGAAGTGAAGTAATAAGGTGCTTAAGATCCGTCCCACTGTGCATGCCAAAACTATTAGTGTAAAATCACAAAGACCCCAAAATGAGTCATGGATCTTCTTTTCTAAGGCGTAATCATCTCGGGTGTGATTGCATAACATTGAACTTTCCCCAAGGTGTGGGACCTTGCAAAAGTGGGAAAGCTATCCAGAGAAGGTTGGTTCCTCTTCCTAAACTACCTACCATAAGCTATTCCAAAGTGTAGGCAAACTAATCTAATCCTAATCTAACTTCCAAGGAACCAAAGAGAGAGAAAGAGGGAAAAAAAGAACCTACACTAAAGAAGCGATACACCAAAGAAAGGAAGTGAGATATTCTGCTGAGGGAGAAAGAAACAAAAAAATGGAGATGAGATAGGTCGATGTAATAACACGGCCCAGATCTTCAAATTCACCGTTAAACTCCATGAAACACAACATCTTGCACCTGTAAATGTGAAATACATGCACAAAAAACAAACTGGAAGGGAGAGGCACGGAGAAACAACAAAATGATGCAAAGGGTTGAAGAACACCACAAAAACACATTTTTATTGCTCTAGAAGGTGTATAGACCATTACATTTCTAGAATAGAGGCACAAATACATTTTCCAGAATAGGAGAAGGTTCACTACTTAAAAATGGCATCAAGAAACAAATTTGATAGATTTTCTCTATGCCCAAAATGTCTCTCCTTCTCAAACGAGAAGTGTTACAATATATATAGAAAGAAAAGAGAGAGAAGAGGGAAAAGTTGAATCCTATTTCAACCACCCCAGATATGCATTGAATCTTGTCTTGAAGATTCAAATGCCATCAATCAATGCCCCCTTTCAAATCCACCCCAAATCTGTCGATTCTAGCTCCCTTTGTCTATCTGGCATGTTGAAGAAGAATGGCGGATCAAATTGAATTAGATCTGGTAGTTGAGAAAATCAGATTCTGTATTAAAGGCATGAAGATGTTTCTCCATGGTTCACCTACCAAGGCTTGAGAAAATTTATTTTTTATCTTTCCATGGTGTAGAAGATGTCGAGACGCTTCCAACGGTGTTAGATTTGCAATATTTTGAGCCCTGAGTCGAAAGATATGCCCCTTCGAAGTTTGTATCGAGTCCATACAAATGGACGGGAAAACAGTTTGAAATACTAGGTCCCCTTTAATATGGGACACGTGACATCTAAATTAGGGAAAATTGGGTTTGCGGGTCCGTAATTTATCTTTTCCCCTTTTTCCGTAAGAATCGCGAAGTCCAGAAAACTCCCGCAGCCCCAAAGCTCCACTTGGACACGTGGCACCCTTTGGTTGGCTGGGGGATGCACTTCACCTTTTGTCTCTGGGCCTTTTTGTCAAAAGGAAAATTTTCACCTTTTGCTCCGACACCCGCTTTCCTTTGACTCGGGCTCAAACACTGACTTTTTCCTTTTTTATTTTAGAGCCTTCCGAGTCTGTCAAATAGATTTAAGACATGGATTCATGCGATAGAGCCATTTCTTCTCTTTCTTCTCACACAGGGTCATTTAAACTTTCACAGGCCCCGTCATTCCATTGTAGAGTCCCTCTGTAACCAGTTTGTCATCCTGGAATGTGAGCTCACGGGTCTGAGTCGTTTCCTTCATAATTTCCTTATGTGCAGGAGTTGTCTTGCCCAAATTTTCCAAGGGGGAAACTTCGGGATAACAAGCACTTTGAGAAAAATTTCCCCTAGCCCAAACTTTGAGCACTTTGGGAAAAGTTCCGCAAGCCCGATTATTTTTTTCAAGGTAACTTGTGAAGGCCATAACTTGAGCTCCTCGATGAATTTTGGGGAAAAATTTTATATGATTTCACATGAAAAAGACCTCCAATTCTAACTTTAACACCTCCAAATGACCCCGAAATCAACTTTAAGTGCTTCTAAAACATGGGAATCATAGGTGAATCCTAGATTCTTTGTTGAAGCTCACCAACCTACCAAAGTCCATTTTTCTCAACTTATTCATTATTACCGTGGGTTAAAATGGATTAAAATTTGACAACCTATCGTGGACATCTACCGCTAGATGTTTTGATTAGTTTCTGAAGCATCCATCGGGCATGGAGTCAACCCGATGAACATGAAACCGATATGAAACTTTGAAATTTACACCCCCTAGAGTTGTTCCACTTGCTTCCTTTTTTATTCGGTGAAGACTATTAAACTTAGTGCTGATCTTGAAGAGATAAGAAGAATGCAAACTCTGAAAAAATTCTTTAAATCATATTTTTAGTTGCTCTTCTTTTGAATTTGTTCGAAGGTGGCAATCGCTGCTTACAACTTTGAGTCTCTTTGTTGTAATTTCTCTTTTTAGAGCATGGTGTACCGCACAACACGACTAAAGCAATAGAGCATGTGCTTAAGGCACTTCGGGAAAATAAATCTACACTAACAATGCGGCAATGTGCCTAAGCACTTGGAGGAATGAAAGTCCTACTCCTACTCCTACACTAACCAGAGAAATGAACAACTTCAAATGAAACCTAACACTGGTGATGAGAAATAGCTTCCCTTTCTCACAAT
Source organism: Taxus wallichiana var. yunnanensis (assembly GCA_018340775.1). Lineage (NCBI taxonomy): Eukaryota > Viridiplantae > Streptophyta > Pinopsida > Cupressales > Taxaceae > Taxus > Taxus wallichiana. The sequence goes on along the minus strand of CM031238.1, from coordinate 758,383,948 downwards.
TGGCAGCCATGAAGATGATTCGGCATTAAAAAAATAGAATTTAGGAGTGAATTACTAGCTGCAAATCAATTTTCCACTCATTCATACATCACGGTATCAACTAAGAATAAAAGAAATACCTCCTCCAAATGTTTCTCATCTAATTCCAAGAGGCATGCAAATGATCCTTCGCATGTTGATTTTTTTATTCATTCTTAGAGTCAATCAAGACTTGTTTTGGCTCCTCCTCGCTCTAATGAAGCCGGTATTTGATCGTAAGGTCTGGTCCATTGAATTTTCCTCTTTTCTTAACTCTAACTTTAATAAGGAAGTATTCTTCGCAAGCCTTCCCGAAAAGGTGATTGTTTGCAACTTGTTTCCTTCTTCTTGAACATTTATAGATAAATGATGTGTCATCCCGGTGAATAACATGAGAGGGGTGACATCTTCATTCTCTTTTCATTCCTCTTTATCTCGGTATGATACTTGGAAGGTCAAACTCTTCCAGCTTTGATTCAAGAGGTATGTCAGCAAACTATAGGTTGTTCTTGCATGTTTTCTTCCATGGCGAAGGTAAGGCTCTTGTTATTGAAGGATGAGTGATGGGGTAGCAAATGTTATCATTTATACGTTCTCTTCATCAAATCACTCCTCCAAGTTAGATAGGTAATTGAACTCTTTGTTTTCTGTTATGCTAAAGCTTCTTCTTCTTGCATGATGACCTTCAAATCTAAAATTTTTTCATCATGGTCTTCTTCTTCTTGAAACATGAAGCTAGTGAGCTCAAATTCTTCCAAAAATTATATTTTTGAAGAAGTGGAGCGGGAGATAAATATGTAATTTCTTGTGTAGCCGGATCATGATTCAATGCCTATGAATTTTTTTAGTTCACCTCCATATGCTCCTCATTAACCGTACTTAGATCATGTTATTCTTCCTCTTCCTTGATTGATTTTGCATCTAGGACTAGATCATCATTCTCTTCAAATAGAGTGCCATCATGGACACTACATTCATAGCATATGGATTGTTGATCATCCTCTTGTTCTATTGTTGCAACATTAGCTTCAACATCAACCTTGATTGCTTGTTCCCAACCTTGATCTCATCATCGGTTTTACCATCATGGGGATTTTATCAATTCCAAATATTAAAGCCCAAATTTTCAAATTTTGTGTCATGTTTCTTTCAAAAGATCTTCTTCTTGTTGTTTCATAGCTACTAAAAATTAGACTTGTCCACCACTCATTCTTAAACTTTGGCCTCTCTTTTGGTTTAACCATCAAGGGATTATTTTTAATCCCAAATCTAAGAGCCCATATTTTCAAATTCTCTATCATTTCTTCTCTGTTAGGCTCTTCTTCTTGTTGTTCTTGGTTGGTTGTCTAATTTTTATCCTCCCAACATGGATTTGGGAATGCAAGAGGAGGGTTGGGTTGGGTTACAACTGATTTTTCTATTACTTGTGGTGGTGGGGGAGATAACACTACTTTTTTCTTTAGACGAGATGACCTCTTGGAGGGAAAAGGGGAAGAAAAATTGAGGTGGGATGGAATATTAGAGGATGGAGAAGGGAATTCAAAACTAGGGGCAGCATACAATGAGCTTGAATCATGACAATACTAAAATGATAAAGTTTGGGAAGGAGAAAAAGAAGAATAAGGAGCCGATGCTTGACTTACCCATTAACAAGGTTGTCCAACATTTTTCTCATAAGCATTAATCTCCTCAGCCCAATTTACAAGTTGGGGCACCATTTCAACCATGAAATCAAGATTTCATTTGCGAGCTATAGTGTATTGGAAAAGGGCCTTCCCATGGACAAGGTTCCCGTAGCCAATTCTAAATGGTTTTGTTTGAGTTGATCCCAAGATCGCACCATATTTTCCTCTAACCATTGGATTTTCTCCTACACATCGGCACTCTCTGTAACTACTGTCATCACATGCATACCCTTCTTCTTGATAGGTTCCATAGCCAAACTGATCTTAACATTGTTCATATGGGTAAGCATAATGGTTTTTAATTTGATCATATGACTGATATGGAGGAGTTGGGGAGTAGATCGAGGTTGGTTACATTATCGCAATTATGAATTCCACCGTGGGAATGAATACGTGATTGCACAACTTTATAGGATGGAAGAAAATGAAGATATGGAAGGAAAGATGAATGAAAAATGGATGGAAGAAAGGTCTACAATATCAGAGAATGGGTTGTTTGGACCAAATGGAGTCACCAGGTATGTTTTTCATATGCTTCCAAAATCTAAAATTTTAACAAGAACACACCAACCTGTTAAAATCAATTCGCACTCCAGATAGAAATCTAACTTTTCTTGATTTTGCTGGATCATGGAACACACTTAAAAGATGAAAAATTTGAATTCTAAAGTGTCCCAAAAGGTGTGCCATAACCGGTATCACTAGTGAATGAATATCGATGATCAATAATGTGCTTGATAGTGGAATATCTCTCGAAAGATGAAACTCTAACTTCTGTGATGTCCCACTGGGCGTGCCAAAATTTTTATCACCAAATCACATCACCCTCTAATTTCTTAGCATGTGAGTGTGTTAAGGCAAGTAGTGTGACTGGGTAACATGGGTACTATCTCCAAGTGTGGGACTTGCTACTTGAGATAGACCTCTAGAGAAGGTTGGTTCCTCTTCCTAATCTAGTGAAAGCTAACTCTAATGAAATAAAACTACTGACTATCTCTATCCTATAATTTCCAAGGGACTAGGGAGAGAGAAAGAGCATACAAGTAAAATAAATCTACACTACAAAGGTGATGCACTAAAAGAAGGGTGTGAGAACAACTCTCCAATGTGTGAAAATGGGAGCAAAATGCATGTTAGAAAGGGTGATGACAGTTCTCCATAGCCTAATGAAGCATTCAAAACATCATTTCCATAGAATCACAACTATAACAAAAATTTATAATGAGTAGAGAGACACAATAGACTTGTAATAAGAATACATAGGCATGAAGAATGCAAATAAACACAACAAGGGAAGATACATCCACAACTTGCATCTATTGCTTCATTGATATGAACAACTCATTCTATTACAAGAGAAAGGCCACGATAATCATGAAATAAATCCTCTATAAATATTTGTAGTACATTGGTTTCACAAAACAAAAATGGCAGAGTTTTGCTACTAGAATTATCCCCTACTAATGAGATAACTTCCCAATTTATAGAAAATGAGGAGAGGAGAGAGAAATAAGAAAGATCAGATTTTCCATTTGCACCAATTAAAAATTATCCATATTGGGTGGAAATTATGATAGAAAATCTTTAGAATTCATCCCACATTGATTTTTAACTTGCAGCACAAGAAAGTAGCTCCCATATTAATTGCATTCTCAACCACTTGAAGTCTCTATTCGAATCGAATTCATTTTCTTAGAAAAAATCATCCCTAAAACTCCATCAATTTATATATTTATTTATTTTTTTACATATATCTTGGAATCATGATTCCAACAAGTATAATATTGTGAAATTTTGTTAAGAAATGTAAAAGTTATGAGCTTCTAAGCAGAGGCAGTTTGTTTTGATATTTTGTCAGGCTTAGCTTGATATCCACATGACTGAGCAATTAAAATTTCAGATGAAAAGACATTTAAATTATTTCTCCCTCATTCCAATGATAAATTTACAATATATTAAATATCCCAACCATTTCTTCCACCACTTAGGATCAACCAACATTGAATTTTGTAGACCCGGCATGTGCATAATTAAATTTTGCAAAACATGTACCCAAAAACGACCCCGAGTCTATTTTTGGCATTTTCACATTATTTAATCAATTTAATGTCAAAACTAAATGAATTATTCATGTATTTATCTTCAATACATTTTTGACGATATAATTTTTGCCTTATTTTGGTACCTAAAGAAAAAGTTATGAGCATCTAAAGTTTGCACATTAAAATAGTGAATGTGCAAAAAACTTCCCGAGGTCCAAAATCTGTGCACTTTGCAAAAAAGTTCCGGGATCCGAAATTTGAGAATTTTGGGAGGGATTCCGGGGCTTGGACACTTTGATGAAAATTTCTAGGGCTTAAGCACTTTGAGAAAAGGTTGGAAAAGTATTTCCTCGAAATTGTTTTTCAAAGGTAGCTTACAAAGGTCATAACTTAAGCCCCTGATGAATTTTGGGCCAAAATTTTATATGATTTCACATGAAAACAACCTTATGAATCCAATAAAAATAGTATCAAGATCCAATTATTACTTTAAAACCTCCAAATGATCCAAATATCAATTGCAATTGCTTTTAAAACATGGAAATTACTAGTGAATCCTATATTCACTTTTTCAAGCTCGATAAACCTACCCAAGTCCATTTTTCTAAACTTATTTATTTTTAGTAGGGGTTAAAAATGGATAATATGAGTTAGATGTGATCAATAGCAAAGGGTAACAAAACCCTAGTGACACCATAAAAATCATGTTTTGATCCTCAGGCAGATCACAAAGTGCCTATAGAAGGTCACAAGCACTAAGGCGTGCTCACCCCTACCCATATGCCCCTATCCATGTTATTCTACAAGTTCTCAAATTCATATCAATCATTTTAGTACTTTTCCCATCCTTTTCATCATTTTTTCCAGTTCGGATATACTTCGAGACAAGCGAAAATCATATAAGTGCCCTATTTATTTCATTTGCTTACATAGTTACATGTTTAAAAGGCTTAGCATTCAGTATCTTATTGTATATCATTGTAGTCTTTCGAAATTAGAATTTAACCTAATATTTTAATATTTTTTAAATTAGATACACTTTAACTTTGATAAATAATAATCAACCTGAAGTATTCACATAAAACCAATTCCTAGAATAAGAATTATTACTTCCAAACAAAGAACTTTATGGATTGTTTACACTCCATTTAATTTCTACGTTTTATTTATGTATAGAAATAATAAGGATGTAAGGGTTAGAAAAATGTATACTATTATAATTTAATTAATATCCAACATCAATTATACATGTCTAGGATAATGCATTCAAACTTTGAATGAGTGAAACGATTGATAAACAATAAGTAACTAGCTCAAATATATAAAGGGAAGAGATAGACTTAGTTATTCAAGATTATTCTAGGCATATAGAATACTAGAATAAGAAGATTTGGAGATGTGGATTATACAATCGATATTCTAAAATTGAAAATTGGGAAATTGTACGAAAACACCAACTTTCTATGGTCTAGGTAGGAGATGTACGACACAAAATAGAAATTGTATAGTTTTCTACCATGAGAAAATCTAGATTTATAACTTCCTTTGTTCTTCACTTTCCTTGAAATGTTTCTCACTATATTTCACTCTTTCTCACATAGATATGGGATGACCTAAAATGAACTACAACTATGTAGGAACCTTGACAATTCAAAAACCCTTCATCAAAGAATTAACAAGGAGAAAATATTTGTGTGCATTTGAGGATGGATCACCCTTGTCACGCTTAAACTCTAGATTTTGAACCAATCTAAGTATACCACTACATATCCCCATTTCATAAATAAATATTCATGAAGTTCTACTAGGTTTTTGTGCAAGTGTGTATAGTTAACCAACCCCCTATGGGCTCCTCATATCTCTTAAAATCAAGATAGTAGGCTAATTGCATATTATAGAATGTACCCACATGATACTAGTGATATATGGTGTACCTCAGCTATGTGACCAAACATTTTTTATTATGAAACTCTTGTGAAATGCTTGGATTGACTTTTTTTCTTGTTAAGACATGAATCTATTATCTTTGTGTGTTTTTAGAAGTATGAAATTAGACTCTATGACCTATTTGAAATCATCAAACTTTTAGTAAATTTTTTATATAAGGATAAAGTATTTTGACTCGGGACCTTACCAAGGAACACTAAAATTGAGTCAACACTCATATAAAGTAATAAAATGAGAGATTCAACATGAATCCCAATTGCCCAACACATAGGAACAAGCAATAAGTTAAACAACAATGGAAAAACATCAAAGAATAGTTAAACAACAACAACAATAATCAGAACAAGGAAGTCAGCCCTAGGTTTGAGAAATTATTTTATATTTCCTCTAATTCACTTTGTTCCAACCTTATTCCTCTTGTTCTTTCTCAATAAAAACATCTCGGTTCCGAATACCAAATGTTTTAGAAACATATTCCGATATCACAGCTTCTTCCCATAAACTAATAATTTTAAGCTTGTTAGGGTCATAAAGAGTATTTCTCTCGTGACTAGATACTTCTCAAAAGCCTTTTGTTATGTGATCACATACTTCTCAATATTAAGAAAATTTTCCAAAATACTATAGGCTAGGATACTATAATCCCTCACACAATCTTCTCCTACTTCAAAATTGGGTATTAATCTATCTTCAAGGTCTCCATTTAAATTCAAAACCTCCATATAAAAAAAGGGAACATCCTCCATATCAGATTTTAATGTATTATTATGTAGATCCAAACAAGGAAAATTTGACACATAGACACATTGTCTACAATTCCACCATTATGAGCTTGACACTCGCTGCCCTCCTTGGTTCTCATCTTGATGATATATTTATTCTACAAGGGTTCCTCAACCAAAATTTTGATCAATATTTCTTGTGTAGACCCTTAGGGTGAATCAAGAACAATAAAAATCATTATTACAATTAATAGTGGATAGTACCACTGTCACACACCATTCAACACCAATCTAGGAAATTCAATGTTTCTTTTTACTTTCCACTTCTAAAGTGAAGCCTTTACAAGTTAGCTACCCTATGCCCAGGTTGTGCAACAATTATCACAAAAGGTAGGTGATCCTTCATAGAAAATCATTTGGTCTCTAGTCCTAAAGGAATAGTTTAAGTGAATATAATTAGAAAGGGCTTGGATTGACTCATGCCGACACATAGCCTCACACAAATTATCCTAGTTCTAGCAAGAGTTGTTAAATCAAAAAATAGAAACTATACACATACTTTTTCAATCCCTAGATAAACATAATTATCCCAAAAATATAAGGGAAATGCAGGAGCCTCACCAAAACATTTTGTAATTATTATTCTAGATGTTTTACATCTAATTTAGGAATATTTAGGAACCATTTGAGTGCTCTTGGAATGATATTTATAATGATAGCTTGTGAGAATATTTTTATTAGATTAGGTAAAAATAGGGATCGGCTCCCAGAGGCCTTACATAGGAGAATACATCGTGAAAGTACAAAAATGAAGCAATGACCAATCCCAACATCGTGATAGCTTGTGAGAATATTAGGTGAGTTATAAACTAATAATTAATTTCTTATATAGCCTTATGTAGGCAAAATATAATAATATGGAAAACCCCAACAAGATGAAATGACCAAAATAATGATTTAATTTTAAACTAGGTCAATGATTTTCAAGGGGAAATGACATATACGTTGGCTAAGACCGAACTTATATCTCGAGAATTCCACATGTTTTTGGAAAACATAGGGAAAAATCAAAATAGAATGTTTTTTTGAATATCATATGTTTATGAAACTTTGGTTAGATAATATTTTATAAGTTAATAATTAATCATGATATAGATAATCAAGTTGTATAATGGATAAAGAGACGAAGAGATTGGATTCTGAATGTGAACAATCATATTAGTAAGGATACATGGTTAAAATTTACACTAGGCAAGTACAAATCACCAAATTTTAGTATTTTCATTTCCTTTCCCTTTAAGTGTGTAATTGAAAATTTCATGTTTAAAGTAAATACATACCTAAATATTCACACACATTTATCCTCCACTGAAGTTACTTATCGATGGATTAGTGTTGGCATGCTCTATGATGAAACCTACAACATGGAGTGGAGTTAGTGTATATGATAGAAACTATACATAAACTCAAATATTAACATAATTATTATTACATTTGAACATTTAAAACAATGCACAAAGGAGATGTAAAACATGGAAGAAATACACTTATTCATTTTGTGGAGGTAGAAGTTCCTATTATCACCTCGCTTTTGAGAGTTGGAATTTTCTATAGAGATGCTAGAGGATCGGGAGTGATCAGTCCCAAATGTTTAAGCATTAGATATAGTAGAGGAGGAAGGAATGTACTATAAATAATCCAAGTACTTTTACACCTTCCCCATTTGATAATCTTATGAGAGAGAAGGAAATATTAGTCTAATAAGATTTCATTTATTCTTCGATACTTTCCACTAAAATCATATACCACACCGTAGTAGATGGATCTAGGCCCGATTTTATCCTTCTTGATGATTAAACTAAAATAGAATATTTGTAGTCTAATGTGATGTTATAGAAGGAGTAAATAAATAACAATAAAATATAATAAATATACCCAAACAATCTAAGCTATGAAATGTGAAACCCTAATGTGCAAAGAGGTTTGAAAATGTCTTAGTTGATTCGCTGAGGTTGCAGGATTTTTTCACAATGGATATCGATTGCAAAGGAAGAGGAATCCACTGCACACGATCTCAAGAAAGTGCACATCTAATTTGTATGGATAGACTCGGAGTTCCTAGAGAAGGATAGGTTGCATGGGGCACCCTCGTATAAAAAATGACCAAGAAGTATCCTATGAAGTGTGTTGATCGATTGATCGCATGTGTTCACTTCCTTTCGCGTGAAATGTCACTGAGCTTCACTAGATGTCGTGCAATCAAAGATGAAGCAAACACCTGTAAAACCCCAAGGAAAGCATCAAAACCCTAAAAAATAAAGATGCATATGAGGGGGTCGGACTGTCCTCGGGCCACAATGGTAGACTTACTAATCGAGCATTACACTACATCTTAGACCCAATGTAGTTTTGTGTGTGTGTGTGTGTGGAAATTGTGCCCTAGGTGCTGTTGTCCTAGTCATGCTTTATGAGTATCGAGTAATAACTATATGTAGAATGTAAGTAAATGGTGTATAGAATAGAATAAACTCCCCTCCTATGAAGTGTGATGAAGATGAGCCATCCTTTTGTCCCTGATGGAGCTATATGGATGAAAATGGAGAAATATAATCCTTTGATTGATGCAACCTTAAGTGGTGATAGATGTTCTTAATTCTTGGTCCCTCACTATGGTCTCGTAACTTTATATTTATATGGTTATCTTGTTCTAATTTTGTAATTAACCCCTGAAAAGGTCGATCGCTAAAAAGATAGAAAGCTCAAATGGCTAGAAATTTCCCAAAAGGTGAGACAAAATTTCAAAGAGGATCAAGGTGCCCCAAAGGGAACCACTGTGTGGCACCTAGGGCACCTAATTCAACAATAGGAAATGTAATATGAAAATGCAAACCTGGACAAGTTCAAGTGAAAGATTGAAAGTAATGATAACTCTGCAAAGTAAAATGGCCAAAGACATGGGTTAATTAGTACTCTTTTTCACTCAAGAACCATACGAATACTAGTATAAAACTAGGACTAAATAATTACCCAAAGTGATATAGTATCTACACTTGAAAAAATACACCTTATAGGGATTGAAAATTTGTATGCCCCATAAGTTTTTGTTATGACTAAATTGATTATTTATAAATTCAAAATATTTTAGGTGAGAAGGAGGCCCATTACCCCAAACCTAATTTTATAAATGTGTCTAAAATATTATTGTGAAGAAGGAATGGATTACTTATCCCCCCGTAAATTTTCTAAATTGTGTTATATGTATCTATAATTGTATAGAAATCATGTAAATAATTGATAAAATCTTTAGAAACTGAAAAATGAATGAAACTTCCATTTATTTGAGAGCATATGAAATAATCAAATCTGTATTTAGGGCCCTAACTATAATGCACGATTATAACATTTTTCAATTCTCTCATATTTCAAGATTTGTGACCTTTTTTAGGATATGGGCCCTACGATAATCTATTCCTATATCATATAATTTGTTTGTATATATAGAAATACCATATTGAATGCACCTTCTATTTAGGCTTGTGTGATATAAGATTTAATCACAAGATTTAAAATAATATATGTGTACCCATGTATGATAATCTCCATAAGGTTTCATGAAGGATGTAATTGAGGCCATGTGTGAGAACATATATATGAAAAAGAGGTTATCCATGGTGGAAACCATAGCATGATGAATATGTAACATTAAACAAACCACATGTAAGATTACATATATGTGAAGTGTTAGAGTAGGTGTTTACCTTAGCTCATGTTCACCAGGTACTTTATTTACCTTTATTGTATTTATCATCACCCACTTATGTGTGTGGATATTTCTTTTATCTTATTTAGATATTAGGAGATATTATCTAGTTGTTAGGTATAGTTCTTTCCTTGATCTATGGTATTGACTAGTTATTTCTTTGATCTATGGTATCGATTTAGATCCTTAATGTCTAGTTCTCTCCTAAATCTATGGTCTTGACTAGTTATTTGATAACTAGTTATTTCTTTGATTTATGGCTTGATCTATGACCTTTATCTGGTTCTTAGATTGTTATTCCTTTCCAATTTAAGCAAATCCCATTCTCATTGTATTGCATTGAGTTCCACAATAATATATGATATTGTTGCTCATTTGTTTGCAAAGGTTTTATGTAAAGTTATTCTAGTGAATTACTTCCATCTTATCGATCATGGTGTTTGATTAGCATCGTGTTCTTGGCTTGGTACGAGGTTATCATTCCTTTCATGGTATCGTGAGCTAGAGATTGTTGATCCCGCTTCTTCGTGGTTTTGTGTTCTTACCTTGGTACCTTGGATTTTCTTAGATCGTGACACTCTAGATTTTGTGTCCTTGCCTTGTTGCTTTGGTTTTTGTTCTTAGATCATGGCACACCTATTTGCAATAGTCTATCAATAATGTCCGGTGCTTTTTTACACTTTTGACATCAATCCATTAATAGTCTCCTTGATGGAGCTATTCTCAGTGAAGCCCAGTGTCATTTGTTTTTGAGTTCTATGATCGAGCAAAGGATTGCACCATAGTGCACACCAAACTTCTTCAAAGCATTGTATGAGAGATTTGAGCTGAGCTTCTTGCGATGCCTCGAGCGGGTTTTTATTCTTTTTACTTTGTTATTACTGGTTTTGGGTACCTTATGATGTCCCTTTTTTCCTAATTATTGCATTACACGAGTACCTCATCGTGCCTAATTTCTGGGACTCATGACTCATGCTTAACATGCCACTTTTATTTTGGCCCCTAGCTTCACTTCGAGGGGGTGTTAGAGTAGGTATTTACCTTAGCTCATGTTCACCTAGGTACTTTATTTGCCTTTATTATATTTATCCTCACCCACTTATGTGTGTCGATATTTCTTTTATCTTATTTAGATATTAGAGATATTATCTAGTATAGGTATAGTTATTTCTTTGATCTATGGTATTGATTAGTTCTTTTCCTTGATCTATGGTATCGACTAGATCCTTGATGTCTAGTTCTCTCCTAAATCTATGGTCTTGAGTAGTTATTTGATAACTAGTTATTTCCTTGATTTATGGCTTGATCTACGAATTGATCGGTTCTTAGATTGTTATTCCTCGCCTATTTAAGCAAGGCACATTCTCATCAGATTGCATTGAGTTCCATAATAATATATGATATTGTTGCTCATTTGTTTGCAAAGGTTTTATGTAAATTTATTCAGTGAATTGCTTTCGCCTTATTGATCGTGGTGTTTGATTAGCATCTTTGTTCTTGGCTTGGTATGATCTAGTCATCATTCCTTTCATGAAGCAACTAGTAACAAAAACAAAATCGGAAAGCATGTCCTACTCCATAGTAAGACAAGTATGGAATCAACATAGTAAACTTGTCATCATTCATAAAAGAATAGTAGTGTACTAAGAAAATTATAAGACAAGTGTATCATAAGCTAGCTATTGAAACGTAATATGTCTAAAAACAATGTACACTCAAGTAAGTAGAAACAAGTAGAATCATAGTCATATATAGGCATAGATTTGCAAACATGAGACACCCATAGTGTCAAAAGACAATCATAAGGGAACGAACAATGTTCCATAATCATATAAATAAGTGCATACATTTCAAATATGCATGAAGACACAAGCATGGGACACCCATGGTATCACAAGACAAGTAAGGCCTTTAGGCCATATAAAACAAATAGTCCTAATATCGTAACTAGAGAAGCTAATTAAGGGAATCTACATAGTAAGAAAAAAAGGAATGAATATCCATAATCAAGTAGTGACCACAACATAGAAGTCAAGTGTAAGAAATATTAATATTAACAACAAAGAAAAAAATATAGTTAACACTATAAAAAATTGTTAGTCTTATTAATCCAATAGATAACATTAAGCATTATCTATGTAATCAAGCATGGAAAGGAAGGTGAAAAGTACTATATAATGAAATAAAATCACCTATATGTTATGGAGGGATGCTACCAAGAGAATAGTGTAATTAATAAAGATAGCTCTTATCATCATGTACTCAATATGTGTGTGTTCTTGCATTAAGCCCAAGATAACTTGTGAATGAAATATATATAAAGGTCCTAATGTTGTATTTTTACTCATATTTAAATTCTTTTGTATTGTGCAATTATTTGATTTTTTTGCAATTTTTTTAGAATAACTATGTATAAGAAAGGTGATAGAACAAAATCCATTTTGTTAAGGGCCTCATAAAAAGGCATGTGATGTGCGTAACTTAGAAGGGATATAGGCCCTCAAGTAGCATAAGAGTAAAAGGATGATCATGTATGATCCATATAAAATCCATAACATATGTAAAAATCATATGTTTATATATAGAAAACTATCTATTAGTATATTGGTGGAAAGGCTTAATGGGACACCTTTTTGGAAACCTGTTGAAAAGTTTCAAAGTAAAGAAAGACTAAGGTAGGAGAATTCAGAGCCAAAATAATACAATAAGATGTTGACACATTGTAAGAGATCGACGGATGTGAGATAAGTTTAATAGGATTTGTGATGAAGGCTTAAGATAATGGGTTTTCCCAAAATTGCATGAAATGATGACATGTGGCCAATGGATCAATGATCAAGGTTTAATCCTGGGAAGGATTGGGGAAAATGGGTCCAAATTTCATAACTCAACAAATTTTGCAGGTTAAGGAATGCATATAAGTCTCTTCATACCATCAATCTATTAGATGAATGAAATGTAACCTAAAGGGACAATTTAAATTTGAAAAATATTTTTTTAAATAGAAAAAATTAGGTAAGATTCTCCTTTACACTGTAACCATTTTGATGGTTTTTCCATTTTCTCCATATTCACAATATCGATATTTGTAAGATTTTCCATCCTAACAAATCTTTCTTTAAAAAGATTTTCACCCTTTTTATAAGTTTTTTTCATGGGTTTCTTAAATTTTTCACTAATTAGTTTTTGGTGAAAAGGATATCAATGCAATATTGGATGCTCTCATGGATAATGATGTATGCATAGTAGTTATGACTGTAAGAACTTATTTGGATGGAAAAGGTAGAGATGTGAAAATAATTTGTAAGCATGTGTGAAAGAAGACCCAAGTAGTAAATTATTCGTAATAAGTAGCATATGAAATGGCATAGTGTGTGACATAATTGTATTTTGTACAAACATCATGTGGGATAAAACATAGATCATGAACAATAGGGGAAGTAATCCAAGAGAAGGAACTAAAACCTAGTACAAAAATGGAATCAAAATAGGTGATTCGGTTAAATAAGTATGTGAGTCGGAAATGTGGTTTGTATTGCATGAGGATTTTGAGGCGTGCCAAAATTAACTTGGCAAGGTTGTGGAGGGAAAGGTTGTTTAGATAGGATACCCTGACGGTGACCACTTGTTAGTTGTGAATGAACTGGATACATTAATGGAAAATTTAAGGGATCGAGTGAGAAAGAATGTAGCCAAATAAATCCAAATAACATGTCACATGAATGAAAATATTTGGAAACCAAAAACGTGGTGGAAATAGTAATAAGGCATGTCCTAAGTTTTTAGTATCATGAAAGGTTAATTTCATTTTACTATATCCAAGAGAGAACAACAATATAAGGGTGCATAAATTGTTTGTAATAGCTTCTTTAATCACAACAATAGATTAAAAATGATCAAATATATAGTGTTATGGAATCAAAATCACTAGCCATATCGTGGTTTCAAAGATAATAACTAGATGCAAAGGTGGTCGTGAGCATCCATGAATGTATCATAAGAACACGAAGGAGGTGATACATGATAATTTGTAGACCCATTGGAAGAGGATGTAGAATGTGAAGATCAAACTCTAGGTCATGTGATCGAGCCTCAATGTGAGTAGGTTTTTATTTAGGTAAATATTTAAAGCTAGTAACACCAACATTAAGGAGATCCATTATAATATGGAGAATCTTAAGACAAAAATTAGTAGTAAAGAAACAAAAGTGATGATAATCAAAAAGTGTTTTGATATAAAGTTACTCATTAAGATGTCCATTAATATCAACCTTAAGTGGTGGAGGAAGAGATATAAGGATACATGCAAGTAATTTTTAAGGTGAAAACGATAAACAAGTGAAATTTCATTGAGAGGGTTGTAATTGTAGCTTTGAGGGAACTATATATGAGTTAAAAAGGATGTACTATTATCATCATAAGAATGAGAAGCTTGAGTACCGACATGTGGCAAGGTCAAAATGGATCCATTTCTACAAAATGACGCTAAGCATGGACCTAATTATAAAGGTAGTAGCTCCCACCAAGGCAAGGACGGGGACCTTTGGATGCACAATAGAAATATTAACAATGATCTATGATATTTGACACCATGATGTACTACAACCAATTATGAGAAATCACAATAAGAAGAATGTAATGTTCAAGTAACATGTAGGTTATTTTGATCTAATTAACTTCTAACATCAATTATACATGACCGGATTATGTATTCAAACTTGAAATGAGCTAAATAATTTTTTTAAACCGTAATGGTGAAAATACGCAAGTTGAGAGGTATACTTAGTTGTTCAAGATGATTTAGGGGTGATCTAGGTGAAAAGGAAAGTGGAACATGGAGATCTACAACTTTAGATTGTACACTCGGAGATTCAAGAACTGGAAAATGAGAATGTGTAGGACCATATAGATTTTGTATGTTCTAGGCTAGAGATGTATAGCCTATAATAGGATCCATATCATTTCAAACCTTGAGAGAGTATAGATTTTTAGCTTCTTTTGTTATTTTCTTTCCTTGAAATGGTGCTCACTATATGTCGATGTTGCTCACACAACTAAATGATGACTTGTAATGACCTACAATAAAGTAGTCGGAGATCCTAACAACCTATAGATTAACCCTTCATCAATGTATTAGTAAACCAAAGAAGAAAATGTGTGTTTACATTTAAGATGGACCACCCTTGGTGGTGAGACTCCTAGTTGCTAAACTAATCCATGTGTTATGCTACATATCCTTATTACATAAATAAAGGATCATGTAGTTCTTTTAAGTACTGCAAGTGTGATTGTGCATAGTTAGCCAACCTCATAGGGTTATCCTGTGTCTCTCGACACCTAGATAATAGAATAATTATGTAGTATAGAATGTACTCAATATGATAGTAGCGAAATGTGGTGTGCCTCGATATGTGACTTATCCCTTGTTTTGTTTGAAACCCTTGTACAATGCTTTGATTGACTTCTCCGACTAAGACATGACTCGTGACCTTTGCATTTTTGTAGATGGATGAAGCTAGATTCCTTGACTTGGTTGAGTGCCTCAGACTTGTAGTAGGGACATCTCGTAGATGATGCACAATTTTTTTAGGAACATTTATCAACCCTTTTAGTGCTCTTGGAATGATATTTGCAGCATTAGCTTGTGATAATGTCATGTGATTTATAAAGTGATAATGACTTGCTTCTATTGGTTTCGTGGAGGTGACATATTCTATTAAGGCCGATCCTAGGAAGATGAAAAGACCCAAAGAATGATTTGAAGTTGAAATCAATGTTGGTGATTGTGAAGGGGCATGGCAATTATGTCGCCAAGACATAGCCCTACATCCCAACTATTCAATACATTTTTGACATGAGATAGAAACATCAAAACTGAAAGTTGTATCATGAATATCATATGTTGCTTTGATTAAATAATATTTCCAGAATTGATGACAGAGCATAGTGTAAAGATAAGCAAGTTATAGAATGGCTAGAGAGATGTGGAGATTAGATTCGAATGTGAGCATTTGTCTTAGTAAGGATACATAGTCAAACTTGACTTTGCACAAGGATAAAATGTCAAATTTTAGTGTCTATTGAAAAGACCACATACCCGAAAAACATAGTCCAAATTTTCAAGTCAACAAATTTTTTTATCAATTCCAAAATGTATAGCCTTCAAATAATAAAATTTTATATTTCTCATTAGATTTTTTAGGACTTTCTTTTATTTCTCGTTTTATATCTTTTGGGTGTATATTGTATATTTTATACTGCATGGATTCATGTCCTATATTTTGCCTTTGAGATCCACTTTTCACTTATCGAATAGAGCAATAATGGATGGCAAGAATTGAAACCTCGTAATGTTTGGGTTCCATTTATTAAAGCAGAATAAACACACGTAGGTCGTCAACGGGGAACAATGTTATTACCACTTCAAAAGATGGGTGCCTTTCACGAGTCCAATTTGAAACTTGACAAATAAAATCACAATCGTGGTGTGCAAGAACTACACGCACGAAGGATGAATTGTAATCTGTAGATTGAAGTGATTAATTCGTCCGTATTTAGAGTAAATTGCCTTTCTACACCCCATTTTCCCTCTGTGCTGCGGGAGAATGTTTTAAAAGAAAAATACAGGTACTGCAAGTGCGTTGCATTGTTTGGAGTGGACCAATTTAAAATATCGGAAGAGGAGCTCGATCCGCTCTATAAACGCTCACCTCGATTTCGATCTCTATCTCTTCCCGTCAGCCAACTCAACGTCCTCTTCAAAGAAGCCTTGCTAACCTGCTCCTCTGGCATAATGTGGTCAGAAAACGACCTTAATAACGAGGCCGGATTCAGAGGAATGCTCCCCCATCTTTCCGATCTGGATCTTCCCGCCGTATCATCCATAGAACAGCCCTGCTTAGTGCACGCGGGCTGGGAGTTAGAAGTCGACGCCCCCTGCGAATGATGCATGGCTACAAAGCTGCAGGACCTGTGCAACCCTGGTGTAAGGCCACGCGGCGCAGCGATGTACCATTCCGTAATGCTCTGCTCCATCTCCTTCTGCACCCTTACCAGAGAGTGCCCCGTCGAACAGTACTGGCTCGTCTCCGTAGTCTCGTTCAAGCGTTCGTCATTTGAAATACCTATTCGGTTACCTCTGTTGTCGATAAAGATCGCGACCTGCTCATGCTCGACGACACCCAAGTCCGTGCCCGTGGGGTTCGATTCCTCCTCGGGCAGAAGACTTGTCCGGCAGAGCGGGCAGGTGGTGTGCGAGCAGAGCCACATGTCGATGCACTCCGGATGAAATGCGTGGCTGCACTTGGGAAGCAACCGCACCATCTCCTCATCTTTGAAGTCGCTGAGGCAAACCGCGCACTCCGATCCCTTTGCCTGGGCTTTTAACCCCTTGACGAGATTGTAGCTGAATACGGGGAAGCTCTCCACCACCGTCCGCTCCAGCCCCCGGATCGCTGCGACAGCGCCTACTGATCGTCTGGAACCTCTATTGCCCTCGCCATTGATCGCACAGCTGCAGCATAAAGAGAATGACACACCGAGCAAGAGGAATCCGAGCAGCACGAAGATCATGATGATGACGAAGTTGGAATCGTCGTGGCCATTGTAGTTTCCTTGTAAATTATCACTATTTTTGTTATCTGCCAAACTTACAATTCTCAATGACGTAAGGAGCTCAAATCAGAGGTGAACAAGAAGTTCCTCTCGTCTGGAACAAAATTCTCCATCTTCCCCAAGTTCATTCGTAGCTGGCTATTCATACTTGTAAAATCAACAAATCGCGATCAATCCCAATTGAATTCTGACTTCAATTTTCCTCAGTCTCTACTACATAATACAATTCGGAAGGATAAAGAGAAAGATGATGGCTTCGCTAAGCCACAATCATGGTTGACATTTGAATCCTTCGATCTCCACGCAGTGCGGGAGGAACCTTCTGCAAACCTTCTACGTAACGTACCTTTCATTCCAGCTGTTAGGCTAAGTTTGATATTCTATTCTGCCTGTCATATAAATTAAAAAATTAATTAAATTTATATAATATTTGTTGCAGATTTATATATAATACTTTACGGTCGGTGACTAATATCATAGACCATTATATCTCTATATATTATGAATTAAAAAATACTAACAATTTCGTTAAATGTATTTGTGGGATTTAAAAATATTAATATAATTATAATACATGACTATAAATATAAAATATAGGTATATGGCCATTGAATTTAGTCTATTAATTTCAATTCTTTTAGGTGTAGTTATTGTTTATGCTTTTCATAAATAATGAGTATAAAGTTGTGGGGTCCACTATCTTCGAATTACAAGATTTAAACATTGATAAAAAGAGATGGACCCCCACTTAATACTTGTTGAATAAGGTCAGCTTATTTATTCCGATAAAAATTACATTGAATTTTTCCTTACATAAATATGAGTATGAAATGAATAAGAATAATCATTAAGATAAAAATTAAGCATTTACTTATTGTAAGTAAAAATTTAATTAAGAAGGTGTGTTATTATAGTGATGTAAAGGTTGACATACATTCATTTATATGGGGACATTTTTATTGAATTAATTGGTGTTCAACTCAATGTATTTGTTATTAATATGTATATTACATGTGTTTTTAGTATATTTGGAAATAGTTTCTATGATTTTAAATTTTTTTGTTTAATATATAAAGGAATCGATAATATTTCTATCATTCTCTACTATCAAATTAGGAGTTTAAATCGAGGAAGTTATCACTATACATCCACCTCTCTTGGTTAGACTTGCCCTCCGACATGAAGGAGACCTATGAGAGTACGTCTCTCTAAAATTCTTATTATTCACAAACACATTTTCTCATTAATTATTAGGCTTGGTCCACACTAATGTATTAACCCCAATTATATATAATGATCTTTATATCAATAAAAACTCCACAATAGAAATAACCATCTTATTAATATAATAATTAATTGATTTGAAAATAAATTTACTTATTTACTTTCTTTATATTATTATAGTATTAAAAATCTTAATTACTTCTTATTACATATCTTACTAATCTAATTTTTCAAATCTAAATAATTTTTTTATTTTTATTTCCTTCACTAATGTACCTTTTTCCCTAAATCTATGTTTGGAGAAGTATTTCAAGAAATGTTTTTACTTAAATCTTTACAAGAGTCAAGTTGTAGATGGTGATGCATCCATAATCCATTCTAGAATTATTTTATTCCCACCGGCGCTTTTGACCATAATTAATTGCCAAATGAAAGGTTTCCTATGAAATGTCTCGATTTATATTTTGTCCATTCATTGTCTTACAATGTAAACAAATGTTCAGAGCAGCTCTTGAAGAGGCCATTAAAATTTATTTATTACAAGTAATTTGCTATAGACGTTAATACATCTTTCAAAATTTATTTGTTAAGAAATAATTGAAAATTGATTTATTATTATTATTTTTTAAAAATTTGGTGTATCTTGAAATTATTTTTAGGATTTTAAAAATCTTTATTCATTATTTTTATTAAATGTAGAAGCATTACAAAAGGTATTGACTTATATAGAATGATGACATCTTTCTCAATGTTTTGGTGGAAACATATAGTAAATTTTAAAGCTAAGTAATCCTATATAGTACGTTCTTGACTTCAATTACTTGACTTTTTATATGAAGGTGTCTAAGTACCTTTACATTCAACAATATTTGATCCATAAACTCTATACAAACCAAACAACTTCACCATTGAACCAAACAACCTTTGACTTCATTCACTTTTATTATGTAATATAAAAATTAAAATTAATTAACAATATTTATCAACAGATGAATGTGTTAAACAATTTGTACATTAACACCTGTCACGTAAACATGTTGACTAAGTTTTTCTGCATGAAAATGTTCATTTCAACTTGTTTAGATTGTAAAAACATTGAACATGAAAATTATTAAAACCTTCTAAAAAGACTTAAAAGGTTCATTGCTAAATTTACACTGATTAAAAGTCGCGTCAATATTATCCGCTCTTGTTTAATCTTTTAAACGGATTCTATGGCTTATTCTTTAGAAGAAATAAAGTTTCTAGTCTCATATGTGTCTTTTATCTTGGGTATTTGTGGGTTATTATACTAGACGATAAGCTTCACATGGAGTGTCTTTAGCCACCAATTGCTTGATGGAAAGAATGATCATGAAACTTTAATACAACTTCCAAAACTTGTTCTTCTTTCTTGTTATACGTAATTCTTAGCCCTTTTACTTCAATTCTTGAGAAGGTTAGTAACGAGTGGGGAAAAGAAAGTTTTCTCCTCAAGAGCATATGGGAGGATACGCTCTAGTAGAAGTTGCAATTTTGTGGTATTTAGTCCATTAAGAATTACCATTTGGAAAGAGAATACACCACTTGGTGTTGATATTCTACATATCTTTTGTGTGATAAGCATGAGGGGGAATTCAAGTAGATTTGTTTATTTATACTTGCATCTAATATGTTTGGAGTTGGATTCATTATTTTTTTAATTTTTTTATTGTGAGCTCTTTTCATAGTATGTTAGTTTATTTGGTGTTAAGTACATTGATTAAGTTATATTGTTTTTATTTATTTTTTAAATTAGTAGTTCTAATTATAGAAATCTATAAAAATAATAATTTATTAACAAATTTATATGTGAGAAAATATCTCACTCAATGACCAATTTCACACACTCATATTTATATATCTTCAAATCTAGGCTCAAATACAAAATTATCCTTGAGTTCCAACAACTTGTAGGACCTTCTCAACCATTAGAGGAGTACATTATTCCCTATGACCAAGACCCAATCTGATATTCCGCCACAACAAATATCTCCTCTTTCAAAACCTCTGGTGGCAAAGCCATTCTCACAATATCTCTTCATCTCCCTCCACTCAAAAAAAAAGGGTGCTTGGAGTATTCCTATTCATAGAAAATCTGATTTTGGACACTCTTCTTTGGCCATTCCTATATTGGAGGTGTTGGACACAAATGTCTTATCTCCTCCTCTTCTTGAGCAAGGAGTTATTATTCCTCTTGTTATTGACAAACATTGATCCAATGGGTCGATTTGGGACTTGTTGATTTGTGCATTAATGTGTAGGTTTCCTCAATCATTTCCACTCCCATGTAATTTATTCTTGTCTCACTTTGACCTTCTCTTCATTGCATTTTTTTTTCCTCGGTTTGTAAACCCGCACTACGTTGTTTATTTATGAGACTTTGCAAAAATCAAATATTCCTCTCGAAATCACTTCTTGTCAATTATTATTAATTCATAAATATTCCTTTCATGTAATTGCATTTTATTTTAATGATTTATTATTTTAATCTTAGTATCAATGTGTAACACCCGCTAAAATCTCCCACTTGAGACCCATGAACAACCTAGGTTTAGTTACAAAATTATGGAATAATTTTTTTAAAGTGTTAACAACCAAAGTCTCAAGGACAATTAAATTCAACTAATAAAGTTTCCCATTATAATAATTACTAATTCTACATTATAAAGCAACAAGTGTAATAAGTCCACACCTAGCTCAAATCTCCTTGGGGATTAATTTAATCACTGATTACATTGACATTTTTAGCTAAATATTCCCGATAAAAAATTATGGTTAAGGGACCAAAACAACTAAATATCCAAGGTATTTAATTCCACAAGATCTAAGACAAGAGTAAGGTTTAATTACAATGGGGGAAAAGAATACATATTTAAAATCATCAGAGTAAATTCTTACTTACCCACTCCTAAAACTCGGTTAAAGATTCAATTTGATTTTTCCCATGATTAATGCAATTAAAACTTCCTGAAAACATTCCCATTAGATAGGGAATTTCCTCACCTTTCTGGTGATATAAATAAGTCCTCCTAACTCCTCATATTTCTCAAGTTATGGACCAACGGAACTTGGGTGAAAATTTTCCCAAGAGCAGGCTTGGGGAGGAAAATTTTCTTCAACTCGGGCCTGCGGACTTCGGAGAGAAAATTCACCCGGAGGAGAAAAGCAGACCGATGGATCAGGGAAGAAACTTTTCCTAGACGCAGACCGGCGGAGTGGGGAAGGCATTTAGCGCTTTTGCCCTTTGGGACAAAGCGAATTTTACACCCGCACCTCCACCGACGCCTAGGGAGGCCACGTGGCAGCCTCCTTATTAGCTATTGGTCGCGGGTCGGGTGGGGAACATTTGGAAAATTTGACTATTCAAAAGAAAGGGCAAAAAGGTCGAAAGGAACCCGTGCCTCCGCCGACGTGAGAAGATACCATGTGTCGCCTAACTGTTAGCTACGGCTCATGGGTCATAGCAGCGGATAATTTGGAAATTTTCCCAAATTTTTTTGAAGCGTTAAGGCTTAAAAAGATCCGCTCCTCCTTCGATGCCTCACAAAGCCACATGGCAAAGCATCGCATTACTACCACAAGTGACGGGTCATGGGAAAACTTACAAATTTTTCCAAATTTATTTTGAACGCGTTTTAGGTTAAAATCGATCCAAGCTCCGCCGACGCCCAACAAAGCCACGTGTTGATCAATTATTGGTTGGGGCGGTGGGGTTGTGGAGGAAAAATGTCAAATTAACTTTTGGACTGGATCATTTTTAGACAAAATGAAGGCTTCATAGATTGAGTGGAAGGAAACTTCATGACTTTACACCTTTGGGAAAAAGTTAAAAAAGGAAATTTTTAGCCTCGTGGGTCCGCCCAAGAATATTTTATTCATTTAAAATTTGACAGTTAGATTATTTTGAGCCCGAAATGAAGTAAAAACTTCAAAAGGCCATAACTTTTGATTGGGAACTCAGTTTTTGGCAAACAAGGACTTTCTAGAAAGCTCTCGACGTCATCTTTTCACAACAACCTTAGGAATTTGATTTTAATAAATTTTCAAGGGTAAATTTTGAGAAAACGTCTTTTTGTCACTTAGAAAGTGAACTGGTATTTTTAACTTATCAATTTTGTTCAAATTTGTCATTAATTCTTTTTCCACTTGCCAAACAGGCATGGAGGATTTTACTTGGAAGATTTTAGGATAGATTTCAAGGTTAAGTTTGCTTGATTGATTTGCATTCAAAATTTATCAATTTTATACAAAGCAAGAAGTTTGCAATTTTGCCTTTGCCCGATTTGAAAGGTTCTATAAAATTTTCATAAGTATTTTGGTATGTTTGGGGTCGTTTTGACCTTACAAATAAAATTTGATATTTCATTTTGTCTTTTTGATGTTGCAGTGGGTCATTTTGTTCAATTTTCGATTAATAATTACCAATATGAAAGTTATTTAACAGAGCTCAAATTCGAATAGATTTATTTTCATTTGCCAACTTTAAACTATGAATTCATTCCAACCTAATCTAACATACTAAGTTGACTCAAGCAAAGTATTCAAATGCCAAATTACAATTCTGATTTCTAAAACATTTATTTCAAAAAAATAGAGTATTATGACATTTCTCCATACGTATTCACTTTTTCATCCTTCCAACAAAATTTCAAAATACATTCAACAATCAGATTTCAATACCCAATAATACCATTTGAGTAAAGGGTAAGTGCATGAAGTTGGTGGACAATTCCATGGACATAAAAACCCGAAATAAAGGAACCGCGATCACCGCTTACATACGCACGTTCTAAAAACCACGATCGTGGTTCCTGAATTCTAGGTTCGGTAATTACCGAACCTAAAACCGTGATCGCAGTTTAGAACTGCATGAGCGCGGTTATAAACCGCGATCGCAGAACTCTAAGACAAAATTTAGCAGTCCCGCAACTCCTTATTTTCCTCATTTTTCATTTCAAACCGTGATTTTTCCTAAACATTTTTCACTCACGCTTTCAAGATGTTAGTTTATTTGGTGTTAAGTACATTGATTAAGTTATATTGTTTTTATTTTTTTAAAATTAGTAGTTCCAATTATAGAAATCTATAAAAATAATAATTTATTAACGAATTTATATGTGAGAAAATATCTCACTCAATGACCAATTTCACACACTCATATTTATATATCTTCAAATCTAGGCTCAAATACAAAATTATCCTTGAGTTCCAACAGTTGTAGGACCTTCTCAACCATTAGAGGAGTACATTATTCCCTATGACCAAGACCCAATCTGATATTCCGCCACAACAAATATCTCCTCTTTCAAAACCTTAGTGGTGGCAAAGCCATTCTCACAATATCTCTTCATCTCCCCCACTCAAAAAAAAAGGGTGCTTGGAGTATTCCTATTCATAGAAAATCTGATTTTGGACACTCTTCTTTGGCCATTCCTATATTGGAGGTGTTGGACACAAATGTCTTATCTCCTCCTCTTCTTGAGCAAGGAGTTATTATTCCTCTTGTTATTGACAAACATTGATCCAATGGGTCGATTTGGGACTTGTTGATTTGTGCATTAATGTGTAGGTTTCCTCAATCATTTCCACTCCCATGTAATGTATTCTTGTCTCACTTTGGACCTTTTCTCGCATTGCATTTTTTTCCTCGTTGTAAACCCGCACTACATTGTTTATTTATGAGACTTTGCAAAAAAATCAAATATTCCTCTTAAATCACTTCTTGTCAATTATTATTAATTCATAAATATTCCTTTCATGTAATTGCATTTTATTTTAATGATTTATTATTTTAATCTTAGTATCAATGTGTAACACCCACTAAAATCTCCCACTTGAGACCCATGAACAACCTAGGTTTAGTTACAAAATTATGGAATAAATTTTTTTAAAGTGTTAACAACCAAAGTCTCAAGGACAATTAAATTCAACTAATAAAGTTTTCCATTATAATAATTACTAATTCTACATTATAAAGCAACAAGTGTAATAAGTCCACACCTAGCTCAAATCTCCTTGGGGATTAATTTAATCACTGATTACATTGACATTTTTAACTAAATATTCCTTGATAAAAATTTATGGTTAAGGGACCAAAACAACTAAATACCCAAGGTATTTAATTCCACAAGATCTAAGACAAGAGTAAGGTTTAATTACAGCGGGACAAAAAAATACATATTTAAAATCATCAGAGTAAATTCTTACTTACCCACTCCTAAAACTCGGTTAAAGATTCAATTTGATTTTTTCCATGATTAATGCAATTAAAACTTCCCTGAAAACATTCCCATTAGATAGGGAATTTCCTCACCTTTCTGGTGATACACATAAGTCCTCCTAACTCCTCATATTTCTCAAGTTATGGACTAGCGGAACTTGGGGTGAAAATTTTCCCAAGAGAGCAGGCCTGGGGAGGAAAATTTTCTTCAACTCGGGCCTACGGACTTCGGAGAGAAAATTCACCCAGAGGAGAAAAGCAAACCGACGGATCAGTGGAAGAAAATTTTCCCGCACGTAGACGGCGTAGAGTGGGGAAGGCATTTAGCGCTTTTGCCCTTTTGGGACAAAGCGAATTTTACACCCGCACCTCCACCGACGCCTAGGGAGGCCACGTGGCAGCTCCTTATTGGTTGTGGGTCAGCGGGTCGGCAGGAACATTTGAAAATTTTGAATATTCAAAAGGAAGGGCAAAAAGGTCGAAAGGAACCTGTGTCTCCGCCGACGTGAGAAGATACACGTGTCGGCTAAGCTGTTAGCTACGGTTTGCTCGGGGTCGGGCGGGGATAATTTGGAAATTTTGCCCAAATTTTTTTGAAGCGTTAAGGCTTAAAAAGATCCGCGCTCCTTCGATGCCTCATAAAGCCACATGGCGCATGTGCCCAGACACCTACAAGGACGGGGTTCATGGGAAAACTTACAAATTTTTCCAAATTTATTTTTGAAAGCGCTTAAGGTTAAAATCGATCCAAGCCTCACCGCCGACCCAACAAAGCCATGTGTTGATCAATTATTGGTTGTGGGGTGGTGGGGCTACGGAGGAAAAATTGTCAAATTAACTTTTTGGACTTAGATCATTTTTAGACAAAATGAAGGCTTGTAGATTAGCGGAGTGGCAGGAAACTTCATGACTTTGCACCTTTTGGGAAAAAGTAAAAAAAGGAAATTTTTAGCCTGTGGGTCCGCCCAAGAATATTTTAATCATTTAAAATTTGACAGTTAGATTATTTTGAGCCCGAAATGAAGTAAAAACTTCAAAAGGCCATAACTTTTGATTGGGAACTCATTTTTTTGACAAACAAGGACTTTCTGGAAAGCTCTCGACGTCCTCTTTTCACAACAACCTTAGGAATTTGATTTTGATAAATTTTAAAGGGTAAATTTTGAGAAAACATCTTTCTGTCACTTAGAAAGTGAACTTGGTATTTTTAACTTATCAATTCTATTCAAATTTGTCATTAATTCTTTTTCCACTTGCTAAAAAAAGTGGATGGAGGATTTTACTTGGAAGATTTTAGGATATATTTCAAGGTTAAGTTTGCTTGATTGATTTGCATTCGAAATTTATCAATTTTATACAGCAAGAAGTTTGCAATTTTGCCTTTGCCCGATTTGAAAGGTTCTATAAAATTTTCATAAGTATTTTGGTATGTTTGGGGTCGTTTTGACCTTACAAATAAAATTTGATATTTCATTTTGTCTTTTTGATGTTGCAAGGTCATTTTGTTCAATTTTCGATTAATAATTTCCAATATGAAAGTTATCTAACAGAGCTCAAATTTGAATAGATTTATTTTCATTTGCCAACTTTAAACTATGAATTCATTCCAACCCAATCTAACATACTAAGTTGACTCAAGAAAAGTATTCCATGGACATAAAAACCTGAAATAAAGGAACCGCGATCATCGCGGTTTCTAAACCACGATCACGGTTCTGAATTCTAGGTTCGGTAATTACCGAACCTAAAACCGCGATCGTGGTTTAGAACCGCGAGCGTGGTTATAAACCGTGATCGCGGAACTCTGAGACAAAATTTAGCAGTCCCGCGACTCCTTATTTTCCTCATTTTTCATTTCAAACCGTGATTTTTCCTAAACATTTTTCACTCACGCTTTCAATACCACCTCAAAATTGCTCATCGGACTTCTGGATAGCGATAGATTCAACCATGATGCCAAGACGAGGAGGTAAGTCCCCGATTGTAATCATTTTTTTTTTTAAATTTTAGTTTTTTTTTGCATTTTCATGGGTTTTTTGAAATGTTTGTTTATGTATACAATTTTCTTGTTTTATCAGTTGGTCAAAAGCTTGAAATCATGCAAACCATCAAAACATTCCTCAAAACCCACCAAACATTCCTCAAAACCCCTCCGAACATTCCTCAAAACCCTCCTCCAAACATAGATCCGCTCTCGTGTGGCTCCTTCGTCCCCACTGAGCCAGCAAGAATGCAAGATAATATCATTGGAAGAATCCGAGAAAATAAAATTGTCATTGAGAACCTAATTCAAACTATAAGACAAAACCATGCTACAAATCCATCCCGCATGACTTTAGCCAATACATTGCAAACATTGATTGGCGAAGTCGAGTCTACAACCAACCAAATACATAGATGGAACACCTTTAGAAGTGACTGTAGGCAGTGGTATGCAGATAAACTATCCCATGCGGCCGTCAAAGACAAAAAAATTGGAAAAGACCTCATTTGTGCATTATTTACCGACCCTAGAACCAATGCCCCCCTAGTTACTTGCAAACGGTTCCCAATCCATTGGTGCCATGATGACAGAATCAAAAACAATTTTGGGACCGATGGTGGATGGTTTTTGATTATCCACCATGCAACAACAATGAGGTTCCTCTTTATTTTTTGAAGAAATTATATTGCGAGTTCGTGCTCAATGAGGTCCCGAATTATTTTGACTTTTTTGACTTTTTTGGTCGAGGAGGTGGCTCTGCACATAGAGCAGACCTAGTGCACGCGTAGGTCAGCCTAGGATCCCCCATGCCCCAAAACCCCCACTGCCTTCAGTTATCCCTCCTACAATGAAGGAGGTTGTGGAGATTGATACATTGCATGCATTGAGGGAGCTCACTGACACTCTCACCTAGCACAGTGACCAGATTACATCTGGTGATGTTGGTGGAGGTGTCAGTTCTAGTGCACCACACCACTGTGGATCATGTGGTGCCGTATGCACTGCAGGCGAGACATCATTTGCTGGTTCACAGGATTTCTTTTCTATAGATGAGATGTTGGGGAATGTTTTTGGAACTGGTGCCACTGATATTGGTCTTTCACAGGTAAATTTCAAATAAAATTATATATATATATATATATATATATACAATAGTTTAATTACATATTTATATATATATATATATATATATATATATTTGATTGTACGTCATGTACATACATGTAAAAAACTAATTTTTTATTTTATTTTAAATAGCAAGAGCCGGTGAAGGAAACATCCAGGCGTCGACATCTTTGGCTATCTACTGCTGGGTGTGTTTCAAACGTAAGTTTCAAGTTGTACAAACTTACAAATTTTTAATTTCATTTGATTGCACTAGATTATTATTATAATGTTTCACGTGTATGTTGTACATGTATTAATATTTTTCTCTTTTATACATAGGAGCCTGGCGGGTCATCATCTGCTCAGGGAACTGAGGCTACTGGCACATGCCTCACATGAGTTTTACGCAGGTTAGTAAATCTCTTTACACTTTGTTTCTAATTACTGGAAGTTCACGTGGATTACATGCTTTGGACCTCTGTCATGTAGATTTTAATATTGATTTGTACATGTTTTTTGTATAGCTTATGACTGCTAGAGAGACTCCTCCATATATGCAGATTGTGGAGGCTGTTGTAGATACTGCCATAGCATCTGCAGATCCACTAACTGAGGTACAATTTTTTAAATTT
The DNA here is from genome assembly GCA_018340775.1 of Taxus wallichiana var. yunnanensis. Lineage (NCBI taxonomy): Eukaryota > Viridiplantae > Streptophyta > Pinopsida > Cupressales > Taxaceae > Taxus > Taxus wallichiana. The sequence continues at coordinate 758,354,972 of CM031238.1, read as the reverse complement.
GTTAAATTTTGGAGGTTCATTATTTCTTATTAAACTTAAATCTACAATATCAAATTTTGTAGGTATATGTGAAATATTTAATTTGAAAATTAATTATTTGTATGTAGCTTACCCCTCGTGAGTCTATTGTTGTCCCTGTGACGCGTCAACAACAAATTGATAGGGATCATGACATTGCGGTAAGATTTCACATGCATTTTAACTAAATTGTACAAGTTTCTAAATTTTGAATGTATTTTAAAATTTTGGGTGTTAAAAACTTGTTGTTTATGAATGTGCAGGTTAGGTTGCAAGCATGCTTAGAGACACCTAGGACCACACGGATGAAATCCGTAGTGGCATCTCCCTCCACTACATCCCTAGGTCGTGGACGTGCTACTTCTAGCAGGGCGAAGAGAGGGAAGATGTTTCATGAGTAGATTTATAGTCCACCTGGATGTACATATGTGGTCATGAGTAGATTCATAGTCCATTGTATATATATAGCCTTTTGCGACCACATGTGGTCCCATATGTACATTATGACACGTGCTTAGTTTGAGATGTACACATACATTATGAACTTATACATATATATTTTCAGAGACGTGCGTATGGAGCACACTTTGTTTGATTCTTATATATATATATATATATTATATATATATATATCCATGTGTGTTGGTTTTCATATTTATGACTTTTTCAGTTCTTCTTTAACAAGCAGTGTAACGTTGGGATGCATATTTCTTAACTTCTGCTTTATGGGTTTAGCATCTAATGGAAAACATTAATATTCATATTCTCATAATAATGCTATGAAAACATTTTTTTCTTTTGTTGAAAGTGAAGCTCCAAGATTTATCTATTATTTTTCTATATGTTCTTTGTCTTGTTTGTTTACTAATGACTCAAAGAGGATTTCACTATGAGACTTATGTTTGTTTTTCTTACAAGCACTATTTTGATCTGACGATGAGTTAAACAATGAGCTCTATGTATAAGGGTAACTTTTTCTCTTGGTTATTGCGTGGGATTGGATTTTGATGAAAAGAGATATGATCGTTGGAGTCAAGGTGTGTACTAATTTCTTGAAGGTGTCTGAGATCTATGTTTGTCGACACCCCTTAACTCATACTTGTGTTTTATATAATATTTTCTTATATGAGCTTGATGGTGATTTATCAAATGGGTAAGGAAATAGCTTTTTGTATAGATATTTTCTATTGTGTCCTACATTTCTTTCTTGTAAAGTGGTTAGCGTATTCTTCATTGAATGCAACTCAAGTGTTGAATCATTTTTTCCTTTGTGGGTGATATAGATAAGTGTATATAGAAAATCAGTAAATATAATAAATTAACATGCATTCTTATTATTACAAGTGCTTATGTAATTGTTGCATGAAAACCATAGACAGTTAAATAAAAAGGCTCTAAAATCAAATCTCACCTGATGACCAAATGCGTATTTCAAAACATAAAACAATATATTTAAATGTGTATATTGAATGTGTGAATGCATAGTAGAAGATGAAAAAATTAGATCATTGTATGTTATGTAAGCTCAATCATTCTACTCTAAACTTGTATGTAATAGTTCAATGTGCATGCATGAAAACACCATGTTTTATGACATTTACTACAATATTCTAGTTGAGATCGTGGTGAATGGAAGGTTAAATAAGAACATGCTTAGCAATAACTCAATGTGGACTAGAAATAATAGAGCTCGTGGTGATTGGAAGGCTAAATAAGAATATATGCACATCAATAACTCAATGTAGACTTAAGATATGTTTGTAATCCTATTATTGCTTGCAAATGTGTTCATTTACATATAAACATAAGCATATTTATTTTATTTTCAGTCATTTCAGTGTACAAGGAAGAGGAATTTCTAGTTTATTTTCAACCATTTAAGATCCAGGGTTTATTCAGTTGACATATAAAGTGTATATTTAGCTATTTCGGTGCATATGGAAAGTTTGAATGTGCTTACATTCAGCTGCAAACTATCAACATACCTTATTCATCCAAAATATAAGACATGATCCTATTTGGATTCAAATTATGATATTTTGGATGGATTATTCAATCTTGGAGGGATGGTTAATACTTTGCATTAATTCATAGCATTAATTATACACTTTGAAAGAAAAATGGTGAGACTAATAGAAATGTGTTGCATGTGCTAGCTTTAATGAGTCTAAGCAAAAAGTTTGAGGCATAGTCTTTTTAAATATAAATTTGCTTCTAATTTGAACAAGACAACATAACAAGTTGTACATTTATGTGCATAATGGTGGACTTATGGTATTCCTATTCAAGTAACCTAGAAGGTCTCTATTGTAGTAAAGGAGCTCATGAAAGAAAGATAGATCTAATTCAAGTTTTGGTCTTCGTATGAATTAGATTCTTCTCCACTATGACCAACCAAAGGTTCCGTGTCTTTGACTTGTGAGAAGAGGGTTTCTAAATATTTTCAACTGAATGGGTATGTTGAATTAAAAGGATTTACCTTTAAGTTGGGTTCATCTCGTTTAGACATCATTTTTGTGATTTTTGGCATCACTCGGACTCTGTGGCAACTAGAGAGGCCTCGTCTGATCCGACACCTCGGCGTAGGGACCCTCTACAATAGCCTCTCTCAGTTTTTTCCTTCTCATTTCATTTCTCTCATTGTCCTACTGTTTGCAAACGCGTGAAATAGTGTAGTTGGAGCTAGTGTAAGGTTGTCAAACGCTATATTTTGCAAACGGTGGGTCGTGGCACCAAACCGACTATGCACCGCACGTCTGGGTGGCTAGGTGAATGCTAGAGGAGGTGGTGTTTTGGTGCGCGAAAGAGTCGTTGCTTCTCGGGCTACTTTGTTCGGCGTAGTCCCTTAAGAGCCCTGAGACCAAAATATCGTTCAACTTCGATGGGTGACTACCTGGACTCGTGGCACCTAGAGAGGCCTCGTCTGATCCAAAACCTCGGCGTAGGGACCCTCTACAATAGCCTCTCTCGGTTTTTTCCTTCTCATTTTGGTGCTCTCGTTGTCCTACTGTTTGCAAACGCATGAAATAGTGCAGCTGGAGCCAGTGTAAGGTTGTCAAACGCTATATTTTGCAAACGGTGGGTTGTGGCACCAAACCGACTATGTCTTTGACATGCATGGGTAGCAGGTGAACACTAGAGGAGGTGGTGTTTTTGTGAGTGAAAGGGTCATTGCTTCCGGCTTTCGTTCGGGCGTAGTCCCTTAAGAGCCCTGAGACCAAAATATCGTTCAACTTCGACGGGTGACTACCTGGACTCGTGGAACCTAGAGAGGCCTCGTCGATCCAACACTCGGCGTAGGGACCCTCTACAATAGCCTCTCTCAGTTTTTTCCTTCTCATTTGGTGCTCTCGTTGTCCTACTATTTGCAAACGCGTGAAATAGTGTAGTTGGAGCCAGTGTAAGGTTGTCAAACACTATATTTTACAAATGGTGGGTCGTGGCACCAAACCGACTACTGGCATGTCCGAGTGGCTAGGTGAATGCTAGAGGAGGTGGTGTTTTGGTGCGCGAAAGGGTCGTACTTCCGGCTACTTCATTTGGGGCGTAGTCCCTTAAGAGCCCTGAGACCAAAATATCGTTCAACTTCGACAGGTGACTACTCGGACTCGTGGCACCTAGAGAGGCCTCGTCTAATCCAAAACCTCAGTGTAGGGACCCTCTACAATATCCTCTCTCAGTTTTTTCCTTCTCATTTCGGTGCTCTCGTTGTCCACTTTGTTTTGCAAACGCGTGAAATAGTATAGTTGGAGCAGTGTAAGTAAGTTGTCAAACGCTATATTTTACAAACGGTGGGTCGTGGCACCAAAATGACTCATGGCTGGAACATCTAGGTGGCTAGGTGAACACTAGAGGAGGTGGTTTTTAGTGCGCGAAAGGATCGTTGCTTCCGTGCTACTTCGTTCGGGCGTAGTCCCTTAAGAGCCCTGAGACCAAAATATCATTCAACTTCGACGGTGACTACTCGTGACTCCATGGCACCTAGAGAGGCCTCTAATCGAACACCTCGATGTAGGGACCCTCTACAATAGCCTCTCTCAGTTTTTTCCTTCTCATTTCGGTTCTCTTGTTGTCCTACTATTTGCAAACGCGTGAAATAGTGCAGTTGGAGCCAGTGTAAGGTTGTCAAACGCTATATTTTGCAAACGATGGGTCGTGGCACCAAACGGACTGTGCTAGCACATCCAGTGGCCAGTGAACACTAGAGGAGGTGGTGTTTAGTGCGCAAAGGGTCGTTGCTTTCGGGCTACTTCGTTCGGGCGTAGTCCCTTAAGAGCCCTGAGACCAAAATATCGTTCAACTTCGACGGGTGACTACTCGGACTCCGTGGCACCTAGAGAGGCCTCGTCTGATCTAAAACCTCAGCGTAGAGACCCTCTACAATAGCCTCTCTCATTTTTTTCCTTCTCATTTTGGTGCTCTCGTTGTCCTACTGTTTGCAAACGCGTGAAATAGTGTAGTTGGAGCCAAGTGTAAGGTTGTCAAACGCTATATTTTGCAAACGGTGGGTCATGGCACCTGAACCGACTACACCAACACATCTAGGTGGCCAAGTGAATGCTAGAGGAGGTGGTGTTTTGGTGCGTGAAATGGTTGTTGCTTCCAGGCTACTTCGTTCGGGCGTAGTCCCTTAAAAGCCCTGAGACCAAAATATCGTTCAACTTCGATGGGTGACTACCAGACTCCGTGTCACCTAGAGAGGCCTCGTCTGATTTGAAACCTCGGCGTAGGGACCCTCTATAATAGCCTCTCTCAGTTTTTCCTTCTCATTTGGTGCTCTCGCTATCCTGTCCTTTGCAAATGTGTGAAATAGTGTAGTTGGAGCCAGTGTAAGGTTGTCAAACACTATATTTTGCAAACGGTGGGTTGTGGCACCAAACCGACGTGTCGGCATATCTGAGTGGCTAGTTGAACGCTAGAGGAGGTAGTGTTTTGTGCGTGAAAGGGTCATTGCTTCCGGGCTACTTCGTTCGGGCGTAGTCCCTTAAGAGCCCTGAGACCAAAATATCATTCAACTTCGACGGGTGACTACTCGGACTCGTGGCACCTAGAGAGGCCTCATCTAATCCAAAACCTCAGCATAGGGACCCTCTACAATATCCTCTCTCGGTTTTTTCCTTCTCATTTTGGTGCTCTCGTTGTCCTACTGTTTGCAAACGTGAAATAGTGCAGTTGGAGCCAGTGTAAGGTTGTCAAATGCTATATTTTGCAACGGTGGGTCATGGCACCAAACCGAGCGTATGCCAAATGCTAGGTGGCCTGAAGTGAACGCTAAAGGAGGTGGTGCTTTAGTGCGTGAAAGGGTCATTTGCCCGGCTACTTCGTTCGGGCGTAGTCCTCAAGAGCCCTTAGACCAAAATATCGTTTAACTTCGATGGGTGACTACCGGAATCGTGGCACCTAGAGAGGCCTCATCTTATTTGAACCTCGGTGTAGGGACCCTCTACAATAGCCTCTCTCGCTTTTTTCCTTCTCATTTCGGTACTCTTGCGTCCTCTACTGTTTGCAAACGCGTGAAATAGTGCAGTTGGAGCCAGTGTAAGGTTGTCAAACGCTATATTTTGCAAACGGTGGGTCGTGGCACCAAACCGACTGTGCCGGCATCCGGGTGGCTAGGTGAATGCTAGAGGAGGTGGTGTTTTGGTGCACGAGAAAGGTCGTTGCTTCCAGCTACTTCGTTCGGGCGTAGTCCCTTAAGAGCCCTGAGACCAAAATATCATTCAACTTCGATGGGTGACTACTCGGACTCCGTGGCACCTAGAGAGGCCTCGTCTAATCTAACACCTTGGTGTAGGGACCCTCTACAATAGCCTCTCTCAGTTTTTTCCTTCTCATTTTGGTGCTCTCGCTGTCCTACTATTTGCAAATGTGTGAAATAGTGCAGTTGGAGCCAGTGTAAGGTTGTCAAACGCTATATTTTGCAAACGGTGGGTCGTGGCACCAAACCAACTACGCCGGCATGCCCGGTGGCTAAGTGAACGCTAGAGGAGGTGGTGTTTTGGTGTGTGAAAGGGTCGTTGCTTCAGGCTACTTCGTTCGGGCGTAGTCCCTTAAGAGCCCTGAGACCAAAATATCGTTCAACTTCGACGGGTGACTACTCGGACTCCGTGGCACCTAGAGAGGCCTCATCTAATCCGACACCTTGGTGTAAGGACCCTCTACAATAGCCTCTCTCGATTTTTTTCCTTCTCATTTCGGTGCTCTCGTTGCCCTATTGTTTGCAAACGCGTGAAATAGTGCAGTTAGAGCTAGTGATTGGTTGTCAAACACTATATTTTTCAAACGGTGGGTCGTGGCACCGAACCGACTGCACCAGCATGTCAGGTGGCCAGGTGAACGGTAGAGGAGGTGGTGTTTTGCGCGAAAGGGTCGTTGCTTCTGGGCTACTTCGTTCGGGCATAGTCCCTTAAGAGCTCCCTGAGACCAAAATATCGTTCAACTTTGACGGGTGACTACTCGGACTCTGTGGCACCTAGAGAGGCCTCGTCTGATCCGACACCTCGGCGTAGAGACCCTCTACAATAGCCTTTCTCGATTTTTTTCCTTCTCATTTCGGTGCACACGTGTAGGTATGGTCTTGTAAACACTTGGGGAGGAGTCGTTTTCAAAATTTACAACATTTTCAAAATTTACAACATTTTCAAAATTTACAACTTTTTCAAAATTTACAATTTTTTCAAAATTTACAATTTTTCAAAATTTACAACATTTTTTCAAAATTTCAAAAACAACTCTCAAACAATGAAAGCTTCTCTTAGCTTCGAGAATTTAAAATTCTCTACTAACAGTGCCAACCACGTGAAGGTGGAAGCTTTTCTGGCACCACTAACCTAAACATAAAAGTGTTAGTCAAAGAAATTTAAGTTTCAAATCAAAACCATATACTAGATCTATATATGTACAAAATACACAAATTTAAAATAAAATATATTCAAACTTAAATCTAGATCTTTAAACTAAAAAATATATATATATATATATATATTGAAAAGAAATTATATATACCAGACATTCAAGCATTGTAAATTCATTCCAATGAACCATCAGGATCGGATCTACTCTGAATAGCAGACAAGATTGCTTCATGATCTGACTCTCGAACCTTCCAAAGAACCTTGTTATTAGGCCTTCCTCGATATCTATACAGCTGAATATTTGTCACTAGAACTAGATGTGAATATAAGAGTATTTTCCTGTGTGTCTCAAAGTCTTCAAACACCCAAACAGAGGATTTTTTTAATGGATACCGTTGAAGCCAAGTTCAAAGAACTACCATCGACCACCCGTAGAATATTCAATATCTTCTCCATCTATAATAGGAGAAGTCAACTTCTTTCTTTCCTCGATGCAACGACATAAGAAATAGTCTGTTCCTTCTTCATTGTCTTCGTCGTGCAATTAATGCAAACACATGTCCTAAAAAAATAACCAAGGTTGAACAACTCAAATTTAAATTACATATTAAAATTTCAATGGACATAGTTCTCAATACAAAAATTAAATAAATAACCATAAATACCTTGTCGCACCAAAATCAAAATTTCACAAAGTCCTTGGATGTTGAACTTCATCCGGAGAAACAAGTCCTAATGCTTATGGAGGTTGATAACTAGGAAGCAAAGTTAGAGGCCTACAAATCCATCCTTCCACCCATTCTTGTGAATCACACTCAGTAGTGACAAATTCGATACAAGATGCACAAAAACATGTCAACTTTCTTGTCCATACGACCCACGAAGTAGCATCTGAGCTACAAAATGAGTGCATATCATTGGACCCAGTGAGTGTCATACAATCCTCGTAGTTAGCAATATGTTGTTCCTCTATCAACCAAAAATATCTGTGAACTGTGGAATTTTCTTGAGAACCTCGGGCCATGTTGTCAATACACCATTCCACTATGCTCTTTGCATCTTTTAATTTAGCACCATCTTTGTACTTCAACTCTTCTCTTGCAAGAGCTCTTTTCACACATGCCCCTGCACCGTCATGCTCTCCTTTTCCATGTCCAGCCTCAGTGAAACTCCAAATATGTTGCACACCCATCTTGACGTGCATTCTGCTCATCCAATAAAACATTGTGCATTCTTAAATTGAGACGTGTAATTATCTGACCATATATAATGTTGTTTGAAGTGGATGTCCCTATCAGACAAGTTTCCATAAAATAACTGGAAACACCCTTGCACAAATTCAGTAGAATGAGTATGATCATCACTGATATAAAAGTGGTACTCTCTTAAAAAAATTTGATCATTCTCTGTACTGTTAGGAGAATGTAGAAATGCTATATGCACAAAAATGGCAACTTGTACTGAGTTGTAATATTGCGATTGAACCTCCATTTGTGGTTGCAATGTGTAATTCTCTATAAAATCAACCACTAAAACAATAGTACCAATAGGAAATGTGTCTTTGCATAGCTTGAATTGTTCATCCAACCATCGAGCTCTATGTGTATGCCTCGCATACTCATAAACAATTTCATCCTTAAATTTTCTCATAAATTGAAAAATGGGCATTTGTTCTATAACTAGCTCACACCGTTTCGACTCTTTTCCATCTTTCAACTGGTATGCAACTGATTTATATTTATCAAACTCAACTAAATTATGTCCTATTATACCTTCAATTTACTCATGGATGTAACTTTCCAATTTAGGTAATCCGCCGCATGTACTACAACTTCCATCTAAACAATCCTGACTATAAAAAAATTGTCCAACTTCTTTTCACAAAATATAGTAGGAATGAAATCCTGGAAGATATTGGTGGAACTTGAACACCACATTCAGATAACATAGTTTCAGAATGAAAATTAGAATGAATACGTAAAAATTTAGCATAATGCATCGCAAATTCAACATGTTGCCTACAACAACAAGTGGTGCGAGCATGGTTGATTTTCACATAGAATGGTTTCAACATTTCAAAAAAACGTTGACTAATTTTAATTTCCAGATTCTCTTGTTCAAACTTACGAAAAAATTGAGTTTGAGTCATATCTAAGAAATGCTTTGGATGTGGTTCACGATTAGTAGAACCAACTCTCCATTTTATAACATCTCTTGTATTAGGTGAAACTCTAGTGTTATCATGCCAAAATTTAATAACTTCTCTTATAGCATCAGAATTATTTTTGTCCTTACGTGGTGCTCTAGTAGAAAATGCCCAAAAATCGACATTATTGAGTGATTGAAGGATATTACGTCTTTCAATTGCTTTCATTAGAGTTTTTCGATTAACTTGCAACATTCGACTTGTTTGCGTAATCAAATGTTGTTTTTTTATTGATTCACTTACAACACTAGTAGCAAGTACATGACGCACAATATTACTATCCCTAGTGCATCTCTTGACACCAACAAAGTGTGATATGCATCATGAAGGTTTTCAACAATTGTAGAGGTTTGACCATGTATATTAGATGTTATCAATCATAAAGTGTTTAATGTAGGTCTCATTTTAATCAATTTCATCAAACTAACCAACAACTGACATATTTGGGAATCATTTAAAATTTCAAAATGATTATCCCAAATTTTAGTGGCTTTTCTTCTGATTTTCGTTCAGAAAGTTTTTTAGACATTGGTTTCAAAATGTTTTCATCAATTTCAATAAAAAAATTAGGTTTCTTACGTAAAATCCTAGGAGGTGTTTTTGTCAAATTTTGCTTGTCTACAATTTCAACATGAATTTCCTTATTCACATTTTCATTGTCTCCTTCAATTTCAACATTTGCTACATCATGAGTATTTAATTCTTCTTCAACATTGACAGTAAAAAACTTCTTCATCACGAGTATTTAATTCAACTTCAACATTGACAGTAGAAACATTACCTAGTTCTTCATTGCTTACAATAGTTGGGATTGAAGATGAACCTCTTCTAGATTCACGAAGTTTCGCATTCGCTCAGCATTTTGAATTTTGTTGGCCTCTAATTCGTTTGGTGTTTTTTTACTTAATGACTTCCTTTTTTGACTTCATTTTTGTCTCCCATGATGTTTTGCTTCCGGTGATAAGAAAACGTGTAAAAAGACAGAATTTCACAGTAATTCATACGGTAAGGTCAAAGAGTAAAAATCACATGGTAATTCAAACATTGGGATGTGTGTAAATATGATTTATGAATGCATGTGAGTGCACTTTATAAACCGCGATCGCGGTTTATAAAGCGTGCTCTCATGGTTTAGTTTTTAAAACGCGATCGCGCTTTAAAACCGCGATTGTGCTTTATAAACCACGATCGCGCTTTATAAACCACGATCGCAGATCTATCTGCCGAACCTAAGCCTCGAAAATCTCTATTTTTTCCCAACCAAAGCTATGGAAGGTCATTATGAAGTGTAAAAGGTCAAAAAACCTCAAATTTGTTCTTCCAAAGACTTGAACCATACTAAAAACTGAAAACATTTCACAAAAATGGTGCCATCGCATAGGGGAGACTCTTAGCTTAGTAGAAATATTGTTTTTAAAGTGAATAGAATAAGATAAATATCATTTTATAATTTTTACTAACAATAGGTCTTTAAGACATTTTTTTCCGTGAATGTTCATGTCTACGTTTAAGACTATAAATTTTGTTTCGCTTATCAAAATATGATAAAACTTATACCATCCCAAGCATGGACAAATTCTATACACGTTAAAAAAAAATTTATTTCGATATTTTTTGATATAGTTATGGCGGGCAAACGGAAAGCGCTCCATTTTCTAAATATTTTCAGACCACTTTCACGGAAAAAATCATTAAAAAAATATTGCTAAAAAATACAAAATAAAATCCATCCCAAGATAGACAACTACATCTAACGTTTCACCAAAGGAAAAAAAAAACAAGATTTGGTCATCCAAAATGCGGGCAAATGGACTACAATCTTATGGGAAACGGACTACAATTTTTGATATAGTTATGGCGGGAAAAAAGAAAGTGCTCGTTTTCTAAATATTTTCAAACCACTTTCATGGAAAAAATATTAAAAAAATATTGCTAAAAAAATACAAAATAAAATCCATCCCAAGATAGACAACTACATCTAACGTTTCACCAAAGGAAAAAAAAACAAGATTTGGTCATCCAAAATGCGGGCAAACGGACTACAATCTTATAAGTTTTTTCAAAAAAAAAAAAACTAAGTCATATAATTTTAAGTGTTTAATATAGCTAAACTTGTTCGTTTTTAAAAAAATTAGTATTTTAGAAACTAGATTCGAATGCTACGATTCATATTCATATAATTTTTTCTAATTTAGAGTGCGTGTATAGCTAATAATCCCTACAAGTTGAGATTTCACTGTTTTTTTCAATATGACGTCCACAGATGACCCTATATTTGTCCATCAACTACCCGCACTTACCCTAAAGTAATATAATCCTTTTTAATTCAAAAGATATCTTTACAATTTCTTCTTTCATTCCTCAATTACAATATACAGAATATGATTTCTTTCACATTCTTTCAAAAGCAGAAAAACAGAGTATATCTCTTTCACAATTCAATTTACAACTTTCATAGCCCATACAGACCATCTTTCCATCACAAATAATATACAAGATCATCCACTTCAAGTTGAAAAAGGTTACATTAAGAAATGATCTCAGCAAGGACTGTCAAACTATCTTCTTTCTCAGTTCCAAAACAACAGTATGAATTTCTATCATTATCCAATTTGGTCACAACAAAACAAGGGAAAGGCAATGCTCTCCACCTAACCAATACATCCAATGAAAAGGGAGAAGCCATCCTTCTTCATTGGCCCCGAGCCCCAACCACATTGTAATAAGAAATTTTTTTTTTCAACTCATGGCAACAATAGGCTTCCACAACACAAAGACAAATTTCTCATTCAAAATACGGTCCAAAACAAAACTGCAGTTTGCCACCACAGAACAAAACAACAAACAACACTCAGGCTTCATTATGCAAGCCAAAGGAGCAAGAAACTATAGGGGATGCTGCTTATGCCTCCCAAAGAGGAAATGGGTATCACCACCTGAGAACAAACCGCCAAATATATATATCATTTTAAATCCCCGACATTCCCTTATTCCTCCCCCAAGTACCCCTTATTCCTCACATTTCTTTATGCCTCCCAACCTCTTATGGCACACCATAACGAGTAAAGAAATGCAAGCTATTTATTTGTAAGGTGGAACCCAAATCCCAACTCCCTCCACACTTATACCTCCCCAAAACACTTATGTCTCCCACAAAATTCCCCATAGTCTTCTCCTACACCATCCCTAGGCCATCTACCTAACCAACCAACAAATAAAACAACACATTCAACCATTCACATATGCATACAAATAAAAGGAGATTATTTCTAAGAGATAAGCTCTTACCTCTCCATGATGGAGTTTGTTCCAAGTTCAAAACAACAAGTTCTCCAATGCAACACAAACCAAGAGATCAACAATCAACAAGTATGCAACAATCTCCAAATTTCTCCCAATTTACAAGAGCTCCAAAACCCAAAGCAACTCGCCAAAAATGAATTGATAAAAGTGAAGTACAAAAAACCCTAAAAACAAGCCAAGGAATTCAAATGTATAGAATAGGAAAGAGAAGAGGATGAGGTGGATCCATGTGGGATGCCACATCATACATCCTCAACTCCAACTCATAAGTCAACTTCAATCTCCAAGGCACAATAAATAAGCAGGTGAATAAATGATAGTTTTACTTACACACTCAAATCAAACCCACACCTCATAAGGACTGAAATTGAAAGCATGTAAGAAAGTGCAATAAAAGCATACAACTTGACTTACAAAAATTCATAATGAAGGCTATATTTAAACCTTCCAACCATAGGTAAGGTTGGCATGCAAATTTAAGAGGCATAGGACAAGTTTAATTTGTCCCATAAGCTTCCAAAATCAGCCTCCAAGGACAAATTCGAATTTCAAAAGGAGGTGGAGTGTTTCATACTCCAAAATTAATTTACACATCTCTTACACATCACTTACACATTTCTTACAACACTTTTATTTTAGGCCCATAACTCTAATAATTACTTTTTTATGTCCCAATTTGATTAATTAATTTTAACAACATGTTTACTCACATTAATTTGCCACAATTAATAAATAATGAAAGGGGTAAACACATCACTTAATAAACACATACAAACATCAATAAAAGGAACCAAATAAATAAATACACATAACCCTTGGTCACATTTAAAGGTGATCCCCCCATGGGAATCCCTAACAATCAAAACACACACACACACGAACAATACAAGTTGCCATGGTGACCTTGTTGAATTCATCTAGAATTCCAATGTGGTTGGTCTCCAATCCCTCAATGTTTGTTGTGATATTTTTAACCTGCACAATACAAATACCCCTTCGGCCTCATGGCCATATCAGAACATCCAAATGAATATAATATAATTTTAAAATCATCAATATATATATGAATCACAACAACATCCAGACAATCAACAATATCACTTACAATTTCATCAGCAACTATATAATCATCAATTTTAAATTCAATTTTCTTGGTCTACTCAATATATCCAAATATCACATGTCCTAACAACATCCATAAATATATATATAACCATGTCCAACAACATGTCAACATCTATATAAAATGTCTCTAACAATCATCATGCATCATATATGAATTAGAGTCAACAATAATCCATGATCTGACATCTAACACCATACTAAATAAAAACTATAATAATGTCCATAATATAGTCAGCAGTATCATGATCAATATCAAAAGTGTCAAAGGGAAGTGGGCACTGCATCCCCCTCCCCTTAGACTCGACTTCCTCTTGGAAGTCACTGGAAAGAGAGATAGGAACAAATGCAATAGAAAAAGGATCACTCCATTATGGGATTGCTTTCTTCAAACAAGTGTGGGTCTATAGAACCTAAGTTTGGTCCAATGTAATTCAGCAAGAAGAAGGGATATTGCAAGGGATGAGTTCTAAACTTTCTGCATGCAAGGCTACAAACACTTAAATCTAGAGAGTAAATTTACGCTATCAACCAAGATACCACACATAACAATATAACATGAAGAGTTCAAAAGAGTCTTAAGAGTAACCACCAAGTAGAGGAATAATAAGGATAATTCCATGAGTTTGAGAATGACCACATAGTTTCCCAAGGAATACAACATACTAAAATAATAAAAGTTAAGGTTTCTACTAAGTTTAAGCCATGATTTCAAGGTTTGTTGTCTAGACAAGGCTAGCAAAAATCAACTATGACCAAATTTGCATGAGGAACAAGTCTACTCAAGGTCCCACAATTTGAGGATCACACAGATGAGGTTAATCAACAAGGACACCTAAATCAACAAAACATTTAAAATCAAGGAACTATTCAAGGAAAGCACTTCTATAACTCGAGAGGGTATAATTAAATTTTCATGATAATACAAGTGAAGTCAAGACCACAAGTTTTTCTATAGTCTGATTTTTACACTTATGTTTTAAGACTTGAATACACTATACCAACCAAATCTAAAGAATTCAACCATTTAGCAAAAGAATATATATATCCCCTAAAGAACTAACATATCAATACAAGTACCATACATTATAGCATAATGGGGTTTATTTATCTTATTTCCTACTCAAGCTCATAATAACCATAAAGAGAGCACAAGAAACACCAAGGACCACTCAAGGTCACTAGGGAGAAGAACAAGTAACACGGGGTCCAACTACAATCTAAGGGTGCATAGTATCAAAAGTGAATAACATCATCTTGCACTTTCCATCCTAATGGAAAAGGGGCAACAATAACAAGGTGACCCAAGAAAATATGAAGAAAATAAGACTTCCCAAAGTTATTTTATATCCTTAACATATGTTGCCTTAAAATTACAATAACTTAGGTCTCCAAGGACAAGACAACACGTAAGGAGGTTGCTTCTTAAACAACAGATAAGTCTCAATCCAAAAGGACCACAACTCACACTCGTTGAGCTACGGGATGATAAGGGTATGATGACCCAAAACTCCCACAAGAAAGGCACATACATCTATGAATAAGAAAGTACTAAGCAACTAGAACACATTGTTATCCACCAGGTGTTTCACAATTTCAGGTAGGTGACAGAACTACAAGTTCAACTAAACATTGCACTCAATACACATAAATCTTACTTATTTTATAACTCAACTAATTAAGTCAAAATTTGTAGTTTCGTTTGCTAAGCACATTCCTTTACGAGTTTTATTAATTAAACTTCCTCCTATTATGACATCACAACTTTGTGTTATAAGGACCACTAAGGGGGCATGATATCTGCCATCTCAGCAAAAGGCGTAAAAGAGAAAAAGTATTTATTTTACTCTAGGAGGTAGATGGACAAAGTTTTCCTTTTCTGTTCTTCTACATGTTTTTTTTTCTTCTATTAATCTACCAAGGTTAAAGCAAGAACCATTTTCTCTTTCTATGTTCTAGTTTATTTGTTAAGCTTCAAGGCCAAATCTCCTCAATTATAGTTTTATGATGTTTGGGTGAGTCAACTTGTCAATCAAAAATTTAATGAGAAGGAAGGGTAAACATATCACACTATTACTTTTATGGGAGAGAGGTAAATCAACACATCACATTTTTAATTCTAAGGAAAACAAGGGATATTCAACATAGAAAACACATTATTACTTTTGTAAGAACTAGGAAACAATCAACCAACATGGATCACAACAATATTTCGAGATTTTTTTTTCCACTAATTACAAGTATCATAAAACATTCCTAGTGGGTTTCTACAAGTTCTCAAAAGAAGTTACAAGGGAGGCCCATTAAGGAAGCATAATTACTTTTATTGATCTACTAGGGTTTAACAATGTTTGTTGTTTTGGTGAAAACATTTTACTCACCTGATAAGACAAGGAAAGTTTTCAAATCTACACCCATATTACCACAGGATACCATTAACCAAGCAATCAAAATGAAAATGAAATATTTTAACTATAAGAACACCACATACTCGCTAGAAAGTGTGAAAATCTAAGCGAGATAGTCGTATCTATTCAACATGGTTTTACGACCAAGAGTTATAGTTTTACAAGAAGAATCACATTATAAAATACCATCAAGAATAAATTATCAAGGTCTAATTACACTATCATCACCAATGTCATGGTCTAAAAGACTCAAAGCATCCATAAGTGTCTCCATGTAATCCAAAATTAATAGGTCATAGAGTATTATTCATAGTAACTACAAAAAATTTAAGGAAAGGGTAGACTTATTTATAGGTCAAGAGGGCAAACTTACACACTTAATTTACACACAATACTTGAATGGGATTAAATATAACCATAATTACCAAGATGCATACAATCCTCAAGTCACTACTTAATATAATGAAATGAGGAACTCTTGATAAAACTTAGCATGCCATCGAAGAGAAGCCACTACCAAACAAACACTTTTCCACTAACATCCACAACCAGCCAAAAGAAAACCGATCCCACCATAATTCATCAACCCACAATTAAACACCTCTACTCTAATGAGGTTCAAGCTCTTACCAGATTGTAAGAGAATCACCACCACGCTAATAGGCTACCAACTAGAATGCATAACACAACAAACTCTCTTCCTAACAAGGTTGAGTAATGAAAAGGTCACTCTAAGATCCTAGATACACTCAAGGTTCCATGTATCTAAAACTAAGGCATAACTTTAAGAACCTAAGAGGACATTCAAGACACCTAGGGTGTACCCCATACGACAAAATGTATGAATACAAGTAGCATAGAACCAACTCATCATCATGTAAGAAGAAATCCATGTAACGTTTAGCTAAGCAACCAACAACATAATGAGCTCCGAGTCACCAATCAAAATAAAGTCCAAGAAATATCGGCAATCAAGGAAAGTGGCTAAGTAGCCGCATTGCAAAGTCTGAAAATTATCACAAAAATATAAATAACTAGAAGAGCCTCAGAGCTTCTCAATCCAATCATAAAATAAGATGTTGGTCCTTGATAAAATGACACAAGTTTATGAATGTAAAATACAAAATGTTAACACCACATTCACTTCACACCCTTCATGGCCGCCAATAGGGGTACTCTGCCTTGAGGTCAGTTCCAAGGACACATGCGTAGGATTAGGTCATAAACAACACCCAGACTTAATGTCCACTCTCCCATACGGGTAACAAAATGAAAAACTGACAACTAGACCAACTTTCCTAACTACTAAAGGAAGGCTCTAAACAACTTCTAATTAACTCTTCCCGACCCCAGAACACAACCACTATTGTCCAACCATAAGATTCACACCATAAAATTTATCATTCCAACAACTCCAATAAGGAAGGGTCTCAACAAAGGGCTTAACACATCATACAATTAAATCAAGTTTTAGGACTTGTAAAACAACACATTTTCAAAGGGGAACCAAGTTTACACTACACTAGAAGTTCACAAAAATCAATTTAATTTGACATTCTTAGTTACCGGGTTCGAAAAAATGCCACTAAGTGAGCACAACAATTCAAACAACTTATTATTTTAATTTTGGTAGTTCAAATGAACAGAGTAATGTAATATTTCTTCATACGCATTTCTTTTTCAATTTTCAAACAAGTTTGTTTTCTTAGATTCAAAAGTGTTCTAGGTTTACAGTTCATGTCTAAAGTTTTCTAGTGTGCCCGAGAGTCCAAGCTTTGAACCCATGGCTCTGATACCAAGTGTAACACTCGCTAAAATCTTCCACTTGAGACCCATGAACAACCTAGGTTTAGTTGTCAAATTATAGAATAATTTTTTTTAAAGTGTTAACAACCAAAGTCTCAACGAAAATTAAATTCAATCGATAACTTTTCCCATTATAATAATTACTAATTCCACATTATAAAACAATAAGTGTAATAAGTCACACCTAGCTCAAATCTCCTTAGGGATTAATTTAATCACTGATTACATTGACATTTTAGCTAAATATTCCCTGATTAAAATTTTAGGGTTAAGGGACCAAAACAATTAAATACCCAAGGTATTTAATTCCACAAGATCTAAGACAAGAGCAAGGTTTAATTATAGTGGGGAAAAGAATACATATTTAAAATCATCAAAGTAAATTCTTACTTACCCACTCTCAGAACTCGATTAAAGATTCAATTTGATTTTTCCCATGATTAATGCAATTAAAACTTCCTAAAAACATTCCCATTAGATAGGGAATTTCCTCACCTTTCGGTGATATAAAGAAGTCCTCCTAACTCCTCATATTTCTCAAGTTATGGACCAGTGGAACTTGGGGTGAAAATTTTCCCAAGAGCGGGCTGCGGGCTGGGGAGGAAAATTTTCCCCAACTCGGGCCTGTGGACTTTGGAGAGAAAATTCTCCTAGAGGAGAAAAGTGGACCGGTGGAGCGGGGAAGAAAACTTTTCCCAAACGCGGGCCATGGAGCGGAGGGGAAGGCATTTAGCACTTTTTCCCTTTTGGGACAAAGTAAATTTTACACCCACACCTCCGCTAACACCCGGGAGGCCACGTGGCAGCTCCTTATTGGCTACGGGTCAGCAGGTCGGTGGGGAACATTTAGAAAATTTGACTATTCAAAAGGAAGGGCAAAAAGGTCAAAAGGAACCCGTGCCTCCGCCGACGTGAGAAGATGCCACGTGTTAGCCAACCGTTAGCTATGGTTTGGTGGGCGGTGGGGATAATTTGGAAATTTTTCCCAAAATTTTTTCTAAAGCATTAAGACTTTAAAAGATCCACTCCTCTGCCAACGCCTCGTGAAGCAACATGGCAACACACGATTACTGCGGGACAACGGGGCTGCGAGGAAAACTTACAAAATTTTCTAAATTTATTTTTGAAAGCGCTTTAGGTTAAAATCGATCCAAGCCTCCACCGATGCCCAAAAAATCCACGTGTTGATCAATGATTGGTTGCGGGGCAGCGGGGCCATGGAGGAAAAATTGTCAAATTAACTTTTTGAACTTGGATCATTTTTAGACAAAATGAAGGCTTGCGGATTAGCGGAGCGACGAGAAACTTCATGACTTTGTACCTTTTGGAAAAAAAAAAAAAAAAGGAAATTTTTAGCCCGTGGTCTACCCAAGAATATTTTATTCATTTAAAATTTGACAGTTAGATTATTTTGAGCCCGAAATGAAGTAAAAACTTTGAAGGCCATAACTTTTGATTGGGAACTCGGTTTTTGGAAAACGAGGACTTTCTGGAAAGCTCTCGATGTTCTCTTTTCATAGAAATATTAGGAATTTGATTTTAATAAATTTTAAAGGGTCAATTTTGAGAAAACGTCTTTCTATCACTTAGAAAGTGAACTGGTATTTTTAACTTATCAATTTTGTTCAAATTTTTCATTAATTCTTTTTCCACTTGCCAAACAGGCATGAAGGATTTTACTTGGAATATTTTAGGATAGATTGCAAGGTTAAGTTTGCTTGATTGATTTGCATTCGAAATTTATCAATTTTATACAACAAGAAGTCTACAATTTTGCCTTTGCCCAATTTGAAAGGTTCTATAAAATTTTCATAAGTATTTTGGTATGTTTGGGGTCATTTTGACCTTACAAATAAAATTTTATATTTCATTTTGTCTTTTTGATGTTGCAGGGTCATTTTATTCAATTTCGATTAATAATTGCCTAGTATGAAAGTTATCTAACAGAGCTCAAATTCGAATAGATTTATTTTCATTTGCCAACTTTAAACTATGAATTCATTCCAACCCAATCTAACATACTAAGTTGACTCAAGCAAAGTATTCAAATGCCAAATTACAATTCTGATTTCTAAAACATTTATTTAAAAAAAAACAAAGTATTATGACATTTCTCCATATGTATTCACTTTTTCATCCTTCCAACAAAATTTCAAAATACATTCAACAATCAGATTTCAATACCCAATAATGCCATTTGAGTAAAGTAATACAATCCTTTATTGATTCAAAGAGATACCTTTACAATTTCTTCTTTCATTCCTCAATTACAATATATAGAATATGATTTCTTTCACATTCTTTCAAAAGCTAGAAAAAACAGAGTATATCTCTTTCACAATTCAATTTACAACTTTCATAGCCCATACAGACCATCTTTCCATCACAAATAATATACAAGATCATCCACTTCAAGTGGGAAAAGGTTACATTAAGAAATGATCTCAACAAGGATTGTCAAACTATCTTCTTTCTCAGTTCCAGAACAACAATATGAATTTCCATCATTCTCAATTTGGTCACAACAAAACAGGGGAAAGGCAACGCTCTCTCCACCCAACCAAGACATCCAATGAAAAGGGAGAAGTCATCCTTCTTCATTGGCCCCAAGCCCCAACCACATTGCAATAAGAAATATTTTTTTCAACTCATGGCAACAATAGGCTTCCACAACACAAAGACAGATTTCTCATTCAAAACACAGTCCAAAACAAAACTACAATTTTCCACCATAGAACAAAACAACAAACAACACTCAGGCTTCATCATGCAAGCCAAAGGAGAAAGAAACTATGGGGGATGTTGCTTATGCCTCCCAAAGGGGAAATGGATATTACCATCTGAGAACAAACCACCAAAATATATATTATTTCAAATCCTGACATGCCCTTATGCCTTCCCCAAGTACCCCTTATTCCTCACATTTCCTTATGCCTCCCCAACCTATTATGGCACCCCATAATGAGTAAAGAAATGCAAGCTATTTCTTTGTAAGGTGGAACCCAAATCCCAACTCCCTCCACACTTATACCTCCCCAAAACACTTATGCCTCCCAAAAAATGCCCCATAGTCTTCTCTTACACCATCCCTAGGCCATCTACCTAACCATCCAACAAATAACACAACACATTCAAACATTCAACCATTCACATATGCATACAAATAAATGGAGAATATTTCCAAGAGCTAAGGTCTTACCTCTCCATGATGGAGTTTGTTCCAAGTTCAAAACAACAAGCTCTCTAATGCAACACAAACTAAGAGATCAACAATCAACAAGTATGCAACAATCTTCAAATTTCTCCCAATTTGCAAGAGCTCCAAAAACCCAAAGCAAGTCACCAAAAATGAAGTGATAAAAGTGAAGCAAAAAAAACCTCAAAAACAAGCCAAGGAATTCAAATATAGAAGAGGATGAGGTAGATCCATGTGGGATGCCACATCACACATCCTCAACTCCAACTCATAAGACAACTTCAATCTCAAGGCACAATAAATAAGCAAGGTGAATAAATGACAGTTTTACTTACACACTCAAATCAAACCCACCCACACCTCATAAGGACTGAAATTGAAAGCATGTAAGAAAGTGCAATAAAAGCATACAACTTGACTTACAAAAATGCATAATGAATGCTAGATTTAAACCCTCCAACCATAAGTAAGGTTGGCATGCAAATTTAAGAGGTATAGGACAAGTTTAACTTGTCCCATAAGCTTCCAAAATCAGCCTCCAAAGACAAATTCGAATTTTAAAATAAGGTGGAGTGTTTCATACTCCAAAATTAATTTACACATTTCTCACAACACTTTTATTTTAGGCCAATAACTCTAATAATTAATTTCTTATGTCCCAATTTGATTAATTAATTTTAACAACATGTTTACTCACATTAATTTACCACAATTAATAAATAATGAAAGGGGTAAACACATCACTTAATAAACACATACAAACATCAATAAAATGGAACCAAATAAATAAATACACATAACCCTTGGTCACATTTAAAGGTTATCCCCCATGAGAATCCCTAGCAATCAAACACACACACACACACACACACACGCAAACAATACAAGTTGACATCATGACCTTGTTGAATTCATCTAGAATTCTAATGTGTTTGTTCCTCGCACAATACACAAACCCCAATGTTTGTTGTGATATTTTTAACTATATATGAATCACAACAACATCCAAACAATCAAAATACCCCTTGAATTATATAATCATCGTGGCCATATTAGAACATCAACATGAATATAATATAATTTAAAATCATCATATATATATATATGAATCACAACAACATCCAGAGATAATCAACAATATCACTTACAATTTATATATATATATATATAATATATATATATAATCATCAATTTTAAATTCAATTTTCTCAATCATCTACTCAATATATCCAAATATCACATGTCTAAATCAAAACTATAATAACATATATATATATATAACCATGTTGGAATATATATATAACCATGTCCAACAACATGTCAACATCTATATAAAATTTCTCTAACAATCATCATGCATCATATATGAATCGAGTCAACAATAATCGTGGTCCGACATATAACACCATACTAAATCAAAACTATAATAATGTCCATAATATAGTCAGTAGTATCATGATCAATATCAAAAGTGTCCAAGGGAAATGGTCACTACACAATGTTTATTAGTAAATGTATAATTGTATTTTTAATGTAACAATGCAAGTTCTAAATTATAATATTTAAAAACATATATAGTTTATTTTGGTTTAGTTGGATTCTTGGAATGATGTCAATAACCAATGCTAAGTCAAAATAATTTGGTATCGATTGACATTAAAAAAATTTGAATTAAATTTATTGAGAAAATATTTGTTTACTTTGGTTGCAAACACAAAGTTAACAAGAGGCAAGGATGATTAGTAGCTTAGGAGAACTATCTACAACATATGCCGAATATTTAATCTCATTAAAAATATAAATGAATTCTTTTTAAAAAAATACACTTATATTACCACAACACATGGTACATGTGAGACTAGATGTCGGTATTATGTACCAAACATATTCATTAATCTTTACCAATTAACATACCTTGAGAAAGTTAGGACTGTACTTTGTAAGGTTTTAGTTAGAAAAGTAAATGATCTTACAAAAGAGAAAACCTTATTTTCGCATTGAGGAGTAATGTGATGACTAAGAGTGTGAATATACTTATCTAACCTCTTATTTTTGCATATTTATATACTTGATTACCCTACCCTACCTATGGCATGGCATGAGACCTTTCTCTAAGGTAAGAACCAAGTTATCTTCTATTACTAACTCAAGGAGCGCATAAAACATATCAACACACAACACATGTGAAATACTTATAATGTTCAACAAAGAATTAAAAATGACGATGTCATAGAAATATAGTGTGGAAATAGAATAAATGCCAAATAAATACAAAAATTGAATCAACATCAAATCAATCATATAAGAAAAGTGATATAATTGAAATCAAAATAAGTACACAAAATTTGATATCTTTGGTTAATGTGGAGGATGCAATGAAGTTAAATACTCCAACTAGTTTATATATAGTAAATACACGTGATTATGTCCCACATATCATGTTAGAAACAACATTTTAATCATATAATAAATTAAAATTGACAATAAAAAGAAATTATATATCTTTCACTTACTAAAACATTCAAAATGATTAAATTCTTAGCTTATAGTCACTTGTAAGTCACATTAAAATCTTGGATGTTAAATTTGCATCCTAAAGTTGGATTTAAAGTTTAAAACTTGTGGCCACTATAAAGGGTGACATTAGGGAATCTTTAACAATGGTGAACATACCTTATAACATTATGGAGAAATCACAAGCAACTTTGTATGCAACTTAGTCATGAATTTAACATACAAATAAAATGAAGACCCTAAGCGTGACATTTTTCTATCTTAAAGATTGACATTGAAGTTTCTCTAATAGTAACTTTCATTCCATCTTAAACATGTTTTGTTTTAAAACTTTAGGTCAACTTTAGTAAAGTCACATTTTAAGTTCGAGCAATAGTAATGAATGCAACTTAGAATTGTAAATGATGTATTTGATGTGAAAATTGCCTGCTTTGAAAAAAAATTTCCATTTGGCATATATTATAGTCATTTAACAAAAATATGGCATAATTATTTTGGATATGTGATAACTCTATAGCATACATATCGTGTTGAATTCAAAAGAGGGCATACATATTAAGGTCAACCCATAAAACTAGGGCATAATAATTTGGTTCAATTAGATTTTTAGTAGAATAAATTGAGGGACAAGTGAATTCTTCATATATTAATTTTAGGGAATATCATCTTCTATTAAGTGGAGGGCATACATAGTTTCTAAGTATATAGTTCTATCTTCTTAATTTTATTGCATTTTTATTAATTATGCATTTTGAATCTATTAAGTGGAGGGCATACATAGTTTCTAAGTATATAGTTCCATCTTCCTAATTGTGCATTTTAAAGGAAGCTCTTTGATTCCAAGGATTGGCATTTTCAAGCAACTCGTCTCATATTGTCTAATATTTCTCTTGTCAACTTGTCTACGTTTGTGCAAGTTCCCAGGATATTTGAAGAGGAGCTTCATACATCTATTTCATTTTACCTCCTTCCTTATAATTCATCCACAAAGGTATCATTAAATCCTGTCATTTCGAGTTTTAGTGGTTTGTTTCATATAGTAAAAATTGAATATGAAAATCTATTAAAACGATTGCATCTAATGTGTTGGAGTACAAAGTGTAAACCACTTTGAAAATGTAACATGTTAATTCTTTTTCAGAGTCACAAAATATTAACATTTGGCTCTGTGTAGGTATGACCACTCTAAGATGCAAACCAATGAAAAAATTTCACATTGCTTCGAGATATTATGTTATCAATATTTGTCTAGATCTTAACAATTGTTTTCAATAATGAGCCAATAGGAATCTCCATGTAGAATATTCATTTGTAAAATCATGCTTTTATCAGGATAATACATCCTTAAGGATAGACATATGTGAAGTGTGTGCTAATTAGTGATTACCACATTGTGCAATTTCTTTGAAAAACTGTAGAATCTACCATTCATGTGAGCCTGTAAAAACAATCCCTACATACACTCTGCAGATGGATTGCTCTAGAGTAAAATAAAAAATTCATATCAATGCACTACTAATCTTGTAAGTTTTGAACGGTGAAAAAATTCTCCACATTACTTTGGATACTAGAACTTGTGAGTTTGTGAAGCTATCATATAATATAATAATTAAGAGTGTGTAAATAAATGATTTTCTTGTAGCATCGAGGTTATTAGAACTATTGTAATAAACATTGATAGATTCTGCGGTTGACACCAAGATTACATTCCTTGACGATCTACAAGACGTTGTAAGCAGAGAAATGTTTATTTCATTTTAAGCCAAAACCTTTGATTTCACACTTAAGAACATAACTTTGTTAAGGCATGGTTAGTCCATCAAAATACAAATTTAAATGAAATGACATCTAATAAATTTAATATAATAAACATAGCTAAAACTAATAGTACTAACGTCATGATTCATAAATCGAAAAGAAAATTTCTATTTTCCATTTTTTCTAAATTTAGTAGAAATTATCCTACATTTTCCATTACATCCACAACTTAATTTAAAAACAATATTTTTTTGGTAATGTCATGACCGCTAATTTTAGGTAATTCACTAACCATGTGATTTTGATTCCACCTAAATTCACCACCATATATAAATAATATAGCAATACTAAACTACCCATCCTTTCCATCTTGTCTTCCTTGCACATTTATGCACAATAGTGGACGTACACGTATTCATGAATGGCTCTCTATCTCCTATTCTCTTCATGTTTATTACATTCTTCATGATACAAGGTGCATATATATGCTAAAAATAATTATGACAACCCACACAACATCAAATTAAACATATTGGAAAACAAATCAAATTGAAATCAAATCAAGAACACAAGACTAGAGTCAATCTTAAGGCATTGTGGTAGATGCATTGGGTTATACTCTTAGCTCATGTACATGTTATTTTTTTGTACTTATGTTAGCAAAAAAACATAATCATAAAATAAATCTGAATTGACAATAAACTTAAATAAAATATACGTCACTCACTAGAGAATTTGGACCCATTAAAGTTACATCTTATAGTCTCCTATAATCCAACCTAAAATCATCATCATTAGCTTTAGCATCCTAATTTTTAATTTAAAGATACAAACTAGAAATTGTACATGAAATGTACAATGGAAACGCCAAAGGAATATTTTGAAGGAGTTAAATTGGAGTGAGAGAAATAATGGGAGAGGAATAAGGGTGAAGAAGAAGGGCTTAGAGGGTGGAGAAGTGCGAGCTCATTAACAATCGTGATGGAATCGTCATTCAAGACTCACCGACAAAAAAAAAAAGAAGCGGGTATTGGTGGTTGAGGATTTTGATTGGATAGGGGAAATTAACCACTTACATGGCCATTACCTTTTCCATGGATGATATTATTCCTCCCCAAGAAATATTTGGTGTATGAGCTCAACTTTATAGTTGAGATCTCGGTTGGACTAATTACGTGAGTTTGAAGGGTCCAAAATTTTAAAATGGGGGAATTCCAAAAGGTTGTTGGTTCAAAACCCAACCACGATGCTTGCTTCTTGTAGCACTTTGTAGCCCCTATTTTTAGTTGTGAGTTCTAGTAAATGTAAGGAACAATTGATGTATAAAAAGTCATCAATAATTGAGCTTGTACATCGACTAGTGATATGAGCGACAAGTATAAAATATTTGTCAATCGAGGTTGAAAAATCAAGGTTTTTGATTGGATGACGTTATTTTTTATATGGGCACACTATTTGTGAAAGGCACACTATTTCACAGTTGATGATGAGGTGGACATGAACATGCGATGGCAGAAGACAATTCATTTGGATCAAGACGATGAGACATTGGTATATCCATAGAGTTTGTCATTAGGATCGAAACAGACCGCTTGAGAGCAGAGAAGCACCAACATGCTAAAGGATGTAGCTCAAATCGACATGGATAATGATACATAGACATACACACTCTGCATGGTGCGAGGACTATTATAATGACATGCGTTAGTGATGGCGATAGGTAATTGCTTTGTAGTAGTGACCGGTCCCAAGCTAATTTGTGCAAGCCCCCAGGATTTGCGGGCATCAATTTAATCTAAATTGAATGCGGAAGAACCCGGGGATGATATTTGACATCCTCCCTTACCCGCCAACTAAATTTTTGAGGATGATCTAATAATTTTATTGACCTTCCTTATATGTTTTAAAAAAATCTTTAACAACATCATACCGCCTTTTAAATTTTTAACTAATGACGATACACGTTATTTGTAATGCCTACTCTTCTTGACACTTTTTACTATGATTTAGATTGTCATTTATTAGAGACATGGGCATCATTATTATATTTTGATTAGCATTTTGATAGACAATACAAACACTTGTGATTTTCAGTATGTTATGACTCATATTATAGATGGTATGGACTACTAGCAGATACATTGATAGATGATGATCTAGTGTTGTTTCATTGTATATTGGCGTTTTGGATTCTTGACTATGATGATTACAATTAGATTTTTGGACTGACCTTATGATCTTGTTGATGTTATGACTTATCAAAATTGAGATGTTCAGTGATTGGAAATAATTGATAGAAATTCCTAATTTTGATGATGGTGATATAGCTACGTGTATGATGTTTTTGGATGATATGTACATGTGTTTTATTTATTGATATATTTTATGTGGACTTGAGGCCGAATGGGGTATTTTTTATTGGCTGCAGGAAATTATATCACAAAAACAAGAAAGGGCTAGGAGACTAACAATGTAGGAATATTGGGTATTTACAACAAGGTCACCTTGGAAACTTCATGTAATGGTACAACTGATGGATTAGGGAGGGGACCAGAGGGGAGGTGGATGGGGTAGGAGTTGTAGGAGTAATAGGAGCATGAGGAATTTGTTTTATCTCAGCATGAAGATACACAATTATGGCTTCCATGGATTGACACTAAACTTGTAGTGCGTGTATAGCCTCCCATAGGTGTGTACAAGAAGAAGGATTGTGTGAGTGAGAATCATCAACTACCTCGGAGGAGAGAAAGTGTATTGTAGTAGGAGGTGAATCAAGTATTAACAAAAGAGGGTAAGGGAGAAGGAAGGTCTTCTAGAGAATCATCAAGATAGGCATCAAAATCATACTATACAACATGAGATACTTGATAAGAAAGGGTATGTGGTTGGTCATCTAGATAACCATGAATGCATAAAATATGCATGAGAGGTAATGGGCAGCCCAAGGCATACCAAATAGTGAAGTTGGGTGAATAAAAAGAAAATAACTGCTACAAATACGCACATCACCAAATGGCATGGGAAAAGTGATATCAACGTGATCAGGATCGAGTGTCCCTCCGATATAATCTAGCCAAGATTGGCCAAGAGTGAGCGGAGAAGTAGGAGGAGCACGTGCAAGATGAACGACAAGGTGGAAAACATGTGGGCCGTATGTAGCAGCAAGAATGACAAAACCATGATACATGTGGGGGTCATATAGAGGAGTATGAAGGTCATCAAAGTCAAACCCAAGTTAGAGGAGACCATCGTGGGAACATATAGTGGTTGTGCAGGATGTGTCAAGTGGTATGTGTTCCCAATAAGAATTATTTAGGAAGAGAGTGCAAGTGAATGGTGGATGCACGAAGGAGGATGATGTTGGCGAGAGAGGTGGGGAGAAGATCCATAAATGGTGAAGGGCCTTGGTATGGCACAATAGTGGTGGTAGGATCAAATGGTGGGGAAGATACTATACTAAGCTAGTGGATAATAGCCACAAATGGCATCTCATAAAGAAAAGGGGACAGGGGAGGAATATGAAAAGCAACCGAGTATTGTGGAGTATGTGTGATGGAGGGTATGATAGTGTTGGCAATAACAAGAGTATGTGGTGAAGTAGAAGGGACCTTATCAACCATGAAAATGGTAGGAACTAGGTCATGCAAGGGTTCTTGAGGTGGGGAAGTAATCATGGATAAAGGAGGAGATTGAAAAAGAGGTAAGGCAGTACTAGAGTCATCTATGTCTACTAGAGCGAAGAGCTTGGACTTCTGCTACAAGTTGAGCTAGAGCTGTAGGATTAATGGTGCACAAATAAGTGGTGATAGCATCTTGGATATCCCAAAGATCCATTCTAGAAGATGGCAGTTGAATGAAAGAAGGACAAGGGTTATAACCAGGAGTAGCAGTAGGTGTGTCGACAAAAGCACGACCATGGTTGTCAAATTGGAGAGTAGTTACAGACTTAGAGGAAGAATAAACTTTCTATGACGTTTACCCATGATGGGAGGTGTAAATGTAAAACCCTAGAAGGTGCTATAAAGATACGTCGGGTTCACCAAAATGATTAACTAAAATTGGGATAAAACACAATGAAGTGGTAATCCTAGTAATCTAAATAGGAGGAACAAAACACTATATAAATGCGGTAAATAATAGTAAATTAGATGTAAATAATTACGCTAAATAAAATTAAACCCTAAATGTGCAAGAGAAGGGAGAGAAAATAGCTTAGTTGATTATTAGTGACTATCACAAATCTAAGAATAAAATATGGAAGTGTAGATGAACACTCAGGGACCCTTTGAAGGACAGATCTGAAGTGACTAGGGTGCCTGGGAGTGTACTAGGGCACCCCTGGTCTACACTGGGTGCTCAACACTGTAAATGCTCAAAACCTGCAACTAGTATGGTTACAAGTTGGTTCTAAACCTTCCTTGTTTATCGCGCTAGATTTATTGGATGAGTCAGTAAAATAACCTGCAATGCAAAGAGAAGTATCAAACCCTAGAAAAATAAAAGATGCATATGAATGGGTTAGGAATGACCTCAGGCGCCAAGCTAGTGGACTTATCACTAAGTGTTGGAATACATTTCAGACCCGGATGTATTTATGGTGAGTGTGTGTATGTCATGCCCTAGGTGCTCTCGTGCTAGTTGCACTTTGTGAAGTAGCAAGCAATAGTAACTATAAAAAATGTAAATAACATTTGTGCATGGAATAGAATAGAATCCCTCCCCATATGAAGTGTGTGTGATGCAGATCTCCTAGCCTTAATGCATGGCCCTATGTAGATGCAAGTGATGCAATGGATGTAGCCCTAGATTGAGTGATAGTAGTGTGTAATGTTATGACCTAGGACCCTCATTATGGTCTTATAACTTTGTATTTATAGGGATTTCAAGCTTAATTTCATAATTAATCCCAACAAGGCCGACTAAGAAAAGATAAAGATGACTAACAACTAGAAATGAACCAAAATGAGTGAAAGGGGTTTCGATATATCCAAGCACCTGTGGGTGGGACATGTCGACATTAAAATTTTCCTCCGTAATTTTTATTTTATTATGTATGTATTAGGAATAGGATGTTGTTAAGTATGATTAGTAGTGGTGTTTGATAGAAGATAACGGCGCTAAGATTAGTACGGTGCCGCCAATAAAGTAGAGTATGGTAACAGTCAAAGTACAATAAGAATGTTGTGGTAAAAAGTAAATATTTGTCGTAAGTGGTCCGGTAATGTTAAAATGTCAAAGTTGGGGTAAGTAGAGAAGTAGGGTCTACATGATTAGGAATTAGAAATATTATATTTGTAATAAGGACAAAGAGTGATGTCATAAATATTTTGTGTATTTTATTTGTGGAAAATTCTAAAAGGTGGAACCCATGTGAGATGATAAGGTTTATCTTATCTTAGAAGATAAGCCTACATGTAAAGGCAAGAGTTTAGGCATGGAATATGATTGGACGGAAGATATTTCCTATCCTATCTTAGAGATAGGGTGGATAAGCCTGAATTCCTATAAATAAAGAGGCCACCCCCTCATTTAGCATAGAAGGAAGTAGTGAGAAATATTGTATGAGTAAGTGTGTAAAGGAAGCCATCATTTAGAAGGTGTGTTAAAGAATCCATTGTGAAGTTTCTCCCATAGTTATTGTTGGAAGGAAAGTGAAGTTAGTAACACTTGAAGTACCTCATGGGTGAGATTGTAACAATTTCATGTTGATATTATAATTTACACTTATATTTCAGATTTGTCATCATTCCTTCGTATCATAGTCTATGGTATTCTTGTGTTATGTTTGTTGTTGTGTTTCCAGATTACATCCACCAAACTAAAGGTTGTGCATTAGTAAATAATCATAGTACGAGGAGTTCGGTGGATAATTATCATAGTGTCGGATTGGTGATGACATTTTGGTTCCATTGTCGAGACCATTCCTCGTTGGTGGATTTTGTGGAGAAATATTCCCACTTAGTCAGAAATCATTTGGAGGGTAACCTTATTTTTTTGTGCATATAATAGTTACTGATGGTAAAGTCACTTTTTACCATGAATAGTATTTACCACAGTAACTTTACTTTTTACCGTGAATAGTATTTACCATAGTAACTTCACTTTTTACCGTGAATAGTGTTTACCATAGTAAAGTCAATTTTTACTACGAGTAAGTCAAGTTTTACCGTGGTCATTCCTATTTTATTGTAGAAAGGTGTAAAGTCACTTTCTATTATAGTGATTCCAATTATTTGTGCACATAAGTCTTGTTGATTGTACTTGTGGGTTGGTATTTCATTGTGGTTACTTTTAAAAATGGGGAAGATTCCTATTTTTTCAGCCCAATCTAATGAAGATGCTTCCTCTTTCATTCAAGAGTTTAAACGATCTTGCATTTGTAATGGCCTCATAAGAAGGGAAAAATGGACTGAATTTTTTCCTACCTTTTTGGATGGTTCAAAGCCCTTAGGTGGTTTGAAACACTAGGTGATAATGTGAAAAACTCATGGGATTTATTAATTGAAAGTTTTCTTGAAGAATTTGGTGAACAATAGAAATATGCAGATCTCATGATCAATATCACAAACCTATCCCAAGGAGAGAAGGAGAAGATAAGGGATTATCATGCTCGTGTTCTAGAGCTAAGGAGGAAGCTTGATGCCCAAATCCGGAAGGAAGGATTAGCGGATGGGTTGATGAATGGTGTGGATAATCTCCTATGTAAGAACTTCATTCTTGGGATGAAGCTAGAGATCAGACAACGAGTGAAGTATGACCACCCTGACTACCATTGAACAAGTAAAGGAGATTGCGAAAGAAGGCAAGAAGAAAGCATGGAAGAGGAGCCCAAAGAAATTACTTGCTAAGATAGAGCCTACACCAACACCTTTGGTCCAGAATCCACAACCACTCTTTGTGAGCACAAATATTTTCCCTAGTATATCTCTGAGAGTATGAAGATCTGCTCAAGAAAATGGGTCAATTAACTATTAATCTTCTTGAGGAAAGGAATTTAGTTCTCGGGGAGGAGATAGAGGTCAAAAAGAAATATAATTGAAGTTGTATGTTATGGTTGTCATAAAAAGGGTCATTATAAGTATAATTGTCCAGATAGGGCTTCTACATCTGGTACAAGAGATAATGATAAAGGAAAAGCACATGTGAATTCTTTTGATGTAATAGATAGGAGCATAAATAATGAAGTAGATGTGTTTGTAACAAAAATAAAGAAAGAAAAAGATAACCAAGATGGAAATGATCCTAAGAAGATGAAAGGAGAAACTAGTAAGAAACATAGGAGAAGAAAGTTGGGTGTGCAGGATTTTCTAATTTCACAGGGACAAGGACCATACTCCATCTTAGAAGATTTGTCCAAAAGGCTTGCAAATATTACATATGGTCAACTTCTGGCTATGTCTTCTGAGAAGAGGCGGGAGCTGCGAAGTGGACTCAATGCTCGATGAAGTAAGGAGGTTGAGGTACCTGTTTTGGAGGCAGAGGCGGATCCCTACGCTCCACAAGTTGAGGTATTATGTAATGGTATTTCAATTCATGATGTCTTAGTTGATGGAGGTGCTACAATTAATGTAATGACCAAGTCTATAATGAATATGTTGGGTTTAAAAATTGATCACCCCTCAACACTTATGTTAAGGTCATTAAATAAGGGAAAAACTAAACCAGAAGGTGTTGTTTCAAATGTGACAATATTTGTTATGGGTGTTGTATGTGTGGTAGACTTTCAGGTGATGAAAAATGGTACTGTTGCGTACCCAATGTTGTTGGGAAGGCCATGGCTAAGGAGAGTTCATGCAAGAAACTATTGGAATGAAGGCTTCATGACACTTGGACGTGGTAAAGAGAGGGTGAAGATAAACGTGATCCCTCGGCATCATAAGGCAAAACCTATGGATTCAAGTGATGAAACTGATGATTGGACATCCTCTTATTACTCTAGTACCAGTGAAGTGGACACAGAAGATGAAGAAAGTGAGGTTGATGTTTGGTCATGGATATCCTTCCAGTCACACCGACTCATGAACCCATAAGATTATCTGAAGAAGAAATTGTTGATCGTCTCCAACAAATAAAGATTGGTGATGTTGTGATGGAGAGTGAGAAGGAATCCTACCTCCATCTCTTTCAAAGGTACATACACCTATTCACTTTTGATTACAAGGAACTCCGTCAAGTAAGATGGGTAGAACATTCTATTGAATTGATAGATGGTGCTAAGCCCATAAAGTAAATGTTATATAGAATGAATCCTAATTTTTCCAAGACTATAAAAGAAGAAATAGATAAGTTTCTTGATACAGGATTCATATTTACTATGGAGAATTCAGAATGGGTTTCTCCCATTGTGATCTCAATAAAAAATAATGGGAAACTACGCATTTGTGTTGATTATAGGAAGCTCAACAAGGCAACAAAAAATGATCATTACCCTCTTCCATTCTCAGATCAGATCTTGGACGAAGTAGCTGGCCAGGAGTGCTATAGTTTTGTTGATGGATATAGTGGATACAACCAAGTTCGTATAGCAAAGAAAGATCAGATGAAGACCACGTTCACTACTCCTTGGAGAACGTTTGCTTATAGAGTTATGCCTTTTGGGTTGTGTAATGCTCCGGAAACGTTCCAGCACTTGATGAATAGGGTGTTTGAACCCTACATTGGGAACTTCATCAGAGTATTTTTGGATGATTTTTGCATCTATGGGAGCAAAATGGACCACTGAACCAGATGGAGACAACATTTCAAAGGTTAGATGAAGCACAAGCCTCACTAAATCATACAAAGTGTGTCTTTGGATGTTCTAAAGGTGTTTTGTTAGGGCATGTGGTATCTAGAGATGGTATTGATACTGATCCGATAAATTTTCAAAAATCAAAGAGTTACCATTTCCTATGAATAGAAGTAAGTTGAGATCATTTTTAGGCCATGTGGGTTACTATAGAATGTTCATCAAGAATTTCTCAAAGATTGCATAGCCACTAACCCAATTCTTGAAGAAGGATGTTACTTATGAACCAAGAAATAAGGCGCATGAAGCTTTTGAACAACTGAAGGAAGCCCTGGTGTCTTCACTTGTTTTAAAGAATCCAGATTGGAGCAAGCCATTCATTGTGTATATTGATGCCTCAGATGCAGCACTAGGAAATACTCTGAGCCAAAAGGATGAAAATGGAATGACCATCCAGTTTACTTTGGGGAGAGAAAACGATCGAGTCTTGAGGTAAATTATACTTGTAATAGAAAAAGAGGCTCTAGCTATCATTTTTTTGTAAAGAAGTTTAGAAATTACTTGCTAGGGTAGAAATTTATAGTTGTAATAGATCATCAGGCTCTAAAATATATTGTAAATAAGCCTAACCCATCAGGGAGGATAGCAAGATGGATAATTTTGCTACAAGAATTTGAATTTGATATTATAGATAGGCCGGGAAAGAAGCATGTCAATGTGGATGCACTCTCTCGAGCCTATGATGGTTTAGGTTCATCTTGTGATGATGATGATTTCCCAGATGTAGCATTGTTATCCCTTGACACAATCCCTAGTGAATACATAGATATTTGGAATTATCTAAATGAATTCAAGTTTCCTGATGGTGCCAATGCAAAGACTAAGAGGAAGATTACTCAAGCTAGTCATCCATATCCTATTCTACATGGAGTATTATTTTGAATAGGACACGATCGATGAGACAAGAGGGCAGTTGGATGTGATCAAGGAAGGAGCTAATAGAAGAATTCCACAATGGTACATGTGGAGGACACTTCTCTGGACAACTTACAACAAAAAGGATCTTGGATGCAAGTTATCATTGGCCCACTCTTTTTAGAGATTGTTATAATTATTGTAAGACATGTGATATTTGTCAAACACATGGTAACCGTAAGACTTCATCAGCTCCATTATTCCCTATTCTTCCACTTGGTCCCTTTGAAAAGTGGGGAATAGATATTGTAGGTCCACTTCCAACTACCCCATGCCAAAATAAGTATATTGTAGTTGCCACAGATTATTTAACCAAGTGGGTTGAAGCTAGGCCATTAAAAACAACTTCCATGGATGAAGTGGCAAGGTTCATATATGAATGCATTATCACCAGATTTGGTTGTCCATTAGAAATTGTAACAGATCAAGGAAGCCACTTCATTAATGAGGTGGTAGAAGCCCTAGTCAACAAGTTTTCTATTAAGCATAGGAAGGAAACAACATACAAGCCAAGCATAAATGGACAGGTGGAACGAACAAATTTTGTGTTGTGTCAAATTCTAGCAAAAGATGCAGCCTTGCAAGTACATAAGTGGGATAAAAGGATTCATGCAGCATTATGGGCATATAGGGCAACATCAAAGTCAGCAACATGATACTCCCCATTTCAGTTGGCTTATGGCATTGATCCAGTTCTTCCTATTGAGTTTGATATTCCCATTGTGAGAGTTATGAAAAATGAAAGGATGGATGAAAGTGATTCAGTAAAAGAAAGGTTGGTGCATCTTCATTTGCTAGAGGAAATGAGGGAAATAGCGAAGGATACAAGCTATAAGAATAAAATGAAGTAGAAGGAATACTTTGATCAAAAGATCCGTTGGTCTCCATTTCATGTGAATGACTTGGTTCTAGTATATGATTCTAGATACAAAAAAAAATAAGGTAGAGAAAATTTCTTCCCAAATGGATGGGGCCCTACAAAATAAAGCAGTGTATGCATGAAAATGGTACATATCGACTAGAGGAATTGGATGGCACTCCCATTACGAAATGGGTCAACCATGACAAGTTAAAGATTTTCCAAGCACCAGAATAGTCTACTCGAGGATGGAGTAGAAGCTAGGAAGGGGGAAAATGTCGACATTAAAATTTTCCTCCGTAATTTCTATTTTATTATGTATGTATTAGGAATAGGATGTTGTTAAGTATGATTAGTAGTGGCGTCTGATAGAAGATAACGGCGCCATCAGTACGGTGCCGCCAATAAAGTAGAGTATGGTAATAGTCAAAGTACAATAGGAATGTTGTGGTAAAAAGTAAATATTTGTCGTAAGTGGTCCGGTAATGTTAAAATGTCAAAGTTGGGGTAAGTAGAGAAGTAGGGTCTACATGATTAGGAATTAGAAATATTATATTTGTAATAAGGACAAAGAGTGATGTCATAAATATTTTGTGTATTTTATTTGTGGAAAAGTCTAAAAAGGTGGAACCCATGTGAGATGATAAGGTTTATCTTATCTTAGAAGATAAGCCTACATGTAAAGGCAAGAGTTTAGGCATGGAATATGATTGGCTGGAAGAGATTTCCTATCCTATCTTAGAGATAGGGTGGATAAGCCTAAATTCCTATAAATAAAGAGGCCACCCCCCTCATTTAGCATAGAAGGAAGTAGTGAGAAATATTGTATGAGTAAGTGTGTAAAGGAAGCCATCATTTAGAAGGTGTGTTAAAGAAGCCATTGTGAAGTTTCTCCCATAGTTATTGTTGGAAGGAAAGTGAAGTTAGTAACACTTGAAGTACCTCATGGGTGAGATTGTAACAATTTCATGTTGATATTATAATTTACACTTATATTTCAGATTTGTCATCATTCCTTCATATCATAGTCTATGGTATTCTTGTGTTATGTTTGTTGTTGTGTTTCCAAATTACATCCACCAAACTAAAGGTTGTGCATTAGTAAATAATCATAGCACGAGGAGTTCCTGGTGGAGAATTATCATAGTGCCGGATTGGTGATGATAGACAGGGGCACCCCTGCGGCACACCATTATAGGCTAGGGCACCCTGATTTAGGGCTAGAATGTTGGGGAAGTTGTGAAATGGGTAGATAAGTGCTGGAAAATACATGGGAAATATGAAATAAAATATAAAATAAAGATGTCCAAAAGGTGGGATTAATTAGTACTTTGTACACTTGAGAACCTTCTAAATACTAATATAAGATTAGGCCAAATTATTTGTAAATTACATAATTTTGTGTCTACAACTATTTGTTTCCCACTCATCTTTCTTACACCTTTTCTGAATTTTTAACTTGACCTAGCTTAATTATCTTTTCCTTCACATATGTGCACCACGAACATCAATGATCCATGTTTATTTTCCCCCACACTTCTAGCTATGTTAGGTAGCTTACGTTCATGGGTTGCATTTTATTCATGTGCACATTCCTTTCCTTGTGCATGCTTTCTTGTCCCTTAGATTTCTTAAAATAACTCTTATCCTTTCAAATTTCCTCTTCTTGTGTGATCCAATTTTCCAATTAAATTTTTTCATCATACATTATCAATTATTTAACTTTCGATCCATACATGCTTAACTCTTTTTCCCATGCCTTGTCTTGTCATCTACATATAGAGCACACTACCTTCCCTTCTACTAAAATTATTCAAGTTCCAATATTTACCATTTTATAAAGTACAGATCACACTAAACTAATACTCCATTATTAACTAATCTAGAACCTAAGTTTAATGGATGTTATAGACATTGTGACCATTGGTTTTCTACACATCAAATATTCATAGATCCTTTATTCCACTTGTACTTCTATTTTTGTTATAATTCAATTACTCACACATTAAGAAAATTAGTTCTTTTGACTCTGTTTCAACTTTATACCTTTGAATCTTTCTTTCATAATTTCCTAGATGTGGGATTTCAATTATTGACACTTGCAAGAAATCCGTAAAATCTCAAATTTTCATGTGCACCATGTTATTTCCCCAAAACATTGTGTGTGGTCTTTTACGTGTACATTCTTATTTCCAAATTTCTTGGAATAATTATCATGAGAGACTTATGTTAACAACATTATAAAATATAAGAGGAAATCCTATGAATGAAAATAAATATTTAAACAAATGTGCACTATTACAATAAATTCATGAAAGGAAACTATCTAAGAAATTAAATAACATCTAATTTAACAACATAAATTTTTAGTGCCCACTCCTCTTCGACACTTATTATATTTTGATTTCGATTACTGTTGACTATAGACATGGATATTATTGTATCATTTTGGTTTAGCATGATGTTAGATTATAGAGATATTATGATTATTTATGGATTGTGATTCATAGTATTATTTATGTGGACTCTTAGAGACATAGAGAACATTTTATATTGATGATGATGATGATATTTTGTTAGCATATATATTATTGACATTCAAAAATTGCATCGTGTTGATGAGGATTTAGCATTTGAACTAATCTTGTGATCTTGTTGATATTGATAAAAATATAGAATTGAGATGTTGTTGAAATTTTAGACAAATGATAACATTGTTTAGTTGAGATGATGATTTAGCTATATGAGGATGGTTATTTATTTATGTGCATATATTTTATCTTTGATGTTTTTGATGCGGCCACGAGGCTGAAGGAGGTATTGTGTGATTTTGCAGGTAATTATATCACAACAATCAAAAGGGGGATTGGAGACCAACCATAGCGGAATACTAGATGGATACAACGAAGGTCACCATGGAAACTTGTGTAATGTTGTTGTTTTGTTTTTTATTTTTGGGGGTTCCCATGGGGGTGACCTCAAATTGTGACCATGGATTTTGTGTAATTCTTTCCCTTTTTCTTTTATTTATTGTAGAGTATGTGATTTATTTTGTGATGTAATTTATTTAATCATTGTTGATTAATGTGCCTTTATTAAGTAATTTAATCATGTTATTAAGTTATATGGGGATGTGACAAAGGGGCCATTTATTAGAGTAGTTGGTCTTTTGGATTTTATGATTTTGATTGAGTGTAAGTGACTTTGAGTGTTGTACACTCTACCTTACCTTGGAATTTCGGATTTGGGCTTAAGGGCCATTTTTGGAGGCTTGTGGGACAAGCTAAGCTTGTCCCACACCTCTTAATTTATTATACCAACCCTACCTATGGATTGGGGGTCAAAAATAGACCCCATTATGTGTTTTGTAAGACAAAAAGTTACATTTATTACAATTTTATTACATGGGTTTAAATTATGTCCTTAGGGGGTGTGGGTTTGGATTGTGTGTGTAAGAGGTTTGTCATTCCTCTCAACCACCAATTTATTGTGCATTGAGGTTAAGGTTTGACTTGTGATGTGGAGTTGAGGATAAGTGATGTGGCATCCCACATGGAGCCATCTCACCCTCCTCTTCCCTTTTTCTATATATGTAAGTTTATTTGTTTGTTTGGGGGTTACTTCATTTCATTTGTGCTCTTGTATTTTTGGAGTTGGAGAGTTTTGGAGTGCTTGTTGAAATTTTAGAGCTTGTTGGAGTTGGATTGAGCTTGAAGGAGCTTGGAGTGTGACTCTTTGATCAAGTTATACCATGGAAAGGTAGGAACTACACCTTGTTTTAATTGTTTTCTTTTATATGTGTATATTTGTGTGCAAATGAATGGTTTGTATGCTTGTTGGGTTCATGGGTAGAATGCCTAAGTATGGTGTAGGATAAGGATATGGGGATTTATATGTAGGGAGGCATAAGAGTTTATTTCATGTTTTGGAAGGGAGTTGGGTTGGGTTCCACGCCTTAGATAAGAAAATGCTTGCATTTCTTATTTGGTTATTTTGAGGGAGACATAAGAGATTGTAGGGAGGCATAAGAGAATCTTGAGGGAGGCATAAGAGTTGTGTATGGGTTTGATATGTATTTTTGGATGGTTTTAAGGTGGGCACGATATCCCATTTGGGGGCATAAGTGATCTCCCCGTAGATCCTTGCTCCATTTGCCTTGCATTTTCAAGCCTTGTGTATTTTGATAGTTTCATTCTTGTGATTATATCTTGTGTTGAATGTGTTTTGAAATGGTTCTGAAATTTTGTATTGTGATGTGGAAGCTTTTTGATAGTTGCCATGAGTTGGATCCATCCTTTATTGCATTTTGGTTGGGGCTTGGGGGCCAATGAGGAGGATAGCTTCTTCTCCTCATTGGATTATTGGTTAGGTGGAGAGTGTTGCCTCTCCCCCATTTTTGGTTGTTGTGATTGAAGTAAAGGCATGGTGGAGCTCTTGTTTGAGATTTGGGATTTGGAGAATTTTTGAAGTCAAAAACAACCCTTCATTGTAGAAATTTTCTTGTAATTCCCACTTAAGGTGGAAGACTAGTAGACTTGTATTTAAAAGAAAAGTTGTTTTGCAAGTTTTATTTACCAAGTTGTAATATCATATTTGAAGGAAGTTCATTAAAGAATGTGTCTTTCCTTTCTCTTCAAATTAGTTGTATGTAAAGGAATGAATTAAATGGATATCATGTTTAAATTTTACCTTGTGTTGAAAGAAAGAAAAAGTTGCAAATCTTAATGTTTTGATCACAATGTGAATTGGGAGGTTGTCATAGCCTTATTCTAGGTTGAAACAGTTAAACACTCTTTGGTTTTTATATATTTAAATTTAAATTTATCCTTTGATATCTATGTTCTTTTATACATTCATCTTTAGAGTTCTCAGACCTACACAAAGTGACCGGCACCGGTCAGTCTTAACCAGCGTTGGTGTACTCAATACTAACATCAGTCATTGTTTCATATTACAGTCTTTAAAATGTTAACTCCAAGTTTAGTTATCAACTTAAATGATATCATGACTTGCACAACAACCTTAAATTTAATGAATAATTGTTGGAAAATTCATTTAGATAAGTGTGAATCACAAAATGTTGAAGATATGTTAAAATTTATAAAATAGACTCATCCGACAATAACTGCATCGGAGATTAAACTACCATTGGAATTCTTGTGACCGACATTAGTCACTGGATACTACACCAATTTCATTTCTACAAACTTGACAGTCATTTTTGTGCCCTTGTTTATATCAGATGCTTCGAGACTGTTATGCTTTCTTAAAATTGAATAAGAAGTTGCTCATGGAATTAATCTCTTACCACCCTTGCATTTAAAACAATATTCTAAAAACTTACCATTAACACAGGAACCAACACCGGTAGTGGAACCGATGTCGGTAGCACATTGGTTACTACGGTTAGTCAAGAGACCACCGTCAGTCACCTATGCGTGGATTTTTTTTAAAACGTGTTCATGTACAAACCATTGGCTCTTATGGATCTAGACTTCACCTAAATGTAGATCCAGCTGTGAGGGTCATGTATGCTTGTTTGGACCCATACTCCAACCTACATATAGGGATTTAAATACATAAGACTCTTGATCTACAAAATTGGATTTTTCCCCATCAATGAAAACAAACAAAAAGGAGAACTAATCAACAATAGATCTCAAACCAGATGTAGGATAGATGCTTGCATTGCAATAAAAAAACTAACAATACATGGTTAAATCTAAGATTCTAAGATTCAACTATTTTTAAAGGAGGACCAAATGGATGGAATCCCCTTCTTCTTGCATACTGGATCCAAGAAGAATCCTTCATGATTTTCCCTTGATCCGTGGCATCTACTCCAACTTGCAAACCAAAGAGGAACAAATGAATGAGCTTAGGGTAAGAAATTCTTAAGAATACTCCCTTAAGGATGATTAGGGCTTCTTTTGGGTAGATCTAATCTTGTGGTCCCTATTGATTTGATCCAAGGGTTAAGAATCAACCCTACAATTTTTAGGTGAGAATATCCATATTATGGTTGTAAATTTTAAATAAATCAAATGTATGTGTAAATGGGTGAATGGGGCCACTTAGGGCTCTAGTGTATTAAGTTAAAAATGTAACCCTTCTAGTAGGTTTAGTGAATGATTCAATGGACATTAAAGAAAATAATTTAAGAGAATTAAGGTAACTAAGGATAAGGGTTTATTAAATGTGGGTTGAATGTTAATTCCCAAGAGGGAAACTATTTAACCTAGTAAGAGAAATTAATGGACACTTATCTAGTGATGATAATTAAATTGACATTAGAACTGGATTAAGAATATTTAATTAATAATCTAAACTGGATCTATCCTATGAAATGTAACATTCTTTGGTAGGAATTAATTAAACGTATATTAGGGTTTGACACCCTTGTAACTTAAAACAAAACAAAAATTATCTACAACTTTCCAGATAATTATTTAAGAATTAATGTGGTTTTAGAATGTCGAAATTGTGGGTGTTACATAGACCTTATTCAATTACATATAGGTCCTTTACTAAAAGTATGGTTTTATTCTACTTCCATGAAGTGTCCTAGAAAAAATTCACCATTTAAATTCTTGAACTTATATACCCTTATGGGAAATATCTCATGAACTCCATATCTTGAACCAATGAATGTGTTTTTAATTATATTGGGTGGCACAAAAATATTTAATCATAAAATAAAACTTTTGCACCCTTTGAGAAAGCTTTATTCTTAATATGTCTATCGTCTTATGATTTTTGTCATGCGTTTTTAAATCATTGGCTCTATCTTGCATGCAAAATCTATTCAACAAGTTGGAGAAGTTTTTTTAGGAGCTATGTGCTAGATGCATAATCATCCATGTTGGTAATGTGTGTTATTCTCAATTATGGTTGTGAACTAAATGACAACATAGCTTCTACAAAAAGACTAATTAGAAGGGGGTAGTCTTGTTCAATATTTTATATGTAGTTTTATCTGCCCATGGAAATGTTGAAACTTGTTATCCCAATATTTTCATCTAATATCATAGATCTTTATGAGTTTGTTAATTAGAATATTATGAAATATGCCACTATCCCATTTTCATAAGGATGAAATGGAGTTATTTTATGGTGCACGACATTAAATTCAAACAATAGTATACACACCGTCTCATTAAGGAAATGAGTTCCTCTATCACTAGTGAGGGTTAGAGGGCACCCATATCGAATGATAATGTTTTCCCAAATAAATCATGTCTTGGTTGTTGTATTAAAATATTTTATGGGTGTGGATTCATCCCATCATGTCAAGTAATTATTTATATAGTTATAATGTATCGTATTCCTATTGATCGTATGAATGATTAATGAGTGCAATAAAATAAATTTCCTATTTATTAATAGGTTGTTGAGAAATGATAGGGCATAAGGTAATTTCATACTATTTACTCAATTTACCAACCCATTGATAATGGTCACATGTTCTTGTGTACTCCTTTGCTTCTTGAAATAGGTTTTCGACTAAATACTTGTGGTCAATATCTTCCTCATGTTCACATTGCTAGCATAGTGTCCCCTATAATTACTTCATGTGGTTTATGGAGAATATCTTTATACTCATGCTCTAAGACACATCATCATAAGACTTTATCTCAACCCATCTTATATAATTGCCAACTAATTATTTGGTAAGGTTTTTACTTTACTACTAACATTTTTCTATTATATGACCCAATTATCTAGCATGAGCTCATACTTAGAGAAATAATGTTATATCAATTAGATCATTTAGCAAAATTTTAATTAAGAGAAGTTGCGGGTCTTGAATTTCATCCTCAATAGCACTAGATTCTTTACTGATTTGATTTTCGAGAGGTGGTATGGTCGTGTGTTATTTTTTATGGCTTCGCCACAACCAAGAACTATAATTCTTAAAATTTGATCATCCATCTACATATGTGCCCATTTAGGACCACTTTATTAACCAAATGTCTTAACACTTTTTTATCTATGTGGAAGATAAATGGAGTTACCAAA
Source organism: Taxus wallichiana var. yunnanensis (assembly GCA_018340775.1). Lineage (NCBI taxonomy): Eukaryota > Viridiplantae > Streptophyta > Pinopsida > Cupressales > Taxaceae > Taxus > Taxus wallichiana. The sequence goes on along the minus strand of CM031238.1, from coordinate 758,311,206 downwards.
ACTACTCTTGGTGAAATTTTGTTAAAGCATAGACCATGAATAACCCTTCTCTTTATGTGGTTGTATATATTTATTATTTTCTCACTAACTTCCTAGTTGCATAAAAAAATTAGATGGTCCATATTGTCTTGTTTGGGTTGCATGATCATTTATCCTATTACCATTCTAGATGTGTCTACATGAACATGAAGTGGAGTATTCCAATATATAAATTTCAATGCTTGAAAGATTTTCTTTTAATTCATCAAATGTTTTTCTTTTTTTTCTTCTCAAAAAAATTGTCCTTACTTTCTTAGAGAATTTTAAAGACGTGTAGATTTTTCATATCCTTTAATAAAATTTGGTAATAACCACAATTTCCAAGAAATACACATAGATCCCTTTATGTTTGTGGTGCCTCCAATTTCATAACCATGCCTATATTTACTAGATCTACTACCAAATCCATTTTCCAATGATATACGCCAAAGAGTTCAAAAGGGGGTCACAAAGAAACACTTATTTAAGTTTAATGAAATATATAGTTGTCTACAACAATAAAAAATTATAAAAATAAAGTGAAAATTCTCACAATTATCCTTGAAAACCCCATAAACTATCCAATCATCTAAATAGACCTCGTAGGAATTTGATGTTAAAGTCCTCAAAGACAACTATTACAATGCATGAGAAAACTATTGGCACACTATTAGGCCCAATGGGTATTATGATGTATGAAAATGATCCCAAATCTATCATGAATGTTTTTTCACATGATCTTCCTCTATGATATGAATGTGATTATATATCTAAAATTCATTAGTGAAGGTATATATTTAGTGTCCCTCCACACCTGCAATAATCTCCTCTAAAAAAGGGTGTTGGGAAATGATCTAGGATGCATGCTAAATTTAATTTTCAATAGTCCACGTAGATTCTAATGTGACCATACTTTTATATACTTATAATCATCAGATTGAACCATTATGATTCTTGCATTGGTATGATAAATCTTGTGGTCAACATATTATCAATCTCCTCTTTCATCTTGGTGTGTCATCTTATCACGTTGGTTGTGCATCCTCAATTAACTTGATTTACATCTTTCCCAATGAAGGATGTAATCCTTATATTTATTGGTACTTGTATGGGAACAAATACTCATAATCACATAAAAAATCAATAATGTTAGGAACCCTCTTCCTCTTACTAGTAATATCTAATTGTCACACTTTTCGGTGACTCACTTGTACCTAATTCAATTTGATATATTTCAATGGATCATGATGGGGCATTGTTCATGAATTCTTCTTATCAATAAATTCCATTAATCTAAAAGAATTTTCCAAGTTCAAATTATTTTGACGAGTTACTTGAACAATCTTCCACACCATCTTTTTTTCCCTTACATCATCAATTTTTCTCTAGCCACACTATTTTATCTTCTTTGCTTATCAAATTTACAATTTTTCTACAATTTTTTTGGCAATTCCAACACCTTATACTTTTATAGTTGTATATTGAATTCCTCTATTATAGCATCATATCTAAAAAATGGAACGTTTTATATATTAGAGCAAGTGAACCAATTTAGATGAGGCTAAAGTATGTAGGAAAGTGTGTAAAAAATTAACTTTCAGTGACTCCCATTAAGAACTCTCCCCATCCACTTCACTAACTACATACAAAGAACATGCCCAAACATGCAAGGTATGATAAAAGACATGGTGCCATAGGGCTGATTTGATTGATTGTTTTCCTACTTTTCAAACTTTCTTACACTTCCTTAACTATTCTTCTAGATAAGTAACTCCATAATAACTGGTTTGTTTTCACTCAAGGTTGTTATCATAAAATATAGTGTGCATGAATTCACTAGTGTATGTACTAGGTGTTAGTCTCATGGCGGTGAGTCAACATCTAGTCCTTTGAGTTCTAATAAGTTCTCCTTCACTTCACTCTCTGTCACTCCAAATTCACTATAAGGTTTCATTGTCATACTTAAACCTACAAAACAAACCCTATCTTCCTTGCAAAAGACTCAAACAAACATTAGATGGAATGAAATATGTATATTTTATTCGGAATGACCTCGATGGTCATCCCAATTTGATCGTCAAAGAACATCGTACTACATTTCAAACTCAATGTATTTCTAGTGTGTGTGATAGAATTATGTACCTTGAAACTAGGTTTCCCTTGTTCCAATCATACCAAGATAGTGGGATACAACTTATTTCCCCCATGATCAATGTGTTTTATGGAATTCATAATTTTACCTTCCTATGTATTGAATAATGCAACCTAAAATACATTTCTTAAATGTTTTTTTTTTCCTAGGTAGTAGATAGAAAGTGATAGCCCAAGTTATCCAGCCACTTAGAATAGTAAGTTGTGTGTGTGTGTGTGTGTGTGTGTGTGTATGATTCCTTTACTTAAAATTAATCATTAACAACCTAAAATATGACCCAAAGTGATAATAGAAGTTTTAGAAAATATAATGGTCAATGTGGCATTTTAAAACATAAGAGAAGAGGAAAGAAGATAAAATTGCCAAAATGGGACAATAACGCTTGGGATATCCTATCCCTATTGGGCTCTAGTGTCTAAAAATATTAAAGGATAAAATTGGAAATACTAAGTTTGGTCACATGTTGTGCAATGTCCAAAAGTAGAGGTGTAGTTCCGATAAAATAAAGGACAAAAGTATAAAAGGATAAAACAATGTAAAGCAAAAACATGTTGTTAAGGTCTAGTTTTATTGCTTCAAAATCATATATAATGACATTATAGAGGCATGATGTAATAGAAATAAGTGCATAATTTCATGTATATACTTGACTTCTTCTTATGACAATAGAGACATCCTTCTTTGAACCGCTCAACACCTTTAATTATGACTCTGGAAGATGAATATGAAATTGGTTCTCCAGTGAAAAGTGTTGTGGAGAGTCATTCTCAACAACATTCCAATTTTCACATAGGAGGAAGATATTTCTTGGATTGAGACTCTCTTTGGATCAAACACATGTTCTAATTAGCCTCTATGTTTGACAATTTTTAGATTTATATTAACAATGACATGTCATTAAAAGAAGTTTGGGACAAATTTACATCTTTATTTGGGGAGGTCACTTCACCTCCATTTTTTCATCTTCCTTCTTCTCCCTCTCTTGGTGAGGGTTCCTTTGTTAGTGATATTTTTGATGTTCCTCCACCACTTTCTCTTACTTTTCAGGATGGTATTCTTAATAGTGGTATGCACGGGAACTAGTGGCATTGCCTCCTCCTAATAGCATTAATGAAGAAAATTTTTGATGGTGATTTGAATGTAGTGTTTCCTACTTATTTTCATCATTTTTGATGACATGTTTCTTAAGGATGTGACACTTCCACCATCAATTTTGGTTGATATGGTTGAGGTAGTTCCACTACCTCTTCTTACTGCTCATGTTGTAGATTTGTTTTTTGGTGGTCACATGGACAAGGTCACACCACCAAATCTTCGTATTGTTATTTTTGAGTATATGTTTTTTTGTAATCACTTGGAAGATGTATCTCTACATTCTCCATATATTTTTGTTTCTCCTCTTCAACATTTTCCCAAGAGGGCATGTTCTTCTATATTGGTTGACTTTTTAAGTGATTATTCAATTATTCCTCACACATACCATGATTTAGTCTTCTTTGGAGCACTCGAAAAACAAGTTTTGGACATTGATTTGCATGAGGAATAACTTATTTAGAGGATCACATATAGAAGTTGTCATTGACAACTTTCTCATATGGGAAGAACATTTGATTATTGGAACTATCTCACCACATATGTATATGGTTCCTTACATTCATACACATAAGATATAATTTATTGATCTTGGTGTGGCTTGAAGGAAGTTGTACTTTGGGAGAAATATTATGAAGTCATCCTTCCTTATTCCTTCCTTATTTTCTTGATTGGATTGTGCATGAGTACCTTCTTATGATAGTATATGAGACTCATATTAATTTTGATTTTACACTCCATAAGTTTTTCCTATATGAGTGTGTTGGAATAATGTGTGTTAAACTTACATAAGTTAATTCAAATTTTACATCAAGTTTTATTACACATGGTTAATAAGCTCACTTAGGGTAAACTAGACACATATGTTTAGATTTATCCTATTATTATAGTTGTGATTCTCACAACTATTATATTCATGTAGGTTTGGTATGCACACCAATATAGGGAATGAAATATCTTCCTATTTTAGTGTGCAAACATTAGGAGTTTATTCATGTAACAAACTAGGATTCCTAAATATTCTCCCTATTTCTATTCTTGGAAAGAAAGAGAGAGAAGGACTTAGGGAACATCATCTATTATTTTGGAATGTTGAATAAATAATATTAAATTATTTATTATCTGAAATATTTGTGTAGGTTTATTGTTGTGGATTCCATCTCGTGGATTGATCTTGTGGGTTTTGTGTATCTCTCGTGCTTACCTATAACACATACTACTAGATGGAAGGTACCTTTAATTCAGATGTATTCAACCTATATTTTATTAACAATATTTGAAATTATTAAAAAATAAATCCTCCTTATAGTATGTATCAAAATTTATTCTCAAGATATACCATGTTTTTATGTTCCCAAGTATTTTTTTGTTTTCATTTTATTTACAATTTTTGTTGTTGTTGTTTTAGTTATACACTTATGTTATCAAAACACATAATAATGTAATTATAATAATCCCAAAAAATCATAAGGTGATTAAAAAGTAAGTATTTTTAGGTATGATGTCGAAATATTTTGTATGGGCATCTCGCTGATGAATTGAGCCAATAGATGGGGAATATGATGATGTGCTCATGAAAGTTTTGGCAAGTGGATTAACATTATATTACTATTCATGCCTTCATTTGTATTCTTGATGTTTGTAGATTGATACACTTCATTTTGGAAGGAAAAAACATGCATCATGGACATGCTTCCCTAATATAGAGTTAGAAGAGCAAGTCTATCATTAGTCATCTTCATCCTTTCTATTTTTGATAGAATGGCTTAAACGTCAATTCACTTACATACGAAAAATAATAATGAGATAGAGAATCCTTCCTTTGTTATTGTCATTGGTGATGGGTAAGATTGTCTAACTAGAAACAATATAGTCATTGATTAATGCCTAAGGTAATATAAATCCTAATAATGCCAAAGGAATGTACAAGAAAGCTATAATATTATTTATCTCTAATTTAAGGTGGTGCTTTATAGTGGTAAAAAAAGTTACAAATCCATTCAAAGGTAAGGCTTGCTAGATATGACGAGGAAATATTATTTTTGGGCATCTTGTTAATGAATTGATCCAAAGTAGCTAAGGAATATTATGATGTATTAATGAAAATTTTGTATAGTTGCTTAACATTATATATTATTATTCATGCTAGCAAAGTCGCTTGATGACTATAGATGGATAGAATTCATTTTGGAAAGGCAAAATATACATGTGTGGCCATGTTTCCTAGTATAGATGTAGAGGAAGAAGTTCATCATTATTCATCCTCATCATTTATATTTTCTCTTCACCGACTACTAACACAATTCACTTATGTGGTGAAAACATATATAACGAGACATAGAATCTTCCCTTTCTTATTTTCTTTGGGAATGGGTAAGCATTTCGACAAGAAACAATAAATTCTAATGACTAAGGTATAAAGTCTAATATGTAAACACCCAAAATTGGGTCGTGACCCTCTAACCTCCCCTTCGATTAATTAATTCAATACTACTCCCCCACCATACCAACTTGCACACATTTTAATTAATTTAATTACCAAAATTAATTTAATTATCCCCCTCACCTAGCCAACTCACTTATCCACCTCACCCTAGACCTATTCCAATATGATTTATTACCTAAGACTAAGTCCCCACTCCCTCTAACCAACTAGAATTATTCTAACCCTAATATTAATGGCCTATTATCCGTCTAACTACTCTCCCACTCCATTTAGTGTCATTCCACACTTATGACCCGGAACCAAAATCTCAATCACACTTGAATTTAGGAAGAATCGGCTATTTTTAGCAAATATGACCTTTTCTCCTTAACTTGAACCGGTTATTCCTTGGCCAATGCCCATCACCTAACCTCCATCACTACCTTGAATAATATTTCCAAACTCTTTGCTCAAGTTCTGAATCTAATTTTCTAGCTCTTGTAACCTTTCATCCTTACTCTCAAGTTTTCTAGCAACCTTGTGACATACGAGAGACTCTTACAAAGACACTCGGACACCGGACCATTCATCAACGAGACTCATCCAAATCTCCGGTGCACTCACGGGAAGCACCGTACCTTCCCGATACTACTACAATTGTTCGGGACCACCTTCTTCTACAATTCATCATCACCTCCAAACATTTATCTCCATTTCACAATTACATTTCTTCTTTGTCATTAGTTTTAGTAGATTAGCTATTTATTGGTTATCTATTTCATTCCACCACCGATCATACCTGGATCTCTCCCACAACACTTCCATCCAACCATCTACCCAAAAATCCTTCATACCTTGTCAAAACTCCCATCTTATCACCTCTCGAGTCTTTCTAAAATCCCACAACCTCACCCAAGCCTTCCCAACTCTCTGTGCAATCACAGAGAGCTCCCATCAACCCATTTTTAATATTTATTCCCAAATTCTCCTACCGACACTAGTCACCCAACCGGCTTCGGTCATTTTCCAAGACCGGCATCAGTCACCTAACCGTTATCGGTCTTTGTGGCTAGTAAATTTCCCAAACCAAATTTTATAACTCACCCAAAACTAACTCAAATCTCACCAAATCTTGCCTAGACCTCGTTATAGCCTTAGTCGGACCTCTACAAGCCTAGACCAACCTACCAATCCACTATATTTAATTATAACTTTCATGTTAGATTAGATTTACTTATTGTATTTTGTATGAGATTCCTAAATCATATTAACTACAATAGGATTCATTTGTTTATGTTCTTTCCTTGCATTAAATTGTTAAAAATAGTGGATTGACAACCTCTCTAGGAAGTATCTCACTTCCTGGATCTAGCATACGTTAGGAATTCCACTACCATATATTGTTTAACTCTCTTTTGTGGTCTTATGCTCTATTTCAGGTCATTCTTCCAAGTCAAATGAAATCTCTTCACAATCAGCTTGGTCAACATTCAACGCGCACAACCTATCTTCCACTATCACAAGTACTCCTCTTACCTATTATCTATTTTATCTCTACTTTACGGTGAAACATTTTGGCATGCCAGTGGGACCATCTTTCAGGTTCTTTTCATTGTTCATATAGGGTGCATTTGTGTGTTTATTTATTTCTGAAAATTTCACACTAAATCTCTCCCTGGAAATATTCTTTTCCTTCTATTTGTCTAAAAGAAATTTTTCCTTTGGTGCTTAAAAAGAACATTTCTTCTTTTCTTTTATATTGCATTTAGTGAAAGAGCATTCATCTTCATATTCTCCTCTTGCTACATCATATATAATTTTGATTTGGGTTTAAAATATATTCATTTCATCCTTTGAGTGTTGCCTTAGATCACTTATATTTAATTAGCAATCACGCGATGGAGGTCATGACCACTTAGTGATTAGATTTGGATTAAGTGTAGTTCAAATTTGTGCACACACTCCTAGGCCAAACCACTTAAATAATTTACACATTTTTTCAACATTTCCTTTCTAAGAAGAATCAGTCAAGGATTTAACAACCCATTGATGATGGGCACCGCCTGGTGTTCTGACTAGTTTGTCATATCGAGCATGGACCACACGTATTGAAAGGTATATCAGGCCACTTTAACCAAAACTAACTTGAAACCAGCCATAGATTGCTTATAGGGCACCTTCATTATCCAAAAACTCTATTCTATTCATAGTCAATTTAAAAAGGCATAAGCCACTAAACATTAAAATCTTATACCTAGGATTTGCATGTTTTGCTAGTTTTTGCTTGATTGAATTGTGTTTTGAGTTGTGAGAATGATTCATCATTTTTCTTCTCTTTCACACTCCACCATCATAGCCGGTGTATTCTAGTTTTTTTTGAGTGTGATAGGACATCTTTCATCCATACACAACTTCTGGGTTGGATTTTATTTTGACTTAATTCACTCCAAATTCAAAAATTTCTTCATCTTCTCAAAAATATCTATAATCGGCATCGATCCAATGACCGTCATCATTTCATTCATCACACTGGTACCGGTTACTCGATCGGCGTTAGTTACTCTATGTTTTTATTATTCTATCAAAACCAACATTCTTCTTACATATTAACTTTCTGTAACTTTATGTGTTTCACATCTTATAGTATACTTATTCCTGAGTCTGTGTCACCATTAACAGAGCCAAGTTTATCTTTTTTACACCTTTCTTCTCCAAATTTCCAAATTATTGGTTATTCACAATAATAACATCGTTCAGGATGACATCGGTCATATTGCCTAAGCGGCAGCTTTGGTTACCCAACCGGTATCGATTTTTGTGTTTTGATTTTTATCGAAACAAAACCTACCTCTACCCTCCAGATTCTTCTTGTCTTCCATTTTTGTGTTTTCGTAGCATTTTCATAGCTCAAACCACATATTTTTCAACCATTCACATGGTTTTGAATCATCGCAAGCCAACCCCCTAATGTTTCATGCCATCCGTCAACCCCTACCTCCTATCCTGTCACCACCTTCCATCTCATCTCTGATGGATCCCAATATCGTGATTGTACTGTAGGTGATGAGGATTTTTTTGAATTCCTCGATGAAAACCTCTTGGCCTTACAACATTATCTCACTACCTCCTCTACCCATGATTTATCGGGGTAGCCTACCTTTGGTATGCCTACTTCCATGCCCCCCGCCATATACGTAAATGTTACTTCAACGTTACCTACTCCCATGCAAACGTCACCTACTCCCACGCTGGGCGTCACCTACTACACCCACAACATACTTTACACCTTTGGTATTACACCTTCTAAATTTGTTGCACCTTTGACATTCATCCCTCCCCGACCTCTACCAAGGCCTTAATCTCATCCATGTATTTATCTACGGATCCTAGTATAGGTATACCCACATCATCAGCACCTCATGTACCCATTGCTTCCGAGCCACCGGTTGCTTCGACATCTCATACCCCTTCAGAACCTAGTCCTTTCTATACCCCAAAATTTTCCACTTATTTCTATGAGGGTCTTCACACAAGTTCCTCCCACCTATACCCTACCTCATCAACCACTCATCACGTCTACTTCTTATTCACAATACATGCCTTTTTCATCTATTCCCTCTTACATACCCCCATCTCGGGTTGTTTATTTGAAACCACCATACACTAATGTACCTTATACATCCTATTCATCTTATCCACCCCTTATACCATTGGGGATGCACCTTAATCTAATATAATGACGGATCTAATAAAGATGATGATGTATATGATGCAGACCCTTGAAGAATATATTTTTAGCTCTCACAATGCCTTAACTTACGATGAAATCTGTAATGAGCCTATTCATCCATCTATACCCATTCACCCTTATCCCACACATTGGGAGTTTCCTAAGTTTAATCAATTTAATAGCAAGTAAGACCCAGCAAGCAATATTTTTGATCTTTCAAAAACGTCTTTTTTATCGCACATGACGATGTCTTGCTCCTTAGGAATTTCCCATGTCGTTGTCAGGACCTACCCTAGATTGGTATAGTGCTTTACCTAAGCACTCAATATTTTCCTTCAATCAATTGGCCCAGAATTTCTTGGACCACTTCTCCATCAATATCTCCAAGAAGGTCTCCATGACTGATTTATATTCTATTTTTCAAGTATGACATTGAATTTTTACACGTTGGCATGGGCTTATTAATCAACTTACCTTTCAACTTCCAAAAACTGAGCTAATAGATTTGTTTACTAGGGCTTGTGCTAGGCATATCTCACCAAATCTTCGAGGTATAAAAATTTCAAACATTTGACGAGGTGTTCACCATGGCTCAAAAGATAGAGATTGTGCCTTGAAAGAGAAGAAACTTCACTACACAACAAGAGTGATAAGTTTAAATCAAATGACTCCCCTTCTTCTTCTAAACTACAAAACTATTATTCTAAGGCAAAAGGATCTGCCAACATTGTGGTCCTGAAATTTGTCCCTTCTTCACCCATCGAACCAATTGAAACCTCCTTCTAATTTATCCCTTGTTCAAAATTTCCAGTATAAGTATGAAAAAAGACGTTATACTCCCATAGGAAAGCCTTACTCCTCTGTATTAGAAAAGCTATTAAAATAGGGAGCCATCACCCTTCCATCGATCAAATAACATGCTATCTTTGACCCTTCTCATCCTCTACCCACAAGTCATAAAGATAATGACTACTATAACTATCACCACGTTAGGGGGCATAGTGACAGAAATTGTAAAACTTTTAAAAAATTGTCCATGAAATATTAGATAATGGACATCTTGTCTTGGACAACCCTAATGTCCATCAAACCAAAACCTTCATATCTTTAAGAAACCTTTTCCAAACCATACTCTTTTATCAAACCAAGCCGGTGAGACCTCTAACAATGACACAAAATTTCATGAGGTTCATGATGTCTTCGATACAGTACATGTCCCTTCGCTACATTTCCTTCCATCCCATCTATTGACAAAATTTTGGCGTGGCCCCTCTACCCATGGAGGATCCTATTTCACCTACTCCTCTACCCATGGAGGATCCTACCTCGCCTACTCCCTCATCTACAGAGGATCTTACCCCACTTATCCCATCACCTATCGAGGATCCTACACTACCCATACTTCTACCCATGGAAGAGCCTATCTTATCCTCTTCTTTACCTAAGGAAGAGTCTACACCACCTACCTTGCCCCCTCCTCGACCCATAGAGGAGCCACTTTTATATCCTCCTGTAAGTGATGCTTCTCCTAGGGTCTTCCAAGATCCTGTTAACCTTCTTACATCACTTCTACCTACATAATCGAAGCCAAAACTTCCCTATCTCACAGACCTCAAAATTCTTCACATGGATTATTACCAAGTTGTCATCTCTTCCTCTACCTCTACGCCCATTCTTTCATTTGTTTGATCATTTAGAGTATGTCTATTACTCCACACTCTGGGCACCTTAGACTCCCGGTTTCAACTCAAATGAAAATGTTGTCTCTGGATACTTCGATGATCTATCCTAAAATATTCAAGGTAACCAAATATGTTGCATCCGAGCAGTCATATCAACCTTTTCTTCATCAACCTCATCTTCATCTCAACCTTCACTTGCGCCCAAGCCTCTATTCGCACCAAAACATTCACCTACACCTAAACCTATCACTACATTGGGGGTCTTACCGATACCTAGTCTAGTTCATCCTCCTTTGAAGATAGATTTGACCACCCCTCCACAAACCTCCACCAAGTATATTCCCACACCTAAGAGGAAGACCAAACTTCTTAAACCTCGTACCTCAGTTTCTTCTATGGCTTCTTATTCACCTTCACCTCTTTCATTAATATTAGGCTCACATCCATCGACCGTTGCTCAAAAACCTCTCCCCAAGGCAAAATCAAAGAGAAACAACCCACACCCTCACCTCAATCTATTATTTTACCCATGTCTTCTTCATCACCCATGCCTCTACCTTCTCATTTACCACCACCCTCTACATTACCTACAACCATGTCATTACCCACACCTCTATTGTCACCTTGGTTGACTCATACACCTACATATTTTGCATCCTCTTCTTCTTTGAGCCCTACTTTAGCACCTTTACCCAAGGAGAAACCTAAACCAAAAACCACACTACCTACCAAAAGGGTAGTTAAACCGACCCAACCCCCAACTCCACCTCCTTCACAAAAATCACCCACGCCTTCATCCAAACCAACGCCCACCTCTCATTGCGATCCATTGGAAAGATCTTATTCTAATGTCCTTGCTAGGTTACTAGAAACCTCCATTATCACATTTCCACCCATTAAGCCTTACGGCCTACTCAAACCTAAACTAGTAGGGTTTGAAGATACTAAAATTTGTGCATATTATCACTCCTCGGGCATGATGTCAAGGGTTGTAAAGCCCTTAAAAATGTTCTCCTTCAACTTTATAATTTGGAGGGTCTCTTAGAAGAAGATGAACTATTAGAGGAGAATTTCATCCCCCTTCACCCGCCTCCACACGGACCTAGTCCTATTTCTATTCAGTGGCCTTCACCTCCACCGCCACAACCCTCTTTTCCCTCCAATATTTGAAATCAACATGGTTCGAGTAGCCACTTGATCACAAAAATACAAAGGAAAAGAGAAGACTGGTAACCCATCTAATATACCCCTACCCACCATTCTATCCCCACATGCCCCCAAGGTAACCATCCATGGGCTAGAATATCTCATTTCTGATGGAGTCGTACATTGTTCTATGATAAAAAAACTTCATCAATCTCCTTTAAAGATGTCTTTGTACGACTTGATCCAAACCTATGAGTCTTAACGGCAGGCCCTCATTGAGGTCTTGTAATCTATTAAGGTTTCACCCAATGACCCTACACCCATTTCCGCCATCATCACCCCTCATCATGTGGCTACCCTAACTACTTTACCTAAAACTTTTATCCCCATTTCCTCTCCTCAAGTTTTCATTGTCAATTTCTCTGAAGAGATCATCCATATCAATCGGATGATCCTTATCCCGCCCTCTTCATCACCACCTACATTAATAATACTCGTGTTCATCATGTTATGATTAATGGAGGTGTTAGCATTAACATCATTTCTTCTCATGTGTATGAAAAAATTTGCATACCCGTCAATTATATGCATAATAACCCAGTTATGTTGCTTTATTTCAATGATGCCATGAATTTTACCCTTTGTACCATCTCCCTCCACATCCGCGTGGTTCCTTGCACCATTCCTAAACTTTTTAATGTTCTTGAGGGGAATTCAATACAACATGTTGCTTGGCCGACCCTATATTTTGCGCTATGGGGTTTGTTTCTTCAACCCTTCGTTGTTGCCTCAAGTTTGAATATTAGGGCAGCCTTACACCATTCAAGCAGACCCTTCACCTTTCAAAACCTGTAATATGTTGTATCAACCAAATGATGTCCTTGTTCTAGTCAAGACATCTAAACCCATGCCACTACCTCTGTTACCTCATCTACTACCACCGCCACTACCATTCTTTCCTCGGATAAAATTTTTCCGCTTCACTTTCTACCATAACCTCCTCTATCACTTATGCCTTTGCATCATCCACGACCAAATCATCGATCCCAGTGTTGCGTAACTTCTAAAGCTAGCCCCTCTACCAACTCGAGTAGCTCATCTATTACCACTACCCAAATGCCGACGTCCGACCCCTTAGCGGGTTTGTTTCAACACCTTACCCAGGAGAATACCACGTATACAACATTGACACATTCTTAATTCCTCGAGAGTACAAAAATCTTCACCAACATCCACATTACGACCATCATATAGGGGAGGTTCTTCCTTACGATCCTCCCCACCTTCACACTAACTTGACATATGGGGGACTTGACACTTCTTCCTATTCTCCTGAACCACCAACACAAACCCAACCTTTCTCATCTGACTTCTAATACCTTACCAACTACCACTTCGCCCACACTTTTCTTCACCAATGTGCTTGGAAAGGTTTTGGCTTTGGTCTTTATGAGCAAGGTCGTCATATAGTCATACCTTGCACCACACACAAACATAAAGACCATTGTGGTATCAGATTTACCGTACCACCTCCTCCTAAGAAGGCACGAGTCGACCTCATTGAGGAAGAAAACCTTCTACACCTAACTCACCTACCACACCACCTTCACCCACGAGTCCATGGATCTAGAATCCATTCCTCATAACTTTTTTTTTAACACCATTTCTTTGGGACCTCTAACCTATCAACGTGATGGCGAGGCTCCCTCTTCCCTTCCATTTTTATCCTAACATGATCGATGACAATACACCTTCTATAAATGTCGTTCAATGTCAAGACGATGATTCTATTCTCACCTATCTAGGTGTGGAGGATTCTTACATTCATCGGTCATTACCTTCTAAGACACAAACCATGTTGAATGAATCAACCATAAAGATCAACATTCACACTCAGGACGACCCTCAAATTCTAAAGATAGGCCAATCTTTAGATTCCACCAAACAGGAAGCCTTTACCTCTTTCCTTCGAGATCATAACAACATTTTTCTTGGTCTTATGCTGATATGCCTAGTATTGACCTTAACATCATGGTCCACAATATCGTAACCATACCCAATGCCAAACTGTGAAACAGAAGCTGTGAAAAAAGCATCCACGCATTGCCATTTTTTGAAAGAATAACTCCAACACCTTTTTATGTTTCCTTTAATCTACCCATTGACTATTCTCAATGGATTTCTAATATTGTTCTTGTTACTAAAGTGTAGGGGGATTTGTATCTATATGGATTTTAGTGACCTTAACCTCGCTTTCCCTAAGGATGACTTTCCTCAACCTAACATCGGCCATAAGATGTTATCTCTTATGGATGGATTCTTGAGTTATAATCAAATATTACTCGCACCAAAAGATCAACACAAAACCTCCGTCATCACCTCTTGGGGGAATTTTTGCTATAATGTCATGCCCTTAGGCCTAAAAAATGTTGGTGCCACTTATCAGCATCTTTATGACTTATATCTTCCATGATATCATGCATGAAATACATGAAGATTACATTGATGGCCTTCTCAGTAAGTCCAAAATTTGGGCCAAGCACCGTGGCATTCTTCAAATCATCATTCTCTCTAGAAAACACCTTGGTTTCATCGTCTCTTTGTGAGGTTTCAAAGTTGATCCCGCCAAAATCAAGGCAATTATGGAGATGCTTCCACCTACTACCCTTCGACAACTTCATAGTTTGAAAGGTAAATTATAATCTATTCAATGCTTTATTTCCCAACTTTTCGACCGATGTCACCCTTTTCATCATCTTCTTAAAAAGGATGTCTCCTTTAATTGGAATGATGAGTGCCATAAAGCCTTTGAAGCATTGAAGAAATACCTTCTTCAACCACATGTGCTCATCCCACCTAAAGATGACAAACCTTTCTACATTTTTACCACTGACCATTCCTTGGGTGTCATGCTTGCTCATCACGATGAGAAACACAAGGAACATGCGGTTTATTACATAAGTTGTACTCTTTTAGACTATGAGACTAGGTATACACACGCTGAAAAGCTTTTCCTCGCCTTAGTTTTCATGGCCACTAAACTTTCGCCACTACCTACTTAACCAAAAGACCTTCATTGTCACCAACACCAACCCTCTGCATTACATGTATGTTAAACCTTACCAACACCAACACACCTCGTGTTGGCTCATGCTCCTTGCAGACCTAGACCTAGAGTTCATTCATCAAAAGTTTGTCAAAGGACAAACCATTGCATATCAACTTACAGACGCCCCTCTTCCTAGACATCAACCCTCAAATTTTGATTTTCCTGATGAATCTATCTACACTCTTTCCCTAGATGACACCATTTATCAGATGACCTTATTCTTGATGGTTCTAAATGTCAATGTGGGGGTGTGTAGGGGTCTTCCTAATTCCTCTTGATGGAAAAGCTATACCTTTATATTTCAAACTTGACTTCGACTGCACCAATAATGTGGCTGAATATGAAGCACTTGTGTTAGGTCTTCAAACTACGCCATTTCCCTAGATGTTAAATCAATTAATATCTTTGGAGACTCTCAATTGGTTATGAACCAAGTCAATGGTTTATACCAATGTCATAACAAGATAGTACAAAAGTACAAACATCACATCGACATGATTTTGACTACCTTTGATCATTACGAACTTCAAACCACTCCATGATCCACTAAAAATTTGATGACACCATGGCTTGTCTTGCTTCCCAAATACCTACCTCACCTTCAAAATCTGAAATATTTATCATAGTACAACGGTTATAGTCACCCTAATATTTTTTTGGTGACGTAAATTTTATGGGAATAGTAGAAACTGACCCACGTGAAATTTGGTATAAGCACTTCATGATTACCTTTCCATTTCAATTCTGCCTCCAGATATCACTCATAATTTTTGGTGAGCCTTCCTCCAAAAGGTGGGGGATCTTCTCTATAAACATGGCTTTGACATTATACTCCTTAGGTGCCTCATGTTGGCGTTAATCACACCGGTTATACGGATGTATTATTCGAGATCTAAGCATACAAGTAATAAAATCATAAATAAACTAGAAGAAAAATACATAAGATATAATGTGGTTCATCCAGTGTGGGATACGTCCACAAAGAAACAACTAATCTTATTATTCAAATCTTTGTAGAGAATATACAATGAATATCTGCAATCTTCCACACCTCCTGGATGTACAATACTTTCTTCCTCACAAGCTTCTCTTTTTCTCTCTCCAAGAATTCCTTCTTATAATTCTCCCCTTATTATTATCTAACCCTAGTTTTCTAGCTTATATAACCATATACAAACTTAGGGAAACTTAGCTATGCTATTACAACCATTAGATCAAATTTATATCAAAGGTTAGATCTAATTCCCATGAGTTAAATAAAATAATCACACACAGGTAACCAATGTCGATTACATCAGTAACCGATGTCAATTCCTCCTTGCCTTGACCAATACCAGCCCCCAGGTGACCGATGTCGGTTACTGTGTATTCCAACAAGTTAATAAAGCATGCTAATGTGAAGAAATTAAGCTCCACAACTCAACAATCTCCCACTTGGAGATAAATGTTGCATTGTACCATACAGATCCATTCTTAGATCCTTTCCTTGGCCTATTTCTTCCTCTTCAAGTCTCAAACTCAAAGACCAATAGAAGTGGAGTGTAGCTCCAACTTATCCTTTTCCAACAACTTCATTAGCATATCCACAGGGTTCTTATTTATATGAATTTTCTCCAGTTTCAGCTTCCCATCCTCCAACACCTTCTATATGAAGTGATATCTCAATTGAATGTGTTTCATTCTTGAATGAAACATTGAGTTCTTTGCTAGATGAATCACACTTTGACTATCACTGTACAATTTTCAATCCTCTTGCTTCTTTCCCAACTCTCCCATGAACATGCTCATCCATATCATCTATTTTCTAGCCTCGTAGTTGACAACATACTGCCTATGTAGTATACAAGGCCACAACCTTCTGCAATCTCAAAATCTAACTAATTGTCATCCCACCTACTGTGAATACATATCCAGTGGTGCTTCTCCTACCATCCAAATCTCCATCCATATCTGAATCAACATATCCACATAAAGAAATATCTGACCCTCCATAGCATAAATGCATGTCATATGTCCCTCTCAAATACTTGAGAATCCATTAGAATTATTTCAATGCTCTTTACTTGGATTGGCCATAAATCTACTCACAACTCCCATTGCCTGTGCAATGTTTGGTCTAGTACAAACCATAACATACATAAGACTTCCAACTACTGAAGCATATGGAACTTGTGCCATGTACTCAACCTCCTCATGTGATGTAGGACATTGATATTTTCTCAATTTAAAGTGTCCATCTATGGATACTTACATGGTGTACTTACATGATATAATGTTTTGAATTCTTGTTCTTTCTATCTCATATTAAACATTTCCAACACCTTATTGATATAATGTTCTTGAGACAAATACAATTTCTTGTTCTTCCTATCTCTATGAATTTTCATGCCAAGGATTTTCTTTGTAGCTCCTAAATCCTTCATTGCAAATGTATGAGCTAACTTTTCTTTAAGCTCACCAATGTCCTACATACTAGATCCTGCAATAAGCATATAATCCACATACGATAAAAAATATTATAGCTTCCATTTTAAATGGTCGATTCACATCTCATATAGACATGCTCATGCATGAAACTATCAAACCTCATATACCATTGCCTTAGGGATTTCTTGAGCCCATACAAGCTCTTTTTCAACCTACACACAAGTTTCTCCTTACCCTTGACTTCATAACCAAGCGGTTCTTTGTATATAAATCTCTTCCTTCAAATCACCGTGAAGGAAATCATGTCTTGACATCAAGTTTCTCTAAATGAAAATCTTCTACTATAACTAAACTCAATATAGTATGAATAGAAGTCATTTTTACTACAGAGAAAATATCTCACTAAAATCAATACCTAATTTTTGTGCAAATCCTTTCACAACAAGCCTTGCCTTGTATCTTTTATGTCCACCCTCTTCTTCCTTGATCCTGTAAACCCATTTATTTTGCAATGTCCTTTTACTGCTGGAAACTTAACCAAATCTCATGCATGGTTCTATTTCAAGGATTCCATCTCCTCATCTATGCCATGTTCCCACTTCACGTGGGTCTCATCTCTGTATTGTTTCTTAAAAATCTATGTTTCACCACTATCAGTCAAAAATAACTAAGATAAGGAACATGAAAATATTTATGGAGGTCTACTTACCCTTTGTGACCTTTGCACTGAGATTTGGGGTGTCAGAGGATCATTTTGCTCATTCTAAAAATTTGTATTAATCTCAGATAGTGATCGACATTGGTCACCTCTCGCCGATGCCGATTACGCTAATTGATGTTGGTCCGATATTCTCGTAGCTGATGCTGATTTTGCTAACCGACGCGTCGGTTCTATCCAACCGATACTTGTTCTAGAAAATCGACACCGGTACCTACTGAGATGTATTTTCTAAATCCGAGAATGAGTTTTCTTCCACAAACTTTCCAACCGGTTTGAATTTGGGTACCAAAACTTGATCCATGTACATTCTCTTTTCATTCCATTCAATTTCACGACTCCTAACAATCTTAGAATCTTCTAAATCCCAAAAACGAATTTGAAATCACCATAACCATAACCAATAAAAGTACATCTCTTAGATTTAGCATCCAACTTCTTTCTATTTTCTTTATCAACATGCACAAAAGCTTCTGAACCAAATACTCTAAGAAAATAAATATCTACCTCTTTTCCAATCCAATATTTTTTTGGTATTCCACCATCCAAAGTGTACTTGAAGGCCCGTGGTTAATTAAATAAACTGCCATGTCTACTACTTTTTCCTAGAACCTGTAAGGGTAATCCAACATGTATCCTCATAATTCTTGCACGTTAAATGATTTTCCCATTCATTCTTTCTACGACACCATTCTCTGTGGTATTCTAGGACCCATTCTTTCTTTTTGTATTCCATTTACTGAATAATAATAATTGAAATCCTTGTTTGCAATACTCACCACCATTATCAGATCTAAGGAATTTTAAATTTGAATTTGATTCATTTTCCACAAGGGTTTTCCATCTTTTAAAAGTCTCAAAAACATCATATTTACGTTTAATACAATAAACCCACACCTTTCTTGTGGCATCATCAATGAAATTCACATAGTATTGGAATCCTCCATGAGAAGCTACCTAGGCTGGTCCCCACACATCTCAGTGCAAAAGCTCCAATTTTGCTCCTTCTTTGTTGACCCAAATTTGAGAAATATCACTCTCTTTTTCTTTCCAAATATACAATGCTCATAGAAATCAAGATCTACATCTTTCAAATCTAATAACTTACCCTTATCCTTTAAGATCTGCATTCCTTTTTACTCATATGGCCTAGCTGATTATGCCACATGTTTGCATCTAAATATGAAGTAGATAACACAGAAAAGGAATCAGTAATATAGGTATACAAATACAATGTTCCTACCTTCTTGCCTCTTGCTACAACAAGATATCCCTTGGTAACCTTTTAAGATTAATTTTGTGAATGTAACCATGCAACCAAATTCACCTAGTTGTCCTACAGAAATTAGATTTCTCCTAAGGCTTGACACATACCTCACATCTTTCAATATCCATGTATTTCCATTCTATAATTTTAGATGAAATTATCCTTTACCAATAATATTGCATGGTTCATCATCTCCTAAATAAACATGCCCAAAATTACCCGGAAATAATTTTTGAAATAACCCTTATTAGGGGTAGCATGGAAAGAAGCTCTTGAATCTAAAACCCATGATTAAATTTTATTATCCAAGGAGAGAATAAGGGAATCTTGCATTACCTCGAAGATACAAAATTTTCCTCTTTACCTTTCTTTGGTACATTCTCTTTGTTTTCCTTGAACCAATAATCCTTCTTTACATGTCCTTTCTTTCCACAATTCCAAGCAGGTTATTCCTTTACCTCTAGATTTAGATCTTCCATTCTTAGAATTTGATTTCCCATTATTCTTGCTCTTAGATCTCTCCTTCTTCCTTCCCCTACTTTCTACATTCAAAGCATTACCAGATGATAATTATCCTGTACTTTTCTTGTGTATTTCTTCATTCAGGATTATACTAACCACATCATCAAACTTTAAAATATTAGTAGCAGATGATGTATTACTAACAACCATTACCAAGTTATCCCAACTATCTGGAAAAGAGCACAAGAATAACAATGCTTTTACTTCATCCTCAAAAGGGATATTAACCGATTTTAATTGATTTATTATAGACTAAAAATCATTCAAATGACTTGATGCAGATTCACCTTCTTGCATCTTAGAATTAATTAATTTCTAAATAAACTTTTTTGAAGCAGTAGGTTTTTCATATAAATTAGCTAAAGATTTCATCAACTCTACCATGGTTGTTTCTTTGGTAATATTCGAAGCCACATATGCTGTCAGGCTCAATCTTATAGATCCTAGAGCCTTTATATCAAGAATTTTCCATTCTTCATCAATCATCTTTGTAGGTCTTTCCTTCTCATCCAACGGTAAGTATAGATCTTTCTGATATATATAATCTTCCACTTGCATCTTCCATAGCTAATAGTTTCATCTATTAAATTTTTCAACTCTGTATTTTCCATCTTCTATCATTACTATAGCTACCACTCAATCAAGAAATCCTCTGTGAGTAAATCCGACAACACACAAAACCCTCAAATAAAAAAGCTCGATACCGAGTTGTTAGGGTTAAGCACACCAGATTATACATATATATTATTAAGATCTAAGCATATAAGCAATAAAGGTAGAAATAAACCAAGAATAATATACGAGATATAATGTGGTTCACCTAGTGTGGGTTACGTCCACCAAGAAACAACAATATTATTATTCAAATGTTGTTAAGAATATACAATGAAGATCTATAATCTTTCACACCTCCTGGATGTCTGAGATATTTATTCCTCACAAGCTTGTTTTTTTCTCTCTCCAAGTATTGCTTCTTACAATTCTCCCCTTATTATTATCTAACCCTAGTTTTCTATCTTATATAACCATATACAAACTTAGGGACTCTTAGCTATGCTATTACAACCATTAGCTCAACTTTATATCAAAGGTTATATCTAATTCCTGTGAGTTAAATAAAAAACTCACGCACATGAAATAGATGTCGAGTTACCCTTACCGATGCAAGTTCCTCCTTTCTTGACCAAAATTGGTCCCCAGGTGAGCGATGCTTGGTCATCCGATAAACACCGATTCTTATGTATTCCAACAAGTTAATAAAGCATGGTAATGTGAAGCAATTAAGCTCCACATCTCAACACCTCACTAGTTTTGAAATTTTGTACACCATTAAAGAAATCCATGATGGTATTTGTGGTGGAAATTTTAGTGGCCTCGCCATTGTTAAATGTATCCTTTCCTTGGATATTGCGCAATCCTTAACCAATATTTTTGTGAATACGTTTAACATTGTGTGAAGTGTTAGTAGCATACTAACCTTCACCACACCCCAAGTCATGCCTTACAAGTTTCTATGGACTTTTGGCCCTTCTCCCAATGGGGTTTGGATCTTGTCAAAGAGATTAACCTCAATGTTCTTAACATCATCAATGAATTATCACAACAATTAAATATTACACCAAATGGGTAGAATTTGTTCTTCACATTTATACCAAAGCTGAAAATATCGTGGAATTCATCAATCATCATATCATTTTTCATTTTGTTGTTCATCATCACCTTATCACTAATAATGGAAAATAGTTCAAAAAAATAAAACCCTACGAAATTTGTGCGATGCCTTCGACATTCATCTCATTTTTCTTCACCCTATTACTCACAAACAAATGGCCAAGTTGAATCTTCCAACAAAACCCAAAACAAAATTCTTATGAAATTTGTTGATGATACTAGTAAGGATTGGCATATGCACATTTCTTTCACCTTATGTGATTATCACACTAGTATTCATACCTCTACCAATGCTACACCTTTCTCTTTGGTCTATGACAAAGAGGTCATTTTTCCTCTCGAATTCCAAATTATGTCTCTTCGTATCTCACTTAAAGATATGATCAATGATGATGACTTTCACCAACAACGTTTGGCATAACTTGAGCTATTGGGACGAATGTTTTCTAAATCATCTCAACTACCTTCAAATCTACCAAAAATATATCAAACGTTCCTATGAAAAATGTGTTCACAAACGGACTTTCAAGGTTGGCGATCTTGTCCTAAAGGAAAATCAACACGTAATCGAAGTTGATAAAAGTAAACAGGGAAATTTTTACCCTGATTGGCTTGGACCCTATATTGTTACCCATGCTTATGGATCATGAGCTTATCATTTATCCTCTCTTGAGGGAAAAACAAAACCTGAGCCTCTTAATGTCTTGCATCTTCGACCATTCTAATGTTGAATAAAGTACCAAATCACTTTATGTCACTTACATTGTCCCTTAAGAAAACCTCAACTTTCACCTACCTCTTTTAAGGACCTACAACTAAACTAGGATTTTTGACTATCCATCACCATTCAGCCTTGTCTTCAATATGAGTACCACGACTCTACTCATGGCATGATTCTCATGGATACTTTTTGTCCTTTTTAGGATGGAATCTCATGGTTGTTCGTCACTTGAAACCCCTCTTTCATAGCTAACCTTTTCGTGTTATGGTTTTGCCTTCATA
Organism: Taxus wallichiana var. yunnanensis; assembly: GCA_018340775.1. Taxonomy (NCBI): domain Eukaryota; kingdom Viridiplantae; phylum Streptophyta; class Pinopsida; order Cupressales; family Taxaceae; genus Taxus; species Taxus wallichiana. The sequence continues at coordinate 758,288,245 of CM031238.1, read as the reverse complement.
AAAGAAGCCTACACTCCTTTATAGTCTTATTCATGACTTTAAGTCCCAAAAAAACTACAAAATGTATGGGATAAAAATTCCTCCTTGATTTAAACTTCTTGCAAATATATGAATCCCTCAAATGGACATCTATTTCTCTCTCTCTCTCTCTTGCTTGTATAAGTAGAATCCTCCCTCGAAGGACATCTATAAAAATCCAGCCACTTATTTTAATTAGTCTATCAAGAAAGAAGACTAATCTATATCTCTCAAAAACAATAATCCTGAAGCTTCCCGCATTGACCATCTTCACGAAGACCTCAAAGAGAATCCATTTATCCTAATATAGAATTCATGTATCAATCAATCTATACAAAAGAAAAGAAACAATCAATAAAAATACAAAATTTTGGTCATGGACTTGCCTATTCTAGTTTTGGGTATCTTACAGAAAGGGCATGTTGTCTCACAACAAGGTTACGCTTAACAAACCCTTCCACCTTACCTTTTGTTTATTATCTTCTAAATCAACTCAAGGGACGTGGTGTGTATTCTACACATTGTGATCACACAAATTCTTTCACCTGTAGGCCTATCACTCATGTGGTGTACATAGGGACTTATGTTCAATAAGTCTAGGGTATGACACTTATGGTCCTTGTTAAATTTGGGCATGCCGCCTCTTTTCTTTTCTTATTTGTTTACTTGTTGTTTCTTCAACAAGACAAGACCATCGAAATTAAAAATACCTTGATAACTTCATCTATGCCTATGCCTACTTCACCTTTCCTATTACCTATTCATCATTTGACCTTTCCTATTTTCAAACATGCCTTACCCAACCCACTTACCTATCCACCCTCCCTATTCATCTTACCAAACCCAATCTCATTCTTCCTTGGTTTATGGGAGAACTACATCGACCTGAGGCCCCTTTCGCAAGGGCTATGTAGGTAGCACTCTTAGGGCATGGGGCCCTCTAAGGTTAGCTCACCACCCTTTTCCACCACCAGTTTCCCCTCATCAAATAAAACCCTAGTTAGTTAGTTTTCATAAGAGAAATACCTTGGAAGTTAATCAAAAACAAAACCATACATCACTCATATACATCATCATTTATTTTCCAAAATACCAATAACTTGGAAATTAAATCGAAATGACCATAACTCAACCATGCCTATATCTAATTTCCATAACATCAATGAATTGGGAATTTAGATCAAACTCAACCATACCTACATGGTTAGTTTCCATAAGAACAATAACTTGGAAATCAAAACATACATCATCTCGCATCATGACAACATTAACTCAACCATGCCTAATCATCTAGTTTCCATAACATCACAGAGTGGAAATTAAACCATTCAGTCATCCAACCATAAGAAAAACATGCCTACATCTAGTTTCCATAACATCAATAACTTGGAAATTAAACCAAACCATGCCTAAATATCTAATTTCCATAACATCAATAACTTGGAAATTCAATCAAACCATGCCTACATATCTAGTTTCCATGATAACAATACAATGGAAATTAAATCAAACACATCATATGTAAATATCATCATCAACTATATAAATAGAATGTTTGTGTATCAATACATATATACACAAAATATAAATGGAGTGTCTCAAAAACTCTCATATGCATCTTGCATCTCGACACACATGCTAGAGTATATATAAAGTCAAAAAATAAAAAACGGGATACCACTCTCTATAAACCAGTCCTAATAATACCTAGCCTCATACATTGCATCTCTATAACTAGCCATGGATATAACTTGAGAAGGGGCCATCACTCTAACTCTAACCTATGGACCCTATCCCAATAATAGTGGTCCCTGTTCTGTACCGGTGCCCCTGTCCTACTACCCGTAAAACGGGACCCTATCCGGTGCTCGTGCACTGTATAATGGGACCTGTCTCACTATTGGTACTATGCAATTGCTAGTTGTGCCTATAATGTGGTTGTCTTGGAGCTCGTGTTCGCACTTGGGCCTATGCTAGCTGACCCTATAAAGTAGTAACTTTGTGTTTGTGCCTATGATAGCTACAATTGCAAGGTCGTCACCGCCCTATAATGGTCCCTCGAACTATCACGGTAGTCAAATCACGACTATCCTGGCCTCGGAGGTGCTACCTGTAGTTGGCATATCCACCGGCGCATGTACTCATTAGTAGTGTCTACATCATTAATCCTCTTGTTAGCCATCTACTCCTCCTACCCTACGGGATCTACTAGATGTGGTGGAGATAATGGTCTCTCCACGTCGTCTCTGTGGTACTATGGAAAATGTGGAGGCACATCCTGCTACAACCCAAATTGTCATCTAACCCATTCAACTGGTATCATCTCATGCTCTCCAGGCCTTTGTCCTTATATCCACCTCACTAGCTATAAACCTGTCAACTCCTTTTCCATACCTACAAATGATGGATAACCAAGATGCGGCCTCAAAAAAATATCGATTGTTGATATCCCATCTAGTAAGCACCTATAATATGTCACATCGCGTGACATTGCATCTTCCCAAGCATGCACTCCTATCTGGACCCATCTCCTGAAACCTACTCTGTAAACACCTCTAAACTAGTCCTATCATGGTAGGTTGGGAGGACACAAACACACTATGTGCTCATAGGCCCAACAATGAAGAGATAAGTACAACATAACCCAAACCATCAAATCCTTTGATATGCCCATAGCTCTCTGTATAACTAAACCAGGTAAGATGGTACCCATGCAAAGCATACCCTCTCCTCAATCATATCCTCGAGTACTCCCATCAATTTTTGTGGAAATTTCCCACCCTCTGAGTCCTAGAGAACATAACAACCAACCACCACCATCATTTACATGGATAATCGATCTCCCTGTGGGTGTGCAACATACATATCTCCATAACTAATGCTCACACTATGATAGGATAAATCCTGCATATCCTCTCCAAACACTTTCACCATAGGATCGAATGATGCCTCTGAAGAGATATGATATAGTGGCTCTCCAACAATTGGTAGCCTCAAAATCCTATAGATGTCCTCTAGAGTGATCATCATCTCTCTAGTCGGTAAGTGGAATGTGTTGGTCATTGGATCCCATCTATCGATGAGAGTGACCATCAAGTTGTGATCTCTGACGATCCGTCTGTATTGCCTAACGGTGCCTAGTCCAACATCCCTCATATGCTCCCACTCGTCCTCTGTCACATGGGGTCTCATCTGCACCAAAAGGGGTGGTATCCTATCCCTCATCATCAACTACTAATCTATTTGCATCATCACCATTCAAACATGTTAATCAATTGTCCCTTTCACTCATTTATTTGACCCTACCTAGTCCATTACTTACCTATGCCTTAAATCTATTCTATCTAGCCCTAATCATCTACACTTTAACTAATTCTTCATTTCACCTATTTGACCTAACTTATCTCATCTACCTTGTGCCCATTCTCAATTATTTCCCTATACTTTAGATTTGTACCTACACCTTCCCATTATTCCCCATTTACACTTCCCTAGCCTAAACCTAGCCTACCCATACTTCCCTCACCTTTTGGTTTCCCCAACTAGCCTATCTTTCACACTTAGTCAAATTTATAATAACCAACATCAATCCCCATGACCGATATTAGTCACCATTCAACCCCGCCAATGCCGGTAGGCCTACTAATGCCGACTAACATGGTTGGTGACATCAATCACTAGTTCAGCCATAGGGTCAAATCCCCACATCCCTAAATGTTAAAATCTACTTAAAACACCCTAAAATCCCACCCCACCCAACCCAAATTGCATCTAAACTCATTTTATGACCTACTTAAACTAGTTTTGGCCCTCCCCATACCTAATTTCACCCACTTCCACCCAAATTTCAAATTCATTCCAAAATCAAATTATTCATTTTTCTACCTTAGTTTAACCAAAAACACAAAAGGAGCTCGATTCCTACCTCTACCCGATGCCACCTCCATGGTGGGATCTTCAGAATGGGAATATGACCTCCATTGATGCCCTCTCCTGCCCTCGCCATGTCTCAATCAATCCCACTACTCCCAACCAATCAAATCACTCGAGTAGATCTCGTGGGCCCCAAACTCCACCGCTATCAACTACTAACAACTCACCAACTCAACCTTCTGACTTCTCCTTGTCATTTTTCTTGTCAAAATGCTCTCTCTTGTCATTTTCTAAATTTAAGAAAGGTTCAAATGAGCCGTTTTGACACGCCATTTTTCTTTTTAACCAAATTTTCACCTGACTGACGTTGGCCAATCGTGTTGTAGGTGATTGGCATCAATTACCCTTACCGACATTAGTTCACCCTCAACCGGTATCAATCACTCTGCCTAACCTAATTATACTTAATTTTCCCAACATTTTGATGTAAGGTGTCATTTTCTTGCTACCCTAGCTCACCCCTAGCCCTATAGGCCCACCTCATTGCCTTATTACCTCACACTCGACCTCAATGTTATTTGGGGCACATTTTTTCCTAAGTCACGGCCTTACTCACGACCTTACTTATACACCCAACCCGTAGGTCCACCAATTTGACACTCGAATTCGCTTACTCGATGTACCTTGTGACTACATTAATCATGTTGTTTAGCCTACTGACCTTTCCTTTCCTTATGCCATGATGTTTATCTTGACCATCCTACACCTATTGGTGCTTTGGAACACGCCCAATGCCCGTTAAGGCATCTATCCTCTTGTGCTTCCAAGACCGTATCCTATACCTTGGATACCTAGATCACATCATCCTTGTTTGGATGAACTATCAAACTTTCATGATGTAGAGTTTGTGCACTCTTCAACCTAGTGCCTTGTCAACATTTTACATGTGTACGTGCATTTGAATTCCCCCACCTATTACCCACACCGATATCACCATTGCCTATACCCACACCTTACCTCCTTTTTCATCACCTACCACTTTATCAAACCCATCACCGATTTAGCCTCTCATTTCATCAATTCCTAGTTTTAGGGGATCACCTCCACCCATACCTGGGGCAACCACTCCTATTTTTGTCAGTGTCACTCATCAATACAAGCTACATGACAAAAAGGGGAAAATGTAGACACCAAAAATTGGGTCGTAACCCTCTAAACCCCCTTCGATTAATTAATTCAATACTACCCCCACCATGCCCACTTGCACACATTTTAATTAATTTAATTACCAAAATTAAGTTAATTATCCACCTCACCTAGCCACCTCACCTATCCACCTCACCTAGACCCATTCCAACCCTATTTATTACCTAAGACTAAGTCCCCACTCCCTCTAACCAACTAGGACTTATTCTAACCCTAATCTTAATGGCCTATTATCCCTCTAACTACTCTCCTACTCCACTTCGCTCCATTCCACACTAATGACCTAGAACACAAATGTCAATCACGTCAAATTTAGGAAGAATAACATTATTTTTAGCAAGTATGACCTTTTCTCCTTAAGCGACGACCGGCTATTCCTCACCGACGCTTGATCACCTAACCACCATCGGTTACTTTAAAAAGATTTCCAAACTCTTTTCTCAAGTTCGAATCTAGTTTTATCACTCTTGTAACCTTGCATCCTTACTCTCGAGTTTTCCAGTGACCTTGCGACATACGAGAGACTTTTACAATGTTCGGACACGGACCATTCATCAATAGACTCATCCAGAGCTCCAGTGCACTCGCAGGGAAGCATCGTGCCTTCCTATTGTTGATGCATTTGTTTGGGACCACCTTCTTCTGCAATTCATCACCTCCTCCTGCCATTTATCTCCATTTCACAAGTAAGTACATTTCTTCTTTATCATTAGTTTCAGGTAGATTAACTATTTACTGGTTATCTATTTCATTCCACCACTGATCATACTCGGATCTCTCCCACAACACTTCCATCTAACCATCTGCCCAAAAATCCTTCATACCTTATCAAAACTCCCATCTTATCACCTCTGAGTCTTTTAAAAATCCCACGACCTCACCCAATCCTTCCCAACTCTCTATGCAATCACAAAGAGCTTCCATCAACCCATTTTTAATATTTATTCTCAATTTATCCTATTGACACCTATCACCCAACCGACGTTGGTCATTTACCGATCTGACAGACATCGGTCGCCTAACCGATATTGGTCTCTGTGACTGGTAAATTTCCCAAACTAGCAAGCTTACAACTCACCCAAAATAACCCAAACCTCACCAAATATTGCCTAGACCTCGGTTATAGCCTTAGTTAGACTTGTAAGCCTGACCAACCTACCGGTCCACTATATTTAATTATAACTTGCATGTTAGATTATATTTGCTTATTGTATTTTATATGAGATGCCTAAATCATATTAACTACAATATGATTCATTTATTTATGCTCCTTCCTTGCATTAACTTGCAAAAAACATTAGACTCTGACAACCTCTCTAGGAAGTATCTCACTTCTGGATTTAGCATACACTAAGGTCCACCGCCAAATATTGTTTAACTCTCTTTGTGGTCTTGTGTTCTATTTCAGGTTGTTCCTCCTAGCCAAAGGGAATCTCTTCACAATCATCTTGGTCAACATTCAACGTGCGCACAACCTATCTTCGACTATCATAAGTATTCCTCCTCCTACCTTACCTATTATCTATTTTATCTCTACTTTGCGGTGAAAGATAATGGCTAAGTTATAAAGCTTAATAATGCTAAATCCACTTACAATCAAGCTATTATATTTTATTCTAGAGTGGAAAAAATATATATATGTATATGTATGTACACACGCTGCACACACATGTTTTGTTTTCCGATGGACACCTCCACCATAGGCAACATATGGTCAATTTTGATAAGCATTTTTGAGTCTAGAAGATCCTTGTCGATGATTGGTATTGAGGATACAGTGGTGCATGATGGAAGGGTGGTTGTGGAAAATTTTCAAGAGGCGATGGAGATGGGAAACAACTTGATGTTCATTTGTTGTCTCATGTAGAATGAGGATGGTATGGTGGAAACAATGGACCTACCTATCACGGTGGTGTGGAACTATGTTTTGGACATTTCCTAACTCCTACATTGTTTCCATTTGCTTTCCCATTCAAATTATCATGTGGATTTATCTAAGGTTTTCCAACTATATTATGAGATGTCATCTCCACTCCATGATGTTCCTTCATAAAGGTACCACTAGGTGCCATACCTATTTTCTTGGTAAAGTGAATGTTATAGATATATAGTTGTTGTTAGTGCTCACATTAGTTTATTATGGATTATATTGTTTATAATGTGTGTGATGAGTTGTATTTACAACTCATAGCTTTGTAATATTATTATTAATAGAGTTGTCATGATAATACAACTCATTGATAATAATATAGGATTGTATTTGTGTACGTGAGTTTATCTCACCACTAGAATAGGAGTTGTTGAGAGATTCTAGTGAGTTAGTTTAGGGATTTGAGATGATGTTTGACTCCATGGAATAAGGAGTACAAACTGCTATATAATGTAATATTTATCAATGAATAAATAATCCTGAATTAATTCTATTGTGAATTATATTTGTAGTTGGTGTTATTTAGTTTAAATCTATGTTTTATATACATACAATCTGAACCAAATTAATATTTGGTATCAGAGTAGTGTTATAATCTTGTGAATGTGCATTTTTGGCCTTGGATTGATAAATCCGTGTAAAGATCGAGGTCATAAGTTTGTTTTTATGATCTGGGTCTTTGTGATTTTTAATGGGTTTGAAGATTTATATTTGAGGAAACTACTGTTCAAATTTCAGCCGAACCCACATCACGTTTTAAGAGAAAACGTGAAAGAGATTCTGACGTCCGAAGCAATTTCTAGAATTTGAGACCACAATTCAGATGAATGTTGCATAATCCTTGCATAGTGATCTTTTACATCAACTTTGTTTCTCACAGCAATGGAGCATTACTCAGGAGTATTTAATTGTAGATTTGATATCAATATGACATAATTTGCACTATGTGCATTCCAATTACAATAAAGAAACTGCATGAACAAAAGCTCTGCATGCGGATACAAAATTGAAATCTTCCATCCACGCATTCATTTTACGAGCCACATGTGCATTTACTTTGTCCTTTGTAATCTGAAATTTGAATCTTGTGCTCTGTCAAGATAACATAAAGGTGAAGTCAATGATATATTCAACGTTGGGATTTATTGTTGTTGGTATTTTTATATATATTCATTTTTTAATTTAATCTTCTTTGTGTGTCGGGTCTTATTATAGTGGTGAGTATATAAAAAGTAATAGTTTGTGTTTAATTTTTAAATATTTTCTCTTTTTCATATTTTAGAGTTTGTAGGTTATGAAATTTTGTGTCATATTCCTTTTTTAACTTAAATGTGGTCAAAGGAATATTTAAGGTTTATTTGTAGTGTTTATCTATAGTTATTGTCATTATAAATTTTTGTAATTCAAAAGTTAATTTTTTTACTTAAGTATAGTGTTTTAAATTTTTAGCTTTTAGATGATATTTTATTATTTAAATGTTAAATTTAAATGTTGGTTTTGAGTTTTTAATTATTATATTTTTAAGTATGGAGTCACCGTCATTTTAAAATTTGTTATTGACATTTTTCTATTATTGTTTTGTGTGTCACTGTCAAATAGTCGTTATTTTGTATCGTCTCAGTGTATAAGAGTCTAAAAGTGTCATTTAGGTGATTATTAGGAAAATTATAAAAAAAGTTGCTCGCATTTCTCCTGGTCACATTTTCGCTTGTACGCGATGACCAAGTTCAAATTGAGGGGGCATTTTATATTGAGCTTCATTTTCAAATTTTTTGAGTAACTAAGCAATTTCAGATGGAGGATGGAGGCAATGGAGGAAGGAGGTCAATCAGTGACCTCTCACCAGCCGCAAGTGATGGGGCCACACAATGGTGTTGTGGAATTTTATTTCAATTGTGTTTACTTTCTGCAAATAAGAACAAATGGATCATACATGTTCAACTATTGTAATAAGTGAGCTCCTGTGTGAGCGATATTTCTTGCATTTTCCCTTGATGTCAGAACATTGCAGAAGATCAAAAGCACTAATGTAAGTCAGTTCGTGGATCTTGAAAAGGTTTGTGGGAGATCCAGAAAACCACATGAGGTGGACAGTTGATGGTTCTGTCACGTCAAGGTTTGTGGTAAACCTGTTTAAAACCATGGAAGGAGAGAGCCTTTCTTTTGATCAAGGTCATGAGCCAAGTTGGGCATGCCACATGGGTGAGCATACTGCAGATAAGTGTGTGAATGTTTTTCCACCATGTTCGCACTAAGGGGGAATGTTACAGATATATAGTTGTTGTTAGTGCTCACATTAGTTTATTATGGATTATATTGTTTATAATGTGTGTGATGAGTTGTATTTACAACTCATAGCTTTGTAATATTATTATTAATAGAGTTGTCATGATAATACAACTCATTGATAATAATATAGGATTGTATTTGTGTACGTGAGTTTATCTCACCACTAGAATAGGAGTTGTTGAGAGATTCTAGTGAGTTAGTTTAGGGATTTGAGATGATGTTTGACTCCATGGAATAAGGAGTACAAACTGCTATATAATGTAATCTTTATCAATGAATAAATCATCCCGAATGAATTCTATTGTTGTGGATTACATTTGTATTCCGTGTTATTTAGTTTAAATCTTTGTTTTATATACATACAATCTGTCCAAATTAATAGTGAATGTGTACACCAATTTTTTCTTTTAAATCATTGTATATATGTCGCCAACTATATTTTATTAATAATTTATAAAGTTTTTGAATATTTTGCAATCCTTACAATATATGTCAAAAAAATTTCTTAATATACCAAGTTTTTCTTTTGTGAGGTTTTTCTCAAGGAAATGACCAAGCCGAGGTCTCTCCTTGTAACTTCTACTCAATATACAAAAAAGGTTGATTTCAATGAATGGGAGAGCCTCATGTCTTAAACAAATTCTTTTCTTTCAAACTTGACTAAATTATTCATTATCACTCATCCCCACATTTGTTCGCAATAAATGGATTGGTGACCACCACGGGATGGGAATATCAAAGTCATTGGATGTTCTTGTGGTGAAGCACAATGCAAATAATATAAGGCCCCACTAAAATGGTTGATGGAATGTTTTTTTCCCATGTGCACCACCATTATGGTCAACATGTGGCATCTCCATTTCATATTGTTCCACCTTATAGAGTGTCACTCAAAGGTTAATCAACACTATTTTGACTAATTATGTGTTGGAAGTTAATGTCCCCTTTGTTCCAATTTATCTCGATGTATTTTACTAATAATATTTTGAAGTTGTTGAATTCTATGTGACCATTAGAAGGTGTTAGAATTTATTCTCAACATACCACAAATTTTCGTTGTGTTTATCATTTCTTTTTATGAGTTCAATGCTTATGAATTAAAACATGTACAATAATCCCAAAAAACTACAAATCCATTAAAAGTAGGTCTTTTAGGTTGGCAAGGTTAACAACAAAAAATATTTGTTAACATATCGAGAGTATTAAATGATAAGGGCTTACTTTTATAGCTATCTCTAGATTTCGTTGCCTCAACTATTTACACATTACATCTACTTTTTCCCTTGATTGTTAAGCAAGAATGGCATGTCATCCATATGTGACTTGCTAGAAAAAGAAAAGGATCACCCATGTTCCATCCAATAGTTTCTCACCAAGGGAATTCTCGCTTCATCGATCCTCTTCTTCAACACCCTTATTCCCCTTTGCCTTTGTTTCACCAACAATCTAACTTCTCCTATGCCTCCCTCTCGATGTCTCCATTATACCACCCACGTATGATTACTAGTTAAGTATTACTAGTCTTTACCGTACCTTGTTTTCTACATATTACTACTTTTAATTGTTTCTAAATTTAGAGGAAATCAAATATTATTTTATAAAACATGTTTTTTAAAAACATTATATTCTTTTTTTAAATAATTTTTCTAAACAATTAAATTGATTTGAAAATCACTTTCCACATCTACAACAATCAAGTGAAATGGGCCAACTTAATAATTAATCATCAATTTAAAAAACTAGGTATTTGCTTGGTAATTAATATCATCCTATCCATTATGTTAAATGATAAAAACCTATCGAAAATTATTTTTTGAACCAATGAATTTTTAAATGCCAAAATAAATTAACTCGCCATTTATAAGATAACGGGGATAAAGTTTTCCGTCTCTGACGTGCGCTAATCTCGCCATCCTTTTCACGTCGAGGCGGCGCCGTGTTGCGTGTTACGATTATCGGTCCTGTTCGTTTCAACTTTCCCTTGTTACGCCCCGCTCATCGCATACGTAATCAAAACATTTATATTAATCAAATCCTCAATGAACGTCCGTCGAAACTTCCCCAAATAAATTTTCAGTATAATCTTTTGGCTTTGTTTTATTTGAAAAGAGTCAAGTTGAAAATGCATGATGCATCCCATGAGCCCTTCTATTCTTGAATTATTTTATTCAGTCAGCCGTTCTCACTGTTTTTTTGGCTGTAGACAAACGGTTGAGCTTCTTGACACCGGACCTGTAAGCTTTAATTATATATTAGTTGCCTTTTGAGTAGACTAATTCCGTTATTCTTAATGTAAAAGTAAATTGACTTGGTCTAATAAATATGGTCAACGAGCCATTGCGCGTGAAGATTTCTTTTGTATTATCTATTTTTCTTTTTCTTCTTCTTTCTTCTTTTTTTTTTTTTTTGGGTTCATTAGAGGAATCATTACATATTACAATTTAGCATAGTCTCTATCAGGGTCGGTAAATTTGATGTTGGCATGAGGAAAGGACCTCCGGGTGCTTAAGTTTCATCTACTGTCTCGTACAACCGATACACACTTCATACCACCTTCATACAACCGGTGCACACTTAGGGACGTTGGTCGAACTACTCGCAGCGGTATTGTTATACAAGTGTTGCGCACTCGGGGACATTAGTCGGACTAATCCTCTTGCGAGTGGACATACCAATGGAGGTTGAACCTTGGACCTCCTTTTAGAAGATTTCTTTTGTATTATCGTCATTATGTTCTTACATCGCATGAGAATGTTGGTTGCCAACTTGTTATTTGCCAATTCAATCATCTTCAAAAACAGGATGAGATTTGATGGTTTCCGTCAAAAAAATTGTGGAAGCCATTTTAAATGGCCGTCCCATTATAATATTATATCTATTTTAAATCAGATTTTTTAAGTTATATGTTTCGAATATACAAAATTTGTATTGTTGCGGGTATATTTTTAATAAAAATATCTATTATTTAAAATCTATCACTTCAAAAATATAACTATTCTTAATTTTGCTACTTTTTGTATTGTTTAATACAGATATATCATGCTAATTTTGACGGTTTCTACAAACACATTCATATCATTGAGGACGTGTAGTTGATTTTAAAAACTGTAAAATACGTTTCAAAAGGCCAAAAACATCCAAGACGGGAATCAAATCTCGTCTCTGTTCAAAAGTAATGATAATGAAATAATTAAAACGTCTACCAATAGTAAAAATACTTAAGCTAATTATCGTGGTCTTGTTTCATCTAGTGAATGGTTTTAACGGTTTATTTTTCTCCTCTCAAATATATAGGGGAGAGAGGCATTGGATATGAGTTTTATTTACACATTACTTAATATACTCTAATAGTTATCTTAATACCACTTAATAGTTCTCATAAAATTTCCTAGTGGTTATGTAATTTTGACATAATAATGATGTAGAGTAGTAATCACATGATTGCATGTAAGACTTATACTTATTAAATACCTAATATTACATAGTTAGTAACTCAAATTTATTATTTTAAATTAATTTAAAATATGGGTTTCCTTTACATATTAAAAAATATTAAACAATAGATATATTGGTAAAAAAATATTATCCCACATGATATACAATTAATTTTGTGGACCCCTTAATTTAGAGTGCACCACTACTATCATCTCTCTCCTAAATTTCTTAGTTCAACATATTCTTTAGTATCTTTACATATTTTGAAATTTATGTTGAACATTATAATTTATTAATCAGGTCTTAAACTATTAATTGCTTATCGAGAAATTATTGATGGAACATTGATATTTTATTGAAATTATTTTCAAGGATAACTATATAGAAGTCGAAGCCTTTTATTCAACTCTTCGTAAGTTTAATAGTTGGCAAGGTTTAAACGCATGGTTTAAGATTTAGTTTTTTCACCTCAATCACATTGGGGAGGTTAAGCTGAAATAAAAGTTTATTCATTTTTTGGTGGTGTTTAGTCTATCAAAAAGACACAATTATGCGAGAGATTGCACTCTTTGGGCATTTCTTATGCTAAATATCTACATGCTTGTGATAGGAAAGAATCATTCAATCATATTTTGTGGACTTGTGCTCATGCGTAATTTGTGCCTAGCAATTGATTCATAGTCTGTTTTTCATTTTCTCATCCCAAACCCGTTTCCTAAAGGATTGCTCTATTTGAATTTATGCATAACGGCTAATTAGTTACATTGCTTTCATTTGAAACTTCATAAGAGTTTTTATTCTCTTTCAACCTTAAAAATGTATAAATATTTTTATACTAAGTAATGTACTTATAAATCAATAATTCTCGCTCGATGATGAAGTTCATGTGCTCACCTCTTTGCATCGTCATGTGTAATGAGCCGCGGGGGAAAGGTCTTGTTGTGAGTCCTTTTTAAAATTTTAATTATATAATTTTGATAAAAATTTAGGTAGCGGTAGACAATGGCTGAAATTTTTTAAAATCTATAAAAATTATTGATAAATATATATAATATATGAAAATATTAAATTTGTTTATATATATTTTGAAAATAATAAAAATAAATGTAGGAAAAATGAAATTACAGTGACATTATAGAACTAAACAGGCACAGGTAATTCCAGGTGCGAATAAATATAGAAAAATTCCAGGTGCGAATAAATAAAAAAATAAAATTACAGTGACATTATAGAACTAAACAGGCACAGGTAATTCCAGGTGCGAATAAATATAGGAAAAAAATGAAATTTACAGTCGCATTATAGAACTAAACAGGCACAGGTAATTCCAGGTGCGAATAAATATAGAAAAAAATGAAATTTACATTGACATTATAGAACTAAACAGGCACAGGTAATTCCAGGTGCGAATAAATATAGAAAAAAATGAAATTTACAGTGACATTATAGAACTAAACAGGCACAGGTAATTCCAGGTGCGAATAAATATAGAAAAAAATGAAACTTACATTGACATTATAGAACAGGCACAGGTAATTCCAGGTGCGAATAAATACAGAAAAAAATGAAATTTACAGTGACATTATAGAACTAAACAGGCACAGGTAATTCCAGGTGCGAATAAATTTTGGGATGCACCGTTATTTCTCCCTGCAATAGAAGTTACCGTATGGTTAATACCGCTTCGAAGACATTATGAGGCCCTCGCTGAATCGGTACACCTGCTGCAAAAAGAAGAGACTTATCTCTACACGCTCAAACTGGTCTTCGAGCATAGAGCTTTATGAACACGACCTTTAACTTTTATTATGACAATTGACTACTTTGATCCGCACGCCTGGAAGACCTCGAGGATCCGCGCTGGGAACGCTCGCCTCTGTCTCTTCCCATCAGCCAACTCAACGTTTTCTTCAAGTAAGCCTTGCGATCCTGCTGCTCTGCGGGCCGAGCCACACTGCGCTCAGAAAAGGACCTTAATAATGAGACAGGATTCATAGGAATGTTACTCCATCTTTCCGATCTCGATCTGCCCGGTTCATCGTCCGTAGAACCGCCTGGCTTATTGCACGCTGGCTGGGAGTTAGAAGTCGACGCCCCCTGCGAATGATGCATTGCTACAAAGCTGCAGGACCTGTGCAACCCTGGCGTGAGGCCGCGCGGCGTGGCGATGTACCATTCCGTGCTCTGCTGCAACTCCTTTTGTACCCGTACCAACGAGTGCCCCGTGGAATCGTGGCTCGTCCCCGGAGCCCCGTTCGTTGCTTGGTCATTTGAAACATCTATTCCGTTGTCTCCGTTGTCGATAACGATCGCAACCTGTTGCGGGGGCGTCTGCGGCTCGACGACACTCGAGTCCGTGCCCGTGGGGTTCGTTTCGTCCTCGGGCAGAAGACTGATCCTGCAGACCGGGCAGGTGGTGTGCGAGCAGAGCCACATGTCAATGCACTCCGGATGAAATGCGTGGCTACATTTGGGAAGCAACCGCACCATCTCCTCGTCTTGGAAGTCACTGAGGCAGACCGTGCACTCCGATCCCTTTGCCTGAGCTTTGAGCCCCTTGACGAGATTGTAACTGAAAACGGGGAAGCTCTCGATGACCGTCCGCTCCAGTCCCGGGGTCGCCGCTCGCCGACGATTATTATTAGCGCCCGCTCTACTGCCCTCCGGATTAGTCGTGCGGCGGCAGAACACGACAGAGAAAAGCGCAGCGAAGAAGATTAATCCGAGCATCCCGAAGATGACGATGACTAAGGAGGGATTGAAGCGGAAGTTGTAATTGTAGGGGCCATTGTAATTCTCATCCGAATTATCACTGCTGTTATCAGCCAAACTCACTACTCTCAATGGCGTAACAGGAAAAAAGCTCCCGTCGTCTGCAGGGGACAAGGCAACAAAATCCTCCATTTTCTCCAAAACCATTCGCAGGCTTTTCATAGCTCGATTTCCCTGTACACAGCTGAATTCTGTATTACAGTAAATTACAGGTGGAAGTCGTTCGATTTCAATGTTTCCTATTTTTTCGGTTTCCAGTACTTATATACAAATTGCAATTGGGAAAAATGAAAGCATGGACGGAGATAAAAGAGATGGTGACGCAATGGCTTCGCTAACTGCTACCGTGGTGATCAAGCCAGACATGCTTGACTTGGATGTGCTCTGACCCTGGGCATAGAAGAGGAACTTTCTGTAAACCTTCTAGATATTCATCGTTGACCTATAAACGCAAGTGTTCAACGTTTCGATTTATTCCAATTCCAAAGGTGCAGCCGCCTAACTTTGATCTAAATCTTTTCGTCTTTTTCCGGCGAGGTGTTCCAGTCTTGCGTGTTACGATTGCCCGTCCATCCTGAACCGATTCGTTTCCGCTCCCCCAATAATGTAGTTTTCAGTTTAAATTAATTGTAATTTATTTGTCCTATCGACGTCAAGAAGAATTTTTTCTTTAACCTTTAAATAGTAACTTCATAGTGTGGATGCATGATGCAGTAACTCGTTTCTTGAATTATTTTATTCCGTTCAACCTTTCTCAGATTTATTTATTCAACACTTTTCGATGATGCAATCATCAATACATCTTTAGGACACGTGACAATGTTTGTTGCCTATCATTTTGATCGGAAAATAATTTGTGCCAACACTCGAGACTTTAAAGAGATGAGATTTGGGTGGGCCGTGGGGCCCCGGGGGTGGGGGTGGTGCGTTTGGTATTGAAGGTTGACTAACTAGTCTCAAATCAAATCTCACAAAGAACGTGTTGGTTATAATTGTTTCACTTGTAAAAATTGATTGGTTGTTACTATTTCAAACTCACTATTAATTACGGTGTCAATTAAATCTTGCAAATAATTGACTTAAATAAACATTTAAGATTTTTCCAAAGGGAAAAAAATCTCAACATTAAAATAGGGCATTAATCAATGCATTTAACAACACATTTTTAATAAGAAATATAAGTTTTTAATTTCAAATTTTCTTCACATTCTAAATCTAGACCAATGACATTTGATAATTACCCATGCATTTATCTCGGTCCATTTATTATTGTATATTTAAATGTAAAAATTTGTAGATGCATCTCACTCAATTTAGCATTTATTGGCCACTAGGTCATGTATTTATTACTCATCCTTGACTCATCAAAACCTATTTCTTGAATATAGAACACGTCTCCGGACATTTGACCACCTTCTCTAATCGATAGATTAACTTTGAACCTTAACAAGATGAAGTCTCCAATAACAATCAAAATCAATTCACGGTTAATGCTTTGAGGTGAATAGTTTTATCCTCCATTCTATTAAAATTCACTTATTCAAATGCACAAGTAACCTAGTCGACCTAGTACAAATTGAGCGAGAAAATATTTTGCAACATAGACCTATAAAAGCACAATCACCCACCCATTCAAAGGGCCCCTTCTCTCATATATTTGGGCTACTTAAGAGAAATTGAAAAATCCAAAGAATATGCCCCCTTTTGGGAACTTCCATCATGGTCAAGACCACACCATAGTACTTATTGTACTATACATTTTGATCTTGTTTGAATTTTACCACATTTCAGTATATGTGACTTTTCTAAGGATTTAAGCCCTATAAAAAATCATGTATTTGTAAACTAACTATAGGTGTAGAAATATCTTGATGAGTTTCCCCTCTTTTGAGGTGCATGTGATAAAAAGATTGATCACGAGGCTCAAAACAATAGATGTTTACCTATGTGTAATAAGTCTAATTATTTGTGTAGGATTACATAGAAGGATGAAATGTTGGCCACTTTTTAGAACCTATACATGCAAAAGGGGTTGCACATGGTTGATACCATGGTGCGAAAAAGAAACATGCAACATGCCACAAGAAAAACTATATTTGTATAACAATAGAGAAAAGTGTAAATTATCTCATAATCCTAAGAAGTAAAATACTAGAAACAACATAGTAAACAACAACCATGTCGAAGACATAGTGAATATAGTAGTGTAATCAAACATAGAAACCATACGTGTCATTAAAAAAAATGGAATTTTATAGAAATAGAAACAACATTGTAGAGATAATTAAGTAATATTATATAGAAACATATTCATATGTAGGCATAGAACCACAAATATTGGATACCCACGATTTCACAATACAATCATAATAGGAGGAAAAGTGTGCCACAATCAAAGAAAAAAGTGCACACATATTTAGATAAGCATGGATCCAAAAACATGGGACACCCACCATGTCATAATACAATCAAGGCCCTTAGGCCATATAAAGGAAATGATCATAGTAGTTTAATTAAACAATAAAATCAATTCAATCCAGACACTAATCAATCAAGGACATAATCCTTATAAACATGTAGTGACAACAATTTATGAAATAATTATAGACAACACGTGTTATTCCTATTAGTTTAAATGATAAAAATAAAAACCATATATAGAATCAAGAATGATGAGGGGTGAGTAAAGTAACATATAATGAAATGAAAGCACATGTATAACATATGGGGATAACCCCTAAAGAGTAGTCTAAGGAACCAAGATGGATCTTATCATCCTTGTGTGTGTCCTTTAACAAACTCAATATACCTCATGAATGCATCTGTGTAAAAAATAAATATGTTATCTATCTAATCAATGTGACAATTTTTTTATAAAATAACAAGCTAGCTAATCCAAATGTAGGTCATGGTTTTGTATTTTTCCTTATAGGTAATTGTTATCACCAAAAGTTAGCACCCTCTGCATGTGTTGTTTTCTTAATAGCAGAACATTGATGTAATATGGATTTGTCTCAAGGTGTGGGACCTTTAAAAGTGAGAAAAATATCTAGAGGATTTTGGTTCTTTCTCTCCCAGCCCAATGCAAACTAACCTACAACCATAAAATGCAACTAAACTAAACCTAAACTATGAATCCAAGGGACTATGGTGAGAGAAGAGGAAAAGTTTCAAGTAATAAAGAAGGTGATGCACCAAAACTAAGATAGGGTTCAAATCCGGCCTAAGAGACACAAAATAGTTGCATAAGAAAGAATTTTAAAGGAAACACAGAGCTTATAGATCATGAATGAATGAAACTTAATACTGAAATAAGAGGGTAAACATCCATAACAAACAAATAAGGTTTAAAAGGAGAACAACCACAAATAAATTGAATTAACGGTATTTCATCTAGATTACTAAGAAAATGTTTGAAATCTTATATAAAATTCAGATTATAGATGTTTATAGCCATGAAAATGGAAAAAATATTATATAGAGATCCAAATTTTGCAAAAGAGGATCCTTTTTTCATGCCAAGGCACTTACATCTATACAATTATGAAATAAAAGAAGGGAAGAAAGAGAGGGAAACTGGAATTACTTGCCTCAAACACCAAAAAGATGCATTAAATCACTGAAAATGAGCATGGGTTCCACTACAAGATGATTGCCCATGTCCTTTTGTTTGTAGGAGAAGGTATGAGCACCATACTTCATTAAATCTTGTAGTTAAGGTACATGTAACTACACATTAATGGCCTAAACATTTTTCTTCTTTTTCACCCACCAAATGCCAAAATTTTTTTAATTTATTGGTTCCATGATGAAGTTCTTGATGAAACCTTTCTAATGCGCTTGATTTTGTTAAATTTTAAGTAGCACGGAGAAAGATATGACCATTTGATTTTTTTCCATGGGATTTAATTTAATTTGAATTAATTAAATATAAATATTACAAAGTTGGCTAAATGGTACATGGATTCCTTCATGACCATTGAGCTTGTGCCATGTGGCACCTTTCGATTGGCTTGGCTAATTTAATTTGAACTTACGATGAAGGAATCCATGTAATACAATGTTGGCTAAATGATACATGGATTTCTTCATGACCATTGAACTTGTGCCATGTGGCACCTTCCGATTGGTATGGGGTGCCATATATTTGATTGCATTTGTAGTTTGCAATTGTGAACTATAAACTTTTGAAACTATATTTAGCCCCGAGTTCCCAGTAACTCATGCAATATGCCCCTTTATGCAATTAGGCCTCGGGGATCCAAGTGTAACTTGTAAGGTAGTATATTTTACCCACGCCATAAGATTTGGGGAATATTCCCTTTGTAGGCTATGGGATTTGACTTGCACATTGCAATTTTTCACAAAAAGTGCAAAATTATTTTAAGTACTAAAAACCCCATCTCCTTGAATATTCCTTTGTGGGACTTGGGGATGATCGACATTTTGCAACCTACTGATTGAAAAATACAAAGTAACCCCCTGTAAATTCTCTTGAGTTTTTGGAGATGGGTATTTTTGCATTCGATTTAGAATTTTTTCATTAAGGTTTGGGGATCATCATAGAGTCCGAAACCATGATTTTTCCTTCCAAAATTGAAAGGAAACCTTTGCAATCTATTAGGATCTTTTCCATAGTCAATAAATGATGCCAAAACTAAAATTGAATTGCAAGCTACATAAAATAGACCGAGGGTTATTTTGGACAACACTTTGGCGACCTTAAGGGAATATTTTCTTGCTAAATATATAGACTAGTAGCCTTTAGAGCATCCATTGGGCATGGATTTGAGTATGAGATACTTTAAAACTAATATGCAAATTTGAAAAACTCACCCCGAACCCTGTATGAAACACTTTTTGGGAATTGGCATTGATCTGTTCTTCCTAAAATGATCATTTGATTCATGAAAATCATTCTAAATTGGATTTAATAAGTGTGGAAAACTTATTTGAAGTTGATTCTCTACTCTATTTATTGAAAGCTGTGATTAAAACTACCACTAGTTCCTCTCTAGTCATTTGTGGGTGCAAGCTTCCATGGAACCTTCTCTTTGAATTTTATTGTGTAATGCAAAATAAGCACACAAAACACTTTTAGTTTCTTTACATTTGTTTTTGGAGGTGAAAGAGCTGACCTTTGGCACTTTGATGATCTTCTGGATGTTTGCAAACTAATTTAAACTCTACCCTTATTTTCCTTATGCAAATAACTCTATCTTCTCCATGATGACCTTGTAACTAGATGCCACCCAGAGACGATAAAACACTCTATAAGGCACTTAGGGAAATGGAAAATATACTATAAAAAATAGTGTTCTAAAAATCACTTAGAGGAATTGAAAATTAAACTACTATGTATAAGGGAGGGTGTTTCTCAATATTAATTCTTGAGATAGATCCCATTGACCGAGATCTACAACTCTTCTCCATCAAATCTTGACAATTGGAAATAATTGTTTGACTTGTAGCTTTAAATAACATAGGGGCCACTCCAAATTGCATCAAAATTTGAGTGCATTATAATTTTATATTCGTTTACATCCCATTTTAGGACTATATTTCCTTGTTGGAAACTCCTAGCCATTTATTTCTTGTCAAAATACTTTTGATCTCGAGCTTGATCCTTTTCCAATACTTGAAAATTCTTTTATTTCTTAACTTTTGTAGCTCCATGATTTCTACATATCTGACTTCCATGGCCTCAAAATCAAACATTTCTAATTTTTGTTGAGCTATAATGTATACAAAACAAGATATTTTGGTAGCTTTGATTCTTCACCATAAACCACTTTTTAAGGAGAGCTACCAGTTGATCTTTTGGGAGTGATTCTATCATCCCATTAGGCTTATTTCAACTTTATATGCCAATTATTTTGATTCTCATGAAGTTCCTCCTTATGATTCTCAAAAGGTTCTTATTTGTGGACTCATCATGTCCATTTCCTTGGGGGTAATAGTTTGAATATGTGCTCAAGTATATACCATTCCTCACATACCATTCAAATATCTTTATAACAAGGAAATTCATAACAATATCATAAATGATTATGGAAAGAACACCAAATCTAGTCACAATACATTCATAGAAGTCCATAAAGCTAGCCTCATTTTCTTCCTTCAATGCAAAAACCTCTATCTATTTAGTGAAATAGCCATTAGCTATGAGGATCCACTAGTGACCTGAGCTATAATGTGGATTCATTACTCTAATTAAATCCAACCTCCATTACATGAATGATTGGATTACGGAGATGGGGTGAAGTGGAATTTCGGATAGCTTCTCCTTTCCTATAAAGAATGCACATTTCTTGCATTTTTTAACCCATGAATGGCATTCATTGAAGATATGAGGCCACTAATAACCACCCTTCATGATATTGAGAGATGTTCACCTTGGAGAAAAGTGTTCCCTTATTTCTCCATCATGGATATCATGGAAAATCTTCTCAATCTTATTTGTCTTAATGCATATCAAGAGGACACCATTCACATATTTTTAAAATAGAATGCCATGTACAAGCACATAGGGAATGGACTAAAGTCTAAAATACATTCTTTTGGAATTGATCAATCCTTGAGGATATTGGCTGTTTGATGAAAGTGTATTATGTGTTGGGTCCAACAATGAGCATGTGGGACATCAATTGGTTTCTCTTGATCATGTTGGAGCACCAAAACAACTTCCTCTTTTTCTTTGACTATGATACCATTTTCTCACAAAACCTTTTCCTCTCGATGAAATTAGTTACATTGATGTCAATGTCATATTGCATCACTTTGGTTATCCAATCATATCTGTTTTCATTCATATCCTTGTTAAAAGGAAATATTTCACACCAACATGTGAAACCATTAGATGGACCCTGTTATTGGATACCAAGTGTATGAAATTATTCAAAATCCTTATTCCATCAAGGAATGTTTCTCAATAAATGAATATATTACCTCATAATATTCCATAATCTAGTTGAACATTTTAATTGGTCATTCTTAACCTTCTACATCTATCTCCGCTACCAGCTGCAATAGATATTGTTTATGTGCCCCCAAAATCATATAGGATAAAATATTTTGTAAAATCGAGGTTAATGTGAGTTGGGGATTGTGTTGTTGCTTTATTTATGGATTCAAAAATATTTTTCCTTCAAAGTGGTCCATTTGAAGGACATAATACTCTTTAACATCAGTGTTAGTGACTTGATAAGGTTGGAAAAATTTGGGACAAACTGTCCAAAAAAGTTGATTCTTCATAAGAAACTTTGAAGTGCTTTCTTATGACTAGGAAATGACAATGTAAGGATGACACTATCCATTTGTCGATAAATGCTTAATAATTATTTAGAGACAATATGGCCAATGCGCTTACCTTCATGTGCTAAGAAGATACATTTCTTAGGATTGAGAGAAATAAAAAATTGTCTACACATATCAAATACCTATCTTAGATGGAAAAGATGATTAGATGCATCTTTATAAAATATTGTGATATCATCAAAATAGACCAGAATAATTCTACTTGATCAATCCTCGAATGCCATATTCATGGCTCTTTGAAATTTTACTCCTATATTGGAAAAAAAAAGACATATTCCTATAAGAATAGGTTTCCCTTTCTATGGTAAAATACATCTTGAATTGATCTTATTATTTCATCATGATTTGATTGTAGCTTGAGTAACCATCTAGAAGAGAAAACCTTTCTAATTTGGCCACCACTTGTAAGATATGTTCCATTCAAGGAAGTGGGCAATAATGCTTCAAGGATGCCTTGTTTAAGTCCATGAAATCAACACATAATCTAATTTCTCCATTCCTTTTCCACACTGAGACTAAATTATCTACCCATGATGAATGCTTGATGGGAAATATGATGTTTTCCTTAATCAACTTGTTTAATTCCTTCTTCGTTATGGGCTTAATATGTGGATAAACATGTCTCTATTTTTTATGATAGACTTGGCAGTTGAATCCATCTCAATGGTGTGTTGAGATAAATTAGGATCAAACCCTCTAAGGTCATAGCTCCATGTAAAATATAAAAAATTCTTGAAAAATTATACAAAATCATGTTTTTCTTGTGGGTGGCATGCTTTACCAATCTTGAGAAATTTACCTTCACAAAATAAGATGGGTTTTGAATCTTCACCCTTGACTGTTATGTTTGCCTTTTGTTTTCTAAATTGGTCATTAGGGCTGAAAATGGATTCCAAGGTCACTAGGCCCTTAAGAATTTTATTTGGTATAAGTTGGAAAACATGGTCTCCATATTGCTACTCCAAATTATCTTGATTTCTTGAAGAAAACTCATCCTTTTCTTGAATAAAAATGACAATATGTAGATCATTCTCAAACACTTTCCAATTCATGTCATTATTTGGTATATGAGGCCTTACCACTATCTTGATGTGTGGTTTTATTTTTTATTTCTTTAAATCTTCGACAACATCAATTTTTCTCCAATTGCATCTAGTATGTTAACATCTTCATCATGGATATTAAAAGATTCTAATTATTCCAAAATGTCTCATAATCTATGCTTGTAAGCTCTTAGTAAGTCATTCTTAGTAGCATTTGACCCTAGGGAAAATTTTAGTGGCAAATATTCGTTAATTCATGAATATTATAGTTTTGAAATTTGAAATTGGTGAATATTTAGGGTACAAGCTAGGACTAGTTTACCAAAAATTTCTAGGTACAATTTAATTATAGGGGTCAATTCACCATTCCCATGAAATAAAAATTCACAAAATTCACTGAATATAGTCATTCAATAGCATATTTTTATGCTTTGCAGGACTACAACATATAATATGGTGTCATTTGGTAGCATAAAAATGCTACGAATGACAACATTTTTATGCTACCAACCGACAACATATAGTTATGATGTCGGACGATAACATAAAAATGTTGTCAGCTGGTAGCATTTTTTATTCTACTAGGTGACAAAATACTATATGTTGTCGATCGATAGCATAAAAATATGCTACCGACTCAGTAGCATATAAAAAATCTACCGTCTGGTAGTATTTAATAGTGATTTCATGATGTCTTGATATTCGCCATTCGTGTGAAAGCTAATTTTCCCAGATTCACCAAATATTTTATAAGGATTTTTTCGGAGGGAACCTTAAAATTTTCCCTATTCGAGATAGACAGACCCTCTAACTTGGTTCATAATCATTTCGCTATCCCCAAAGTCTACATTTTTTTAATGTTCTTCTTCCTTTCCCATTGCAAGCCATAGATAAGGGAATCATATTTTGTTGTGTTATTGGTGTAGCTGAATTTAAATTTGAAAGAGGAGTAATAATTCATAGCAGTATATGAAATATAATGATTACACCCCTCATGTTCTATATCTGATTTTTGATCCATCAAACAACATTTTATAAATGTCATTTTCCTCTTCATCATTTGATTCAACAACACCAGGAGAGTTTAGTTCTCCTCATGAAAGAAATAAACACAAGACCATCTTCCTCAATATGTTGATATGGGTCAAAACTATGATATTAAGCTCCACATTCATCAAGAAGCAAATCAAAGAAACCTACAATTTGAGTATTTATGTCTTGGGTACTTGGGTGATCCTCTTGATAAAAAATTGTTTAATTAACATTAATAGATCTAGAACATAAGGCTCTATATTATATTTATAAATTGGTTCATATTTGATGGTGGTATTAGTTTCATACTTGGTCCTCGAAGATCATATGATACTAATCAACTGATAGATATCCTCCGATTTCGGTAGTGAAGTCCCTGAGATTCATAATCGAGACCTAACTAGTTTGTAATTTATTTGGGCATGATAGAGCTACTTGCTCCATAATCAATCATAACATTGTGAATTAATTGATTTAAAATGATCAAAGATACATATAAGGGTGGAGGTTTAACATCCTTACTTGGTTGACCATTCCTTTGTTGAGGTGCATTGGTGAGAACTTTTTTACCTCCTTAGATGATTCATTTGTTAAAGATAGTAGATTGGACGTAGTTACTTGCAGAAGGTCTCTTTGTCCTAGAATATCCAATGATTCCCACATTGATATACTCACATTGGTCTTCTTCATTTGTTCAAGGATGTTGAAGGAAGTGATCTTTTTGCACCTTGTTCCAAACAACCTTTTCTTGGGTTTGGGATGATTTGGAAGGACCCTTAGGTTGCCCTCGCATATTTGGAGAGATCTATATTTGAATTTTCACCTCAGTGGAGTGTCCAAGAAGGTTGGGAAGGACCTACATTTATTGACTTCCCCTCTTCCATAATCCTTCTCTTAGATCTAGTATTAACATCTAAACCTTGTGGAGGGGTCTGATTTATTCCACAAAAGTCATCCATTTTCAAGTTTAGAAGTAAAACATCACTTAGTGGTATCTCTTGAATAATTCCCTCTTGATAAATTTCTTTCATTGATGAATCTATAGGGACATATGCATTTTTACAATCAAATATTGGTTCAAAATTCAATTTGGACAAAGTTATTGGTAATGTGGAAGATAGCGAGGGAAACAACACTCATAATATTACACAAGGTTATTTTGAATAAGAACCAAGGCTTTAGTTGAACAAGCCACATTTAAATTATATGGTTGAAATGGTCTTATAGGTGAAATATGATTTTGATTTTGAGGAGAATCTTGGAAAGAAGGCTTGTTTAGCTGATAAGGGGACTTGTTAGGTTGATATGAATGCTTGATAAGGTTGAAAAGTTTGGGTTTGCTTCCACTTTAAGGATACCAATGCATTACAAAAATTATAAAATTATTTCATTACTTCTTGTGACTTAGTGAGAGATCTTTAAGAAGTAGACACTTGACTTGAAATTTGGCTTCTTTAGGATGAGATTAGAGCTAATTCAAAAGTATAATGGGAACTATATGTCTCTAAATCTGGGAATATGGGCATTGGAGGTATATGAGATGATTTCCCAACCTGAATGAGTGATCAACTAAAATGTGGAATATGTGTATTTAATATAACTTAGAACAATAATAAATAATCAGTAAATAAAAGTGGTAAAAAAATGGAAAATGGCCCAAACAACTAGGTGAATGAAAATAGAAACCCTAATATGCAAATAAGGGTTGGAAGGAGCTTAGCTGATTTGTAGATTGATCGGGACTATGTCGCAAGATGAACTAGATAAATAGAATACAGATGTAACTACATAGGAGCTCTAGAAGACACATATCTAAGTTATTTCACTGGAATGGGGTTCTTGTGGGTGTCCTAGTATGAGTTCTCGGTGTCATGGTCTCGTGTATAAGTTCCAAAAACTAAAATTGTGGGGTCGCTTAGTTGATCTAAAGCCCTCGTTATCTATTGCACTAACTTCATTGTACTCGGTTGTATGTAGTTGGTGATCGATAATGAAGAGAAGACTTGTAAAACCCAAAACAAGCATCAAACCCTAAAAAGAAAAATAAATATGAAGGGGTTAGACTATCCTTAGCTGCCACAATGGTGGACTTACTAACCGAGAGATACACTACATCTCAGACACGATGTAGTTCTATGTGTAAGTATGTGAAATCATGCCCTAGGTTCTCTTGTGCTAGTCACACTTTGTGAAAGTAGTGAGTAATAACTATGTGTAGAAAATGTAATAGAATGGTGGATGTAATAGAATAAACTTCCCTCTTATGCTTGTGTGATGTAGATGAGCCATCCTTGTACCTTATGATGGAGCTAGATGGATGCAAATGAGCTCTAGATGTCTAATATGGATGATAGTAGTGACTAGTGCTTGGTCCCTCATTATGGTTTCATAACTTTATATTTATATGGTTATATTGTTCTAATTTCATAATTAACCCCAAAAAGGATGACCACAAGAAATATGAAATGTTCAAACAATTATAAAGTGCCCAAAAGTGGTGGGAAAGTGGGAAAGGATCAGGGCACCCCAACTAGGACCAGGCACCCATCGGTACCCCAAGATTACTAGCCTAGGGCACCCTAGTCAAGGCTATAAATGACGAAACCAATGAAAAAAATAGGCAACTATGTGTAAAGGTTGGCAATGACAAGAGAAAGCAAAGAAAAATGGCCAAAAGATGGGGGTTAATTAGTACTTTCTTCACTCAAAAACCATATGAATAGTAGTATGAGACTGGGACTAAATAATGTCTAAAGTGCATGATTTTTTGTCTACATTTTCCCCACTTTATGTTGGTGAGTAGAAATCTCAATAACATAAATTAGATAGAGATGCGTACCTGATGTCCATGAAGATTGTAGTAGAAAATTCACTTTGAAGGACTAGACAAAGCGTGGAATGAAAAAAAATGGAGTATAGAAACTAAAGATGAAAAAGAGCAAAAATAGATGAGAGTGAACCTAGGGTGGAAATGTGTGTGTAGTTGTTGATGTGTATGATGTACCTACATGGTTATTATAGTGTGTGCTACCACAAAGTGTTTTCATTGTTACCCCCATTATTGTAGTTTTCATTGTTGTTGACTACTTGTTTCTCATACGGATGGACCTGTAAGGAGAAAATGATCAAGTAGTCAAATACGCATGTATATATGTAAAAATGCATGTAAAAGACACATGTATATGTATGTAAGAGTATGTAAAATGTAAAATATGCAAATGAAAAATGGAACATGTGCACTTGATCCATGTCGAGAGAAAAAGTGTAGAAGAGGATATCCCATCCTAGGTTTTTTTGGGCAATCGACACCATAGGCTGAAAAGTATCTAGGGAGGAATTCCGTTATATCCTCCAACCTTTAACTTCTTCCCTGAATCATGTATGTGAAGAGATCTCTGTACTTCCTGGTTTTTTGTGTGATCTGATGCCACTAGCTAAAGTAGTGTAGGGAGGCACACCCACTATAACCTCCAAGCCTCTAACTGCTCCCTAGAATGCTAAGGACACCATGTCCTATAAAATCCGTTATGTATGGGGTTCATAGACTAGTCTGAACCCACTTGTTGTATAACCCACAATGCCAAGGGTAGAAAGAACCGAACTCGAACTAAACTTGTAGAAGCGTTGTATAGTATGTACACCTAAAATGATACCCCCTCTTTCGAGGTGCATGTGACATCACCTGATAGGAGAATGCGGCCCCAAAAGAGGACCATCTGCATGAACTTTGTAACTCTACCTTACATGTGGAAAGGAAATTTCTTGGTAGAGACCAAGTTGTGCATAAACAAGAGGCTAGCTAAAACAAGTATTAGTACGAACAAGCATGCATGTATAATGTGTAATCTATGCAAATAGTGTATAATCTACCAAGCAATATAGTCATGTAAAAACACAAGAAGACAAAGTAAGCCACACAAAGTTGGGTATAAACATGGGACATCACTCACATTTTCACAAGAAATGCAAGGCCATCATGGCTACATACAATAAACAAGTTTGCACACCAAAAAAAGGGCAAGGCCCACATACAATAGCAAACAAAAAAAGTAAGTACAAAGAACAAATAGCCATGGAAGCAAGTAATCTTGCAAAAAAATGTTGTACATGAAGCACCCATTAACATGTTAGAAAGATAACCAGTATGTCAAAAGCGTGTATAACCATATAATATAGAGTGTTAAGTACAAAATGAAACAATAACACCTGTGAGAGATGAATGTGGATGCCCCAGAGACCAATGTAGGATGGGTAGAAGGTGAGAATCCATGTTGTATGTAGGATACCTATATTTGTGATCACTAACTAAAAAGGTGTGAATGTGCATGTGTGTATGTATAAATAAATGACATGTATGAGATCTAGCTAACATGTGTAATAAAGAGACCATATACAAGCAAATGTAAGAAAGAGTAAAAGAAACCAAGATATGTAATATGTTATGGATGGATGGAATGGAATGTAAGATGGATGATAAGAGCCATGTGCCACCCAAGTGAATGGAAATGTATGTAGTGAGGTTCATTTTGTTTTCCCCCTCAACAATCAAGAACGAACCGTAAACAAGAGTGTGTCATCTAGAAATGATTGAAATATGTGTTTTTTTGAATGCATTGTGATGAATGTGTATGTGTGATGGTATGCGACCTAGAAATGATGTTTCATCAACCCTATAGTTGAAGCATGCATGATGAAAAGATGATTGAAAGATGATATTGTAGAAGAAAGCGTATATCACTATTTGACGAATAGAGGGAGTGGTGATGTATCCTAAAGTGTATACCACTACAAGATGAATAAAGGGAGTGGTGATGTAGCCTAAAGCATATACCAATACAAGATGAATGAATAGGTGACCATTAATCCTAAAGCATATGCCACTAACCTATTAATGTCATATGATGGAAGGTCAAATGATGAATGTGTAAGTATGATAAGGTCCATTTTATTTGTAAACCCTCAATGTTGAGTATGGACCGAGGAACTAAAGTGTATCATAGGGTAGTGAGTGCAACATGTAGATGTGTGATGAGAATAAATGACCATGTGATGAGTATGTAATATGTGATATGTGTAGTATGTAGAATGCAATGTGTTGAGATAGGTAAATAGTATGAAAAATGCATGTGATGAGTAGTATGAGACATCAACCCTATAAATGTAGAAGTGTAATATGATGAATATAAGGATGGTGTAGATGATATGTATGGTGTATAGAAATGTGAAAACATGAATGATGTGACATAATGTAAGATGCAAGATATGTAGATAGCCTGAGAGTGTAAAATGCATGTGAAATGTAGATGCAGAGTAGTCAATGTGTGTAGCCTATGTGATGAGTATGGATGACCATGTAATGAATACAATGTGTAATGTGTATGCTGAAATGCAAGGTGAATAATAAACCCGAATAGGATGTGTATAATTTGTAATGTACGATGTATAATATGCAATGATAGATGTGTATATAGGATAGTCATTGTCGAGATGCATGTTATGTAGTATGTAGTATGTATAATGAGTAGGATGTAATGCTAGACTCATAAATATTAGGGATGGGACATATGTATGATGAATACTATCATGATATGTAAAGTATGTATAATATGTAATGGTTGAAATAATGTAACCTAAATGTAGGATGTGTGATGTAGGATGTATGGCGTAAGATGTGTGAAGATTTGTGATGTGTAGTACCTATCATGTAATATGTGGGGTTCATGTGTGTATATATCCCTCATCGTGACGAGTGTGGACCGAAGCATTAGAGTGTGTCATCGGGTAATAATTTTCCTAAAATGTGTGATGAATATGTCTATGTGAGGATATGAATGTATGATAATACAAAGATGAGAGCACCTATGCTAATGTGATAAGGGGGTTGTGTGAGTTTTATGCCCCTTAAGTGTACTATGATGATGGAGATCTATGCAACAATGCAAGAGGTGCCATGCCATTGTGGGAGAGTATTTTTGTCGTGATAAGAGTGAGGGCCAACACAATGGTAGGCTGAAGCAATAGTAGGACCATGCGATAGTGGTGGCATTTTAAATGTGTCTTGACCATTAGTAGGAGTAGTTTCTTTTTGAAAGTGATTAGATGTGAAAGTGGAGTAGGATGGGGAGGAATCTTGAATGGTGGTAGCTTTGGTGGTATTGGTGACACTGCAAAAGAATTGATAGGAGAAGAAGGTTGATTGATTGTGGGAGGTGGTGATATGGTTTGACTTGGTGAGACCGTAGATGACTCAGTAGGAGGTGGTGTTGAATTAATTTTGAGGGATGGTTGCTTAGGAGGTGCTTGAATTATTATAGAAGGATCCTAAGTAACGTTGGCCTAATGCTCATTAGATATAGATGGATCAAATTTAGGAACCCAATGGGATTTATCATTTGTATTATAATGTTTTGTAAAAAATGAGAGAAAACCCTGATGTGCAAGGTACTTGATACTTCGTTGTAAAGCATAACAATCATTGTCATTATGTCCATTGATTCAGTGATAGTTGCAATATGGAAGACCTTGATACTTGGAAAGCCTATAAGGAGGATAACCATGAGTAGATGGAAAGCTAATGATTCTATGAGTGATGAGTTGTGGAAGAATATCTTGTTTCTTAGTATTGAGATTAAACATGAGAGGCGTAGGGAGCAATACAACTTCAGGTTCACTAATATGAGAACATGTAGATGACATAGGATGATCCTGAGAAGTATCCTTAAGCTGTTGAATTTCATATTTAAGATATGTGATTGTGGATTCCATAGCTTGAAATTTATCTTGAAATAAATAATGAAGAGCTTGAATGGATTTGTAAATAGATTGATTGGAATTGGAATCAAGGGAGTCCTTAGAAAGATGACCAAAAATAGTATTGACTTGGGTAGGCAACATGTTGATAGGCAGATGCATAGTCTCTAGGTTTTTTGAAGAGTGTCTTTACAAGATGGGTGCATTTGAATCAATTGAAGAAAAGAGACTTGATAGACATTAGAAGCCATGATAGAAAAGATGAGAAAATCCCTAGAATGAAGGTGGATTCGAAGATCGGGTTCACCAAAATGATTAACTAAAATGTGGAATATGAGTAGTTAATCTAACTAGGAACAATAGTAAATAAAATCAGTAAACAAATATGGAAAGTGAACCAAACAACTAGGCTAATGAAAATAGAAACCCTAATGTGCAAAAAAGGGTTGGAAGGAGCTTAGATGATTCATATGATGATTGGGACTATGTCACAAGATGAAATGGATAAAAAAATATAGATGCGACCACATATGAGCTTCAAAAGACACAGATCTGATCTATTTCACTAGATTGGGGCACCTCGGAGAGGATCGGGGAAGCTTGTGGGCATCCTATTATGAGTTCTCACCGCCCTGGTCTATGTAGAAGGTACAAAAACCAAACTTGTGGGTTGCTAGTTAACTTGAATTCATCATTGTATGTCACACTAACTTCGTTGTACTCGGCTATATGTCATTGGTAGTTAATAATGAAGAGGAGACCTGTAAAACCCCAAAACAAACATCAAACCATAAAAAGAAAAATGCATATGAAGGGGTTAGATTGTCCTCAACTGCCACAATGGTGGACTTACTAACTGAGCACTACACTACATCTCATACCTGATGTAGTTTTATGTGCAAGTGTGTGCAATCATGCCCTAGGTGCTCTTGTGCCAGTTGCACTTTGTGAAAGTAGTGAGCAATAACTATGTGTAGAAAATGTAATAAAATGGTGGATGGAATAGAATAAAATTCCCTCTTATGCTTGTGTGATGTAGATGAACCAACCTTATGCCTTGTGATGGAGCTAGATGGATGCAAATGAGCTCTATATGCCTTAGATGGATGCAAATCTAGGTGGATGATAGTAGTGACTAGTGCTTGGTCCCTCATTATGGTTTCATAACTTTATATTTATATGGTTATCTTGTTCTAATTTCGTAATTAACCCCAAAAATGCCTGACCACAAGAAATATGAAATGTTCAAACGACTAGAAAGTGCCCAAAAAGTGGCGGGAAAGTGGGAAAAGGATCAAGGATCCCCGTCTAGGACTAGGGTGCCCGTCGGTGCCCCAAAACTAGCCTAGGCACCACCCGATTAAGACTACAATAACGAAAAATGATGAAAATAGACTGACAAGTATGTATTCAAGGTTGGTAATGCCGATAAAAGTAAAGAAAAATGGCCTAAGGATGGGGCTTCATTATTACTTTCTTCACTCAAAAACCATATTAATAGTAGTATGAGACCGAGAAAAAATAATGTCTAAAGTGCATGATTTTGTGTCTACAATAAGACTATTCTCTAACCTAATAAAAATGTCATAAACATCTTGTAATATTCTACCTCCCATGGAATTAATCACGATACATATATCACTATTTAAATCTTTTAGATAATAGAGAAATGCATAATAGGATGTAGGTCTTTTCACTTGAGGAATTCAGTCCTAAGTCCTATGAAATGTTAAAGTAGGTATTTACCTTAGCTCATGTTCACCTAGGTAGTTTATTTACCTTTATTGTATTTATCCTCACCCACTTATGTGTGTGGATATTTCCTTTTATTTATTTAGATATTAGGAGGATATTATCTAAGTTGTTAGGTATAGTTCTTTCCTTGATCTATGGTATTCACTAGATCCTTAACCTAGTTCTCTTATAAATATATGGACTTAACTAGTTCTTTACATGATTTATGGCTTGATCTATGACCTTGACTATTTCTTAGATTGTTATTCCTTGCCTATATAAGCAAGGTCCATTCTCATTATATTTCATTGAGTTCCATAATAATATATGATATTGTTGCTCATTTTTTTGCAAAGGTTTTATGTAAAGTTATTCTGGCAAATTTCTTTCATCTTATTGATCATGGTGTTTGATTAGCATCTGTGTTCTTGGTTTGGTACGATCTGGTTATCATTTATTTTATGGTATCAGAGCAGGAGATTGTTGTTGACATCCAACTGTAAGTTTTATTTTGCAAATAAATTATTTATATATTCATATATTTTGGGATTTACTCGTATTTTGTTGCTGCATCCATTTTTATGAAAAATAAAGGCTTCCATTGGATTTAGAAGGTGGAAAACCCCTAAGATTGACTGTAAACTTGACCATTTTGAGAGGTAGTCATTTTTTTGGTATTTTTGTTATGTAGAGAAACGTGGTGGTTTGTCTCGGGATTCATGTCAACCGCAAAGAAAACCAACAAATCATTTTCTGGGTTTTTTGAGTTTTCTGAGATCATATTTGGGTTTTTATTTTTGAGGGTGTAGCATTCTCGGTCGGTGCGCAGGAGGTATTTTTTGGAAAAGACATTTCTTTCCTCTTTTGGTAGGGGTTCACGGATGGTTATGTGCACACCCATTGAAATCCTTAGCCCAAGGTTCATTTTAAGAGACCTCTTGGAAATATGAGGTGGAAAATACCCAGTGAATATACTGGAACCTATTTCATGGGAAGGTGAATTTTTTGGGGGTTGTATGAAAAAAATTCACCTGATTGTCAAGTGGTGACGACAGAAGTTGTCAGAAACGCACGACGGGGAGATTTTTCTATTGCACGTCAAAAAAATTCATTGACACGCATCAATGAGGTCTATTGAAATGTGTCAATGCATTTTTTTAAGTGTGACAACAAAATCTCTTGTCACACATCTGCAGCCTCCGCCCTCTGCTTGCGCATCAAAAATCTTCGTGTCGCGCATCAACAAACTCTTTATCGTGTGTCTTCTATGCGTCAATATCTATTATACCTCATTTTTGTGTGTCAACTATCCATCAGTGTCATGCATCAAAAAATAACCCTCATTGATGTGCATCAACAGATCTCTTTGACACGTGTTAATGAGGTTTGTTGATGCGCTTTAATGCATTTTTTTTGACGCGGTAAAGAAATCTCTGCCGCGTTTAGCAGATCCTCCGCCCTCTCCGCTTACGCATCAAAAATATCTCCATGTCACTCTTCAACAAACTCTTTATGATGCATCCGCTTATGCATCAATATCCGATACCTCCTTATCATGCGTCAATAACTTACCCCCTTGTCGTGCATCTACAATACGTGATATATCATATTGTTGATAAATGTGAAGTAGAAGTGTTCTACATGGTGAATAATCTAGGATTATATAGGGGATATTTTTCAAAGGTAGGCAAAGATGACCCCTAAAAACAATTAAAGTGTAATTTTTAGGCGAGCGAGTCATGTCACCGATCCATGCAAGAAAATTCACCTTTTCAAAATTTTCAAAATGGAATATTCGTATATTACGAATATTCGCCACTAAAATGTTCCCTACCTTATCCCCTAGTCATATGGTATGGTCATATGAGGGCTTAAAGCTTGTGATTCCTATTAGTAGGTACTTAACTCTAGCCCCCTTTCATTTTATTTGTGTGGTGAAGGTAAGAGCATTTTATTTTGTTTTAGTGGCAACTAAAATAAATAGCAGAGAGCATAATATTGAAAAGCTTGTAACATTTGATCGGTAACTCGGTTTTGAGTACCATTTTTTGCAAAAGTTCTTGTTTTATGTGATCTTTCCATTAAAAATATTTATTTTGAAAAATGCACTATAATTATAAAGTACCATATTGTAACACACACTCATTATAAAGTGCCAAAAGCTGGGGGGCTCTTGTTGCATTGCTTGGGGGTCTTATTGCATTGCTTGGTTCTTGCATTTATTTTGGTGATTTTTAAGGATGGAATATACTTCTGCATTAGATCATGTTGAGCCATTAACAAAAATAATTACCACACATGGAAACCAATAATGGAAACAATAATTAAGTGGAAAGGATTATGGGCTTTAACTTCTTCAGAACAACTAGATTTTCACTAGAGAATATGAGAAATTTTAGTACTAGTGCAAATTTGATGAGTGTATGGGTTTGATAGGAACTTATGTAAGTGACATTCTTTTGTTTCATTTGGAAAAATTTGACTCTCCTTTCAAAATATGGGAGAAATTGGAGGATTTATTTGGTAAGGTGGATCATATGAGAGCCGTGCAACTTGAAATTGAGATCACCTCTCTTAATCCTGAAGATTCTCCAACAATTATAGACTATCTTACCAAGTTCAAGCATTTGTTGACACAATTAAAGGGGAATGGAAGAGATAAGAAAGATGAAGAGTGTGTTTACTTGATTCTATCCAATTTGAGAGGACCATTCCAAATTTTTTCTTCTACCTTTTTCTCTAGCATGGATGCCTTAGGTGACACATTCAAAATGCCTAACTTAGAAACATTTTGTGAAAGACTTACTAGGGAAGTTTCCAAATTGTCTCACCTTGAGTCTTCCACCTCTCAAAAGGCATTAGTTTCATCTAATCCTAAGGGAAAGGGAAAACCAAAAAGTAAAACCAAATCCACACCTTCTCCATCTCAAAATGCTCCTAAACCCAAAGAAAACAACTCAAAACCCAAGGAATCTTCTAAATCCAAGAATAAGTCTAGCCGTTCATGCTCTTTTTGTGGGGGTAGTAGTCATGAAGAACATAGGTGTTATAAGCGAATGCAAACCTTAGAGGATGCAATCAAGAAACACAAAATTTCTATCTCCATGCCACCTCCTTCTAATCAGCATGGCAAAGCACGCAATGTTGTTGGGAGATCTCAATCACCAATTACAGACAGTTGGGTCATTGATTTTGGTGCTTCTCATCACATGACTTCTTCCAAGGAGTCTTTTGTTTCTCTAGGTTTGAGTTCTACTTCCAAAATTGAGGTTGGAGATTCTTCCTTTCTTTCTGTTGAGGGAAAAGGTGATATACAACTTGATGGTGGAAATATCCAAGATGCACTATATGTTCCTAACATCACTATAAATTTGCTTTATGTATATCAAATTTGTCATTCTGGTCAAGGAAAAATAGTGAATTTTACACCACATGGAGCAGAAGTATGAACTTTGTTGGAGCCTCATTCACTTGGTTTCTCAAGGTATTATTGATCATAGTTATAGACTATATCACTTTAAGGGTTTTGATGACACTTCTTCTATAGGGACAAGATTGGTTTCTCATACAGATTTAGAGAGTAGACTTTGGCATGAAAGATTTGGACATCTCAATTACAGATATTTGAAGGAGTTGAGCACTCATGGTATGGTAGATGGTCTTCCTAGAGTTTATTGTCTTGAGGGAGTTTTTCATGGTTATGCATTAGGGAAACAACACAAAGATCCTTTTCCTAAGAATTTTTCTAAGAGAGCTTCTTCACCACTTGAGCTTATACAGAGTGACTTGATGGTTTTCCTACCTCATCTTTCAATGGAGCTAAGTATGCACTTACATTTATTGATAATTTCTCAAGGCGTACTTGAGTTTATTTTCTCAAGTACAAAAGTGATGTCTTTTCACACTTCAAAGTCTTCAAGGCTTTGGTCGGGAAACAATCTTCTAGTAGCATAAAGAACCTTTGTACCGATAATGGGGGAGTACTTCAGCAAGGAGTTTTCTAATTTTTGGCAACTCAAGCATTATTCACCAACATTTTGTTCCTCATACTCCACAACATAATGGCTTAGTAAAAAGGACGAATAGAACTTTGAAGGAAATGGCTAACTGTATGATGCATTTTAGAGATATACCTCCTATCTATTGGGAAGAAGTAGTTAATTGTGCTAACTATATTCAGAATCACACACCACATAGAGCACTTGAGCATTTGACTCAGAGGAAGCTTGGTCAAACACTAAGCCGATGTCTCATTTTTTCGAGTCTTTGGGAGCCATGCTTGGGCCTTTATGCAAAAGAAGAAAAGGAAAGCTTTGGATAAGAAGAGTAAATCCTTTATCTTTGTAGGGTATTGTGAGGACATGAGAGCTTATCATCTTTTAGATCCTGATACACATGATGTTATTTTTCAAACACATGTTCAGTTTGATGAGTGTTTCACTCCTTATGATTCTTCATCTTCTTCCATTCCTTCTTCTTCTTCATCTCATCTTGAGGATCCATTCTTTGAGGATATTGATGAGGAGGTTATAGATGCCACCGATATTGTCATAATGCCTAAGTGGGCTCATACAATAGTTTTGAGGCAACACCTTTCATAGAGGATCTTCCACCCACTAGGCATCATCACACACATTCTACAGGTTCTAGAATTTTGTGTCAGGTAGTTTTGAGGATCCATAGTCTTTTTCAAAGGCTCATGGGATACAAGAGTGGGATGATGCGATGGCAGTTGAGTATTCTTCTTTGATGAAGAATCATACTTGGGATTTGGTATCTCTTCCTAAAGGAAGAAATATGGTTAGGTGTAAGTGGGTATACCGAACCAAATACACATTGATGGGTCCATTGACAAGTATAAGGCTCGTCTTGTTGCAAAGGGTTTTTCACAAGTTGAAGGTATTGATTACTCTGAGACTTTTACACCCGTTGCCAAGATGGATTTTGTACACCTTGTACTTGCTATTGCTGCATCACAGGGGTGGCTTGTATACCAGATGGACGTGAAGAGTGCCTTCTTACATGGAGATCTACAAGAGGAAATATACATGGAGCAATTGGCTGGATTTGTTCAAGATTCTTCTCTTATTTGTAGGCTTCGAAGGTCTCTCTACGGTCTCAAACAAGCCCCTCAAGCTTGGTATGAGAAGATGGATTATTTTCTTCTATCTACTAGTTTTGTTCGTTGCCACTCCGATCATACAGTGTATCTCCAAAGCATGTTGGTGAGGATATCGTGATACTTATCTTATATGTTGATGATCTAGTACTTACTGGAATCTCTTCTTCCCACATTCGAGTATTCGAGAGGGCTCTTTCTACATAGTTTGACATGACAAATCTTGGGCTATTGCAATATTTCCTTGGTTTGCAAATTTCTTAGAAAGATTCAGGGATTCATTTGAGTCAATAAAAGTACACCTATGATCTTCTTAGGCGCTTTGATATGGCTGATTACAAGCCAAGTCCATCTCCTTTTCAGTTTGGAGTTACTCTTACATCCACATGTACCACACCACTTTGTGATCCTACGTTGTATAGGTAGTTGGTTGGGAGTCTCATGTACTTGACCCATACTCACCCTGATATTTCATTTGTAGTAGGGCTTGTATCTCGGTTTTCACATTCTCCTCATAGTAGTCACTGGCAGGCTGCTAAAAGGATTTTGCACTATTTGCATGGCACTTCCCACTTTGGCCTACACTACACTATTATTGTATTTATCCTCACCCACTTATGTGTGTGGATATTTCCTTTTATTTATTTAGATATTAGGTGGATATTGTCTAGTTGTTAGGTATAGTTCTTTCCTTGATATATGGTATTGACTAGATCCTTGATGTCTAGTTCTCTCATAAATTTATGGACTTAACTAGTTCTTTGATGACTAGTTCTTTCCATGATTTATGGCTTGATCTGACCGTTGACTAGTTCTTAGATTGTTATTCCTTTCCTATATAAGAAAGGCCCATTCTCATTGTATTTCATTGAGTTCCATAATAATATATTATATTGCTGCTCATTTTTTGCAAAGGTTTTATGTAAAGTTATTCTCGTGAATTACTTTCATCTTATTGATCATGGTGTTTGATTAGCATCTGTGTTCTTAGCTTGGTATGATCCGGTTATCATTCCTTTTATGAAATGTGATGTTAAAATCAGTCATTTGCTCATTTAGGGATCTTTTTATAGTTTTTATCTACTCAACATAAGATAGATGATCTAACTTGTCTTTAAAATGGTTACAAAGAGATGTGCAAGATCATCCCAATTACGAATTGAGGAAGTTCTCAAAATCTTGTACCATTGAAGGAATTTTATTTTGAATGATGAATTCAAGAGCCTTACTACTACATCATCTTCAGTAAAAAAATGTCTAAACAAACATTAGCAACATCTTGGTTATGATTAGCTAGGGTAGTATGGTTTTTACCATTTAAGAAAGGAATACTATTAAGTGTAGACACTAGTATATTTTGTTGTGCATTGAGAGCTAAAGGACCTCCACCATTGAAATGTTGGAATTTTGTTTTCATTGATATCAATTTTTTATTTTTTTATTAATGTTTAAATTTTCATTAATTTCAAATGGAGTAAGAAGCATGAAGGTTGATTGGTAGTGTCTTTCCAAGTTGAGTTACTTGGTGATGTTGTATGATGTCTTGAGTGAGTATGATGGCTTGTAGTATTTTTGTAGTGAATTTTAGAGATAGATGGATGTTGTAGTAATGTTATGCATCATGTTGAAAATCCTCGAAGGTGTGCAAGTGTGTCAAGGTTAACATTGATGGTGTAAGCATGGTCAAGATGCTTGGTTTGAAGGCTTAGTAAACATGATGAGTTATATCATGATAGAGTTTAGGTATGAACTAGTTGGTTATGCATGGTGAGAGCATGGGGAGCATGTGGATGAGGTTTTAGGACACTCACAAGTGTCTTAGAGTGTTGGTTCAAGGTTTGGACATGGTTTTTAGGTCTACACTAGACCTATTCTCAAGCCCTAGGTGACCTAATGAGGTGAACATGTCTGATTTCAACATATTAATGCAAATGTGAGAATTGGAGAAATTATATTAGGTTTTTCCAAAGGTGTGTTGAATTTTTAGGTGTTGGTTTGCAAGTTTGAGAAATATATTACATTTTTACCTCTACCGAGTTTTTGAAAGTGAGAAACCAAGGTCAATTTGGACTGTTTTATGCTCATTGGCATGTGTAAACCCTACATCATGGTCCAATCTCTTCATGGTAGTTGGGTAAGGGTCCTAGATAAATGTTCCAGGATTTTTTTTTAAGGGGCATAAATTTATGAACAATCGTTAAGAAGCTAAGGTGGTCTAAAACCCTCCTTAAACCCTAGTTAAGTAGTGATTGGAGAGATATTGTTCAAATGTACCTATAATGAATTTAGGTTTCTAGATGATGATTGGATGTTGTAGAGGACTCCTCCAAATTTCCTCGGGTGGTATTTTTGTGTCTTGACAGTATGTGGAACCCACTCAAAAATGTAAGTTTATGAAGAAGTTATGTTTTCTCCCAAGTTGTGTACTAGAATAGTTGACTAAATTGGTTTTTGAGGATTTCAGGAAGCTATTATTCATATATGTGTTGCTTTCATATCATGGTTGAGCCCTTAGGAAGTTTTTGAAGTCATACTTGCATGACTAGTTTTGGGGAAGTTTTTGAGTTATAGGTGATTTGGTTCCGAGGTGTTTTGGGATTCTAAAGTCCAAGTGGCGATGTCTTGAGAATTTCTTAATGACCCTGATG
The DNA here is from genome assembly GCA_018340775.1 of Taxus wallichiana var. yunnanensis. NCBI lineage: Eukaryota > Viridiplantae > Streptophyta > Pinopsida > Cupressales > Taxaceae > Taxus > Taxus wallichiana. Next base: position 758,247,079 of record CM031238.1, on the reverse strand, counting down.
TCATGAAACTTCCATTGATATATCACACTTTTATGGTTTAGGTGATTTGATGAGGGTTTTGCTTCATTCTTTGAAGACTAATTTTGGGACATCTTGGTTATCCTTGTTCTCAAGTGGCTTCATGAAGTGAAATGGTGACACAGAGTTATAGAAACTTGTAGAAAGTTTATAGAATTCTTAGAAAACATTTCTAAGTGAATTTTGAGGTTTTATGATGGTCTTATTGGCTCAAGTTACTTGGATTTGGTGAGAAGACAATTTGGGTACTTTAGGGCTTCTTGAGTCCTAATGGAGAAATGATGGTTCTATATGTTATTTCTGACCTTGTTTATGATTTTTTCATGATTTTTAAATATATTTTAAAGTGAATATGCCACATGATTGGAGAACTAGAAAAATTATATTCATAATTCATGTATATAAGCATGTGTTAGTGACATATTTGTGTGGTGTGAGTGAATGAAAAAAGTGCGAGCTAGAAGGATGATTGAAGAAGTGAAGGAGGCTTGTGTGACCATCAAGAGAGGGAAGAGAATATGTTAAGATGTTCTATAGAGTGATAATGTGTTGGATAGATAGCTCACTAGGCATAATAAACTTGGTGGAGAAGTGCTTGAGTGAGATAGCAAGAAGGGCAAATTTGGAGAAGAAAGAAGGAAAGAGAGATTCATATTGTCATCATTAGTTGTTTGTCCAATATTTAGAGGTGAAAAAAAATTAGGTGGATTTAGTTGGTGCTGATTCATCCAGGGTTGGTCCTCCTTGTATATTTTATGCTCTACTAAATCTAGGGGTTTGTGCTCCTTATGGGGTTGGTGCTCTTTGTTTTGTTGCTGCTTAAATAAATTTCAACCATTGCTCTTATAAATATTTATTTCAATGGTTTTTCTTCCCCTTGAGGATTTCCACTTATATATGGTTTTTATGTATTGATGTGTTCTCATTTTCTCTTTTATGGTTATGTTTCTTTATACATACATGTTTAATGGTTAAGTTGAATTGAATGGTTGATGGATGTAAATGTTTAAAGTGATGGAAATTTTTATTTCCCACTGATTTAACCCCTCTCAATAGTTATCCATCCAAAAATTGGTATCATTACAAGTCCTCTCGAAGTAATATAAGAAAACTTGAGCTGATCATTTAAAGCACAAATATGGTGAGTTAGCAAAGTGGTTCATCTACTAAAAAAGCTCTTATGTTTGATGGGAAAATTATGTTTTTGGAGCATCAAGATGAGAACTCATATTATGAATTTGGGATGTGATATCTATTAGTCAATCAGGTGTCTATGGGTATACTATTCCTAAAATACTCTAGGTGACGCAACAAGTAACAAGGCTAGTAATGATAGCTCTAAAGCTTTGAATTCTATTTTTGTGGTTGGTAGAGTCAGATTTTATCAAGGTGATGCAATGTGTTACAACTAAGGATATTCAAAATAAGATACAATTCATTGATGAAGGTGACACTAAAGTGAATCGGAAAAGATCCAAACGTATAGGAATCTATTTGAAATTTTGAAGGTGGAAGCAAGAATAATCCATTGTTGCATATCTTTCATAGTAGATAAAGTGGTCAATACCATTAGAGGATTAGGAGAAGAAGTGAAAGAATATTTGGTAGCATAAAAGGTGCTGAGATATCCCACTCCTAAATTTTATACTAAAGTATCATCTATAGAAGAAGCGAGGACACGAGTATTCTACTAATGGATGAACTCCATGGTATCCCTACACTTATGATATGAGGACATGTGTTGGTAAACCTCCCAAGAAGGAAGCATCCTTTAAATCTAAAAGGAAGACAAAAGGTAAGAATATATTGGATGATGATGTTTTGATATTGATGATGATGAATTGATTTCTATGTTTCTTTAGGAAGTTAAAGACAGTTCGAGTAAGTATAAGGGTAAGTTTCCTACCAAGCGCAATTATGGTTAGATTGGAAATTTTGCAAACAAATGTACTCATAAGCATAAGGGTGAAGAACATGATGATGATAAGAGGTCCCACAAGTCTGATAATAGTAATAATAAATTAAGAAAGTTTGAAGAAAATAATAATTTGAAGAGATGCTTTTATTCCAAGGAGGATTACTGACTCATCAAAGGTAAGTAGTGAAACTTGTGATTCTTATTTTGATCATGATGATGTTGGAAATGAAGTCTTATTCATGGCCAAAGGAGATGGGATTTATAAAAATGAAGGTTCCATATATGGAGGCTCATGTGTGGATTCGAGATGAAGAAGGGTTTAAATCTGATCTTGAAACTAAGATGATGTGTATTAAGAAGAGTTGAAGCACACAAAGAAGAAGAACAATAAATCGAATGTTGGCATGGTTTTCGAATAGATTTTTTCATTGATGCAAAACCACATTAATGAAAAAGTGAATGTTGTATGATGATGTTGTCATGATATTGTATATGATCTAAATGTAGGTTTAGATGTATATCACTTTGCTATAGTTGGATTTAGTGAGGTGTGTTTTCTCTAGCAAGCCTATACAAGTTCCTAGGAGGTGCAGCTTGGTAGTGTTATTTATGGATGCTTGGGAAAAATGTTAACATTATATATATCATATTTTGAGGGTGATTGATCACTCACAATGGTGGCATGCTTCTGGTATAGGTGTTTCACTTGGTTTACATGTGCTTATTGGGAGTAGGTATGCTTGTTTGGAGGTGTGACAGTGTGTTTTGGAGATATATGATCTCATGGAAGCATGAAATAAGGTGTATCATGGAATATGAGGTATGTTTGGGTCATTCATAGAGGTTTCATGTTAAGTTATTACATTATTTCAGTTGACCCTAGCTTTTATAGTGAGAATCTATCATACAAATATAGGTAAGTCTTAGTTACTAGATGGTTTGAGCCATGGAATTGATATTATGATGATTCTATATGTTATACGGATGAGTCACAGTTATCTTAAAAAAAATTTAGGTCTCCATGATGAGAATTTTGTTAGTTATGACTGATTTTGTGAGATAGGGTCAAGAACAAGTGAAAATCCAGCTCGAATTTGAACTTCTAATGATCGTTGTGAATTATGTGCTTTTCATGGGAACTTGATCCTTTAAGGGAAGATTATAAGGTGGTTTTAAAAGGTTTCACAAAAATAATGAGGTTTTTTGATTGTCGTGTTTTTATGAACAAATGTTAAGAAGACAAAGTGGTCTAAAACCCTAGTTAAACCCTAGCTAGGAACAATTGGAAAATTGTAAAGTGTTGTGACTGAGTTTTGATTTATTCATCAAAATTTATGACTAGATATTGTATAAGAAATCCTGAGGATTTCCAGAAATGTATGGTTGAGGTCATGGTGATGAGTGGGGCCCACCTAAAAATAAGAAGTTTTGGGAAAGAAGGTTTTAGGACAAGATGGTCCAAAGGAGTAACATGCAAAATTGATGGTGCATGATGATTGATATTTTTATTGATTTCCATGGAGGTTTTAGGACATGTTCATGCAAGTTTATGGTGTTTTGAGATCCAAATAGGTTGATTGGTCAAAGGGTAGTTTTGGGGTCTCAAATAGCAGGGTTCAGTAAAATGGCCATAACTTGAGCTATAGGTGGAGCTTAGAGATGATTAATGTTATGTTGGAAAGAGGGTTAAGATATATTTCTAGTGATATTAGTATTTATTCATGATTAGGTCATTTGAAAGGGTTTCTAGGGAATTATTTGAACAACAATATTTTTGGCAGTTCAAGACAATATGTGTTTTGGTTCAAGTTTTATGTTGTTTGAAGCATCTGATGGATTGGGTGATGATTTATATCATCTGGAATGTGAAGATTGATTAATTGGGCATAAAATTAATCCATTTATAGGTCTTGACTATATCTAGAAATGATTTTATAATCTAACCTTTGAAAAAGGAATTTTTGGCGTGGTATTTTGGTAAAGGCAAAAGTAGTTGTGGTTTGAAGCGAAGGATGTTTCATTACTTCTAAATTCCTTAGAAGAATTCTAAAAGTAATTTTTAGTGGTCACATGGAATTTTTGGTTGAATATAAGTGATTTGGTTATCGAGATAAAGTTTTCGAGTGGTGTGAAGGGTACATGAAATAATTGTTTTTAGAATTGTAAAGGGAACTCAGCCCAATAAATGAAATAATTTGATTTGTTCATACTAATTGTGAAAATGTATGAATTTTATATTATTTTTTTCATATGTAAGTAGTTTTGGGTCATGCAAAAGTATGGTACTAATGTTAGAGCAATTTTAAGATTGTGCCCATACGGTTTTGAGCCATTTTTGGCACATGAAATGATGGTTTGATCTAGGTGACTGTAATTGGGTCACTTGTGACTCTTTTATTTAAAATCTAAAATTTTTCCTTGACGTATGTGAAAGAGTTGACGGATCGTATCAGAAATTGTGCACCATAAGGAAGTTGCACTCAAGTTGAATCGAAATAGCTCCAACGTAATCACAAGTAAGAATCGATCAATAACTGAATAAACTTGCATAACCAAACAAAGCTTGTTCATAAGAAAAGAGACAATGGAGTGTCTTGGCATGCTCATAAATGAATAGAAAAGGGGTACATATAGGGTGTTGAGTAACCCTAGTGCATGACACATATGAAACCCTAAACCTAACCCTAAACCTAACCCATGTGAGATGACCCTCCAACATGAGAGGAGGACACATAGGATAACTCACACTAACACCCCCTTCATCGAAGCTGGGGTAGCGAGCTGTGATGAGTCAGATGGAAGAGAAAGACACTCCTAAAAAATAAGAAAGATGTGTCAATGGGGCCCGGAAACTAAAGGCCTGATAAGGTGCCCATATACAAACACAATCTTCCTAGAAGAAGAAGAAGAAAAGAAGGACTAAATAGCCCTAAGAAGATGGGAAGCTGCAGAAGACCTCACCCTAAGAAGAGACCGTAAGTGAAGAAACTTCATCTCAGTGAAGGGCTTGGTGAATAAATCTGCAATCTGATCAGTTATCTGAATGTATTGAATGTCGATGATACCATCATGAATAAGCTCCCGTATGAAGTGCATATGGATCTCAATGTGCTTCATCACGTTGATGTTGAACTGGATTTCTACAAATAGAGATAGTGCTCGTGTTATCACAGTAGATAATGGTAGGCCACCGAAAGTGGATGCCAAACTCTGTCAGAATACCCTGTAGCCAAATAGCTTTTGTGGCAGCGTTAACTGCTCCTCTATATTCTGCCTCTGTAGATGATATCAATTGCATTCTGCTTCTTGCTAGACCAACTAATAGGACCCGAACCAAGAGAGAAACTATAGCCAGAAGTAGATTTTCGATGATCTAAGTCACCGGCCCAATCAGAATCTGTGAATCCAATCAAGTCAATATCAACCCCTCCATGATAGTGTATGCCATCAGCATAAGTGCCACGAACATAATGAAGGATCCATTTAGCTGCTTTCCAATGCAGCTCATGTGGCTCCTGCATGAATCTGGACATGATCCCAACAACATATGATAAATCCGGTCGAGTGTGAGTCAAGTAGATCAAGCTCCCAACTAACTGTCGATAAAGAGTACCATCAACCAAGGGAGTAGAGCAATCTGAAACCAACTTAACCCCGGAAAGAAAAGGAGTAGGAGAAGACTTGCAATCGGACATCTAAAACCATGAGCTAGCAAATCAAGAGCATACTTAGGTTGTGAAATCAAGATTCCTGAGTCAGATTGTGAAATCTGGATCCCAAGGAAGTAATGAAGCAAACCTAAGTTAGTCATGGAAAACTTGTTGGCTAAGGTGATCTTCATAGAATCAATAATAGAGGAAGAGCTGCCTGTGATCAACAAGTCATCAACATATAGAACAAGAATGAGTATGGAGTCATCTTGTTGTAGAATATAAACATTTGGATCAGAGTGACACCTAGTAAACCCTGATGTAAGTAAGAAGGAGTCCATCTTGGCATACCAAGCTCGAGGGGCTTGTTTAAGGCCATAAAGAGACTTCTTTAACTTACAAACGAGGGAGGAATCTTGGACATAACCCGAGAGGTTGTTCCATATAGATCTCTTCCTCTAGGTCACCATGAAGGAAGGCACTCTTAACGTCCATTTGATGGACTTTCCATCTGTTTTTGTGATGGCTAGGGTCAGTCGAATAGAAGTCATCTTTGCAACCGGAGCAAAGGTTTCTATATAATCAACCCCAGCTATCTGGGAGAAACCCTTAGCTACTAATCGTGCTTTAAACTTTTTGACGTCTCCATCTACTCCATACTTTGTTCGGAACACCCACTTACACCGAACGATTTTTCTTCCTTTGGAAGAGTGGTGAGATCCCAAGTATCATTCTTCATGAGAGAGGAATACTCCTCATCCATGGCAGAATCCCACTCAAGAATACCAGAAGCCTCCCGGAAAGACTATGTGGATTAGAAGAAGAGGTGAAGAAAGAGTGGGGTCCAATGAAATCTGAGTGAGTACGTCTCATATCGAAGTATCTCCAACTAAATCTCAACACTTTGCAAAGTTTTCCTAGCCCAAAGGGGACCAGGAGGATCAGGCTAGAGTCGGAAGATTCTTCACTTGAGTGAGAAGGGACATAGTCCTCATCATCACTACTGTCAGAATCGGAAGACTCAAAGGTCTGATGGTCGGGAGGATCCGGAAGAGGAGCACGCTCAACAGTATCATCATCTGATGAGTCAGAATCGAATCAAGTGAGCTGAAGAACCTCTATAGGTGGAGAAGTAGAAGTCGAAGAAGACTCATCAAACTTAACACTTCTCTCAATATATAGCTCATGAGAAGTAGGATTCATCAATCGATATCCCTTCACGCCATTAGGATACCCTACAAAGATACAAGGTTTGGATTGTGGTTCCAAGGCCTTGCGTTTCTTCTTGGGAATCGAGCCATAGCCTTGGATCCGAAGACTCGAAAGTGCTCAACATCAGGCTTGCATCCAAACCAGGCTTCAAAGGGTGTCATCCCTCTTATTGCCTTGTGTGGAACATGGTTTTGAATGTAATTTACACAATTCACTGCTTCGGCCCAATACTGTGGAGGAAGAGACTTCGAGTGAATCATACAAGTGGCCATCTCCTTAAGAGTATGGTTCTTTCTTTCTGTGACTCCATTCTACGAAGGGCTATAAGCAACTGTATGCTGCAAAGAGATCCCTTCAGAAGTATAGAAATCCATGAACCTATTGTTTACATATTCACCTCCATTGTTAGTTCGAAGAACCTTGATAGACCGTTCCGCCTGTTTCTCAGCAAGAGCCTTAAAGTCCTGAAAATGTTCAAAGACTTCAGACTTAAGCTTAAGAAAATATACCCAAGTATATCGCGAATAGTCATCAATGAAGGTTAGCACATAAAGAGCTCTAGTAAACGAAGGAGAAGGAAATGGACCAGAAACATCACTGTGAACAAGATCCAAAGGACGAGTGGCTCTCAGGATTTTCCTTTGTCAAAGTTCTTTTTAGGATGCTTTCCAAGGGTATAACCCTCACAAAGACCCTTAGAAAACTTGACGCGAGGCAACCCGTTGACCATTTCATTTTGACTCAATTGTTCAAGGTAGCGATAATTTAGATGTCCAAAATGCTCATGCCATAGCTTACTAACCTCATTTGCATGAGTGAGCAAGGCAGTGGGTGTAGAATCAGAAGTAAAGTGGGAGAAGGTGTACAACCGTGAATGGTGATCTGCCTTTCCCTCAGCCACTGTAGTGTCATTGTTAAGCTCACGAATAATCACCGAGTTAGGACCAAATTCCACTCGCATTCCTTCACCAAGGTGAGTAATTTGGTAAACTGATAGGAGATTGGTAGAGAGATCAGGAACACTCAACACTTGGTTAAATGTTCCCCCATCCATCTCTACCGATCCACTACTGAGAAACCGACACTATCGTGTCATTACCCATCGTGATTTGGGACATTCCACAAGGTTCGATGTTGGAAAACTCAACATGCGAAGAACCCATGTGGTGCGAGGCACCGGAATCTATAATCCATGTCGATGAAGGAGCAACTTTGGCTACAAGGGCCTTTCCTTTCTTCTTATCATTTTTAGCACCTTTTGCAGTAGAAGACTCGGCCTTCGGAGCACTTTGTTTTATGGATTCAAGAACACTTATTTTATTTTTCTCAAGTAAATGAGATAAGTGATCAATCTATTTCTTAAAACAGTGTTGCTCGTCGTGACCAGTCTTCTTGCAATAGGAACACAAATACTTGCTTTTTGTGCCTTAGGCTCAGAAGTCGAAGTGTTTGTGTCATTTTTAGGTTTGATCTTGGTTTCTTTCTTAGGTTGATCCTTTGTTTCTTTCTTCTTTTCAGTCTTCTTTCCCTTGCTAGTACTTGCTACAAGGGCATGTGACTTGGACTTGAGAGACCCCATTTGAATGAGTTTGTCCTGTTCTCGAATGAGTTGGGATGAAAAATAGTCAAAGGAGGGCATAGTCCAAGTATCACCCAAAGCAACTTTTGTAGCGTAGAAAGTTGACACGAAGACAGAATATTCGGGACCTAGCTTAGAGAGAATCGACAAGATCAGTTGAGAATCTTTCTTTTCTACTTGACATCCTTTTAACAATAATCTAATGTGGACAAATTTTCGAGAAGAAGGCTTGTAGGTTTTCAAAGTCACTAGGATTTAACCCTAGTAGTTCGTTTTCCAACTCATGTGCTCTCATGTCATCTAGTTGTCCAAACATCGCATCCAGCATTTTCCACGCAGATTTAGGTGTTTCAGACGCCTCAATGTGGAAGAGAAAGTCAGGAGAAACGGACATGCAAAGAAGACCTAAAGCTTCATCACTACGGTTTAACCACTTAGATTTTTCAGGTTCGTCAAATCATCGGTTCGAGTCTCAGTTCCCATGGTGATGCGGTATAACCCTTTACCCCTTAGTTTCATTATTATTTTCGATCTCCATTCGAAAAAGTTGAATGGCGTAAGCAAAGGAATTGAAAGTGCATCCATAGTGAGAGAGAGAGAGAGAAAGAAATGCAGAAAAGAAACACAACCACCCAAGACAATAACAACCCCCCTGCTTTCGGCACTTTATAGTTTAGTGCGTTGATTACAATCGGGTCCGTGCGTGCGGTTTGAAACACTTGGTAACTCATCTTGCAATTAGTGTAATAACGCGCAAGAGAGGAGACCACAACAGTGTTTCGTGGAGCGCAACAAAAAGGAACACCGTAAACAAGCACAAGAAAAAAATAGAAAGGAGGTGAAAGCCAACCCTGGTGGTGAGAAAAAACATCTCACGTCGTAAAAGGAAACCCCCTGCTGCAGACTGTGGCGGATGCGCTCACTAGTCGCAAGCAATAATAAGGGTCAAATACAAGGTTTGGGAACTCAAGGAGTTCAGATAGTCTTCAAAACGCCGGAAAAGAGCTTGGAAGGCAAAGAGGTGCATGAAGTGTCACTGCACACTTGAGCGCATGTTAGAAAAAAAACGCCAATAACACCTAAATTTTAGCATTTGGAAACGCCCAATGTTACTATTTTTAGAGCTAGTGGAGATTTTAAAAAAGGTGACAAATAGATTATTGAGATGCCAATTTTTAAGTTACGATAAATCGTAAGAGAGAAAATTAGAGTGAAATTAATAAAAAATAGATTTAATGAAATTAAATCTAATTAATTTCAAAGGCTAATTAAGATAAAAAATGCTTAAATCCTAATGAAGGAAATTAAGACACTAGATTTAATTAAATTAAATCTAATTAATTGCTACTAAATAAAAAAAACTAATTAAGATTTTGAAAAAATTAAATCCTAAATAAAAGCTTTCCCTTTTTGTTTTTGTTTTAAAATTTAAAATAAGTGTTTATATGGTTTTAATAAAAAAACTTCTAAAAACTTGCACGTTTTTTTTTATTTAAAAAAAAAAAGCATGTATTAAAAAAGTAAGAATGTAAAAGGCTTTTAGAAAAAGCGATTTAAAAAGGTTTGTTTGTTTTGAATGTTTTTAAACTTACTAAAAACTATAACAAGGTTTTTAGAAGGAATTTAAAAAACGTATCAAAAAGCAAAACTTACCATGTACCAAAAGGATTAAAAGATTTGATTTGTTAAACAAACAAACAAAAAACTTACCAAAAAAATGCAGGCAGTAAGGTCAAGGTCAGAGAGTCATGAATAAAAGAGTCACGCAAAGCGTAGGCAGCAACGGCGGGACGAAGCGAAAAGAGAGGTGGAAACAACGAGGCAGGTCCACGGATGCAAGGTCGCGCAATGGTGAGTCAGATCCTGCAAAGTCGCAAATGAGCGGCGGGAGTGGCAAGCGAAGCAGGGCACAAGGGCGCAGGGGAGGCGGAGGCGAGCCACAACAACAAAAAAAAACATTTTTTTATTATTTTAATTATTTCATTTTTTAAATTATTTTTAAATAATAAAAAAATGAAATCGCAACACCCTATACCTGCACAAAAAGACAAAAAAATACGAATGAATAAGAGAGAAAAAAACTAGTTTTAGAAAAAAAACCAAGAAAACCTCTTGTTTTGTTGTAGAAACCTTGAAAAACTCAAGGTGATACCTGCACAAGGAACACAAATTTTTTTTTTTCCAAGAATGCTTTGTTAAGATGCGTTAGCAAGAAAGGACAGAAAAATAAGATCGAAAGGCTTGCACGAGGAACGAAAAAACAAGAGTAATTACAACTAAAAATCGAGTGAGTGCGTTTACCAGATCTCAGCTCTGATACCATGAAAGAGTTGACGGATCATATCGGAAACTGTGCACCACAAGGAAGTTGCACTCAAGTTGAATCGAAATAGCTCCAACGTAATCACAAGTAAGAATCGATCAATAACTGAATAAACTTGCATAACCGAACAAAGCTTGTTCATAAGAAAAGACAGCAGAGTGTCTTGGCATGCTCATAAATGAATAGAAAAGGGGTACATATAGGGTGTTGAGTAACCCTAGTGCATGACACATATGAAACCCTAAACCTAACCCATGTGAGATGACCCTCCAACATGAGAGGAGGACACATAGGATAACTCACACTAACAAAGATGTATCGAACAAAAATGATGGAAAAGTTTGTTCCAAAGTTTTAAATGTGGAGAAGTATATAAAAGCATTTTTGGGTGTTTTTGGAACTAGTTATGTGTGTTCATGTGGAGTGACCTAGGTGAAGTGTGATTACAGGTGTTAGAGCATTATTTAGAGTTGAAACATTTTTGCGGGTTGAGAAAAATCGAGAGGACATAAAGCAAGGTTTTTATGATTTTTAGAGGTTTTAAAGAGCTTATTGTATGAATTGTGAAGAAGTGTGAGCTGAATATTGGATCTCCATCAATTGTGGCGAAACAAATTAGAGATTCACATGTCATAAGGTGGTTTAGTTGGTGATTGATCATCTTGGGGGTTGTAACCTCCTTTTTGGAGTTGGTGCTTCGCAAAACTAGGGTTTGGTGCCTCACTAAATTTAGAAACATATCAATACAAGATTGTGTTTGGTGGGTTTTATTCCCCTTGATGGTTTACCACTAATATATTATGTTCTTATGGTGTTTCTTTTATTTCATGGTTACATGATTTATTGATGGTTTATGGTGAGCACACATTAAGAGTTGAATAAGTGGTTATTGTGATTGTATGTTTATAGTATTTTGAGTATCAGATCTGAAATATAATTTGAATTTTTTATAAGGTTTGATTCAACCCCGTCTCGATCCATTATGCTTCTAACAAAGAAGGCACAAGTTAAGGAGTATGAAGAAAATATTCATCTTCTTGAACAAATACATTGGATTTACGTCCATGAGTTATAAAATCAAGTCGAGACTTAATCTGTAAATCTAAAATTCAAGGAGGAACATTGCATCGGGTATAATAGAGAAATTTTGTCCTTAAAGGCAGAAGTAACTAAAACAAATAGTAAGGTAAGATCCTTTCATACGTTTGAGAAGAGTTCTAAGGATCTTGATTATCTATTAGATACTCAAAAGTATGCAAGTGATAGGAATGGTCTAGGATTCAAGGAAGACCAAAAGAGTGGAAAAGTGACTCAATAATATGATGTTGAAGAAGGAGGACGATGGCAATGTTGGTTCAAGTTCTAATGAAGATCAAAAGAAGAACAATTTTAGGAGATCTAATCCTATCAGGTAACCTAATATAATGAGGTATGAAAGGTCCTTTAATGGTTATTGTTATGCTTGTAATGAGTTTGGACATAGGGAAAAAGAGTGTAGAAGGTCCTCCAAGTATGAGGATTCATGGAACCATGGAAGGAGTTTTAGTTCATACCAACCAAGAGGTAAGAGTGAAGTTGTTTGCTATAACTATCATCATGTTGGTCATATTGCATGTGCAAAAAAAAAATCCATCGTCCTTAAAAGAAAAGCAAGAATTCTCGGACTCTTAGAGTACACGAGAACAAGAAGAACAAGGTATGGGACCCTAAAGCGATTCAAATAAGTCCATATAAGCATAAATAAGATGTTGGAGAAAGATATTAATGTTCATAGGTTTCTAATCGAAGAATCTCATCCCGGTAGGGTTTTTTTGGAAAAGAAAGGAATGAAAGAGAGGATGGAGAAAGATCAGATCCGAAGAAAGAAAAGAAATGAATTCCAAAGCAGAAAGGTCAGAGGGTTTATGTTTTGGGATTGGTAGTAAACAGAGCCAAACCTACTTGCATAAACGAGCAAAGCAATCTTGATGAATAAATGACAATAAGAAGTAGATCAAGCCAGAATAAACACACAGATCTAACATAAGAAAGATCTAATGCAAATAACACATGTATTCAGCACAAAGTCTAAATATTGTATTAATAATTCTTTATGTTACAAAAAGCTCAAAGTCTTTTCTCCTCACTTCTATTTTTCATCTGAAAGATATTCACTCATGCCCAATACAACAAGTATTGGGGTATTTTTATAGAAAGGAAGAGAAAAAGAAGGAAAAAAGGAGCCAACCACCTATTTACAAAGATATTTACAAAATATCTACAAGGATATACAAAATATCTCAAAGTCATGTTGACTTTTGACAACTTGATGGATGACATCATCCCATGGTGCAACATGGATGATGTCATCATTTGTGCCAACATACTCAGATATTTACAAAAAGAAAGTCGAAGAAGAGAGAGAAGAAGAAGAAGAGAAGCTATTCATCATCGTCATCCTGCGGCCGAAAGGGGTAGCCTACTTTTGCTGCTGCTCAGGTGACGAGATGTGGAATTGAGCGCGGTATTCCATGAACTTGCTGATCATGGGCCCTAGTTGATCCTGGGAAGGATCCTTGTGTCGCTCACTGATCACCTCGCAAGTCTCCCGCTCGTCTATGAGCTTCTCTGGGAGTTTGGAATATTCTTTCTCTGCTTCTATGAGGAACCCGATGAAGTCCCGACAGGCCAGCAGGTTATTGATGGACTCTGCGTCAAAAGTGACCTCGGCCCACCCTTGTGAAACGATCTCCTTGAAGATCTGGATGGTTTCATCGACTTTTCTTAAGGCGAAGGAAGGAGTAAGCAACCCTGGTGACATGTTGAGAATGATTTGTTCCATTTGGTGCATCGCGTCCAGGGCTTCTTCCTTTACCTTATCGATCTTTTCAAGGACAAATTCCAGTTGATCCATCCGGTAGTCCAGAGTGGAAATGACTTTATTGAGGGCCCTAGGATGGCCGAAGACGCGAACTTGACCAGATCTTTGGTGAAGCAGTCGAACATTTGTTGAAAGGTCTCATGCTGCAGCCTAGCATGGTCCAGCTCTTCTGATATGGGTCCTGCTAACGCTTGGAGCTCTTTATTCACCTTGTTGATGTTTAGATATAAATCAGAGAACTTGGCGATCACTCTTTCACTTTGTCTTTGAGGATTGGCTCCTCAAGCTGAAGCGCCATGCCCCCTGCTCGCCGATCTTTGCATATTCATTAATTTTATCTGGCTCGAGAGGCTCGGGAGTCTCGGCGGCGAGTTGTGGGAGGTGCCTTGCCCATCTTACGTAAGGCTTGGAGCGAGATGTTTTATTTTGCTCTTTCAATAGCCTTTTCTCTTCTTTTGTTTCTTGAAGCTTCTTGCGAGAGGGCGTCAGCTGCGAGATAGGGCCTCTCCTGAAGGCTTTCGAGAAGAAGCGTACCCATTGTGACTTGAGTCACTTGTGTATAATCTGTCGGAGACAGATCCTTTTTATCCTTGAGGGGATTGGGGTATGCGATCTCCATTACCCTCTCTCTTGAAGCACTACGAGAGAAGCGTGTGACGGGCTTTGCTTCTTTGCCCCTTTGGGCGGGATTACGGAAAAGTCCATCGGGAGCGATGGGAACTTTCCTTTTCTGTTGACTTAAGTCTTTGGGAGATCAGTGGACTTATGGGAGAAGGGCCGGAAGCGAGAGAAGGGGCAGCTGCGGTAGTAGAAGGGAAAACGTGGAGACACTTGGAGGTGGCATCGAGAGGGAGGCCGAAGAAGTGCTCACGGGAGGAAGAGATCTGCGGGGAGAGGAAGACATAGGAAGGGAAGGGAGCTCAGAGATGAGGGAAGAAATGGAGGGGGACAGGTCCGCGAGAGAAGAGAAGATGGACGAAGAAGCGGGAGGAACAGTAGAAGAAGGGGGAGAGGACACGACCAAAGGAATGGTCGCTTGAGTCACTCGAGGAGGGGAAGGAGGAGAAGAAGAAGGGACAGAAGGGACCTCGGTTGTTGTAGTAGTGGCGACATCCTGAGTGGATGGGCCTATTGGAACATCTTCTTCGCTTCTTTCTCTGGAGAAGCCAGAGTTATGACTTGTTCGGGTGCAGCGGAAGGAGGACTTTCAGGAGCTTCCTCTTGAGTGGTGTTGGATTCACCCTCTTTGCCTTTTCCTTTGCCTTTAGGCTGCTGTTTTGATCTAGGAGGTGCGTTACCCAATGGAGAGGTTGTGAAATCGACCCCGAGGTAGATGAGCCCGTTCATTCGGCACCAATGCTCTGTTCTGCGCAGAGTTTCTTTGACCCTTTCCTCAATTGTCTGAGGTGCTTTGTTTCTATCAATGCCATGCAAAAGGCCAATCGTCCCCACTGTGTTAAGATATACTTGATCTACTTCCTCCTCAGTAGTTTGGTAGCCTTTGGGGATGATGGCTACCCCGTATTGGATGATTTTTGCAAGGCCAAACGAGAATGGTCCTTCCTTCTGAGCTCCACCTCATGATATAGGTCGATGTAGATATCCTCGATCTGAGGGATGTGGATTGGATCGAGCTTAGCCCTCGGCAGACAATTCCTCGGGTCGAAGGTGGGCCTTCTTTGGGAAGTCATGTTTCAAATTGAGCAGCTCCAGCTCTGCAAACATGTCTTTTGCCTTGTGGTGAGTAAGACATGTATATCTACCCACTGTGAGGGGGAAAGGAGTTCCACCCTTCTTTCTTTTTAGGCACTTTTCATGATAAGTGATTAGCTGTCTTGACAGCTCTAGCAGAATCAATTTGGCCCAGCATACCTTGGTAGTCTAGTTGGCTCTCCCAAGAAGTTAGCTGCCCTCAGATAAGTGAATGTGGGAATTGGGTGAACAGGGCCCCCCATTTCTCAGTGGCTGCCACGATGCTCTTGGTCGTGCGACCGTAAGTCATATTTGGCCTCAACAGGCAGATGATGAAGTAGAAAAATGCATCGTTGATCTTTGTAAATTGAGGGATGCTATTTTCGGCTTGATTCTGGATAGTATTCATAAATTTTGACTTGGCCCAAACCCCACTCCGCATCGAGAATTTGGATAGTCCCTTTGGAAGCTGCAGCATAAACAACATAGGAATTCATGTAGAATCTCCCGTTGTGGGGAATTGTTTAAATTTTACGATATCGTCTTGCTTATAATTTACGCCCATTGAAGCGTTGATCGGGCACATTTTTGTTCATGGTTTCTAAATACCGCAGCATCCATTTGTGGAAATAGTGGGCGTCAGGAAGCCCAAACACCCTGCTCAGGAACGTGATGGTGTCACTGAGCTCCTCCGAAAAATCACTGCGGTGAATGATTTGTGGCCAACGGGTCACTACTTTCTTGTTCTTCAGATATACTTCATTCATCAGTTGCATGCATTGATCTTCATTGTCGTCCCAGGCTTTGATACTGATCCTCTGGTGTGCCCAAAGTGTGCGGTGATGAGGAATGCGAGTATTATCTCAAAGTGGCGGGCAGTGAGGTTGATTACGACCTCGCCCTTCTCATTTACGACACACCTTGTGTCTTTATTATAGCACCAGGGCAACCACCATCATGAATTCATTGTTACTTGGTGTTGGTAGGATTCCCCGACAAAGTGCGAGGGAGCGCTTTGCTATTAGCTTGTCCATCCATGGACTTCTTGTGACCTTCTGAGTCCTGACCCAGAATTCCTCCATATCAATATGACCCAACTCTGAGTCTCTGATGTCCAGGTCACACTCGGCCTAGGAGTCAGGCATTCTGACCCTCTGATACTTATATTTCATTTCTTCCTCTGTAAGCTTGGCCTTGCCTTTGGATTTGGTAGGTCTCTTGCTTGATGTTGACATATGTTCTTCTGAGCTTAATTGCTGATCTGCAAGAATAAGACGTGAAACCCAATTGAAGAAAGCCGTGTGTCATTTTGCTTGATTTTCCATTGAAATGCTTGACAGAAGAAAGAGTTAGCAATTTAAAGGCCTCAGGGCGCATGGCGCATGGATATTGCAGATTGCAGAGCTAAATAGGTAAGGCGCACAGGAAAAGGGTGTTGCGAGGGGAATAGGCAAGGCGCAGGCGCGAGGAAAAGGGTGTTGCGAGGTTAAATCAGCGCAAAGGGCGCATGGCGCATAGACACTGCAGGGTGCATTTTGTGTTGCGTTGTAAGGACAAGTGCGCCTGCGCCATGTGGATGCATTTTGTAAAGGCGCACGAAATCTTTCATGTTACGTGGGAGCGAGGATGCGTGGTGGCATATGGATCTTTCATGTTGCATGGAACTTGGTGCGGTGCGCGAAAGGCGCATAAGTTTGTGTAACATATATTTTCATGCGCTTAAGGAACTTAGCGCGCGCGCATGGAAAGGTTTGCACAACATGATGTTTGTTGCGATGAGGGCGCGCTGCGCCTTTTATAGTTTTGCACTTGGCGCATAGGAAAAAGCTGCATTACATGGATCTTTGGGTGCGCAAAGGGGCGAGGAATTTGATGTTGCACTCAAGTTTGATGCGCGAGGGCATGGAAGCATTTGCAGCAAGCGAGGAAGTGCGCCATGAGGCGCAACTTTTTCATGATGTAGAGAGGGGAATGCGCGCCATTGGCGATGGCTGCTCTTTGTGTATATGTTGGGTGACAGATGCGCAAGGCTGGTGCTGATTTTTGATGTTGCATGGTGTGCCAATGCGCGAAAAAAAATACGAGTTTTTTTTTTTTTAGGTTTGATCTTCTTGAGAGGGTTTCACATATGGCTTAAGCTCTCTTTTGCAAGTTCATTTGGGTGATGAAAGGCTTTAAACAAAAGGGTTTTCAAGTCATTTTTCGGGAGACGAGCTTCCTCTACCAGAGAGATCTGGAAAGAGGAGGAAATGTGGAAAAAAGCAGAGGGGGAAAAAAAATTCATGATTTTATTCTTTTTTTCCAAAATCAATCCTACCCAAAAAACCAAAAACCACAAAAACAAAACACATGAAAGAAAGAGGACCTCTTACCGGATATAAGCGATGAAAAAGCGTGAGAAGCGGGTCCACAAGCGTGATTGAAAGAAAGCAGCAGGCGGAGGTGTTGTGAGCTCGAGAAAATAATGAAAATATCACGTGATTGCTGCATTGGTGACAATGGCAGTATGAGACGCGCCTATATATAGGTGAGGAAGTAATAAATGCGCCACCAACTTTTTAAAGGGCGCACCAAATGAGCTGTCGACATGAGAAAACATGCGCCCTTTGGCGCACCGAAAGACTTGTCAACATGAAGATATGTGTGCCTATGGCGCTGAGAAGTGTGTGTCTTGAGAGGAAATATGTGTGCCTTTGGCGCACGCAAAAAAAGGCGCAACAAAAGATATGTTCATGAGAGGAAGGCGCATGCGCCTTGGCGCACGAGGAAGCCTCAACATAGAGAGGCGCACCAAAATGCTGTTGACACAAGAAAGCATGCGCCAAAGGTTTTAAAGGGGGCGCATCAAAAGTTGATGTTGCATAGTCATTCTATGCGCCGGCAAAAAGACCAAAAATGACTAAGTTCGGAAAACCAGATTTCCCGGGAAGGGATTTTGCAACGTTCGAACGCGAGGGTCCTAACGAGGGATCGGAACAAAATTTTGGTATGGTTATCTGTAAAATTGCCCTTGCCAATTTTACGGGATAACAAGCTGGCTCTTTCTGGGGACTATCCCTGAGTAAACTCAGGGGTAGAGAATCCCAGATCTCATGTGCCTATCCATTGGGCTGGAGAGTCAAAAACAAGAGGGTGGCCGGAGGGAGAACAAAAGGAACACACAACAAGCGAGAAAGCAAACACACGACAAAAAAAAAACACACAACTAAAGAAAAGCATACTGTACAAAGAAGAGAGCAAGCTCTACTTCTGAAGATTTTCAGATCTTTGCCCGTTGTAGGGAAGCGGGAGTTCGGTTCCATCCAGATATGAGAGATAGAAACTATTCTCTCCGTTGAGCTGCTTGATCTTGAAAGGTCCTCTCCATAGGGAATCAAACTTTCCGTGCATGCCTTTTGGCTCTCTTCGCTTGTCCCATAGAAGGACGAGGTCCCCACTGGAAATTTCTTTGCTTAGCTTTTTTATCGAACAGTCTCTTGACTTGATTCTGATGTTCGGTGATCCTGTCGACCACTCTTACTCTCTTTTCTTCGAGTTCTGTCAGATACATGATCCTCTTTTCAAGAGAATTTTGGAAAGTTTCATCTTCGATAGCTCGTGCCAAGTGCAGAGCAGGGATTTCAGTAGAAATGGGAAGCTCGGCATCAGTGCCATATAACACTTGAAAAGGTGACATACCGAGAGACCTCTTGGGAGTAATGCGATCTACCCACAAAGCGTCGTATAAGGACTTGTGCCACATTCGTTGATTCTCATCCACTAGTTTTCGTATGATGGTCACCAAGTTCTTCTTATTCTTGGATTTGCACGACCATTCCCCGAGGGTAATAATCGAGGCGTGAGCCAAAGTTATCCCATATTCATAGCAAAAACTAATAACTTCTCGTGAGGAGAAGTTAGAAGCATTATCAAGCAACAATCTTGTTGGGGCGCCAAACGACAATGATATTTTCTTTGATGAAAGCTGCAAACAACCTCGAAGTGGCATGTTTGACGGTATGGCTTCCACCCACTTGGTGAAGTAATCCATTCTTTGTAAGGACATAACTATGTCGGCACTCGATTGGGGATTGAGTGCACGATAAAATCAATTCCCCCTTTGCTGAATGGTTCGTTGACAACAACCGGCTGAGGGAAAAGCAGCCATCTTGGGCTTGCTGAGCGAAGCTGCAGTGAGGTTCACACTTTGCTACCAGTAGTTGTATCTTGGAAAAGCGTCGGCCAATAGTACCTAGCTCGGATGATCTTGTGTGCCATCACGGAAGAGGAAAAATGGCCTCCACAGGCTGAATTATGAAAACTTTCAAGTAACTTCACCTGTTGTGGCTTGTCGACACATCAAGAAGACACCATCTATCCGCGTTTGTATAAACCGTCATCCCGAGATGACATATTTGGCTGCTCACGAGCTTTATAGTGCGCTTCTCCTTTGCAGTTAGGTGAGCTGGGCATTCGCCGTAGGTGAGGAAGAAAGCAATATCGGAATACCACTCATCGTTGGTTGTGACAAATAGGACGAGAGGCGAGAGAATGGGCTTTTCTCAGGCCGGCTTTGTGCTTCATGGTGCAATCATCCTTTTCCTCAGGGTTTTCTGAATCTTTGTTTTCAGCCATAAGCTGACATAGGCCCTTGCCTCTTACCAGCTTGGTTGGTTTTATATCCAGTCGTACTCTGGACCTTTGCAATCAATTCCTCATGCAAGCTTCCTAACTCTGTTGAGTTAGAATTGATTTGACTGCCGTGTCAGGGACCAGCACCACCGTATGAGAGTTTAAAATGTAATACCTGAAATTTTTTACTGCTTTGACAACGGCGAAGGCATGCTTTTCCAATTGAGACATTTTTAGTTCGTGAGGCTTGAGGGGAGAGCTCATGAACGCAATCGGAGATTCAACATTCTCGAATTCTTTTGCATCAAGATGGCAGACACAGTATGCTCAGATGCATAACTATACATGATAAAGTCCTTGGAGAAATCGGGACATACCAGGACTGGTGCGTGAGCAACGGAAGCTTTTATTTCTTCAAACGACCTTTTTCCTTCCTCGCTCCACCGGAAAGTTGGTGACCCCTTCATCATGTCCAATATATGACGAGTCTTCTCAGCAAAGTCGGGAACAAAACGCCTGAGAAAGTTCACCTTTCCGAAGAAAGAATGAATGCCAGTCTTACTTGTAGGCAGAGTAAGGCTCTGAATAGCCTTGACTCTTTCGGCATCTATCTTCGTTCCTTCTTTGCTAACAACGTGCCCTATGACTTTCCTTAGTGACTCCAAAAAAGACTTTTTGGGTTTAGGGAAATCCCATGTTCTCGGCATCTGGCCAATACTTGCTCTAGGTGATCACAATGATTACTTCGTTGTTTAGAGAACACAGTCAAGTCATCCAGATAAACGACAATGACTTTCCCCATCATACCTTTGAATGCCAGGTCCATGGCCCGCTGAAAAGTGGCGCCAGCATTGGTTAGGCAAGCATCTGCTTATAGGCAAATGTACCCCAGGGAGTAGTGAATGTTGTTTTAAATTGATCTTCAGGTGAAACTTCAATCTGATTGTAGCCTGAAAAACCATCAAGCATGGACAACATTTCCGATCCAGTGACTGCTTGTAGAACTTGATCCATTATAGGAAGGGGGTAGTTGTCTTTCAAGGAAGCCTGATTCAAAGGTTTGAAAATCTACGCATATGCGTATTTCACCATTCTTCTTGCGCACTGGCACAATATTTGCTACCCAAGTACTGTGATGGATAGGAAAAATGATTCTCGCATCCAGCATTTTCTGAATTTCAGCCTGGATAGTACCTGAGATCTTAGGATTATAATGCCTCTGCTTCTGGCGAAAGGCTTTAACGTCTTCTTTCAACGGGATGTCATGCTGGACGTCCTTTGGCTTAAAAGACTTTAGATCGGCGTAGGACCATGCCAATACATCCATGTATTTCTTCAGCAGTTTGACAAACTTCGCTTCTCTTCAGGCGTGCAACATTTTCCAATGTTCACAAACTGCGGGTGTTCTACCGAACCTAAATTGACCGGTTCGGTTTCTGGGGATGAGTCAGGATCATCTCGCCTCTTCTTTTTCACAAAACGATCATGCCTGTCGAACAACCGTTCCAGAGAAACCAGGCCCTTTGGAATTTTATTTCCTTTGAGCTGACATATGCCGTCGTTCCCTTTGATTCATTGTCTTGATTGGTGACTGATTCACGACAAGTGGAAGTAGATCCTTCAAAGTGCAATTCTTTAAAATTTTCCGCCTTCTCTAGAAAGGCAATGAGTTGATTATCATCGTTGAACACTTGCCAATGCTGAGAATTATCTGGCACGCTTGGGCGGAAAACCACCTCAATGGTGTATTTGTTTGTTTTCAAACCTGGGTGAGGGAGCATGAGGGATGTTGAAATGGCCAATGAATCAGCCATGTCATTTTGAGCTCTTGGAATGGATTCAATTGAAAAAGCATCAAACTCTTCAATGTTGTCCCATACTGCATTACGGTAGTGCCTGAGCCTCTCATTCTTCACTTGATATATCCTAACTTGATTCACGACTAGCTCTGCATCACCTTGTACTCTCAGATTTTTGATCCCTCTCTCTCTTGCTGCCTGCATGCCGAGTAACAAAGATTCATACTCAGCAGTGTTATTCGTATTAAAAAACTGCAACTTGAAAGAGAGAGGAATAATCTCCTCTTCGGGAGATATTAGCACGGCTCCGGCGCCACATCCACTGGTTGCGCAGCTGCCATCAAACTGCAAAGTCCAGATCTTATTAAGATCTTCTTCTTGAGCGAGAACAACCATTTTGTCAGACTCGGTAGACAAGAAATAGTTCCCCATCCCTGATGATTCGAAAAGAATTTGAGCTTTGGGGTCCTCAGAGCTAGTAACCAAGTACTTCTTTTGTGATTCTGGCTCCAAAGTCTGCATTACACCTTTGACGGGGATTCTAGCCTTAGACCAGTCCATATGAATTTCCCCACCAACTTCGCTGCAAAAACTTCTTCCCAGCAAAATTCCGTAGGCTGCTGGAATGTCGGCAACGAGGACGGTCATCTTTACTCTTCTTCTTCTGGGAACGCCGCAAATGCAAATTGTGCGTCTTTGATTTGACCAATCAACGGAACTGCTTGGTTTCGAGGAATAACATCGCCAAAAGGCTTGGTAAGGGTGAGGCCCAAAGCATGGGTGACTTTTGCCGGCATGACGTTATCGAAGCTCCGAATCAATTATGCAGTTACTCAATTTGTGACCATTGATTAGGAGGGAGAGATAGAAAGGCTCTATCTTGCCTGATGCAGATGTTGAAGCAACATTTATGTGGGATTCAGGAGGAGTGGAAAGGATTCCTTTTGGGGAAACCTGATTAGATATAATAGCTTGACTTTGAATATACTTAGTCAATCTTACAAGTTGTTCGGGATTTGACTGAAGGTACTCGGCTTCAGACATTTGGATCTTGGTCTTTTTAGCATGATCTATGATATCAAATGCGGCCAAGGGTTGCGTTGGTGAAGGAATGAGTCCCTCACTTCGTGATGGTGGAGTAGGATTACTGGTCTTGATAGGAATATGAGAGGGCTGATTTGGAGGAGAGATGGGGGGAAAAGATTTCCTTGTAAAAGACTTAACAGGGAGTTGAGTAGGAAGAGGATTACCTCTTTTAGCAATGGTTGGAGGCACGTTTGACGGCCTTCTCCTTCTGCACATGGGCAGCGACCTCTGCTTCTTTTCCTTGCGAGCGGGTAAAAACAACATATGATTGTCCGCTTGCATAGCCCTAGGTACCCTCTTCTTCATCAGATTCTTCCTCATCAAATTCCATATACCCGATAGTAGAGTCGCCAGTCGGCTCACCGACGTCTTGATCATCTTCGCCTTGAGACGAAGGTTCTTCATAATCTTGTTCCTCTTCTTCGATTTCGGCTAGAGCGTTGACCGGAGGAGCCTCAAGCGCCAACCGCGGAGCAGTTGCGGGTAAGCGCGGCCTTTGAGGAACATTGTTGGAAACGAAGTTCCTCCGTGGAATATCCCGGTATGAGGAACTGGGAGAAGCTTGGGCCAACTGCTTCTTTAATGCAAGTAAGTCGTTCGCCATCTTTTGAAAAACCGGATCAGACGAAGTAGTGGGAGAAGGGTCGAAGATTTAGGCTTGGATGATTCCTTTTTCAATTCGCCAGATATTATCAAATTATCTTCTATTCGAATGGCAGCGGCCTAGGTGAGAATCAAGGTAGCCACTTGCTCTTGAAGGAGCAAGAAACTAACTTTCGAGCTCATAGCGTTCACGAAGAAACACTTCTGATTTTTCGGTGTTGGAAGCATGGCAACAGGGACACGGTTGATTAATGCATTGAACCTGGCGATAAAATCACGCATGGTCTCATTGGCCTCCTTCTTCAGGTGAGTGATCTGTGATAATAATGCAAATGCATCTTCTGAAGGCTTGTACCTGTCTTCAAAAGCATCCTGCAAGGTGGCCCAACTGGTAATAGATCGTCCGGCGGCAAATCTTTGAAACCATTAAGTTGAGGTCCTTGTAGAGTTTCCAGAAAAAGGTGAACCGACACATCTTCGTGAGTTACATCCAAGATACTGCATGACATGATGAATGCAAGATATGTGTGAATCCGTGCTTTGGTTTCGCTCCCGTCGAATTTGGGAAAATTCTTTCGGTTTCCGTGAGGAGCGCGTGAAGCGAGGATGTGGTAATGCGAGAGGACCCATAGCATTTCCCCATGGCACCACCATTGGACAAGCTGGGAAAAGAACAGCGGGTGGGAGTGCGGTTCCATTTGAGCAATAAAAAGCACTTGCTGAAAGGGATGTAGAGGCTCCTTGTGAAAACCGGCTCTTCCGTGGGGGTGAGGCGCTTCTGGTTGACCGATCAGCTGAACTTAGTGATGAAAAGCGCGCTGGTGCTACACTGAAATTGTGCCTTTGAAGCCGATCGAAAGTAGGATCGACTTCTCCACGAGCTCACCTGCCACGCGTAAATGGCTCACCTGCCAGCGTACCTTCCAGATCTGGAATGTTGTGGTGCAGATTTAAAATTTATTTTTGGTTGTACTTGCTGATTTTCTGGCTTTTCTGACAAAAACCAGCAGCATGTACTTTTCTAAATATTTAAAAACTATCCTCTTCTAAAAACCGATTGCGGTTAATGACAAATAACAGCGAGGATAAAATGATAGTGAAGATTAGCAAGCTGATTTTCGGATCTAAATTTGACTTTTTCAAAGAGTTTGAAATTTTTGGTAAACAGTCAAAAACTTCAGATCTACGGAAAAATACGAGTTTTATAAAAACTCAGTGAACTAAAGATCTTCAACTAGGCCAGATCTATGGATCTCAGAAGAAAATTTTCAATTGGGCACTTTTGCAAAATTTTGGATTTTTGACAAAAAGTTAAAGTTTGCAAATAGATAGTGATTTTCTGATTTTTCCTGATTTTCTATCCTACCACTATCATAGATCTGATAGATCATTCGTTTCCCAGTAGAGTCGCCAAAAGTGTTGGTCGAAAATCATCGCAGGCGAGATCTATGGATAGCACGAGCCAACGGTGTGCGGGGCATAGCCCCTCTTTGAGTCGAGCAAAAAGTGGCCCGGTTTATTGCTATTCTACCGGCGGGAATGCATGTGCAAGTCTCACAATATTCTGCCTTGGGGGTTTGGGATCTCATCCCGGTAGGGTGTTTCCAGCTGCGAAAGAAAGGAATGAAAGAGAGGATGAAGAAAGATCAGATCGAAGAAGAAAAGAAATGAATTCCAAAGCGAGAAAGGTCAGAGGGTTTATGTTTTGGGATTGGTAGTAAACAGAGCCAAACCTACTTGCATAAGCGAAGCAAAGCAATCTTGATGAATAAATGACAATAAAACAGAAGTAGATCACAGAATAAACACGAGATCTAACGTAAGAAAGATCTAATGCAAATAACACATGTATTCAGCACAAAGTCTAAATATTGTATTAATAATTTTCTATTACAAAAAGCTCAAAGTCTTTTCTCCTCACTTCTATTTTTCATCTGAAAGATATTCACTCATGCCCAATACAACAAGTATTGGGGTATTTATAGAAGAAGGAGAGAAAAGAAGGCAAAAAGGAGCCAACCACCTATTTACAAAGATATTTACAAAATATCTACAAGGATATACAAAATATCTCAAAGTCATGTTGACTTTTGACAACTTGATGGATGACATCATCCCATGGTGCAACATGGATGATGTCATCATTTGTGCCAACATACTTAGATATTTACAAAAGAAAGTCGAAGAAGAGAGAGAAGAAGAAGAAAGAGAAGCTATTCATCATCGTCATCCTGCGGCCGAAAGGGGGTAGCCTGCTTTTGCTGCTGCTCAGGTGACGAGATGTGGAATTGAGCGCGGTATTCCATGAACTTGCTGATCATGGGCCCTAGTTGATCCTGGGAAGGATCCTTGTGTCGCTCACTGATCACCTCGCAAGTCTCCCGCTCATCTATGAGCTTCTCTGGGAGTTTGGAATATTCTTTCTCCGCTTTATGAGGAACCCGATGAAGTCGACAGAGCAGCGGCGGGTTATTGATGGACTCTGCGTCAAAAGTGACCTCTGGCCCCAGCCCTTGTGAAACGATCTCCTTGAAGATCTGGATGGTTTCATCAACTTTTCTTAAGGCGAAGGAAGGAGTAAGCAACCCTGGAGACATGTTGAGAACGATTTGTTCCATTTGGTGCATCGCGTCCAGGGCTTCTTCCTTTACCTTATCGATCTTTTCAAGGACAAATTCCAGTTGATCCATCCGGTAGTCCAGGGTGGAAATGACTTTATTGAGGGCCCTGGGATGCCGAAGATGCCGAACTTGACCAGATCTTTGACTGAACAGTCGAACATTTGTTGAAAGGTCTCATGCTGCAGCCTAGCATGGTCCAGCTCTTCCGATATGGGTCCTGCTAACGCTTGGAGCTCTTTATTCACCTTGTTGATGTTCAGATATAAATCAGAGAACTTGGCGATCACTCTTTCACTGTCCTTGAGGATTTGGCTCCTCAAGTGAAAACTGCCATGCCCTGCTCGCCGATCTTTGCATATTCATTAATTTTATCCTAGCTCAGAGGCTCAGGAGTCTCGGCGGCAGTTGTGGGAGGTGCACTGCCCATCTTCTGTAAGGCTTGGAGCAAGATGTTTATTTTGCTCTTTCAATAGCCTTTTCTCTTCTTTTGTTTCTTGAAGCTTCTTGCAGAGGGCGTCAACTGCAGATAGGGCCTCTCCCTGAAGGCTTTCAGAAGACGTACCCATTGTGACTTGAGTCACTGTATAATCTGTCGGAGACAGATCCTTTTTATCCTTGAGGGGATTGGGGTATGCGATCTCCATTACCCTCTCTCCCGAAGCACTCTGAGAGAAGCGTGTGACGGGCTTCTGCTTCTTTGCCCCTTTGGACGGGATTACGGAAAAGTCCATCGGAGCGATGGGAACTTTCCTTTTCTGCTGACTTAAGTGCTGGGAGATCCAGGCTGGACTTATGGGAGAAGGGCCGGAAACAGAGAAGGGGGCAGCTGCAGTAGTAGAAGGGAAAAACGTGGAGACACTTGGAGGCGGCATCGAGAGGGAGGCCGAAGAAGTGCTCACGGGAGGAAGAGATACTGCAGGAGAGGAAGACATAGGAAGGGAAGGGAGCTCAGAGATGAGGGAAGAAATGGAGGGGGACAGGTCCGCGAGAGAAGAGAAGATGGACGAAGAAGCGGGAGGAACAGTAGAAGAAGGGGGAGAGGACACGACCAAAGGAATGGTCGCTTGAGTCACTCGAGGAGGGGAAGGAGGAGAAGAAGAAGGGACAGAAGGGACCTCGGTTGTTGCAGCAGTGGCGACATCCTGAGTGGATGGGCCTATTGGAACATCTTCTTCCGTTCCTTTCTCTGGAGAAGCCAGAGTTATGACCTGTTCGGGTGCAGCGGAAGGAGGACTTTCAGGAGCTTCCTCTTGAGTGGTGCTGGATTCACCCTCTTTGCCTTTTCCTTTGCCTTTAGGCTGCTGTTTTGATCTAGGAGGTGCGTTACCCAATGGAGAGGTTGTGAAATCGACCCGAGGTAGATGAGTCCGTTCATTCGGCACCAATGCTCTTTTTCTGAGAGTTTCTTTGACCCTTTCCTCAATTATTACGAGGTGCTTTGTTTCTATCAATCGCCATGCAAAGGCCAATCATCCCCACTGTGTTAAGATATACTTGATCTACTTCCTCCTCAGTAGTTTGGAAGCCTTTGGGGATGATGGCTACCCCGTATTGGATGATTTCTGCAATGCCAAACGAGAATGGTCCTTCCTCCTGAGCTCCACCTCATGATATAGGTCGATGTAGATATCCTCGATCTGAGGGATGTGGATTGGATCGAGCTTAGCCCTCGGCAGACAATTCCTCGGGTCGAAGGTGGGTCTTGCTGGGAAGTCATGTTTCAAATTGAGAAGCTCCAGCTCTGCAAACATGTCTTTTGCCTTGTGGTGAGTAAGACATGTATATCTACCCACTGTGAGGGGGAAAGGAGTTCCACCCTTCTTTCTTTTTAGGCACTTTTCATGATAAGTGATTAGATGTCTTGACAGCTCTAGCAGAATCAATTTGGGCCCAGCATACCTTGGCAGTCTAGTTGGCTCTCCCAAGAAGTTAGCTGCCCTCAGATAAGTGAATGTGGGGAATTGGGTGAACAGGGCCCCCCAATTTTCAGTGGTTGCCACGATGCTCTTGGTCGTGCGACCGTAAGTCATATTTGGCCTTAACAGGTAGATGATGAAGTAGAAAAATGCATCGTTGATCTTTGTAAATTGAGGGATGCTATTTTCCAGTTTCAATTCTGGATAGTATTCATAGATTCTAACTTGGGGCCAAACCCCACTCCGCATCAGAGCTGGATAGTCCCTTTCAGAAGCTGCAGCATAAACAACATAGGAATTCATGTAGAATCTCCCCGTTGTGGGGAATTGTTGCAGTTGTTCTGATATCGTGCTGCTTATAATTTCTGCCCATTCGAAGCGTTGATCAGGCACATTTTTGTTCATGGTTTCTAAATATCGCAGCATCCATTTGTGGAAATAGTGGGCGTCAGGAAGCCCAAAGACCCTGCTCAGGAACGTGATGGTGTCACTGAGCTCCTCGAAAAATCACTGCGGTGAATGATTTGTGGCCAACGGGTCACTACTTTCTTGTTCTTCAGATAGACTTCATTCATCAGTTGCATGCACTGATCTTCATGGTCGTCCCAGGCTTTGATACAATCCTCTCGGCTGATGGCCACAAAGTGCCGGTGATGAGGAATGCCGAGTATTATCTCGAAGTGGCGGGCAGTGAGGTTGATTATGACCTCGCCCTTCTCATTTATGACACACCTTGTGTCTTTATTATAGCACCGGGAAACCACCATCATGAATTCATTGTTAACGGCGCTGACTGGGATTCCCCCAGCAAAGTGCAGGGCACTGCCTATTAGCTTGTCCATCCATGGACTTCTTGTGACCTTCTGAGTCCTGACCCAGAATTCCTCCATATCAATATGACCCAACTCTGAGTCTCTGATGTCCAGGTCACACTCGGCCTGGGAGTCGGGCATTCTGACCCTCTGATACTTATATTTCATTTCTTCCTCTGTAAGCTTGGCCTTGCCTTTGGATTTGGTAGGTCTCTTGCTTGATGTTGACATATGTTCTTCTGAGCTTAATTGCTGATCTGCAAGAATAAGACGTGAAACCCAATTGAAGAAAGCCGTGTCAGCTGTTTGATTTTCCATTGAAAGCCTTGACAGAAGAAAGAGTTAGCAATTTAAAGGCCTCGGGGCGCATGGCGCATGGATATTGCAGATTACAGAGCTAAATAGGTAAGGCGCATAGGAAAAGGGTGTTGCAAGGGTTAAATCAGCGCCAAAGGGTGCATGGCGCATAGACACTGCATGATGCATTTTTGTGCTTTGTAAGGACAAGTGGCGCCATGGAAATACATGAAATTTATGTTACACGGGAACAGGATGCGCCCGTGGCGCATGACTCTTTCATGTTGCATGGAACTTCGGTGCGCCAAAGGCGCATATAGAGTTTGTGTAACATATGCTTTTGGCGCGCTTAAGGGAACTTGGCGCGGCGCATGAAAGGTTTGCACAACATGATGTTGTTGCGATGAGGGACGCGCCTGCGCCTTTTATAGTTTTGCACTTGGCGCATAGGAAAAGACTGTTACATGGGCGTTGGGTGCGCCAAAGGGCACAAGAATCTGTGATGTTGCACTCAAGTTTGATGTGCCAAGAGGCGCATGGGAAGCATTTGCAGCAAGCGAGGAAGTGCGCCATGAGGGCGCAACTTTTCATGATGTAGCAGGTAGGGAATGCGCGCCATTGGCGTGGCTGCTCTTTGTGTAACAGGGGCGACAGATGCGCCAAGGGCGCAACTATTTTTGATGTTGCATGGTGTGCCAATGCGCCAAAGGAAAATATAGTTTTTCTTTTTTTTTAGGTTTGATTCTTCAGAGGGTTTCCACATATGGCTAAACTCTCTTTTTGCAAGTTTCATTGGGTGATAGAAATGGCTTTAAACCAAAAGGGGTTTCAAGCTATCATTTTAGGACAGAGCTTCCTCTACCAGCAGATCTGGAAAGAGGAGGAGGAAATGTGGAAAGACAAGCAGGGGGGAAGCAAATTCATGATTTATTCTTCTTTTTTACAAAAATCAATTCTACTCTCAAACAGTCAAAGACCACAAAAAACAAACGCACGAAAGAAAGAAGGCCACTTACCCGGATATAAACGATGAAAAAGCGTGAGAACGGGTCCACAACGTGATCGAAAGTGACAAGGTAGGTGCGCTGACAAGGTCAGAGAAAATAATGAAAATAGTCACGTGATTGCTCTGGTGACAATGACAGCGCAGACGCGCCTATATATAGGCGAGGCAGTAATAAATGCGCCACCAACTTTTAAAGGGGCGCACCAAATGAGCTGTCGACATGAGAAAACATGCGCCCTTTGGCGCACCGAAAGACTTGTCAACATGAAGATATGTGCGCCTATGGCGCACCGGAAGTGGTGTTGACAGAAGGATATGTGCGCCTTTGGCGCACCAAAAAGAGGCGCAACAAAAGTTCTGTTGACAGGAAGGCGCATGCGCCTTGGCGCACGCAGGAAAGCCTCAACATAGAGAGGCACACAAAAATGCCTGCTAACACAAGAAAGCATGCGCCAAAGGGTTTCAAGAATCAATATCATGTTTATTATGCAAGATCCGATTCTGTGTAAGTCAATAACCAATATCTAACCACAAATATCCATTGTATTAATCACTGTAAAACACAGAAGTTGAATACATACATAAAAGTATCACCATAAGTCATGTGCGCTCATAAACCAACAACATAACTCTACTACAACATGGAACTACTAAAACCATGCAAATCAACACACATATATATATATATATATATATATATATATATATAGGGGTGTGGACTTTCCCTTCATCGCCTAAGAATCCTCAAAATAGGATGCATGATAATAATATTGATGTGTCACTTACACAAATAACAAGGTATCATGCAAGATCTTGAACAATACATCTCGTATAGATAAATTCACTTCCAATCCTATTTTTATCCCAAAATATTGCATTTCATTTGATATTTCACTTGTCCCAAAATAGCCTTGCATAGCCTCCAAGTCTTCATGCTCTAGTTTGAACTGCTAGTTCCTTGCTCTACAAAAATAGACTCTTCCTACATGGAATCTTCCCTTGTGTGGTGCCCACTCCATCTCTATATTTAGCATCTTGCCCAAAATTGACTAAGTCCTCAGCTCTCCGAAGAAATCCTTGAGCACGCTTTTTTGTTCTCTACGCACGTGAATATTGTCATTCATGCACATGTTTCACCATCTTATCTCCTACGCGGGTTTCCTCTGGAGGTCTTGCATGCACATGTTCCAATACTTAGCTATTTTACAAGGCCCAACAATGTTGTATATATGATTGTATCATCTTAAGGTCTAAATCAAGAATGATTGAATGTTGAATACATATTGCAAAGATTTTTTTGGTCTATTTAGTAATATTTCATTATAAAAGGCTTCAAGAAGTAGTGTGTGGGTTCGCACTTAGTCGCAGATTGAAGAAGTGCAATATTTTTTTGGCATAAGATTATGTTGTGGATCTTATGGATATTGGTCTAATAAGACCAATATGACCTTATGTTATATGATTAATATGAATATATAATAGGGGTATAGGTGAGATGGATAGATTATGATTAGGAATGTGATATTGAAATCAATATGAGAGGTATCTCATAATGGAGCCTTGAATTTGTTAGCATGAAGATAATAGGTGTTTGAGTAAAAATTGGACATGCAAGATGTCATCAAGAATTATCGAGTGATTTAAATTCTCAAGTGGATCTAAGAGGAATACATGGTATTAGGGGGAGCTTGTGGCCTCTATGAGTTGAAGTTCAAGGCATCCAATTTTCTTATGGTTTGATTTCCTCATAAGATATGATTTTATAAATTTTAGATCAAGAGAAGTATGAAATGGATTTATCTAGTACAGTCATGGAATTATATATCATCAAGAAGGTCCTTGGATATTTATATGAGTATGTAGTATAGATGTTTTAAGTATTAGGTGAGGTCACAACTAAGGAGGATTTGTGAAGGTGAGTTACCTTGGAATGTCATCAAGATAACATATATATGGTATCAAAAGGAAAAATAATGTAAGAAAGGATTCATGACAGTAGTGTCTAGGTATGAAGGGGATCGATTAGTGATTCATGAGGTAATTAGGTGTATGAAATGTGTCAAAAATTTAGGGGAGGCTATGTAGGTGCTTATACCTCCATGAGTAGGCTAGAAATGCTTAGTTGGTATGCGCAGGTCTTGAAAATAGGTATGAAGACTTTTTCTATATTTTTGGAGTTCTTGTCACATGATGAAATGTATGATTCATGGGGATTCATCCAGTGTGTTCTCATCTCATTTTAATGTATGAATATTTGTGTCAAGAAGTCTTGAAAACCATGATGATTAGTTCGCAGTTTGAGGATGCTACGAGCACGATAAGTGTCATTGAAAGGTAATAAAGGTTATTCATTATTCCTAACACTTGGTTGTTGTATATGTTATGTGGTGTTTGATTAAGGTTTGAGTAATTTTTAGAAGGCATGTATTTGTTGAGGGGGATGTGTTGATCTAAAAGAATGAAAAAAAGAAGAAAAAGGTGTAATGGACCTTGCTTGATTTGGTTGATGTTTCCAACCAAAATGTGAGCATAATATGATGTCAAAAGTGGAGGTGTAAGTTGTTATAAGTACGTTTCTTTATCATTAATGTTAAAATTTGGAGAATGAGATGATGGCACATGTGAGTGTATTAGGAGGATAATGAACTGATGTCACATGCTAGTAATTTAGGAGGAGAATGAGCGGTTTGTGTTTTTCATCAATGAAAAAGGGGGATATTATTGGCATTGTGTTGTCATTGATGTCAAAGTGTGATGTTGTCATTAATGTCTTAAGTTTTATTGATGTCAAATGGAGTAAGAAGCATGAAGTTTGATTGGTAGTGTCTTTTTAAGTCGAATTACTTGGTGGTTTTGTATGTTTTCTTAAGGTGTCTTGATTGAGTATGATGGCTTATAGGAGTGTTATAGTGACTTGTAGAGATAGATGGATGTTGTAGTAATGTCATGAAGCATGTTTAATGTCGTCAAAGATGTGAAAGTATGTCAATGTAAGAATTAATGGTGCAAGCATAGTCAAGATGCTTGGTTTGAAGGCATAATTAGTAGGATGAGGTATGTCATGATGGATTACATGTATGAATGAGTTGGTTATGCATGATGAGAGAATGTGGATCATGTGCATGAGTTGTTAAAACACTCACAAGTGTATGAGATTTCTAATTCATGGTTTGGACATGGTTTCTAGGTCTAGACTAGACCTATTCTTAAGCCCTAAATGACCTAATGAGGTGGACATGTCTTATTTCAGCATAGTGACGCAAATGTGGGAATTGGAAAAGGTAAAGTTGGTCATCTTCCAAATCAAGCATTCAACTTGGGTTTCAAACTTAGTGCCCATGAGGAAAATAAATGGAGAAATTAGATTATTGTGTGGACTTTCATGATCTAAAAAGAGCATCACTTAAGGATCATTATCCACTTCCATCAATGGAACAGATCTTGCAGGTTGTACGGCTCTGAAAGGTTTTCATTTCTAGATGGATACTCAGGCTATAATTAGATAATGGTGAAAGAGGAAGATCAGTACAAAATGACCTTCACCACAAAATGGGGCACATATGCTTGCAAGATGATGCCATTTGGATTGTCCAATGTTGAAGCAACATTTAAATGAGCTATGGATATGGCGTTTAAGGGCTTGATCAACAAGATGGTGCTTGGTAAATATAGATGACATCACTATCTTATCAAAGAATGAAGCGAGACCACCTCTTTCACATCAAGAAAGTATTTCAAAGGTGTAGAAGATTCGGAGTGTCATTGAATCCAAGGAAATGTGTATTTCGGCACATGAGGGAAACTTGTTGGGACACATTGTCTCAAGATAAGGGTTGAAAATTGACCCTGAAAGAGTTGAAGCCATTAGAACACTACCATTACCACATCACAAGAAATCCCTCCAAAGCTTCTTAGGAAGGATAAACTTTGTCCGCAGATTTGTGCTTGATTTTTCCACTCTTGTGAAGCCTTTAATGATGATGCTAAAGAAGAGTCTTGCATTGAAATGGATAATAGAAGGAAAAGAGAGTTTTGAGGCCATCAAACTTGCAATATCATAGGCCCCAACTCTTATTAACCCAAACTTTTCAAAGGACTTCATGTTGTATGCTTTTGGAGGGTTAGACACAATCTTAGCTATCTTGGTCAACCTAACAAGGAAGGTTCAGAACAACCCATAGATTCTTCATCAGAGCTTGGAAGATTATGAAGTAAATTATTCTTTCATTAAAAATCATGTCCTTGCTATCATTAGGAGTTTGAAGAAGTTCAGACACTTGGTCTCGAACAACAAGATTCAACTACTAGTGTCTCATGTTGGTGTCAAGGATTTTATCCTAAAAAATATTTGAATGAGAAGAGAGCAGGTTGGATCACTCGTGTAATGGAGTATGATATTGAAATAAAAGTGACCAAGCTGGTTTGTGGAAAGGTCTGTGTGATTAGCTCGCTTCCAAGCAAAAAACTGAGTCAAAAGGAGAAGAAGAGGTTGTCTATTAACGAAGATGATCCAGAGCATCTAGCTAATGATACACCCATTCCATGTTGGACTCAAGCCTTGGTGCATTATCTCCAAATAGGTTGTGCCCTCTAGAATGGAACAAAGAAAAAAGGAGATACTTCAAATTACAAGCCATCCCATATGTGCTTATTGGTGGTGTCTTGTTCAAGAAGGACATCAATAGTGTTCTATTAAGGTGCATTGGGACAAGCCAAATTGAGAGGGTGTTACATGAGTTCCATGATGGAGAATCTAGAGGTGAATTTTCTCCATAGGTAATAATGCTCAAAATTATGAGGGATGGTTAGTATTGGCCTATGATGTTTAGGGATTTCTACTCATGGATCAAGAAGTGCAAGAAGTGTGCATTCTTCAAGGGAAGGAAAGGTTAGCAACCCTGCCTCTTCGCCCAATTTTGATAAATCAGCCATTCATGCAATGGGGATTGGACTTCATTGGAGTGATTAACCCAAATTTAAGCCATGGCCACAAGTGGATACTCACAGTGACTGAATATTTCACCAAATGGATTGAAGCATTGGCACTTAAGGAGGGAAATGAATCCAACATCTTAGATTTCTATGAAAGTATAGTCACAAGGTTTGGTGCCCCTACTACTATCATATCAGACAATGCATTGGCATTCCTTGGCACAAAGATCACCGAATGGGCTATCAAGAATGGTGTATATCTCAACACCTCTTCAAACTATTACCCTTGAGGTAATGGCCAAGTAGAGTCCACAAACAAGAATTTGTTAATAATCATCGAGAAGGACTCTTGATGAGAAATAGATAAATTGTCACACAAAATTCAAATCAGCTCTTTGGGAAGATAGAATCACCCCCAAGAGGTCTACAGGTAGCTCTCCATTCAAGCTTGTATACGGAAAGGAAGCATTTATGCCTATATCACTTGAGTTTCTAGCATTAGAACTCATGAAATAACTAGAACTAGATGATTTTGAGCCTATGGAGATTAGATATGCATAGATGATGGAGTTAGAAGAAGCAAGAGAACATGCAGCATACCATGGAGAAGGATCAAGTTTTAATTAAGAGACACTTTGACAAGGAAGCTAAATGTAGGACATTCCAAGTTGGAGACTTTTTAATAAAGTGGGATGCAGACCATGAAAGGCCAAGAAAGCATTCCAAGTTTGATACCATACAGAGTGGTCCATACATGATCACGAATGAAAAGGTAGCAATGCCTTTCAATTGTAAGTTGGATGGAGAGAATTAAAATTCCAGTTAATGGGATCTACCTTAAAACACTACTACTAAGAGGAGAGTTTCTTTCCCTTGTAAATATTAGCCTAGGTTTTCAATTTCTCCAAGTACATATGCACATTGTCTTGTTATAGTCTAGATTTCAATTTCTATAAGTGTTGGTGCACATGCTCTATTGCTTCTAGTGTATGTCTTGTATACAGTTTATTCACCTAACTCATGGAAGAGGCTTGTGGCCACAAGAAGTTAAAATAGAGTATCCATATTGGAGTGAGTTTGGGTGTTTTGACTACACTTTAAAAAGATCGGGTTATGGAAAATCAAATAAGGGAGAAGTTTCTAGGTCTCAGACAACTCTCTACCCTCACAAATCTTGAATCTGAGATTTTATTGCAAAGATAAGAGTGCATAGTGGAAGGAAGTTCGACCAGATTTGAAATTTCTCAGTGTAGATTCCATGCCCAATGGATGCTTCAAGGCCACAGGTCATCTAATCTAGCAGGTAGATGTCCCCTTATGAGTCACCAAATTGTTGTCAAAAATAAGATCACTCTTATTTTTGGTCAACTCCCCTTTTCCCCCTTTTGTGTTTTAATCTGATTTTTTTATATATTTTTAAGCACTCAAGGTGTCCTAAAAATATCTTCATAAAATAGGAAATTTCTTCCCCTTTCCAAAAATGTAAAGAATTCCTTCTAAGGTTCAAAATTTAGGAACTTTTCATATTTTTCAAGTTACATGTCAACTGGACTTGGGAAATATTTTTTCCAAAGGAAAAATGTGGGCGAGTGGGCCCAAGGATGACTTTTTTTGCTAAGCAAGATTGACGGGAAGAAATTTTTCCCAAGTGTAAAAATGCGGGCTGGTGGGTATTTGGGTCATTTTGAAACTTTACAACTTTTGTCACAAAATGGGAAAAAGTTTTAAGAAGCAGCCCGAGCCCTCATGCGGAGTATTTTTCACCAAATGTAAAGTTCAGTATAAACGAAGGTGCAACGTGCCTCAACGGTGCAAATCCAATGGTTAATCCCAAGGGGAAGTCTTGAAACAAGTGCGGGATCTGCACATGGTCAAATTCAAAGAAGGGGACATATTCGGTTGTAAAATAGGCTAAGTATGAAAGAACGGTGGATGGCGCCATGTGTCTCAACTGGCAAATTCAAAGGTGCAACCCAAAGTAGAGATCTCAATCAAGCATTGGCCCTCCATGCTCCCAAAGCCCCAAAAGGGCA
This sequence comes from Taxus wallichiana var. yunnanensis, assembly GCA_018340775.1. Lineage (NCBI taxonomy): Eukaryota > Viridiplantae > Streptophyta > Pinopsida > Cupressales > Taxaceae > Taxus > Taxus wallichiana. The sequence goes on along the minus strand of CM031238.1, from coordinate 758,210,111 downwards.
AGGTGGCCATTGAAAAGTATAAACAAGAGGTAAGCCAACGTGGAAGGAGCCATGTGTTAGCCTCAACGACACAATTTCAAAAGCAAAATCCAAAATGGGAGTCCCAAATGTGTGTTGAGCCTCCGCGTGTCCAAGGGAAAGAATATGGTCTCCTCGGCCATTGAAAAATTCTGAAGCCATGGGAAGGCTAGGTGTCCTCAATGGAATAACTTCAAGGGGTGACCCAAAAGCGAGAACCCAAACATGCGCAAGCCCCCACTTGTCTCGAAAACGTATAGCCCCGCCAAACAAAAGAGACTAAGTCAAACACAAAGGAAATGGAGAAGTAACCCACGAATGAATGATGCCACATGTCCCACCATCACATTTTAGGGAGCTGGCTATGAGGGTCCCATCCACAAGGAGTTTTGGTATTATATATGGTGGGCCCCTTTAACTCACCAAAGGGGACGAGGTAGGTAGTGTTCCCTTAGGACCCAAATTGGCTAATATATAAGGGAGGAAGTGGAAGCCCCATGTGTCTCTGGTGCTCTTTCAAGGGGGAAGATCCAAAAACATTTCCCAAACATGTGCCAACCCTCCATGTGTCACAGTCCAAAGGAAGAGTCGGTCATTGAAAAGTAAAAAAGGACTTACTGGAGGCCTCCACGTGCCTCATCATCACAAAACTTCAAAGATAAAATGGGGGGAAGTTTCCAAATGATGCATGAAGCCTCCATGTGTCTCGGTCAGTACAAGTGTCTCCGCCAATAATAAGAGGGCTTAGGGTAGAATATATAAAGGAAATAGAGTGGCCCACGGAATTGCCATGTCTCTTCGGTGTAACTTCAAGAGTGTAGAGGAGGGGATGAAACTATGAGATGTGTGGGGCCACCACATGGATATGTGTGAATAGACTCCAGACCTAAAGTACCTTCAAGTGGCCATATCTTTTTTGATTAAGAAGCTCAAATCGAGTGGGAGGGGACATTTTAGAGAGCTCTCAGCACCTGCTACCCACCATTAATGTTTTGACCCACCATTTTCAAGGCCATCAAGTCTCCCACCTACCACCATGATGAAGAATGGGTTTCCTCTCTTGCTCAACAAGGAACAATGATGGGGCATGGGTGTTGCAGTGAGACTCATCATTGTGGCAAGGGAATTCAATGCTCCTTCAGGGGTGGTTGGAATAGGGTTGGATTTTTTCCTCCTCTCTTTCTCTCTCTCATTCTTCCTATATATTGTACAAGAGGGACAATTTCAAAGGGTTGGACATTCTTTTTTGTGCCCTCCCTTTTCTCTCTCTTACAAGTGAATTTGTGGAGTCTCGAACCCTCCATCCAAATTGTAATGCAATTTCTACCTCTTGGCTATCATGTAATGCACTATATCAATTCTTGGAGTAATAGAATAAGTCCGTGGATGATTTCAACCCTCTCTTATGTTTTTTTTTCTTCTTGATCCCTCATTGCAATCTTGGTCATCTGTGCATGGATATTGTTTCACATTTTAATGGTTTGTGTTTAAAAGAAATGCAAATGTTCAACATTCCTTTGGTGCATCACCTCTATTAGATTAGGTTTTATTTCTTGTATCTCCTTAACCTGTCTCCTTGGTAAGTTAGAGTAGGATTTAGAATGACCCTCTCTGCAATCTAAACATGTGCACCTGAATAGAGGAATAGGAGCAACCTTCATCCGAGAGAGCTCTCTCGACTCACAAAGTCCCACACTTTGAGAGATGCTCCATGTTGTGTAGTCACACTGAGGATCTTAACCCATCAAGTTTACTGATTTCAGGGGTGTTGTGATTTTTACAACAATAGTTTTGGCATGCCTCGGTGGGACAAGAAGTCTTCATTTTACTACAACAAGATTGATGTGCACTTGTTGTAAGTTCCCAACTTGTAAGAAGCTCTAAAATTACACATCTGGTGACTCCAAAAGAGGCAAAATCCACTGGTTTCAGTAGTCCAAGCTTGTCAAGTTCATGAGAAGAATACAAACAAGGTCAAGAACTAGAGAGGAGGGACTATTTTTCTATCTACATTTATCCCCGGAAAGAGTAAGGAGAGGAAGAAGAGCCCAAAGGTCTCCATCTCCACCAAATAGACATTGTCAGACACCTCCACCTAGTAGGCCTTTCATTCAATCGACTAGAGTCCTTGACCAATAAGGATGGCACAACCCAACCCCTATGTCAATTTCACTAGCAGCAGCCCGCTAGCTCTCAATGCACAAAATCTAGTTCCAGCTGCAGCATTGAAGAGCATCCCATATTTTACTAGAGAGAACCAGATGACTCCAATTGACCACATCCAAGATATTGCAAATGTCTATGTAATTCATGAGATCATTGAAATGGATGTTGTGGTCAAGTTGTTGGCTTCATCTTTTAAGGGTAAAGCTTTACAGTGGTTCAGGAGTCTAACCATGGGATCCATCCATAACTGGGACCATTTGTGCATGACTCTTCACAATCAATTTGGAGAGAAGGGAGATAATCTATCCTTGTTGGAACATTTGACAACCATCAAGAGGGCTCCTAATGAGTAGTTGACTGATTTCAACTTCAGATTCAAAGCATACGTGGGATAGGATTCTGGTGGCCATGAGACCAACAGATGAAGGTGCTTTTCTATACTTCCTTAGAGCTTTAAATTCTGATATTTCCATGATGATTCAATCAATGGGAGGTAGAACTTTTACCCGCCTCATATAACATTGCTATTAGAGCTGAAAATTGCTTAATTCAGGTTGGTAAACTTGCACCTAGGCCACCTATGCCTCTATATCTAGAACTAGGAGCTCCAAGCACTAGTCAAACACCCACATTAGCTCCCATACCTACTCCAAGGAATCAGAGTTCAGATGAAGCTTCCACCTCATCTTCTAGCACTTCAAAAGAGCTACAAGAGGTTATGAAACAACTACAAAACCTAGGAAATGAGCTAGTGACTATCAAGAGACAACAAGCTCAAAGTTCTAGGCCATATCAACCTCAAACTCAATATCAAGCTAGACCCCCATATCAGCAAAATAGACCACCAGCTTAGGCTGCAAATCAAAACCAAAACCAAGGAAACCTCAAGCTGCTAGGCCTTTCCAACCATATGATCCAAATGTAGCTTCAACATCGAGGGCCTTGGTTCCAACACAAAACAACATGGCTCAAGAATATGATTGGTGTTTCCCATGCAATCAGCCCCATAACCAATCAATGTGTTTCAATGGTGCACTAAACCAAGGCCTTGATGGTACAAACCATTGGTGTGTCCCAAGAGCCTAGTCAAGAGGAAAATCAAGCAGCAAGAAACCCAAAAAGAGGCACCTCCAAGTGAGACCATGCTTGTCAATTGGCAGGTGAAGATTTTATGTGGTATGAATCAAGCACCTCCTCATAGTGTGGTAAAAAATACATGGTCCAAGAAGAGGAATATTGGAGAGGGAAATCCTCCAATTCAAATGGTCCACAACCCTCTATTACCCCACAAAGTACAACTCCCAATGTGTAGAGTCATCCCAAGCCACCTTCCAGACCCGCTCAGGCACCGGTTGTAATGACCCATGTGCAAGAGAAGAATGTGCAAGGAAAGGGAAAAAAAGATAGCTCATCCCCATTTAACATCATTAAACAAGATGAAGAAAAAAATGTAAACATCTCAATGTGGGAGTCATTGGCTATCCCAGACAGAGAGACCTATTACAGGCTGCTATGGCCAATTGGTCAACCTCAAATCAGCCCCCAATCAACAAGAGAAAGTGCTTACCAATGCAAGCTCAAGAAGGAAATCATGGAGGACAACAAGGTAAGAATATGAAGCCCCCTCCATTCTATGTTTCATTGATCATTGGAGAAAAATTAGTACATAATTACATGATTGATTTGGGAGCAAGTAGCTCAGTCATGCCAAAGCAAATAGCCTGATCAACTGGGTCTTCAATATGAAGTCATCTCCAAGGGCGTAGTGTAATTGGATGGGACAATGGTAAAAATGGTTGGAGTCATCAAGGATTTGAGCCTCACATTACATGCATGCCCCAATGTGACGTATCTTGCAAAAATGTATCAGTCATAGACTTGCCACCACACTTTGCATTGTGTTTGTCAAGAGACTTCACTACTAAAATTGGAGGCTATTTGTCTATTGATTGGTCACACATGCTTTTAGAACAAGGTATGGAGCTAAGGCTATGATCAGATCTGAGCCCATTGTGGATTTCCATATTGAGCCTCATGTACCCAAGCCCAATCAATGTGAATTGTTCATCCTTTGATCAAGAAGACCTCCCAAGCACTTATGAGGTAGATACCAAGGTTGGGTGTATTCCAGACTTGACTCTTGATGAATGGGAAAGCAAGAGGCATGATTTTGACCCTTACAAGGAAATGGAGGAATCTGAGCTAGGATTTTATTTTTGCATGAGAGAGAATCATCCTCTTCCTAACATCACTAAGCCAGACCACAAGGATGATAATGAGGTATGATAGTTATTCTTTGATGGCTCAAGAAGTAGACAAGGAGCCGGAGGAGGAGCTATGCTTGTTTCACCTCAAGGTATGAAATATTACTCAGCCTTCCATTTCCAATTTTCTTGCTCAAACAACACAACAGAGTATGAAGCCTTGATCCATGGACTGCATTGGGAAAGAAAGAGAGGGATTAAAAACTTACAAGTGTTTGGTGATAGTGAGCTAGTTGTGAATCAAGTCCGAGGACAAAATGCTGCCAAGAATGATCTGTTAAAAACTACAAGAATCGGGTATGGGATCTCATCAAATATTTTGAAGCATTTAGCATCAATTCCATCCCAAGGAAGAAGAATGAAGAAAGCAGATAGATTGGCAGCAATCGGGGTGACATTTGATGTAGTAGAGAGTATCAAGAGTGAGAAATCTCAGCCCCATATTAAAGTGGTTGTGAGACCAGCTGTTCCAGATAACAACACAAGTTGGCAAGTCTTCGAGAATGATCAACAAATTGTCAATTTTTTACAAGAAGAAGTTGAGTTCTCACTAGAAACCAAGACAAGTTGGAACAATGTTATGGTGACCAAGTGGTGCAGTTGAGAACCAACAAATTACCAAAGGGTCTTGTAACTTTGGAGTCAATCTTCAACCCAAATGATCAATTCTAGAAGGAGAAAGAAAATATTCAAGTAAAGGGTGAAGATTTAGAGCCCATTTCCATAGATGAAGGAAAAATGTTGTGAATTGGCAAGGTAAGTACTCAACAAGAAAAATCTGAATTCATTCAACTTTTCAAGAATTCCTAGATGTCTTTTCTTGGACTTACAAGGATTTAAGAGGTTTCAACCCAAGGTTGGCACAACACACTATCGAGATGGATCGGGATCTAAGCCTTTCAGACAAAAGAAAAGGCCAGTAAACCCTCACATTGAACCTCTCATGAGAAAAGAGTTGAACAAGCTAATTGAGGCCAACATCATCTTCCCTATCAAGCATTCAAGTTGGGTTGCAAACTTGGTGCCTGTGAGGAAAAGAAATGGAGAAATCAGATTGTGTGGACTTTCATGATCTGAACAGAGCATCACTCAAGGATCATTATCCACTTCCATCAATGGAACAGATCTTGCAGGTTGTAGCTGGCTCCAAAAGGTTTTCATTGCTAGATGGATACTCAGGCTATAATCAGATAATGGTGAAAGAGGAAGATCAAGTACAAGATGGCCTTCACCACAAAATGGGGCACATATGCTTACAAGAAGATGCCATTTGGATTGTCCAATGCCTAGAGCAACATTTCAAATGAGCTATGGATATGGTGTTCAAAGGCTTGATCAACAAGATGGTGCTGGTATATCTAGATGATATCATTATCTTCTCAAAGAATGCAACAGACCACCTCTTTCACCTCAGGAAAGTATTTCAAAGGTGTAGAAGGTTTGAGTGTCATTGAATCCAAAGAAATGTGTATTTTTGGCACACGAGGGCAAGTTTTGGGCCACATTGTCTCAAGAGAAGGGTTGATAATTGACCCTGAAAGAGTTGAAGCCATTAGAACACTACCACTACCACATCACAAGAAATCCCTCCAAAGCTTTTTAGGAAGGATAAACTTTTTCCACAGATTTGTGCCTGATTTTTCCACTCTTGTAAAGCCTTTAATGATGATGCTAAAGAAGAGTCTTGCATTCAAATGGACAAAGAAGGAAAAGAGAGTTTTGAGGCCATCAAGCTGCAATATCATAGGCCCCAACTCTTATTAACCCAGAATTTTCAAAGGACTTCATGTTGTATGCTTTTGGAGGGTCAGACACAATCTCAACTATCTTGGTTCAGCCTAACAAGGAAGGTTTAGAAACAGCCCATAGCCTTCTTCAGTCAAGAGCTTGGAAGATTACGAAGTAAAGTATTCTTTCATTGAAAAGCATGTCCTTGTTGTCATTAGGAGTTTGAAGAAGTTCAGACACTTGGTCTCGAACAACAAGATTCAACTACTAGTGTCTCATGTTGGTGTCAAGGACTTTCTCCTAAACAAAGGACTTGAATGAGAAGAGAAGGTGGATCACTCGTGTAATGGAGTATGATATTGAAATCAAAGTGACCAAGCTGGTTTGTGGCAAAGGTCTATGTGAGCAGCTCACTTCCAAGCAACAAAATGAGTCAAAAGGAGAAGAAGAGGTTGTCCTGCTACTGCAGAATGATTCAGAGCAGCTAGCTAATGATGCACCCATTCCATGTTGGACTCAAGCCTTGGTGCATTATCTCCAAATAGGTTTGTGCCCTCCTAGAATGGAACAAACAAAAAAAAGGAGATACTTTAGATTACAAGCCATCCCATATGTGCTTATTGGTGGTGTTTTGTTCAAAAGGACATCAATAGTGCATCTATTAAGGTGCATTGGGACAAGCCAAATTGAGAGGGTGTTACATGAGTTCCATGATGGAGAAGCTGGAGGCCACTTTTCTCCATGGGTAACAACACTCAAAATTATGAGGGCTGGTTACTATTGGCCTATGGTGTTTAGGGATTGCTACTCATGGATCAAGAAGTGCAAGAAGTGTGCATTCTTCACAGGGAAGGAAAGGTTAGCAGCCCTGCCTCTTCACCCAATTTTGGTAAATCAGCCATTCATGCAATGGGGATTGGACTTCATTGGAGTGATCAACCCAAATTCAAGCTAGGCCACAAGTGGATACTCACAGTGACTGACTATTTCACCAAGTGGACTAAAGCAGTGGCACTTAAGGAGGCAAATGAATCCAACATCTTGGATTTCTATGAAGGGATAGTCACAAGGTTTGGTGCCCCTACTACTATCATATCAGACAATGCATTGGCATTCCTTGGCACAAAAAGATCACTGAATGGGCTATCAAGAATGGTGTATATCTCAGCACCTCTTCAAACTATTACCCTCAAGGTAATGGCCAAGAAGAGTCCACAAACAAGAACTTTGAGAATCATCAGAAGGACTCTTGATGAGAATCAAGAGAACTTGGCACACAAAACTCAAATCAGCTCTTTGGGAAGATAGAGTCACCCCCAAGAGGTCTACAGGAAGCTCTCCATTCAAGCTTGTATATGGAAAGGAAGCATTTCTGCCTATATCACTTGAGTTTCTAGCATTAGAACTCATGAAACAAACTGGAACTAGCTGAGTTTGAGCCTATGGAGATCAGGTATGCAGAGTTGATGGAGTTAGAAGAAGCAAGAGAACATGCAAGTACAAACCATGGAGAAGGATCAAGCTTCAATTAAGAGATGCTTTGACAAGGAAGCTAAAGCCAGGACATTCCAAGTTGGAGACTTGGTACTGAAGTGGGATGTAGATCAGGAAAAAATGGGAAGGCATTCCAAGTTTGATGCCATATGGAGTGGTCCATACATGATCACCGAATGCAAAGGTAGCAATGCCTTCCTAGCTAGCTAAGTTGGATGGCGAAGAATTACAGATTCTAGTCAATGGGATCTACCTCAAACACTACTACTAAAAGGAGAGTTTCTCACCCTTGTAAATATTAGCCTAGGTTTTCAATTTCTCCAAGTGTGTATGCACATTGTCTTGTTATAGTTTAGGTTTCAATTTCCCTAAGTGTTGGTGCACATGCTCTATTGCTTCTGGTGTATGCTTGTATATAGTTCATCTCACTCATGGAAGAGACTTGTGGCCACAAGAAATTAAATCTATATGTAGAGTATCCATATTAGAGTAGGTATGGATGTTTTTCTACACTCACTTGTTAGATCAAGTTGTAGAAAATCAAATGAGGGAGAAGTTTCCAGGTCTCAGACAACTCTCTACCCTCACAAATCTTGAATCCAAGATTTTTTGCAAAGATAAGAGTGCATGCAAGGAAGGAAGTTCCAAAGACCAGATTTGAAATTACTAGGTAGACTCCATGCCCAATGGATGCTTCAAGGCCATGGGTCATCTCATCTAGCAGGAAGATGCCCCTTATGAGTCACCAAATTGTTGTCTAAAATAAGCTCACTCTTATTTTTGGTCAACTACCCCCGCTTTTTCCCCCTTTTTGTTTCAATCTGATTTTTTTATATATTTTAAGCACTCAAGGTTCCTGAAAATATCTTCATTAGATAGGAAATTTCTTCCCCTTTCGAAAATGTAAAGAAGTCCTTCTAACTCTTCATATTTTCAAGTTAAATTGGCCCGGGAAGGATTTTTTGCCAAAGGAAAGGGCACTGGGGGAAGATTTTTTGCCAAAGGGAAAATGTGGACTAATGGGGGCCTGGGAGATATTTTACATTTTTACACTTTTTCAAAGGCAAGGCACAAGTTAAAAAGTGTCAATGGGCCATGGATAAGAATACTTTTGCTAAGAAAATGTGGGCCAACGGATCCGAGGATGACTTTTCATTTACTAAAGCGGGTAGGCCCATGAGAAAATTTTTCCCAAGTGTAAAAATGGGTCATGGGCATTTTGAAACTTTACAACTTTTCACAAAATGGCGCAATTTTCAAGTGTGGGCCTACAAGCTGCATGAGAATTTTCACCAAGGGTGGAGTCCAAAGGAGTCTTTTTGGCAAATGTAAAAGTTATAGACCCTGATGGGTGCCCATGTCTCAGTGGTGCAACTCCAAAGGTTGATCCCAAGGGGAGTCCTAAAAAGAACATACTTCCACGTGGTCTCAGCCACATAAAGTCAAAATTCAAAAAGGGGACAGAGTCGGTCATAAAATTGGCTAAGTATGAAAGAAATCGGATGATGCCCACGTGTCTCATCAACACAAATTCAAAGGCATGACCCAAAAAGCGAGACTCAAACAGAGCTAAGCCCTCCATGTGTCCCAAATATCCCCAAAAGGTAGGGCAACCATTAAAAATTGGCTAAGAGCCAAACCAAGGGAAGGAGCCATGTGTCTCATCGCAATTTCAAAAGAAAAATCCAGAGGTAGGTCCCAAAGATGTGCGTTGAGCCTCCACGTGTCCAAGGTTAAAAATGGTCTCCTCGGCCATTGAAAAAGTCATAGAGCCGTAGGAGGGGCTACGTGTCCCAATGGCACAACTTCAAGGGGGCGACCCAAAAGGTAGAACCCAAATGTGCGCGAGCCCCCACGTGTCCTCGAGTCAAATATAGCCCCCCAAACAAAAGAGACTAATTCAAACACAAAGGAAATGGAGGAGTGGCCCACGGATGATGCCATGTGTCCCACCATCACATTTTAGGGAGACTGGCTACGAGGGTCCCACCCACAAAGAGTTTTTAGCATTATATATGGTGGGCCCCTTTAACTCACCAAAGGGACGAGGCATGTAGTGTTCACTTAGGTCCCAAATCAGCTAAGTATAAGGTGAGGTAGTGGAAGGCTCCACGTGTCTCTTCAGTGCTCTTTCAAGGGGTGGATCCAAAAGTCATTTCCTAAACATGCCAGCCCTCCATGTGTCTGAGGTCCAAAAAGGGGGAAAGTCAAATGCTTAAAAAGTCCATTGAAAAGTAAAAAGGACCGTGGAGGCCTCCATGTCTCTTCATGCAACTTCAAAAGCAAAATCTGGGGTAGTTTCCAAAAAGCGTGAATCCTCCACGTGTCTCGGGTCGGGTATAATGTCTCCACCAACAAAGGGGGCTTAGGTAGAATACAAAAGAAATAGAGGCCCATAAGCTGCCATGTGTCTCTTTGGCACAACTTCAAGAGTGTAGAGGAGGGGGAAAACCTTGAGATGCATGGGGCCACCACATGTGGATACGTGTGAATAGACTCCAGACCGAAGTACCTTCAAGTGGCCATATCTTTCGATCAGAAGCTCAAAATCGAGTAGGGGATGTTTTAGAGAGCTCTCGGCACTGCTACCCACCTGCCACCATTAATGTTTCAACCCACCATTTAGAGGCCATCAAGTCTCCCACCTACCACCATGATGAAGAATGGGTTTCCTCTCTTTCTCAACAAGGAACAACGATGGGGGCATGGGTGTTGCAAGTGGGACTCATCATTATGGTAGGGGAATTCAATGCTCCTTCAAGGGGTGGTTGGACAAGGTTGGATTTTCCTCCTTTTCTCTCTCTCATTCTTCCTATATATTGTACAAGAGGGACAATTTCAAAGGGTTGGACATTCTTTCTTTGTGCCCTCCCTTTTCTCTACTCTGTAGGTGAATTCATGGAGTCTCAAACCCTCCATCCAAATTGTAATGCAATTTCTACCTCTTGGCTATTGTAATGCATTATATCAATTCTTGGAGCAATAGAATAAGTCCATGGATGATTTCAACCCTCTCTTAGATAGAAAAGATGAGAAAATCCTTAGAACGAAGGAGGATTCAAGATCGGAGTTCACCAAAATGATTAACTAAAATGTGGATTATTTAGTTAATCTAACTAGGAACAATAGTAAATAACAATAAATAAAATCAGTAAACAAATATGGAAAGTGAACCAAACAACTAGGCTAGAAATGAAAATAGAAACCCTAATATGGAAAAAAGGGTTGGAAGGAGCTTAGATGATTTGTATGATGATTGGGACTGTGTCGCAAGATGAAATGGATAAACAAAATATAGATGCGACTACACATGAGCTTAAAAAGACATAGATCTGATCTATTTCATTAGATTGGGGCACCTTAGAGAGGATCAAGGAGCTTGTGGGTGGCCTATTCTGAGTTCTCAATGCCATGGTCTATGTTAAAGGTCTAGAAACCAAACTTGTGGGGTCACTAGTTAACTTGAATTCATCATTGTATGTCACACTAACTTCATTGTACTCGACTATATGTCACTGGTAATCAATAATGAAGAGGAGACCTTAAAAACCCCAAAACAAACATCAAACCCTAAAAATAAAAAATGAATATGAAGGGGTTAGATTGTCCTCAACTGCCATAATGGTGGACTTACTAACTAAACCCTACACTATATCTCAACCCCGATGTAGTTCTATGTGCAAGTGTGTGAAATCATGCCCTAGGTGATCTTGTGAGTCACACTTTGTGAAAGTAGTGAGAAATAACTATGTGTAGAAAATGTAATAAAATAGTGGATGGAATACACTAGACTTCCCTCTTATGCTTGTGTCATGCAGATGAACCAACCTTATGCCTTGTGATGGAGTTAGATGGATGCAAATGAGCTCTAGATTCCTTGGATGGATACAAATCTAGGTGGATGATAGTATTTACTAGTGCTTGGTCCCTCATTATGGTTTCATAACATTATATTTATATGGTTCTCTTGTTCTAATTTCTTAATTAACCACAAAAAGGATGAGCACAAGAAATATGAAATGTTCAAATGACTAGAAAGTGCCCAAAAAATGGCACGAAAGTGGGAAAAGGATTAGAGATCCCCGTCTAGGATTAGGGATCCCCTTCTAGGACCAGGGTTCCCGTTAGTGTCCCAAAACTAGCCTAGGTGCCTTAGTCAAGACTACAATAATAGAAAATGATGAAAACAGATCGACAAGTATGTGCTAAAGGTTGGCAATGATGATAAAAAAGCCAAGAAAAATGTCCTAAAGATGGGGCTTAATTAGTACTTTCTTCACTCAAAACCATATTAATAGTAGTATGAGACCGAGAAAAATAATGTCTAACGTGCATGATTTTGTGTCTCGCAATAAGACTATTCTCTAACCTAATAGCAATGTCATAAACATCTTGTAATATTCTACCTCCCATGGGATGAATCGTGATAGATATATCACTATTTAAATCTTTTAGATAATAAAGAAATTTATAATAGGATGTAGGTCTTTTCACTTGAGGAATTCAGTCCTAAGTCCTCTAAAATGTGATGTTAAAATCAGTCATTTACTCATTTAGGGATCTTTTTATAGTTGTTATCTACTCAACCAAAGATAGATGATTAGACTTGTCTTCAAAATGGTTACAAAGAGATGTGCAAAGATCATCCCAATTCTAAATTGAGGAAGGTCTCGATTCTTGTACCACTAAAGGAATTTTATTTTGAATGATGAATTCAAGAGCCTTACTACTACATCATCTTCAGTAAAAAAATTCTAAACAAACATTAGCAACATCTTGGTTATGATCAGCTAGGTAGTATGGTTTTCACCATTTAAGAAAGGAATACTATTAAGTGTAGACACTAGTATATTTTGTTGTGCATTGAGAGATAGAGGACCACCACCATTGAAATGTTGGAATTTTGTTTTCATTAGTATCATTTTTTTAATTAATGTTTAAATTTTCATTAATTTCAAATGGAGTAAGAAGTATGAAGGTTGATTGGTAGTGTCTTTCCACTTGTCGAGTTACTTGGTGATGTTGTATGATGTCTTGAGGTGTCTTGAGTAAGTATGATGGCTTGTAGAAGTTTTGTAGTGACTTGTAGAGGTAGATGGATGTTGTAGTAATGTTATGAATCATGTTGAAGATCCTCGAAGGTGTACAAGTGTTTCAAGGTTAGCATTGATGGTGCAAGCATGGTCAAGATGCTTGGTTTGAAGGCCTAGTCAACATGATGAGTTATGTCATGATAGAGTTTAGGCATGAAATATTTGGTTAAGTATGGTGAGGGCATTGTGATATTCGGATGAGGTTTGAAGACACTCACAAGTTTCTTATGGTGTTAATTTAGGGTTTGGACATGGTTTCTAGGTCTACACTAGACCTATTCTCAATCCCTAGGTGACATAATGAGGTAGACATGTATGATTTCAACATATTAATACAAATGTGAGAATTGGAGAAATTTTATTAGGTTGTTCCAAAGGTGTGTTCCAAGTTTTAGGTGTTGGTTTGAAAGGTTGAACAAGATATTACATTTTTACATCTACCAAGATTTTGAAAGTGGGAAACCAAGGTCAATATGGAGTGTTTAATGCTCATTGGCATGTGTAAACTCTACATCATGGTCCAATATCTTCATGGTAGTTGGGTAAGGGTCATAGATAAATTTTCCAGATTTTTTTTTTTAGGGACATAACTTTATGAACAATCGTTAAGAAGCTAAGGTGGTCTACAACCCTCCTTAAACCCTATTTAAGAAGTGATTGGAGAGATATTGTTCAAATTTACCTATAAGGGATTTAGGTTTCTAGTATGATGATTGGATATTGTAGAGGAATCCTCTAGATTTCCTCGGGGTGGTATTTTTGTGTCTTGACAGTATGTGGAACCCACTCAAAAATGTAAGTTTATGAAGAAGTTATGTTTTCTCCCAAGTTGTGTACTAGAACAGTTGACTAAATTGGTGTTTGAGGATTTAAGGAAGCTATTATTCATATATGTGTTGCTTTCATATCATGGTTGAGCCCTTAGGAATTTTTTTTTTTAAGTCATACTTGCATGACTAGTTTCGGGGAAGTTTTTGACAATTATAGGTGATGTGGTTCTTGAGGTGTTTTTACATCTACCAAGATTTTGAAAGTGGGAAACCAAGGTCAATTTGGAGTGTTTAATGCTCATTGGCATGTGTAAAACCTACATCATGGTCCAATCTCTTCATGGTAGTTGGGTAAGGGTCCTAGATAAATGTTCCAGAAATTTTTTTAAGTGGGCATAACTTTATGGACAATCGTTAAGAAGCTAAGGTCGCCTAAAGCCCTCCTTAAACCCTAGTTAAGTAGTGATTGGAGAGATATTGTTCAAATGTACCTATAAGGAATTTAGGTTTCTAGTATGATGATTGGATGTTGTAGAGGACTCCTCCAAATTTCCTCAGGTGGTATTTTTGTGTCTTGACGAAGATGTGGAACCCACTCAAAAATGTAAGTTTATGAAGAAGTTATGTTTTCTCCCAAGTTGTGTACTAGAATAGTTGACTAAATTGGTTTTTGAGGATTTCAGGAAGCTATTATTCATATATGTGTTGCTTTCATATCATGTTTGAGCCCTTAGGAAGTTTTTTGAAGTCATACTTGCATGACTAGTTTTGGGGAAGTTTTTGACAGATTATAGGTGATTTGGTTCCCGAGGTGTTTTGGGATTCTAAAGTCCAAGTGGCGGTGTCTTGAGAATTTCTTAATGACCCTGATGTCATGAAACTTCCATTGATATATCACACTTTTATGGTTTAGGTGATTTGATGAGGGTTTTGCTTCATTCTTTGAAGACTAATTTTGGGACATCTTGGTTATCCTTGTTCTCAAGTGGCTTCATGAAGTGAAATGGTGACACAGAGTTATAGAAGCTTGTAGAAAGTTGATAGAATGCTTAGAAAACATTTCTAAGTGGAGCTTGAGGTTTTATGATGGTCTTATTGGCTCAAGTGACTTGGATTTGGTGAGAAGGCAGTTTGGGTACCTTAGGGCTTCTTGAGTCCTAATGGAGAAATGATGGTTCTAGATATTATTTCCGACCTTGCTTATGATTTTTTCATGATTTTTAAATATATTTTAAAGTGAATATGCCACATGATGGGTGAAGTAGAAAAATTATATTCATAATTCATGTATATAAGCATGTGTTAGTAACGTATTTGTGTGGTGTGAGTGAATGAAAAAAGTGCGAGCTATAAGGATGATTCAAGAAGTGAAGGAGGCTTGTGTGATCATCAAGAGAGGGAAAAGAATATGTTATTATGTTCTATAGAGTGATCATGTGTTTGATAGATAGTTCACTAGGCATAATCAACTTGGTGGATAAGTGCTTGAGTGAGATAGAAAGAAGGGTAGATTTGGAGAACAAAGAAGGAAAGAGAGCTTCATATTGTCATAATTAGTTGTTTGTCCAATATTTTAGAGGTGAAAAAAATTAGGTGGATTTAGTTGGTATTGTGTCATCTAGGGGTTGGTCCTCCTTGTAGGTTTTGTGCTCTACTAAATCTAGGGGTTGGTGTTCCTTGTGGGGTTGGTGCTCTTTGTTTTGTTCTGTTTGCTTAAATAAATTTGAACCATTGCTCTAATAAATATTTGTTTCAATGGTTTTTCTTCCCCTTGAGGGTTTCCACTTATATATTGTTTTTATGTATTGATTTGTTCTCATTTTCTCTTTTATGGTTATGTTTCTTAATACATACATGCTTAATGGTTAAGTTGAATTGAATGCTTGATGGATGTAAATGTTTAAAGTGATGGAAATTTTTATTTCCTAGTGATTTATCCCCTCTCAATATTTATCCATCCAAAAATTAGTATCATTACAAGTCCTCTCGAAGTAATATAAGAAAGCTTGAGCTGATCATTTAAATCACAAATATGGTGATTTAGCAAAGTAGTTCCTCTACTAGAAAATATCCTACATTTTTATGGGACAAATTATGTTTTTGGAGCATCAAGACGAGAAATCATATTATGACGTTGGGATGTGACATCTAACATTAAGGTGTATCTATGGGTATACTATTGTTGCATATCTTCTCATAGTAGATCAAGTTGTCAATACCATTAGAGGATTAGGAGAAGAAGTGAAAGAATATTTGGTGGTGTAAAAGGTGCTAAGATATCTCACTCCTAAATTTTATCCTAAAGTATCATCTATAGAAGAAGCCAAGGATCTAAGTACTCTACTAATGGATGAACTCCATGGTATCTTGACAACTTATGAGATGAGGACATGTGTTGATAAACCTCCCAAGAAGGAAGCATCCTTCAAATCTGAAAGGAAGACAAAAGGTAATAATATATTGGGTGATGATGTTTCTGATATTGATGATGATGAATTGATTTCTATGTTTGCTAGGAAGTTGAAGACATGTTCAGGTAAGTATAAGGGTAAGTTTTCTTTCAAGTGCTTCAACTATGGTTAGATTGGAAATTTTACAAACAAATGTACTCATAAGCATAAGGGTGAAGAACATGATGATGATAAGAGGTCCCATAGGTCTGATAATAGTAATAATAAATTAAGAAAGTTTGAAGAAAATAATAATTCGAAGAGATGCTTTTATTCCAAGGAGGATTACAACTCATCAAAGGTAAGTAGTGAAACTTGTGATTCTGATTTTGATCATGATGATGTTGGAAATGAATTCTTAGTCATGGCCAAAGGAGATGTGAATTATAAAATGAAGGTTCCATATATGGATGCTCATGTGTGGATTTAGATGAAGAAGGGCTTAAATCTGATCTTGAAACTAAGATGATGTGTATGAAGAAGAGTTGAAGCACATAGAGAAGAAGAACAATAAACCGAATGTTGGCATGGTGTTCTAATAGGTGTTTTCATTGATGCAAAACCACATTAATGAAAAATTGAATGTTGTATGATGATGTCATGATGTTGTATATGATGCTAACATATTGGTTTAGATGTATATCAGCTGCTACAAAGTGGGATTCAGTGAGGTGTGTTTGCTCTAGCAAGCCTATACAAGTGCCTAGGAGGTGTATCTTGGTAGTGTGAAATTTTTGGATGCTTGGGAAAACATTACCATGATATATATAATAATTTTAGGTTGATTGATCACTCACAATAGTGGCATGCTACAGGGATAGGTGTTTCACTTTGTTACATGTGCTCATTGGGAGAAGGTATGCTTGTTTGGAGGTGTGACAATGTGTTTTGGATATATATGATCTCATGGAAGCATGAAATAAGGTGTATCATGTAATATGAGGTATGTTTGGGTCGTTCCTAGAGGTTTCATGTTAAGTTATTACATTATTTCCGTTGACCCTAGCTTTATAGTGAGTGAGAATCTATCATATAAATATAGGTAAGTCTTAGTTGCTAGATGGTTTGAGCCATGAAATTGATATTATGATGATTCTATATGTTATACGATGAGTCACAGTTATCTCAAAAATGTTTAGGTCTCCATGATGAGAATTTTGTTAGTTATGATTGATTTTGTGAGATAGGGTCAAGAACAAGTGAAAATCTAGCTCGAATTTGAACTTCTAATGATCGTTGTGAATTATGTGCTTTGCATGGGAACTTGATCCTTAAAGGGAAGATTCTAAGGTGATTTTATAAGGTTTCACAAAAATAATGAGTTTTTTTGATTGTCATGTTTTTATGAACAAATGTTAAGAAGACAAAGTGGTCTAAAACCCTAGTTAAATCCTAGCTAGGAGCAATTGGCAAATAGTGAAGTGTTGTGACCTAGTTTTGATTGATTCATAAAAATTGATGACTAGATATTGTATAGGAATCCTGAGGATTTCCAAAAATGTATGGTTTAGGTCATGGTGATGAGTGGGGCCCACTTAAAAATAAGAAGTTTTGGGAAAGAAGGTTTTAGGATTAGATGGTTCAAAGGAGTAGCATGCAAAATTGATGGTGCATGATGATTGATATTTTTATTGATTTTCATGGAGGTTTCAGGACATGTTCATTTAATTTCGGGGTGTTTTGAGATCCAAATAGGTCGATTAGTCAAAGGGCATTTTGGGGTCTCAAAATAGCAGTGGTTCAAGAAATGGCCATAACTTGAGCTATAGGTGGAGCTTAGAGATAATTAAAGTTATGTTGAAAAGAGTGTTAAGATATATTTCTAGTGATATTATTATTTCTTCATGATTAGGTCATTTGACAGGGTTTCCATGGAATTATTTGAACAATTTTTTTGACACTCAAGATAATATGTGTTCGGTTCAAGTTTTATGTTGTTTGAAGCATGTGATGGATTGGGTGATGATTCATATCACCTGGGATGTGAAGAGGGATTAATTGGGCATATAATGAATCCATTTAGAGGTCTTGACTGTATGTAGAAATTATTTTATAATCTAACATTTGAAAAAGAGTTTTTGGCAAGGTATTTTGGTAAAGGAAAAAGTAATTGTGGTTCGTTTAAGGATGTTTCATTACTTCTAAATTCCTTAGAAGCATTATAAAATTTATTTTTAGTGGTCACATGGAATTTTTGGTTGAGTATAAGTGATTTGGTTATCGATAAAGTTTTTCAGTGGTGTTGAAGGGTACATGAAATAATTGTTTTGAGAATCAGTAAAGGGAACTGGGCCGAATAAATGAAATAATTTGATTTGTTGATACTAATTATGAAAATGTATGAATTTTTAATGATATTTTTTCATACGTAAGTAGTTTTGGTTCATTAAAAATTATGGTACTAATGTTAGAGCAATTTTAAGATTGTGCCCATACGATTTTGAGCCATTTTTGGCACATGAAATGATGGTTTGATCTAGGATGACCTAATTGGGTCACTTGTGACTCTTTTATTTCAAATTTGAAATTTTTCCTTGATGTATGGGTCTAACAAAAATGATGGAAAAGGTTGTTCCCAAGTTTTAAATGTGGAGAATTATATAAAACATTTTTTGGTGTTTTTTGGAACTAGTTGTGTGTTTTCATGTGGAGCGACCTAGGTGAAGTGTGATTATAGGTGTTAGAGAATTATTTAGAGTTGAAATTTTTTTGTTGTGGGTTGAGAAAAATTAGAGGACACAGAGAAAGATTTTTATGTTTTTAGAGGTTTTTAAGAGCTTGTTTTATGAACGTTGAAGAAGTGCGAGATAAATATTGGATCTCCATCAGTTGTGGCAAAAAAAAATTAGAGATTCACATGTCATAAGGTGGTTTAGTGGGTTCTTGATCATCTTGGGGGGTTGTAACCTCCTTGTGGAGTTGGTGCTTCCCAAAACTAGGGTTTGGTGCCTCATCAATTTGAAACACATCAATATAAGATTGTGTTTTAGTGGGTTTTATTCCCTTGAGTTTTCCCACTAATATCTTATGTTCTTATGGTGTTTCTTTGATTTCATGGTTACATGATTTATTGATGGTTAATGGTCTGCACACATTAAGAGTTGAATACATGGTTATTGTGATTGTATGTTTATAGTATTTTTAGTATCGATCTGAAATATAATTTGAAGTTTTTATAAGGACTAATTCACCCCCCTCTTAGTCCATTGTTCTTCTAAAAATGAAGGCACAAGTTAAGGAGTATGAAGAAAAGATTCATCTTCTTTAATAAATACATTGGATTTACATCTATGAGTTAGAAAATCAAGTCAAGACTATATCTGCAAATCTAAAATTCAAGGAGGAACAATGCATCGGGTATAAGAGAGAAATTTTATCCCTAAAGGAAGAGGTAACTAAACAAATAGTAAGGTAAGATCCTTTCATAAGTTTTAGAAGATTTCCAAGGATCTTGATTATCTATTAGATACTCAAAAGTATGTAGGTGATAGGAATGGTCTAGGATTCAAGGAAGACCAATAGAGTAGACAAGTGACTCAATAATATGATGTTCAAAAAAGGACGATGATGACAATGTTGGTTCAAGTTCCAATGAAGATAAAAAGAAGAACAATTACATGAGATCTAATCTTATCAAGTAACCTAATATAATGAGGTATGAAAGGTCCTTTAATGGTTATTGTTTTGCTTGCAATGATTTTGGACATATGGTAAAAGTGTGTAGAAGTTCCTCCAAGTATGAGGATTCATGGAACCATGGAAGGAGTTTTAGTTCATACCAGCCAAGAGATAAGAGTGAACTTGTTTGCTATAACTTTAATCATGTTGGTCATATTGCGAAAAAAAAATTCATGGTCCTTAAAAGAAAAGCAAGAATTTTCAGACTCTTAGAGTACACGAGAACAAGAAGAACAAGGTATGGGACCCTAGAATGATTCAAAGAAGTCCATATAAGCATAAATAAGATGTTGGAGAAAGATATTAATGTTCATAGGTTTCTAATCATAAGAATATTGAAGAATACAAGCCACAAGTGCCAAGGAGGTCTTGGAATCTCCTAAAATTTATATTTTAGATCCATATTGTTAGGGATGTATCTACTAAGCTTCTTAGAGGCATTCATCAATTAGAAGAAGCATATACTTAGGGATATTTTGAATGGATGTAATAAAGATGTGCCATAAGGTATGCATTTGATATTTAGTAACTGGTTTTGAAGGTGTTTTGCTAGTTGTTATGTTGTATCAAGAAGTATATGAAGGCCTGTCATATTCGTGGAGGTATGTTAGTGACTTAGAAGTGATTGATCAAAAGATGAGCTATTTTTACTAAAGGGATCTTAACAAGTTGTTGCTTGAGCTTCATAAGCAAGAGGTATGTGTTCTTATGGCCTGAAAGGATTACAAGTGAATATTCAATCATGAAGGTATGTAGGTAGGTTTGGATTCCATCATGGAGTCATGTTTCTCAAAGACTTAAAGTTCTTTGACAAAGATGTTTGTATTCCCAAGAATTTTCTAGTGAGTTTTATGGCTCAAATATATGTTTAAAGGCTTGTATGCAAGTAAAAGATAGTTTGAGGTAAGATAACATTTTGTAGACCTCACTCAACTTTGAGAAGGTCTGAGTGTATAGTGAAGAAGATATGAGAAATATTGAAGGAAAAAAGACTGGTAAGAAGAATGTTTGTAGTCTTTTATTTTACCAAGAACAACACAAGGCATGGTGACATATTACTTAGACAGACTGAGATCTCACCCAAACCGTGCAAGGGTACCAGATCCCTCTTTTATGGAAACATTTTTGAGTTAGTATGAAGGGACATATAATTCATAATCATAACAACCATATCCAAAACATCCATGAAAAGATAAACCACAAACTAGATATTGATCACAACCATACGTAAGAATGAGATAAAAAAGAATCAAGATCATGTTTACTATGCAAGATCCAGTTACGTGCAATTCAATAACCATTATCTAACCACAAATATCCATTCAGATTAATCATCAGTAAAACACATAAGTTTAATACATACATAAAAGTATCACCATAAGTCATGCACGCTCATAAACCAACAACATAACTCTACTACAATGTGGAACTACTAAAACCATGCAAATCAACACATGATATAATATATGTGTGGTGATTTGCATGGTTTTAGTATTTCCACATCTATAGTAGAGTTATGTTGTCATTTATGAGCGTGCATGACTTATGGTGATACTTTATGTATGTATTCAACTTCGTGTTTTACAACGATTAATACAATGGATATTTTTGGATATATATAGGGGTGGGGACTTTTCCTTCATCACCTAAGAATCCTTAAAATAGGTTGCATGCTAAGAATAGTCATGTGTCACTTACACAGATAACAAGGGATCATGCAAGCTCTTCTAACAATATATCTCCTATAGATAACTTCAGTTCCAATCCTATTTTTATCCCAAACTATTGCATGTCATTTGACTTTCCACTTGTCCCAAAATAGCCTTGTGTAGCCTCCAAGTCTTCATGCTCTAGTTCAAATTGCTAGTTCCTTGCTCAAAAAATAGACTCTTCCTACATGGAATCTTCCCTTGTGTGTTGCCCACTCCATCTCTATATTTAGCATCTTGCCCAAAATTGACTAAGTCCTCAACTCTCCTAAAGTAATCCTTGAGCACCCTTTTTTTTCTCCCGCACACAAATATTTTCATTCATGTGCATGTTTCACCATATTCTCTCCTATGTGAGTTTCTTCGCAGTCTTGCGTGTGCATGTTCCAATACTTAGCTATTTTGCAAGGCCCAAAAATTTTGTATGTATGATTGTGTCGTCTTAAGGTCTAAATCAAGAATGATTTAATGTTGAATACATATTGCAAAGATATTTTTGGTCTATTCAGTCATATTGCATTATAAAAGGCTTCAAGAAGTAGTGTGTGGGTTTGCACTTAGTCGGTGCAGTTGAAGAAGTGAAATATTTTTTTGGCATAGGGTTATGTTGCGGATCTTATGGATATTGGTCTAATAAGACCAATATGACCTTATGTTATATGATTAACATGAATATATAATAGAGGTATAGGTGTGATGGATAAATTGTGATTAGGGATGTGATATTGAAATCAATATGACATATATCTCTCATAATGGAGCATGAATTTGTTAGCATGAAGATAATAGGTGTTTGAGTATAAATTTTTGACATGCAAGATGTCATCAAGAATTATTGAGTGATTTATATGCTCAAGTGGATCTAATAGGAATGCATGGTCTTAGGGGAGTTTGTGACCTCTATGAGTTGAAGTTCAAGATATGTAATTTGCTTATGGTGTTTGATTTCCTCATAAGATACGAGTTTATAAATTTCAAGATCAAGAGAAGTATGAGATGAATTTATTTGGTACATTCATGGAATTATATATCATCAAGAAGGTCCTTGGATATTTATATGTGTATGTAGTATAGATGTTTTAAGTATTAGGTCAGGTCATAACTAAAGAGGATTGTGACGGTGAGTTACCTTGGAAGGTCATCAGGATAACATATATATGGTTTCAAAAGGAAAATTAATGTAAGAGAGGATTCATGTGAAGTGGTGTCTAGGTATGAGGGGGAGCTGAGTAGTGATTCAAGAGGAAATTAGGTGTATGACATGTGTCAAAAAGTTAGGGAGGCTATGTAGGTGCTTCTACCTCCATGAATAGGCTAGAAGGGCTTAGATGGTATGTAGGGTATTGAAAATAGGTATGAAGACTTTTTTCTCGTATTTTTGGAGTGCTTGTCACATGATGAAATGTATGATTCATGGGGATTCATCCAGGTGTGTTCTCATCTCATTTTAATGTATGAATCTTTGTGTTAAGAAGTCTTGAAAACTATGATGATTAGTTTGCAGTTTGAGAATGCTACCAGAGCACAATAAGTGTCATTGAAAGGTAATAAAGGTTATTCATTATTCCTAACAGGTTGGTTGTTGTATATGTTATGTGGTGCTTGATTAAGGTCTGAGTAATTTTTGGAAGGCATGTATTTTTTGAGGGGGGGGATGTGTTGATCTAAAGAGTGAAAACAGAGAAGAAAAATGTGTAATGGACCTTGCTTGATTTGGTTGATGTTTCCAACCAAAATGTGAGCGTAATATGATGTCGAAGTGGAGGCGTAAGTTGTTATAAGTATGTTCCTTTATCATTAATGTTAAAATTTGGAGAATGAGATGATGGCACATGTGAGTGTATTAGGAGGATAATGAACTGATGTCACATGCTAGTAATTTAGGAGGAGAATGAGCTATTTGTGTTTTTCATCAATGAAAAAGGGGGATATTATTGGCATTTTGTTGTCATTGATGTCAAAGTGTGATGTTTTCATTAATTTCTTAAGTTTCATTAATGTCAAATGAAGTAAGAAGCATGAAGTTTGATTGGTAGTGTCTTTTTAAGTCGAGTTACTTGGTGGTTTTGATGTTTTTTTAAGGTGTCTTGATTGAGTATGATGGCTTATAAGAGTGTTATAGTGACTTGCAGAGATAGATATATGTTGTAGTAATGTCATGAAGCATTTTTAATGTCACAAAGATGTGCAAGTATGTCAATGTAAGAATTAATGGTGGAAGCATAGTCAAGATGCTTGGTTTGAAGGCATAATTAGTAGGATGAGGTATGTCATGATGGATTACAAGTATGAATGAGTTGGTTATGCATGATGAGAGAATGTGGATAATGTGGATGAGTTGTTAATGTTGGCGTAGAAGCTGATTTTTTTATTAAGCTTTTTTTTCATACATATGCTTTTTAAATAGTTTTTTTCTCTTTTATCAAAACTTATGGTAAGTTTTTTTAAAAACAAATCTTTTTCTACTAATAGATCTAAATTAAATTAAATTTAATAGATCTTATTTAAATATTTAATTAGGTTTTTTTAACAAATTAGATCTTAATTTCTTCGTAATTAATTAGATTTAATTGTAATTAAATCTTTTTTTTACGATCCTCTCTTTCATGATTTGAAAATTAAAACGTCCTTTCAAATAACATTAAAATATCATTTTTAAAAAACTCCAATTGCTCTCAAAAGAGTAAAATTGGGCATTTCCAAATGGTAAAATTTAGGCGTTATTGTCATTTTTTTCTTTTTCTAATCGTGCACTCAAGTGTGTAGCATCACTCTGAGCACCTTTCTCCTTCCGAGCTCTTTTCAAGGCGTTCAAGATTCTCTAAACTCCTTGAGTTCCCAAACCTTGTATTTCACCCTTATTATTGCTTGTGACTAGTGAGTGCATCTACCATAGTCTGCAACAAGTGGGTTTCCTTATATGACGTGAGACATTTTTTCTCACCACCAGGGTTGGCTTTCACCTCCTTTCTATTTTTTTGCTTGTGTTTGTTTACTGTGTCCTATTTTTTTGCACTTCACGAAAAATTTTTGTGGTCTCCTCTCTCGCACATTATTACGTTGATTGCAAGACGAGTTACCAAGTGTTTCAAACCACACGCACGAAACCGATTGTAATCAACGCACTAAAATATAAAGTGCTGAAAGCAGGGGGGTTGTTATTGTCTTGGGTGTTGTATTACATGCAGACACATTATCGGTCGAGTCCGACGTCTTGCATTTATGCATCTTGCACTTTTGATTCTACATCATGGAGGGTGCTCTTTCCAGACTTGAGCATCATAGGATCACTTTACAACCTCCGCCAATTCTTAGGGGGAGAGATTTATTCAGCTTGGCGTGCTTCTATGGAACATTACTTTTCCTGTAAGGGTCTTTCTCACTTCTTGCTTGGGCCAGTTCCTACACCCACTGATCATCATCATCTTAATGATTTTCTCAACAATTACGACCATGTTTTTGGTCACATGATGATGCATGTCTCTACATCTCAATGGGTTCATGTGGCAAACTCAAATCCACCCCACCGCGTCTAGAGCATTCTTTAGTCCCTCTATGGAGACCCTTCACATACTGCCACCATTGTTGTTACAGCTGATTTAGTTGTCTCCTATATTTCTTTGTGTGATGACAATTCCACCGATACAAAAATCGCTTGGTTCTACTTCTGATGATGAGGATTGTGCACCTAGTTCTGATGTCAAGAGTACTACAGAGGACTCTTCTCCTCCCTCTCACTATTCCAGAGAGTATTGACACATCCCACATCTCATCAGATATTGAGCAGTCTCCTATACAGTACACTTGTGATGTACTATAGGTTCTTCATCCATCTATAGGTATTTCAGAGGAGTTCATCATCTCCATTGTTGGGAGTGCCCCTTCTGGGACTCTTGCCACTTCCACTTTACCAGAGACTTTCATTAATCCACCCTTGTTTGTGGATCCATTTTCTGTCATGGGGGATGTTTTATTGCCTTCACATCAGTTGGAAATCCTTTCTACAGGTGTTCACCCTTCATACTCTGACAGTTCTGCACTCGTGACATTACCCTCGGCTCCTTTGCACTCACTTGCTAGACCTATGTCACACTTTCGTGGACCAGACTCAGAGTTCTTCATGCTACTGCCTTCAGTTTCCTTTGTGGAGTGGGCAGATTTCAGCACATCTTTTCTGTCCTTCCTAAGGGTAGACACACACTAGTATGGTGTAGATGGCTCTGCCTCAGTCCAGAGGTAGAGGATCTCATCATCGAAATTCTTCTGGGAGACTTCTTAGAGTTGCAGAGTTCAGATCCATCCATGGCATCTTCCGCATCCATCTTCTCTCTTTTTCATCTTTCCGAGAGATTTTCCCTTTGTACATGGGTACCTTTACAGGCTAGTCTATGGCCAGGACCCATCTTTGGCATCTTTCTTAGATTAGAGAGTATTTTGTTCTCTTGTGGTGGATTTTTTTCCCACTGGGTTTTCCTTCGCTGCTTGGGACTTCTTTTGTACATGGGTACCTCATCAGGCTTTATGTTGGGACCCATTTTTCTTCTTCTTCTTCTAGGAATATTATGTTTGTATATGGGTACCTTATCAGGCTTTTAGTTTCCTATAGCCCCATTGACACATCTTTCTTAGTTGTTTAGGAGTGTCTTCTCTTTCCAACTAACTCATCACAACTGCTACCCCATCTTCGATGAAGGGGGGTGTTAGTGTGAGTTATCCTATGTGTCCTCCTCTCATATTGGAGGGTCATCTCACATGGGTTAGGTTTAGGGTTAGGTTTAGGGTTTCATGTGTGTCATGCACTAGGGTTACTCAGCACCCTATATGTACCCCTTTTCTATTCATTTATGAGCATGCTAAGAAACTTCGATGTCTTTCCTTTATATGCAAGATTTTTTTCTGTTGAGCAAGTTCTTCCATTACTGATCAATTCTTTCTTACAATCACTGGAGCTATCACAATTCCATTGGAGTGCAACTACTTCGTGGTGCCTCATTTCTGATTCGATTCTCACAAACTCTTTTCATGGTATCGAGCCGTGTAGTTAAGCGTGCCAACCCGGAGTAGTACTGGGATGGGTGACCTCCCGGGAAGTCCTGGGTCATTGCCTCCTAATGTCGTTGGGCCTAATTGGGTGTATATGTGGTGGGCCCAGAGCTCACGTGGTTGCATCCGGCTCCATTGTGTGGGGGTGTGTTGGTGTAGCAGCTAGTTAACATGATGAGATCCCTCTCCACTACCAGTTTGAGCTTTTGGTGTGATGGAAAATTGTATAGTTAAAACACTCAAAAGTGTATGAGATTTCTAATTCATGGTTTGGACATGGTTTCTAGGTCTAGACTAGACCTATTCTAAGCCTAAGTGACCTAATGAGGTGGACATCTCTTATTTCAGAATAGTGATGCAAATGTGGGAATTGGAGAAGGTGTAGTTGGCTATTTTATATGTGTGGTACATGTTTCGGTGTTGGTTTGTAAGGTTGAGAAAGATATGCACTTTTTCAAGTGTTTTACGTGTTTTTAAGCGAGTAACCAAGGTCGATATACACTTTGTTTGATGCTCATTGGCATGTGTAAACTCTCAATGGTGTTCCAATCTCTTCATGGTAGTTGGCGAAGTGTCCTAGATCAATGTTCTAGGAATTATTTTGTGTTTTTAGGGAAGAGATTTTGAACAATCTTTAATAATATAAGGTGGTCTAAAACCCTCTTTAAACCTTAATTCAAAGAGTGATGGGATATATCTTATTCAAAGTGACACATAATGGATTGAAGTTTCTTGTATGATGATTGGAGGTTGTAGAGGACTCCTAAAAATTTCCTCATGTGGTATTTTTTGTGTCTTGAGAGTATGTGAACCCCACTCCAAAATGTAATTTTATGAAGAAGTTATGTTGTATCCACATTTTGCACTAGACCGTATACCTAAATTGGTGTTTGAGTATGTTGTGAAGCTATTATGAATGTATAATGTGGTATAATATTATGGTTTATTCCGTAGGAGGTCTCTTTAAGTCATACTTACATTACTAGTTTTGGGGTAGTTTTTTGTAGTTTTAGGTAATCTCATTACAAAGGTGTTTTTGATTTATAGTCAAGTGATGGTGTCTTGATCATTTTTGATTTTGACTTCGAGGTCATGAGATTTCTAACTTAATATATCATACTTGAATTGAGGTGATTTGACAAGGGTTTTCCTTCATTCTTTAGAGGTTACGTTTTTGGGACATCTTGGTTGTCCTTATTCTCAAGTGGCTTGATGATTTGAGATGGTGATTCACCGAGTTATAAAAGCTTGTAGAAGGTTGATAAAAGATTAAAAAATGTCTAAGTGGATTGTAAGGTTTGGTGATGGTTTGAATGGCTCAAGTGACTGTCTTTGTGAAGAGAAGTTTGGGTGTTTTAGGGCTTCTTGAGTCCTAATGGATAAATGATGGTTCTAGATGTTATTTCCAACCTATGTGGTACTTGGATGATGTGTTCATGATGTTTTAATGTTTTTAGTGAATATCCCCATGATGGGCTCTCTAATTGAATGCCATCATAAGTCATGTATATAAGCATATGTTAGTGGCTTATTTTGTGGTGTGAGGGAATAAAAAAGTGTAGAGATAAAAGGCTAATTGAAGAATTGAAGGAGGTTTGTGTTACCATCAAGATGGAATAGAAAATGATGATGATTTTATATAGAGTGATCATGTGTTGGAGAGATAAGTAATTTTTCGTAATCTGGTGAGAATGTTTAACGAGATAAAAAGAAGGACAAATTTTGAGAAGAAAGAAGGATCAAGAGATATTCATTGTCATCATCATTTAGTTGGTTTTGAGTCATCTAGGGTTGGTGTAACATGGGAGGGTTTGTTCTCTACTAATTCTAGGGATTAGTTCTGAGAAAAATCTGGTGCTCACAAGGAGGCTAGTTCCTTATCTCCTGGTGCTCAAAAAATTTGAATCATAAAATCTAATAAATAACCTAAATTATTTCTCCAAGGGATGAGGGTTTAACATATATGGTGTTCATGTGTGACGTGTTCTCATTTTACTTTAATGATTATGACAAGGTATTAAATGCTTAATGGTTACGTTTAAGAAAAATGGTTGATGGATGTAAATATTTAAAGTGATTGACATTTTTATTGATCCCTCATTCACCCCCTTGAAACTTAATACTGTGTTTAAGATGAAACATCAAAAGGGAATATTTAAAGTAGTGTTTGAAAGGAATAGGTCTTAAACCCTAGATAAATTGCATTAATAGTACTTCATCTAGATTACATAGCATAGGTTTGAAATATTGTAAAAATACATATTCAGAGGTATATAGGCATGAAAATGGAAAAAATCTAAGATAGAGCTCCAAATTTGGCGTAAGATAACCCTTTTCTAATGCCAAGGCACTTATATTTATACAATTGTGAAATGAAAGAAGGGAAGAAAGAGTGGAAAAATTGAATTCTTGTTGTAACCACCAACAAGATGTATTGAATCACTAAAAATGAGCATGAGAGCCCTTACAAGACCATTCTCCATGTCCTTTTACTTGCAAGAGAAGGTATGGGTAACGTAATTCATTAAATCTAGTAATTCAAACTACATGTAATTGTAAATTAATGGAAAAAATAGTTTTTCTTTGTTTTCACCAACCAAATGCCACCAATTTCTAAATTTATTAGTTCTATGATGAATTTTGCAATGATAAATTTCCAACGAGCCTGATTTTGTTAAATTTGGAGTAATAAGGAGACATATATGGCCATTTGAATTTTTTTTTTTTGCATCTGTGAGGAATAAAACAGGTTACTTGGTTTGAGCTCTACATGATTGACATAAGTCATCTCTTGATTGGCTAGGGAATCAAGCTAAATGACACATGGATTCCTTTTTAACCCTTGAGCTTATGTTACACAACACCTTCTAATTGGCTACGGGGTTTTGAGCTTTGATTGTAATTTTCAAAGCATGCGATTGAGAACTATAAACTTGTGGGACTACATTTTAGCCCTTGAGTTCCAAGAACTCGCCACATGTCCTTTTATATAATTAGGCCATGGGGATCAAGTGTAACTTGCAAGGTTACATATTTTATGAATGCCCTAAGATTTAGGAA
This sequence comes from Taxus wallichiana var. yunnanensis, assembly GCA_018340775.1. Lineage (NCBI taxonomy): Eukaryota > Viridiplantae > Streptophyta > Pinopsida > Cupressales > Taxaceae > Taxus > Taxus wallichiana. Next base: position 758,180,638 of record CM031238.1, on the reverse strand, counting down.
TATTCACTTTTTGTGGTGTGGGATTTGACTTGCATGTTGCAACTTTGCACAAAAAAGTGTAAAAATTCTTTAAGGACCCCTAAACCCCAATCTCCTTGAATATTCCTTCGTGGGGCTCGGGGATTGAAAGAGGGTTTGAACCATGAAACACGAGGATCATGAGGGGAAATGTACACATCAAAAACATGCAAACGACAACATGAAGAGATCTCGGGAGGAATGAGCATCACCGAATGCACATGCAAAGATTCAAAACATGGGTAGAACCTCATTAAGCCACAAAAATATCTTTTATCTCATAGATAAAAATGGGGTGAACATGTGGGAGGTGCTGAGTAACCCCCAATGCTGCAATCATGACAAGTCAAGGGGGAGAGGGGAGTTACATTCCCATAATAGAAGTGTAACTCCCAATGACGCATATGACACATTGACGACCGATGCATAAGAGAATATCATAATGAACCCTAAATGACACATGGACCTATGATATCACCTAAGTGAGATGACTCACCTACTGATGTGGAAAATGACTCACACCAATAGTTCAAAACTTGAATCGTGAGGATCATGAGGGATGGCATACACATCAACGGATGTACAAACAACAACATGAAGAGATCTAGGGAGGAGCGAGCATCAAATGAATGTGCATGTAAAGATTAGAAACATAGGTAGAACCTCATTAAGCCACAAAACTATCTCTCTATCTCATATATAAAAATGGGGTATACATATAAGAGGTGCTTGAGTAACCCCATTGTTGCAATCATGAAAAATCAAGTGGAGAGGGGTAGTTACATTCCCATAATAGAAGTGTAACTCCCAATGACACATATGACACAATGATGCATAAGAGAATCTCATAATGACCCCTAAATGACATGTGGACCTACGATCTCACCTAAATAGGATGACTCACTTAATGATGTGGAAAATGACTCACACCAACACCCCCACTTCATCATAACTTAGGATGAGGCAGAAAGTCGAAATGAAATATGGGTCCCGACACAAAGCCTGATGAGGTACCCATGCACAACTAGAAGATACTAAGTAGTGAAGGAAAACCTAGTGGGAAAAACATCCACCACAAGAGAAAAACACACTCTCTAATCTAATAAAGATGCCAAAGATGGGTCTTGGCCATAGATAAGCCTGAAAAGCTACCCATGTACAAAAGGGAAATCTTGGAAAAGATGAAGAAGAGAGAAGATGATGAGGGATACAAGAGGGATGTAGAAGATGCCATTAATGGATATGAAATCTAAATTTCTAGGAATTATCCCAAAATAATGTCAATGACGTGGTCCTCTACCTCTATATTGAAGAAGAGCCACCCACACCGAATAGTATGTCTTCCCTTAGGAAGGATAGAAGTGGAGTGTTGGAAATCCACCCACTCCATGAAGGAAACTGAAGGCAACAACACGAAGAACTCTGAACTGGTCCATGGAAGTGTGACATAGGTCTAGAAAGTGAGCGCTAAGGAACCGAAGGTAATGCCACATGTATAGAAATGTCAGAGTGTGAAGAGGGAACACCCACAAAAAGGATGTCCAACTGATGTGAAGGTAAAAAAACATCCCCACAATAGAAAAAGGATCCACAAGCAAGGGTGGATCAATGAAAGTCTCCTAAAAAGTGGAAGTGATAAGAGTTCTAGAAGGGGAACTCCCAACAACAGAGATGATGAACTCCTCCAATGAACCTATAGCAGGATGAGGAACTTGTAGTGCATCATAAGTGGACTCTGTGGAAAAGAAACCAAGTTCGAGTAGATACTTGTCCAATGAGGGGGCTCGAAAAGAGAAGAGCGATGTCGATAGGTATAATTCATCCAATGAAGGTAGAGGAGTGGAAAGGGCCTCACACACTGAAAGTGGAAAGGAGGCTAGTGTAATGATGGTATGAGGTTAAGAAGGAGACTGCTTGATATCTGATGAGATGTGGGAAGTGTCAACACTCTCTGGAATAGTGAGAGGAGGAGAGAATTCCTCTGTAGTACTCTCAACATCAGAACTAGGTGCACAATCCTCATCATTAGAAGTAGAATTAAACAATTTTGAGTCAACGAAACTACCATCACATGAAGAATAAGAGGAGACCACTAGATCAATGATAGCAACAATGGCGATAGTATGTGAAGGGTCTCCATAAAGGTATTGAAAGATGCTTCAGATACGATGGGGAGGATCTAAGTCTACCATGTGAAAGCAGAGAGGTCTGGATACATGTGTCATCAAGTGACCAAAAACATGGTCACAAGTGTCAAGAAAGTCCTCCAGATGATGATGATCAATGGGCGCAGGAACTGGCCCAAGAAAGAAATGTGAAAGACCCTCATAGGTGAAGTAACGTTCCATAGAAGCATGCCAAGCTGAATAGTTCTCTCTCCCAAGAAGAAGTGGCAGAGGTTGTAAGGAAATCCCATGATGCTCAAGTCTAGAAAGACCACCCTCCATGACATGGAAGAAAGAAGTGCAAGGTGCACGAAGAAGAGTGCAATAATGCAAGACGTCGGACTTAGTTGATAATGTGTCTACATGTAATACAACACCCAAGAGTAATAGTGACCCCCTTGAATGTGGTACTTTATAAAGTAGAGAGTTTACAAAACTGACAATCCCATCATGTAGTGTGTGAAAATTCATGCAAATTTGACTAAAGAAGTGTTCAAAACTAAGCAATGAGTCAAATGTTATAGCAAACAAAAATGATTCCCACAATTGATGGTGCAAACTTATTAAAAAAGTGCTTGAAACACGTGTAAAGGGTATCATGTTTGTACTCATTGGAAATGGCATCAAATTTTAGATAGGGTTTGTTTTTCTTGCGAGGGGGGATTAGCCTCCTTCCAACCCCAAACCTCACCCTTTGTCTTCGACACACGCATGAAGGGCATAATTACAAGAAAATTAGATCCTTACAATTATTACAATGCAAAGATAAGAAACATTAAAAACAGGTTGTTTTAACCACCAAACAAGTTCAATAAACAAAAGGTGAGCTTCTTGAGTGGGAGGACCGAGTCGTATGGTCAATCGACCATTGGAGCACCGGAGGACTCGGTGAGTAGGGTGAGTAGCTTGGTGGTTGAATGCCAATGTAAGCTGGACTTGGGTCAAGCGGTGAGGATTCCACATGGATCACAAAGGTGGAGTGAGGATGGGGAATCGGAAGGTAGTGAGGGACCCAAGAAAGAACGTAGGAATGACACAACAATCGAACCAATGAGCTTGACACAGCAGTGTTTGACAAGCCAAAGAAAATGGCGAGTAAAAACAAAACTAAGAAGAACGAGAACACATGGGAAGAAAAAGCCGAGGCACTAGGAGATGGGCATCCTCTCAGGAAAGGTCGAGCATAAGTAGAATGAAGGAGAAGAGCAGCTGTCCAAAACAAACCCGGATCAACACGATGTATAATCCATTCAAAAAAAGAGTTTGAGATAACATAGAGGTCTCCAACTAGGGCCATGGTGGTTGAATGCAAATGACAGAGGAAAAATACTAAGAGCAACCGAATCGAGCCTAAGTAGTGTAAAACGGGGCAAAGGAGCCTAAGGAGCTAAATGGTTATGAGCCAAGTTCGGAGGTAGTAGACAGCAGGAGAGGACAAGACAAGAATCGGGGTGAAAACACAGCCAAGACCGATTAAAAACATTTAAACTAGAGCCCCGGTAAAGCCAATGCACGTAGAAACACCTCGATGGTCAAGAGTATAGAAGAAACACAACAACCCAATGCAAGCCGAGGTATAATATGCAGAAGATTTGAAATAAAATTGCATTTAAGAAAAGGAAAATGGTGAGCTAGGAGAGCCATTTCTGGCAAGTTGGGAAATGAGTTGGGTCTCAAAATAACTAGATTTGCACCTTTTAACCGACCTCAACACTAGCATAGAAAATGATCTACAACCTCAAAAACTACAATCGAAGACCGCATACAACCCTAGAAGGTTTGAGAACCCACGAACCGAAACCACAAGAAAACCAAACAAGGTATAAATGCTTGAAATCAATGCAAGAAGAGCACAACTGAAATATCCATTACGACATACACATCGGAACTCGAATATCACGCCGGAAGATGGAAAATACACATAGAAATGCTAAAGAGTGCTGCAGATCCACAAGATCTGCTCTAATTACCTGAGAGAGGGTTTGAAACCCAAAACGCTGAGGATCACGAGGGATGATGTACACATCAATAGACATGTGAATGAAAATGTGAAGAGATCTCGAGAGGAGTGAGCATTAACCGAATGTGCATACAAAGATTCAAACACACGGGAAAACCTTGTTAAGCCACAAAATTTTTCTCTATCTCATAGATCAAAATGGGGTGTACATATAGGAGGTGTTGAGTAACCCCTGGTGTTGCAATCATGACCACTCAAGTGGAGAGGGGAAGTTACATTCGTAGAATTGAAGTGTAACTCCCAATGACCCATACGACGCATCGACGTGTAAGATAATCTCATAATGACCCCTAAATGACATGTGGACCTATGATCTCACCTAAGTGAGATGATCACCTGAAGATGTGGAAAATGACTCACACTAAAAGGGATGATCATGAAAATTTACAACCTCGCAACTATAAAATACAAAGCAACCCCCGCAAATTCTCTTGATTTTTTCAAGATGGGTATTTTGCATTCAATTTAGAATGGCATCGTCAAGTTATGGGCATCATTAAATAGTTTGAAACCATGATTTTTTCCTCCAAAATGGAAAGGAAACATTTGTAGTCCATTAGAATCTTTTGCACAGTCGAAACACGACGACAAAGCCAAAATTGAATTAGAAGTTGCCAAAACTAGCCCTTAGGGTTACTTTGGACAACAATTATTTTTTGTAGTATATAATAATTTGAGTGTTTTTAATTTGTTTTTAAATGTCTATATATAATAAATTAGGTAGTATAAGAAATACCATATGAGAGCCCCATAAATATTCCCACTACAATCATATGATAAAGGTGACATATACCCTACAAGTGTTAGTAGATACCAAGGATGCACATGTATAATATATGGATGATCCATAACATACACTTTCAAAGGGATAGAGGGTGGAGACTCTTGATGGTCAGGATAGGTAGAAGGTGACCAATTATGTAGCTTAGGATAATTTTATCTACGATAATTACTATGTGTTCTAGATGACCAAAAAAAATTCCTAGGAGAAAAACCGACGTGGTGGAAGGATTATCTTTCTAAAAATCTCATAGTTAGTCTCCATCTAGATTTGTTTGAGGAATCATTAACTCGCCAATTAAAAACAAAAATTCTAACCCTCTTGACTCTGCTGAGATAGTATAGGATTATGCTAATCAAGAGGTCACTATTAAATCTATGATGGATTATGCCCCATTGTCCCTCGTTTAGGGTCACATTCCTATCAAGACTCTTGAAGTTGTTCTTCCAATCTTCATGAGAAGAAGGTAACAAGGAATGGATGGTGGTGGATAGGAGAAAGAAAGGACATGCTAAACTAAAACCCACCACCATTTTGGACAAGGAATGATTCTTTTCCTTTTTTGGTTTTATTGTTTTACTAGGGTTGGGGCCCAATGTTATGCATTGTGTTTTTGTTGAGCTCTGTGCCACCGGTTGGATGTGGGCCTACTTTTTTTGTCTATTTCTGTTGGGAAGTTAGGCTTCTTCTTTTCTTGGTACTCCATTGCTTATCCAAGTTCTTACACCTTGTCATTTTGCTCTTTTTTCTTTATCTAGGTTCTTACCCCTTTGTTGTTTCTGGGTGTGGTCCCCATTAAAAACCATTTACCAATAATAATAATAAATTCTTAGGAGAAGGTGTCCTATGTGAGGTAATATGTGGTTGACTAGGAACAATGTGTGAACTATAAGACCTATACATGGATGTATTAGAGGGTTTCCTATGAGGCATAACATATTAAATAGAACCTTGATGATATGTAGATGTATTAGTACTAGGAATATTAACTATATATGTGGGGATGATTCGCAATGATGTCGTATCCTCTAATGGAACAAACCTTATTATAACCACTTGACTATAGTAAATGAACTTAACACATTGATGAAGTATGTAGGGTATGGTTATAAAGGTATGGATCTCGAGGACATCCTAAAAAACATTTCACATGAGTGAATATAGGATTCTAAGCAAGAATTTTATATCAAGGTAGTTGGGACAACTATGAGAGGGAGGAAAACATGTCCTATGTGTGTATAAGGATAAAAATTACATCCCTCTTAGTTTATCTAAGATAATTTTATAATGCAATAGTACACATATTGTGTAGAGTAGTAGGGTCAACTAGTACATTGTGTACATGACATAGATCAATAGAGGTAGAAATATAAAGTGAATTAGAAAAAATGTTCCATATCATTATTATCAAAAGTAATCAATAGAAAGGAAGGAATGATAATAACATTAATAACCATAACATCAAATGCATGATCATAAGAATATGGAGTAAACATAGTATGGTAATCATTATGGGCATCCGAGTTACATTTAACAATATAATGTTTCAAACATTCAATTTATGCTTATGAGTAATAAAACTTGTAGGAAAAGCCTAAGAGGCTAATTCATGTGCAAGTAGATTATGAAGGAAATGAGTAGAATCCATAGCATCGAAGAAGTTCAGACACCTTGTTACAATTATAAAATTTAATCTTGGAAAGTATGAACAAGGGATTTGAGAGTCTGTGTATTAGAAGAAGAAGTATGTGAAGAAATTTATTAGTATAGAGACGAGATGTAGGAATATTAATATTCATAGGAATAGGAATAGTCATAAATACATCAAAGTGGAGATTTATATGACCCCAATGAAATAGGTACTAGTGATGTATGGCTTCTTGATGTGTGTATATTATATGATGAACGAGGATTGTGATCAGATGTGTAAGATATAATAATACTTTTGAGTTGATCATGGGAAGTATAAATGAGAATTTAAATATTATTAGGATTTTCATTAAAGAAATGTGCAAAATTTTGGTCATCATCATCTTAAAGAGCATGCGTGTCAAAATGTAAAGGGATCCTTCAACTTGTATATTATTAATAAAAATAAAGAACATAGAATGATCAAAGAAACCAACTATAGTAGAGGCACTCCCATGAGAGGTATAAAAGGTATCATCATATGGTGTGGGAGGATGAGAGTGAAAGATGTGAGTGTTAACATGTGGAGAATCTAGAACCCGATGAAAGGGATGAAAACTTGTACTAGATCTAGGGTGGGAACTCTTTGATTGGAGATATAGATGGTGATAATGATTTTGTATATTTGTAGTCATTTAATAGTAAAATTGAAACCAATGAATTCCTAAGTCCACTAGGGTTTGAATAATAGATTTGATTCAAGATTCGGTGCACCAAATGTTTACACCCTAATTAAATTTATCCTATAGACATACAAAAAAATAATAAGTATGGAAGGGTTTATAATAGTAGACTATTTTGATCATTTAAATTCCAACATTAACCATTCAAAATCATAATGATGTTTTTAAATTTATAAAATTTTATATGAGATAAGTATTTACTCAAATACACAAGATGAGGAAGAAACTTAGTTGTACATGTTGTCAGTGGTATTATATGGATGTGTCGGATGATGAAACAAGAAGATTAGAGACTAGAAATGCTTTGGTGCTCATTCAAAAAATTGAAGTTGAGCAGGGGAAATACCGTACATATATTGTATGATTCGAACTTGATTTGAACTTCTCTAACATGAATATGTACAATTTTGGACCCTTTGATAGTATATATCTAAAACTTCGTATGTGCTTTTCTTTTCTATAAATGAATTATTTTGTATGTCATTGTTGCTCACACAACTTTGAGATAATAGTAGAAAACATGTGTGTGTGTGATTGTGGTTGTGCTATACTTCACAGTTAACCTTTCAAATACTAAACCAATGTAAGTTTTTCACTACATGACCTTGTTGTGGGATCAAGCCTCTTATAATTCTCCCATGTACTTACGCAAGTGTGAAAAACTAACAAACCCCCTAGGGGTGCCCTTGTGTCAATTGACACTAAAATAGTGGGATGAATATATAGTGTAACATGTAGAAAACATAATAGTAATGTGATGTGGTGTGCCTCAACTACGCGACCTAACCCTTTATTCCTTGAAACCCTTCAAAAATGCTTGGAGTGAATTTAATCTTGCTAATACATGGATTTATGACCTTTGCATTCTTGGAAATGGAGGAAGCTAAACTCTTCAACATTTGTGTGCTTTAGATCTATGGTAGGTACTACACTAATTGATGTGAAACCTGATTTGGGAAAGTTAGGAGATTCTTGAGTACTTTTGGAATGATATTTGAAATACATCCTTGTAAGAGTGTCGGGATTTATAAAGTTATAATGAATTTCTTATATAGCCTTTTATAGGTGAAATATTTTAGTAAGGATGAACGTAGGAAGATGAAATGACCTAAAAATATATATTCAAATTGTAATTAGATTTAGTGAACTTGAAGAGCTAGGACCATATAGGCCAACTAATACTAGACCCCACATCCCGACCCATTTGTATGGTCCCGCATAGAGAAGGAGAAACTTAAAATAAACATTTTGAACATGAAACATATAGGTTTTTTTCTATATTGATCAAATAATATTTCCATTATTGATTATAGTGAAGAGTGTAAAGATAAGAAAGTCGCAAAAGAGATAGAGAGATAAACTTATTGTATTCTAAATGCAAACATTTGTCTTAACAAGGGAGCATAGTCAAAATTGAAATTACGAAGAAAATATAACCACAATTTATTATCTACACTTTATATTTTTGAGATGTAATATATTTAAAGTATTTTGTATTTACAAATAACTATATATGGGTTTTCATAGACATGTTGATAGAAACCAGAACATGCGTTGTTAATTCTATACTCGAGTTTTATGAAAAGACAACATGATAATACAATTAGTGAATGGAATTTTCCATATCCAAATTGAAAACCACTTGAGATGTAGATTTTGAGCTAATGCAATGGTAAACCAGGTGCACTGAGTCTATTTATAATGATCATGAATTCGATGTTATACATCTGGTACATGAAATGCTGAGTGAGTATTTACTAGTAAAACATCTTTATCAAATTTTTTAAAACCATAAGAAATTTCTTGATCATCGTAACTCCTTTTTTAAGAAAGAAGATTGAAAGAGTTTGAGAAAAATAGGCGAGAATCCCCTTTCGTGACTTATAATTTGTATAAAATACTTTGGTTATTGACTTGTTATGTTTTTAAAATCTAATAGCGATGTTTTTTTAAGGATACTTCTTCCAGAATGGCATAAAAGCATATCTATCCAGTTTTGTGTAGATAAATAATCTATTAGAAGTCTACTAATTTAATGTTATCCTCAACTTGTTACGATGTATAGGGCTTATCATGTCATATTTTTTTGTTTTAGTTCAATATTATTCTTTTTAGGAATTATTATTTGTGTTTTAAATCAATTTATTTTTATTTTTTTAATTTGTATACTTAATGCGGTGCCTTATGAAGAATAGTTCAATTTATTATTATTTTTATGTTCTTATTCTTTTTTATTCATTTATGCTATTTAGAATTTTTTATTTAAAATTCACTAAATTAGAAATGTAATATTTTATTTAAAATGATATCCAAAATAAAAAGATATTGTGAAAACTCGTGGATATTCCACTCTATTTTTCTATTGTAAAATTAAGAAAATGTAAATTTTCTACAATTCTTTACTATTGTGAAATTGTGAATTATCCATAATACAAAATATTTATTGTAAAAACTTATTAAAAAACACATTTTTTCCACATTCAATAAAGTTGAATTAATATTCGAATTGTAAATCAACTATCTTATAAAAATTGTAGATAATCATAAACCTAAAATTTAATTGTATAAATTTTACACTATCATTTTATTTTAAAAATAAAAATTAAAAGTGAAATTAGAATCTAATTTATAATTAAGTCTCTTGTAATTTTGACACTTTAGTAATGGATAATCTACATTTTCAACTATAGAGTTTTGATTGTGGACGATGAAAATACTATAATATAGCTATTTCAATTCCACATTCCAAATAGTGTTAATTAGATTTAAAGTAATATATTATCTATTCTAAAATTGAATGAAAAATATATTTTTAAAGTAAACTCAAATATTGATCGCTTATTATTGGTAAAGTCCCTTCAAAACTATTTACCAATAATAAAAAAACATATTGATCATTTATATAAAATGCTATTTTAAACTATAAATTTGATATTTTTAATTTCTTTAAAATTCTTCAATATTTTTGAGAAGTCATAATCATTATAAAATATAATGCAAATGTTATAAATTTGAGATATAATTTAACATAGATTTTTACTATTGAACGACACATTATATTAATAAAATCTAAGCGAGTTACATAGTAAGGGGTAGCCAAATAACTCACGGTCCCACAGAATGCCATGAAGGAAAGAGAAAATCCACAAAGGCAACAAAAATTGCCATAGAGGCACTAAGAGAACACCACAAGGGCTTACATCAACACGCCCAAAGGACAACCAGAGAACAGACCAAAAAAAACATTAGGCATACGCCGCCGCCGCACCAAAAGGAGGGGGAGGATCATCTCGAGGTGGGATGAAAACTCCACTGTCCCATTCGGCAGATGGTGGATCCACCTACCAACCATCCTGATTGGGATACCGCATCTTGAAGAGGCACCATAATTCCCCATCCAGGGGGCAGAGATCCAACAAGAGTCTACATGGCGGTGATGAGAGATCCCCACCAAGGAGTGCTAGCACCACCTTTCCCTCGGAGAGGTGGGCTCCAGCCAGTCCAGATGAGGATAGGACAAAAGAATGGCCTCATGGGGAGGTAGTAGTGGCTTCTTGAACGACGACTCCTCTGCGCGTGCCCAAAGAAGGTGGACGTCACAGAGGTGAAAGCTAAGGTGGTGTTGTGGCGGATCCAAGCAGACCCTACTCATCATGCATGTCGCACTCCCCCAATGATCGAGTAGCTCCTAGAGATGTGAAAATTCCAGAGCAACCTTGGTAGCTTGAGCTTATATCTTTAGGTGAACATTAGATAGAATAATCACCTTATCATTAGTAGAAAAACTTATAACAGATTGATCATTCTTAAAAATAAAGGCATTTCAAGCTTTCCAGATATGAAACAAAATATAGGCATGAAATAAATGCCACAAATTAGCAATATAGCAAGGCCATGGGCTAAAGTCTCCAAATAAGGCCAGACGCTAAGGGAAAAACTCGGGATGATAAGGCTGGAACAAGGAGTGAATCCATCGCCAAATAGCTTGAGCCCACTGACAATACCAAAAGAGATGAAGAAAAGACTCGGGGCAGGAACAGAAAGGGCAAGCCGGAGGAGTAATGCCAATGTTTCTAAGTCTTTCACCTAGAGGCAAACCCTGATAGACAAGACTCCAAAGAAAATGATTAACTTTGGGTTCCAGAAGAGGATTCTAAGTGCACGGAAAGATGATGAAGCCAGATAGAATGAGCAGATAGTAATCCCTAATTCTCATTAAGCTTATTAATGGCCCGAGAAAAAGGACAAAAAAGCTTATAAATTACCCGAGTGTTGTAACACAGAAAAGTAATATCATGATTCCATTTCTAGTCCTGCCACCAAGTAGATGAAGGTTGGAGGCCAAGATTATGAATCATAACATCTAGAAGGATCTCTTAAATTTTGTAGATAGATGGAATGTCTGAATTGATCGAAGCCTTGAATTTAACTTTGAGCTCGGTCCAAGGAATCCAATCTCTATGATGCACCAAATCATGTATGGTATGAATTACCTTGTGATAGATCCGAATGGCTTTAATGCCTGGGGTTTTCACTTACGAAGAGTTTTATTCATGAGGATGGGAGACCACTAGATGTTTTGTGAATTAAAAGAGAGGCCAAAGTGCAAAAACCATCACCAACCCACCTCATAAGAGGCTTCACCTACTCAAAATATTTCCAAATACTCTTCGCGACGAAAGTGCCAGAAATCTTGATAGGAACAGAAGTTATTATAAGAGAATGTAAACCAATTCCGTTCCATATTTTCTTACCATAAGGAGCTCTAGACTCAATGCAATGTCTTAAAATAAATTTACAAAGCTTGTGGCCATGAAAGACGATAAATTATCCATTTAGCACATAGGGACATGCTCTGTCGATAAACATCGATGATGCCCATGCCACCTTGATCCCAAGGGAGATTAAAGAAAATCCAAAACAACTTTGTGAAAGCTAGCTGAACCAAAAATTTTACACCAAAGAAAGTCCTAGAACAACTTGGCAAGTTGGTTGAAAGAATAACAAGAAGGAAAATAACAAGCTAGAAAAATCAGAATGAGTAACAAAAAGAATTTAAGTGCAAAACTCGAATTTACTCGCCGCAGGACACGGTGGTTCGGAAGACCATTTGGTAACCTTTTATTCCACCCTGTTAAGAACATAATTCCACAAGGTAGAAGAGTCACTGTCAAAAGTAAAAGGAATGCCAAGGAATCTAAATTGTTCACCATGCCCAATCCACTTCCAGGGGTAAGCCTTTAACCAATCCGAAAAAGGAAGAAAACTCTGATGAAACCCTAAGGTTTTAGCCATCTAAATGCTAGAGCCGTAAGCCGCGACAAAACTCGCCAAGACAATCAAATACAACTACCACATTATGTTTAGATTCGGCCACCATCAGAAAGGAATCATCTGTAAAATGTCCATTGATTATCTGTGTTTGGTGATCTAGAAGAATAATCCCATGAATACGACCCTGAGCAGTTTGATGAGCAATTAAGTATCCTAGGGCATCAACAATAAGGAAAAACAATTCCGAGCAAGAGGACCCCTTGTCTGATGGAGCGGAAGAGGCCAATGGCCGAAGACTGGTGACCATTAATAGTGAGCAGAGCAGAGGCATTCGAGAAAAGTGTGGAAACAACAGAAAGAAATAATTCTCCAAAACCCAAGGCTTTAAGCATAGAAGAATAAAAGGCCATTCGATGCGATCATATGCTTTCTCAAAGTCAATTTTAAGAAAAAATGGCTTCTGAGAAGAAATACGGGCCCATTCCATGCCCTCCCAAACAACCAAAAGATTATCCAGAATGTATCGACCTTTGACAAAACCCATCTATTCGGGTCAAACAATCTTAGGTAAAATATTAACAATGCGGAGAGCTAACTCCTTAGCAAGTATTTTATAGGAGACATTTAGTAGAGTCATAGGATGCCAATTTTTTATTTGCTCTGGAGCAAATGCTTTAATGAACTTGATGTTGCCTTGATTGATGTAGCTCCCAAGAGAGCGAGAATGTAGAGCTTCATTATACACCCGGAGAAAATCAGGTCCAACAAAGGACCAAGTTTCTTTATAGAATTTGCATGGGAAGCCATCAAGGCCGGGAGATTTATCATCCACCAGATAGAGCAATGCAACATGAAGTTCCTCTAAAGTAAGGGGGCTTCATAGCGGGCATGATCTCTAGGTGCGAGTGGCGAAGGCACAACATCAATGCATTTATGTAAAGCAGAGGCTCGTTCAATTAAATATTCCTGATCTTGAAAAACTAGATGATAGTGCTTGATAAAAGCATTATATATCTTTGTAAGCTTGGTAATCCACTAGTGAGAATCATGGATAGCCTTAATCTATTGTCGAGCATGCTTGGCATGGAGGAATTTGAACAAGCTTATAGAGTCTTTATCTCTCGTCTCGAAGCCGGTGAAGTCTTGAATAGATCTAAGCACCACGGGCTAAATGGGATTGATCTTATGACGGATATCTACTTCCGCGCTTGAAATTGATAATCAAAAGGATTTGCCTCTAGGAAAAGAGTAAATCTTCCGAATTTTCAGGCAAATAGATTTTTTAAAGACCACATTACTAAAATTTAAATTAAGAAAATATTATTTATGTTGAGTTCAATTATTAATGACACACATAATAATTAAAAATATTCCATATGAATTATAAGTAATTTGAAATAAAATTGAAAAAATTAAACCACATTAATTATGAGGCTTAGTTGTCTTTCTCAAAAGTACAAATATTCTTATATTAAAATTTATTTATAAAACATTAACATCTATATCATAAAGTTAATTGTGGACAAATTATTAGATCCCAAAATCTAAATAAGTTATATTAAATAATATAATTGATTACTTTTAATATAATTCAATTATTTTATTTAATAATTTGATTCATTAAACAATAAATTTAAAAGTAATAAAATATTTAGTTTATAATAGTAAAAACAATCTATAATCACGTATTTTGATGTAAAAATGTTAAAATCATTATTTAAAAGCTTAAAATATCTAAGACAGCCTTGCAGCCTTAAATCATGCCTATAGTTTAATTTTGAAACCAAAATTTATCATTAAGTGGAATATTTGGAGTAGTAGATATGACTAATTAAATATATAATGGCGGTGTAAACGAGACTTCCTTTTTACCATATGTGCTAAACTCAATTATAACTATACCTACAAGATGAGAACCTCATAGACTTGTAAGAAACGCAGATAATATCTTCAATATTTTCATATTACATTTTGTAGATTGAGGATAATGCCTTTAAGAAATGGTTAATTATCATTACAACATAAAATATTATTTGGTTGTTTTGTATGTGTTATCTTTACTATATATATATATATATATATATATATATTTGGAGACTATCAAGCCTTATAATTTTCATTGATAATTTTTTTGCTATTGATACCTAGGAATAAGGCCCTAGCCTATAAAAAAGATATATTAAGTTCCAGTCCTTGATAACACCACTCATCATAGGAATCTAAAAATATAATCACCTCATCGTGTTGATAATGATGGGAGAGCAGAACTTTACTCCATCCCACCCATCACATCTCATTACATCCTATAACTATAACAACAAAACAACCAAACACACTACATCCCTTAAACTATTCTATTCAAAATTCATGCCTACAGAGACCTAAGACAAACCAAATTCATACACCCCTCAAGATCGCCATGTGGCACCGTTTTATCCTCCACCTTGTTTATTTTCATGTCACCTTGGAAAAATTCTACCGTGATACCTACATCTTAATTGTGCGCATTCCGAGTCGAGGAAGATGGAGAAGCATAACATTGGGGTAATTCAACCATAGCTTCCATGGGAAGAAGGATTCCTAATCTCGACGATAGGGATTCTTGTCCGTTCAACACATCCAAGATGGATTTTTCCAAAGCATGCACATAAAAATATAGACACATTATCCTCCCTTCCAAATTCTCATGGCTCAGTGTAGGAGAAATTTCCTAGAGAAATTAGACAGAATGTGGCGGAGCTTAGACATTAGGCGGCTTCAAAAACATTGTACCTTCCCACCGATTTTTTAGATCCAACATCAAATTCTTCATGTGCTCAAAAATATTCTATTCATCTACCCCATTGAGGTATTCATCCATGACCACTGTGCCTTTTATAGCCACACCCGCATGACAACATTTTTAATATTCCCATACATCCAAATGAAAAAGGATTCCTTGGCATATTCCCTTGTAAAATATCTCTTCCTCTTCTTTCTTGTCTCAAAGACATACCTGTCTTGATTCTTCATCACAAACTTGTTGCCAAAGACTCCCAAAAATTTTCAGAAAAAAACATAGAATCACCCTATTAGAAGGAAAAATGCAAGAAATGAGAGCGCATGCCGGAGATCACTAATAAATACACATTCAACACACTTCACATAGAGAAAAACCCAAGTTTTCTATACTTACCAATATAATTAAATGATTTCACATGCCACACCATTACCTTTGATACCTTTGGAAATTATCACCACACCCGCCGAAAAAGTGGTTCTTAATCGAATAGAGGACCCTTTGAGCATCATAGGATATAATGAAAAATGTCACATGGAAATTTCCTATCCACACTCGATGAATCTTATGATCCACATCCCAGACCTCATCCCATACATTGGCTAAGAAATTAGAAACTTGATTCCCACTATGTTTTATATGAGAAAATGAAATATCCGAGTAAAAGGAAGAATAGACCTGCTCTGCTGAATTATTTATTCGAGACCCATGCCTTACATCAATTTGATTTTACGACAAAGAATAATGATCTCGAGAGTCCCCTCATCCATAATGAAGCCAATTTTATTTTTTTCCTTCAATATATCCAAAGAGAAGAGCCATACCCTCATCAATATTATTGGTCGAATCTCCACAATCTACTACCATAACTAGCAAAGGATAATTACGAGAGTCCCTAAAATTCGCAACCACAACTAGTGTTACCTAGATTCCCTTTTGAGGTGGTCTTAAAATTTTAATGTTATCTACCCTTTCAAAGGGGTCTTCCATAATGTTTCCAAATCCATCCTACTCCCATTATCAATAGAATTTTCATTGATCATCAAGTAGATTTTAAAATTATAATTTCTTTGTAGATTATTTACTTAATATTTTCAAATTTCAAACAATATTTTTGTTTTCATCTATAGTATTTTGATCTATACCATGGGAATATAACCTTGAAATAATTTTTATTTACATTTTAATTTGATGAATACATATTTGGATCTATTTTATTCATCCCAAAATTTTCACAATTATTTCTTCAAGGTGTTGGGAACTTTGCTTCACTTTTTTTGGGTGCATGTATTCTCATACTAAAATTATTTAGGATATAATTATTTACCTCTTTTTAATTTTTTAATTATTTTTTTATTGAAAGCACAATTTTATATTAATTAAAAATAAAAAGTACGCTGTGTTTCGAATAAAAAAATATGGATGGAAAAGTCACACCATAGGACCATCATACCGGAAACAAGCCAAACAAATAAATTACAAATTCCACAAGGGAAACCACCTAAGCAACAACAAAAAACATGGCAGATGTAGGAGGTGGAGGAGAGGGTGGCTTGCATAGAACATCTCCCCAACCTCAAGTAGGGGGATTGTGAGAAGTAGACACAAAGGCCTAGACATCTACCTAATCAAGGGTCGTCGATTCTTTCCTATTAGGAGAAATTTCTAACGCCATGTGAGGAAATTTATCAGGGGGAACCACACCCCATATGGACCTAGAAGTTGAAGATGAAGAAGGCCAACTAGAGATACCACCACCATCAAGGAAGGAGCCCCCCACCCTTCCCCACCACCAAGCCACCGGAAAACACCACTAACATTCCACCAAGGTGGGGATGGGCTCTGCCAAGCTTGAGCACACAAGTGCTTTGCCTAGTACCTTGGCCACGGGGTTGAGAATTCGAGTGGGCCGAGAATGATGCCGAGGTTGGGATTGACTTATGAAGTGGAGAAGAAACCCGATTGATCAGAAAGGGGTGCTTCCCTAGTGGGAGAGGAGATCCTGCAAGTGCTCCACTTCCAAGTAGAATTTTTTTTCCCGGAATTAGATCTAAAGAAAAACATGAGAAATAATATTTGTTTTAGCAGTCACAGAAAAATCTAGGCTAAGCATAGTGTGATTAAAAATATATTCATTTCTAATCTTCCAAATTTGAAATAGAATTTCTACACGAAATTTTTTCCAAAATTTTATGTATTTTACAGGAAATAAGGACGAGTCCCCTAACAAGACATTTTTGACGTGAATGGTTCAGGGCACAAGGGTTGAAAGAGGGAGTGGATGCACTTCTAGACTAATTGAGTGAGCGGAAAATACCATAAAATATGTAAAATAGATTCAGGTTGGTGACAAGTAGGACACAAAGGGTTAGCAACTCCCAAATTTTGAAGTCATTTGCCCAACAAAAAAATAGACCAAAGGAAATGCGCCTTTTTGGGTTCAATGGGAGCCTTCCAAATAATATTGAATTTGCATTTCCAAACCCTATGAGTGGATTTAATCTTCCAGTAATTATTCAAATTTTCATAAGGAATGTGTGCAAGTGCAAAGTTGGTACCCCAGTGAAACTTATACCGATGAAGGGAGTCACCGAAGGCGTCTTGCATAATCACGCCACCAATGAACAGGGGAGAGATTCTAACCTTCGAAGCACTTCAACATGTATGACATTCTGAATTTCTTGAATAGAATCTTTATCACCATTGTTGAGATTGAATTGAGTTTTGATGAGCACCCAGGGTTTCCAAGAATAAATGGATTTACAAAACGGACCACCTATAGCTTGATACCATGTTTGAAAATTCAAAGGCTTTTAATCCATGGCACCATGGAAAAAGGAACATTGTCAAAATTAAGCACAGAAGACCACCATAGGGAATGAGAGTTGATAGAAAGCCCAGATCTGAAGCCATCCCCGACCCAAACAAGGTGGGGTTTGACCGCCTCCCATGCCTTCCAAATACTCTGCATAACAAAATTTCCCCCAATTTTAACAGGCACCGGAGCTAGCAGTAAACTCTGAAACCCCAATTTTTTCCAGGTTTTCTTTCCAAAAGGAGAACCTTGAAAAATACATTGGTGAAGTAGGAATTGCCAGCCTCGGATCCTTCAAGGCTTTGGATAATCCATTTAACACTAAGGAAAATTCCCTGAAGTTGAATGTCAATTAGCCCTAAACCCCCAACATCTTTGGGAGAGTGAAAAAATTCCCAAGCCACTCTATGGAAGAAATTATGACTATTGGTATTTTCCTACGTAAAATCGCGAAGTAAGTTTTCCATATTTGTATAATAAGCCTTAAAGGGAGTCCAATAGGAGGAGTAGTAAACATGCGTAATAACTAACACCTTTGAACAAATCTGAAACTTTCCAGAAGAGAGAGGGGTTTAGTAATCCAAAAGGTAATTTTTTTCTCAACCTGCTAAATAACATAAGACCAGAGAGTGGCAGGAGTGGATTGAAAAGAAAAAGGAATACCAAGGAATTTAAATTTCACCCTACGAAGAATCCACTACCTGCAGACAATCCCTCCAAGCAAGGAGTTTCGGGATCTGTAGACAGTGTTTGTAACACAACGAAATGCATTAATGATATTCTCTTCATTTTCTTCCAAAATTAAAAAGGAATCATCGGAAAAATTCCCATTAATGAGCTATTGTTCAGAATTGGGGAGAGATATACCCTTGACCAATTCTTGAGCAACACATTTGGCAAGAAGGTAGCTGAAACCCTCAAAGCAACAAGCACATAGAGGGCTAGAGCAAGAGGGAAACCTTTTGGATAGACCTATGTAGCTCGAACATATCAGATTACATGCCATTGATGGTAAGCCTAACAGTGACATCCTGGAAGAGCATGTTGACTGAACGAACAAACCTGGGGCCAAACCCAAGAGCTTGGAGCATGGATGTGATAAAAGGCCATTCAATCCTGTCATAAGATTTTTGAAATCAATCTTGATGAAGAGGGCATTTTTCTTGGAGATCCTCGCCCACTCCATGCCTTCCCAAACAACAATGATATTATCCAAGATGAATATACTTTTAATAAAACCAGTTTGTTCACTGTGCACAATAAGAGGTAGGATGTTGTGAATCCGAATAGCCAAATATTTAGCAATGTTCTCTTATGACACATTCAAAAGTGTAATCGGTCGTCAGCTAGTGATGAGCTCAGGGTCTCTAGACTTGGGAATGAATTTAATATTTCCCTGGTTTATCAGAGCACCAAGATAATTGGACTCCATTACTTCACAATAGACATGATGGATGTTTATGTTCATCTTGTTTTCGTAAAGTTTTATGTTATTGTAAATTCTTTGTCTTGTGATATAGTATTCAAAGAAATAACCCGCATTCTAAATTTGAAAATATAACTAAATTAAATATTTAACTATTTTTAAATTTATATAATATATTAAACCATGACATTTAACTAAATTACCATATATTTTATAATATAAAGGGTAAGTGCACCAAGTTGGTGGACAAAAAAGGGGTCATAAGTGGATGTCATATTGCAAAAAAATAGTAAAATCTCAACTTGTAGGGATTATTAGCAATACACGCACTCAAAATTAGAAAAATTATATAAATATGAATCATAGCATCCAAAATCTAGTTTCTAAAATACTAATTTTTTTAAAAAAATGGACAAGTTTAGCTATATTAAACACTTAAAATTATATGACTTGGTTTTTGTTTTTGAAAAAACCTATAAGATTATAGTCCGTTTGCCCGCAATTTGGATGACCAAATCTTGTTATTTTTTTTTTTCCTTTGGTGAAAAGTTAGATGTAGTTGTCTATCTTGGGATGAATTTTATTTTGTATTTTTTGCAAATTATTTTTTTATGATTTTTTTCGTGAAAGTGGTCTAAAGAGATTTAGAAAATGGAGCGCTTCGCGTCGGTTTGCCCGCCATAACTATATCAAAAAATATCGAAATCAAATATATATTTTTATGTGTATAGAATTTCTCCATGCTTGGGATGGTATAAGTTTAATCACATTTTGATAAACGAAACAAAAGTTCTGATCTTAAACATAGACATCGACATTCGCAGAAAAATGTCTTAAAGACCTATTGTTAGTAAAAATTATAAAATGATATTTATCTTATTCTATTCACTTTAAAATCAATATTTCTATGAAGCTAACAGTCTCCCCTACGCGATGGCACCATTTTTGTGAATTTTTTTAGTTTTTTTAGCATGGTTCAAGTCTGTGGAAGAGAAAATTTGAAGTTTTTTTGACCCTTTACACTTCATAATGACCTTCCATAGCTTTGGTTGGGGCAAAACAAATATTTCCTAAGCCTTAGGGTTGGATTTGATGATACAGATAGAACCACGATCACGGTTCACAAACCACGATCATGGGTTTTTAAACAAGAACCACAATCATGCTTTATAAACCGCGAGCGTGGTTTATAAAGCATGATCGTGGTTCATAAATCATATTTATATGCATCCCAATGTTCTAATTACCATGTGATTTTTACTGTTTGACTTTACCATACGAATTACTACAAAATTCTGTCATTTTCTACACTTTTTCTTATCATTGAAAGTAAAACATCATGGGAGACAAGAAACGAAGTCAAAAAAGGAAGTCATTAAGTAAAAAAACACCAAACGAATTAGAGGCAAACAAATTTCAAAATGTTGAGCGAATGCGGAATCTTCGTGAATCAAGAAGAGGTTCATCTTTAACCCCTACTATTGTAAGCAATGAGGAACCAGGTAATGTTTCTACTATCAATGTTGAAGTTGAATTAAATAATCGTGATGAAGATGTTTTTACTATCAATGTTGAAGAAGAATTAAATACTCGTGATGTAGTAAATGTTAAAATTGAAGGAGACAATGAAAATGTGAATAAAGAAATTCAGGTTGAAACTGTAGATAAGTAAAATTTGACAAAAACACCTCCTAGGATTTTCTGTAAGAAACCTAATTATTTTATTGAAATTGATGAAAACATTTTGAAACCAATGTGTGACAAACTTTCTGAATGGAAAATCAGAAGAAAAGCCACTGAAATTTGGGATAATCATTTTGAAATTTTAAATGATTCCCAAAGATGTTAGTTGTTAGTTAGTTTGATGAAATTGAATAAAATGAGACCTACATTAAACACCTTAGGATTAACAACATCTAATATACGTGGTCAAACCTCTACAATTGTTGAAAACCTTCATGATGCATATCACATTGTTGGTGTCAAGAGACGCACTAGGGATAGTAATATTAAAAGCGCCGTGTATTTGCTACTAGTGTTGTAAGTGAATCAATAAAAAATAACGTTTGATTATGCAAACAAGTCGAATGTTGCAAGTTAATTGAAAAACTCTAATAAAAGCAATTGAAAGACGTAATATCCTTCAATCACTCAATAACACTAATTTTTGGGCATTTTCTAATAAAGCACCACGTAAGGACAAATATAATACTAACGCTATAAGAGAATTTGTTATTAAATTTTGGTATGATAACACTAGAGTTTCACCTAATATAAGAGATGTTGTAAAACAGAGAGTTGGTTCTATTAATCGCAAACCACATTCAAAGCATTTCTTAGATATGACTCAAACTCAATTTTTTCGTAAGTTTGAACAAGAGCATCTAGAAATTAAAATTAGTCAACATTTTTTAAATGTTAAAACCATTCTATGTGAAAATCAACCACGCCGCACCACTTGTTGTTGTAGGCAACATGTTGAATTTGCTATGCATTATACTAAATTTTTATGTATTCATTCTATTTTGCATTCTAAAACTATGTTATCGGAATGTGGTGTTCAAGTTCCACTAATATCTTCCATGGATTTCATTCCTACGACATTTTGTGAAAAAGAAGTTGAACAATTTTTGTATAGTCAGGATTGTTTAGATAGAAGTTGTGGTACATGCGGCAGATTACCTAAATTGGAAAGTTGCATCCATGAGAAAATCAAGGTGCAATAGGAAATAATTTCGTTAAGTTTGATAAATATAAATTAGTTGCATACCAATTGAATGATGGAAAAGAGTCTAAATGGTGTGAGCTAGTTACATAACATATGCCTTTTTTTTTTAATTTATGAAAAATTTAAGGATGAAATTGTTTATGAGTATGCTAGGCATACACACAGAGCTCGATGGTTGGATGAATAGTTCAAGATATGCAAAGACACATTTCCTATTGGTACTATTGTTTCAATGGTCAATTTTTGAGAGAATTACACATTACAACCACAAATGGAGGTTCAATCACAATATTACAACTCAATACAAGTTTCCATTTATGTGCATATAGAATTTATAAATTCTCCTGATAGTACAGAGAAGAACCGAAATTTTTTAAGAGAGTACCACTTTTATATTAGTGATGATCGTACTCATTTTACTGAATTTGTGCAAGGGTGTTTCCAATTATTTTATGGAAACTTGTCTGATAGGGACATCCACTTCAAACAACATTATATATGGTCAAATAATTACATGTCTCAGTTTAAGAATGCACAAATATTTTATTGGATGAGCAGGATGCATGTCAAGATGGGTGTGCAACATATTTGGAGTTTCACTAAGGCTAGACATGGAAAAGGAGAACATGACAATGCAGGGGCATGTGTGAAAAGAGCTCTTGCAAGAGAAGAGTTGAAGTAAAAAGATGGTGCTAAATTGAAAGATGCAAAGAGCATAGTGGAATGGTGTATTGACAACATGGCCCAAGGTTCTCAAGAAATTTCCATGGTTCGCAAATATTTTTGGTTGATAGAGGAACAAAAATTGCTAACTATGAGGATTGTATGACACTCAATGGGTCTAGTGATATGCACTCATTTTGTAGCTCGGATCTACATTGGGCCACATGGAAAATAAATTTGACATATTTTTGTGCATCTCGTATCGAATTTTTCACTATTGAGTGTGATTCACAAGAATGGGTGGATGGATGGATTTGTAGGCCTCTAACTTCTCTTCCTAGTTATCAACCTCCATAAGCATTACGAATTGTTTCTACAGATGAAGTTGTAACATCCAAGGACTTTGACGAAATTTTGATTTTGGTACGACAAGGTATTTATGGTTATTTACAATTTTTGTATTGAGTTATGTCCATTAAAATTTTAATATGTATAATTTAAATTTGAGTTGAAACCTTTTTTGTAGGACATGTGTTTGCAGTTATTGCGACATAAGACAATGAAGAAGGAATAGACTATTTCTTATGCCATTGCATCGAGGAAAGAAAGAAGTTGACTTCTCCATTATACATTGGCAATTCAAACTTGATATCTAACTTTAATGAAAGAAAATCAAATTTTAAAGGTTCACCTTTAGGAATATCATAACTAGAGCTTTCTTATTTCTTACCTCCTCTAGTTCCCTTTTCTCTTTGTCTATCTTGGTACATTTCCTCCAATATTTCCTTCATCTGTAGGGATGATTGATGAAAGTATTCTTCCTCTCGATCCACCATTGTAGGACTTCAATATTGTCTTGTACCAATTTTGGGATCCCCTTCTACTAGCTCTCCTTCACCCTTATTAGATCGATACCTTGTTAACATCCAACACACAACTTGCAATCCAAAACCATTAATCAACCAAAAATGAGTCAAAACCAGCTCTAATGCCGGTGATCGAAATTAAATTTTAACTAACAATTATTCACACAACAAAATTTACATTGTATTGAATTTTGATTTTAAAATTGGTGATTATGACCTTTTAATATTTTTAATAAATGATTAAAACATGTAAATACTGTGCAAAAATAAAAGAAATGAAGAAAATTCACTAGCAATTCGACACGAGTGATTCATAACAAAGCTTAGCACTCGAGGCCTACGTCTCAAGTGCGGTTGAATAGGACCGATCTATTAAAATATTGAAAATAATTCTTTACAAAGAATTCTACAAAATTATAACCTTCTCACAGTCTTCCTCTATCAAAAATATTAGGGGTTTCTTTTTACTTCTCCTCAAAATTCCACTCCTAGCTCAAGTTATGAGCATTTGAATATTTTACATAGTCTTTGTCCCTTTAGAAATACAAAGATGCTCTTTTTATATTGTTTGCCAATGAGATAGCGTAGCAATCAAGGCATTAAATTTTGCTAAGGAGGTTAGGGGTTCTAATCCCACCTCCTTCTCCTATGTCTCCTCCTTTATTTTTAATCCCACATCTTATTGCATAAAGGGTGGAGGAAGTTTTTAAAAGATAGGGTGGTTTAGTTTTTAATTGGTTTTTGAGCCATTTTAGGCACCTATGAAAATGGGGTTGGTTGATCAAAGTTAGTAGATGGATTAATGTTGGTCGTGGTATGTAGGATATATGCCTATGTTTGGTTGTAATGATATGTGTTAAATTAGTATTGGATATTTTGTCAAATGAGTTAGAAACAATGTTGGAGGGATAAGGCGTATCAATATAGCAATTAGCATAAAAATGTGTGGTATTTGGCAAATAATACGTGGTATGAATTAGCTTAAGTATGCAATATAATTTAAATTGCTCTAGCTAATTAGTCCCACATGTATCATGGAACTGCAAAATGGAATAAATATACTTAAAATTTCATATAATGATAATACGAAAAGGAGACCAATACACCCCTCTATAATCAAGTGTGTCAAACCTAGCTAAGGGCCCCTAGCCAAGTAAATAGTAGGGACCACCTTTCCATCACCGAGTGTCAAAGACCGGCGTTCCAAAACAAATTTTTCTCCATCACCTATATTTTCCACGTGTCGCATTTCAAGTTGTCCACTTGGTGAGCACACATGCGTCCAACATGTGTGGAATCCCGATTTTTGCCAATTGCCCTAAAATTTTAGTGGGTCATAACTTTTTCAAATGAGTTTTGTTTCCGCAAACAAGATATCGTCATAATCATCTAATTTTTCTCCATGCCATGGAACTAATCGCAATCGATTTCGAGAAGATCATAGATCGATGTTTATCGGCAAGGATCCTTTGTATCATACATAGTAACTAGTGTTAGTTTACCCCGACCGATAACGGTCCGCTTAATCCAGTATCGGTTATAGATGAACTAAACCGACATTGGTTAGTAAAATCGACATTGATTACAAGTGACTAGCGCCGGTCACTGTCATAATTAGAAACAAATTTCTAGGAGGTCCGAATGAGCCTCCAAAGTACCCAAACTTCCGTGAGAAGGTCACAAAGGCTATGTAAACCTCTAGAAATATTTACACCTTACGTATCTTATGTATTATTGAGTGATAATGGTGAACAATTTTTTTGAAGAATCAATGCAAAGTATAAGACCCACATGCAAAGTGGAAGCATGACATGGATGAGGAGATGGACTCCTTGGAGCAAAACTAGACTTGGGATTTGGTTAAGTTTCCAAGATAAGAGGACATTGCAGAAAAAGTGGATTTACAGGATCAAGGAAGAAGAGGGTGGACATAAAATATATAAGGCAAGGATTGTAGTAAAGGGATTTTGCAGTAAAGTAGGTATTGAATTTGATGAAATATTTTTCCTTGTTAAAATTACTTCCATACGCATGTATTGATTTTAGTTCAAGAGCACATGATTTGCATTTAGAGAAACTAGATGTTAAGATGGATTTCCTTGATGGTGATTTGGATGAAGAGATTTATATGCAGCAGCTACCTAAGTAGGAAGTCAAGGGTAAGGAGAAATTTGTGTGCAGGTTGAGAAAGAGTCTACCGGGCTCAAGCAAGATCCAAGGTAATGGTACATGAGGTTTGATAGTTTCATGCATGAGCATGGTTATTTGAGATGTGAATTTGACCATTGTGTTTATTTCAAAAGGCTTGAAAATGGGAGTTATATTATTTTGTTAATGTATGTGGATGATATGCTTATTGCATGATTTAGTATGTAGGACATTGGTGAGTTTAAGGGAAAGATAGCTCACACATTTATTATGAAGGATTTAGGAGCTGCAAAATAATCCTTGACATGCAAATACATAGAGACATGAAGAACAATAAATTTTATTTATCTCAGGAGGTTTATATCAATAAGGTGTTGGAAAGGTTTAACATGCAAGATTCAAAACCGGTGAGTACACCTATGGCTAGAAACTTCAAATTGAGCAAAGATTAGTGTCCTTCATCACATGAGGAGGTCAAATACATGACACAAGTATTATATGCTTCAGCATTTGGGAGTCTCATGTATGTTATGGTTTGTACCAAACCAAACATTACATAAGAAGTGGGAGTTGTGAGTAGATTTATGGCCAATCCAGGTAAAGAGCATTGGAAAGCAGTCTAATGGATACTTAGGTATTTGAGAGGGACATCTAGCATGCAAATTGTTTAGTGACAGTTAGAGTGCAATTCATTTGGAAAAGAACTCAACATTTCATTCTAGAATGAAAAACATTAAGTCGAGGTATCACTTCATACGTAAGGTATTAGAGGATCAGAAACTGAAACTAGAGTAGATTTATACGAGTGAAAACCCTGTGGATATGCTAACAAATCCATTAGAAAAAGAGAAGTTGGAGCTACACTCCACTTTTTTTGGTCTTCAAGTTTGAGACTTGAAGAGGAAGAGTAATTTATCTCCAAGTGGGAGATTGTTGAGTTGTGGAGCTCAATTACTTCATATTAACATGTTATATTAAACTTATAGGAAAGCATAGTAACCCGCATCGATTATGGGAGGATCGACATCGGTCACCTATGACCGACATTAGTCAGCAAGGAGGAATCGACATTGGTTAGGGATAAGCGCGTTAGTTACGTGTGCGTGGGTGTTTTATTTAGCTCATAGGAATTAGATATAATTTTAGCATTAAAGAAAATATATTGATTGTACTTGTATGGCTAAGTGCCCTAAGTTTGTGTATGCCTATATAAACATAAAATGTAGGGTTTAGAAAAGTAGGATTGTATGAATTGATGATTATTGTGAGAATAAATGTGTGAGAGAGAATTCTTGTATAAGGAAGAGAATCTTGAGAAGAAAGAAAGTACTGTACATCTGAGAGATGTGGAAGATTGTAGATCTTCAATTGTATATCTTATGAAAGCTTTGGATAATAGATTGACTTGTTTCTTGGTGGATGTAGCCCACACTGGGTGAACCACGTTAAATCTGATGTTGATTTATATCTCTTGTTTTGTATATTTCTTCTGGTAGAATATCCGCTTTACCGCATGTATGCTTAGATTTGATATATTATCTATACAACCTTGTGTTAACCCCAACATTTATTCTACTTAGCAAGGTGAAAGAAATTTTCAAGAACCAAGAATTACTCCATAGTGAAATTCTTCCTACTAGTTCTCTCTCTATTAACTCATGTTGTCTTCCAACCAAGGGGTTTTTATACAACCTTCAAGCCACCTAATGAACTTAAGGATATTCTATTTTTCCCCCACACAATCGCTATCTAGGAATTGCAAGTGTACAATACAAGGTGAATATCAAATAGTATAAGTATAGCTCTAATCAATTATAAAAATCATACATAAAAATTTGCAAGTCTTGTATGATGAACGATATCTTTTTTTTGTGCATAAATTTATTTTCTCTATAAAATGATACCTTTGTGGCAAATTTATAATCAATAATTATTACTGATATTTGTAATAATTTAAGGTAAATATTATTACCTTAATATCTCTGAAGACCACAAGAACTATCCACATTTTACTTATTCCTATTTAAGGCCACAACTATTTAGCATCAAACTTAGCATTAGTTTAAGGCCTTACATAATAGTAATATAATTATTTAAACCTCTCGTATCAAGACCAACTTCAGAAATTTTGGTGATCTTGCGCATCATGAGTATGTTGTGGTCTTCTTATAATGCACGTAATATGATAGTTATTTATATTAGTTGGAACCAAGGAGAGTTGTCCTACTTAATACATATGTGATGAGTGTTCATTTCGAATTGAAAGAAATAGAACCTATTACGGAGCTTAACTATCTTGATTTTTGTTAATATATATACCCATACCAGTCTTAAGTCACGTAAGACTAGTTATATACCTGCCATCACGGGGCTAGCTTTGAAGCGGAATTAACTAGCCAACGTGTGGCACTGAGACACTACTTTTTTCACTCGCCTTAGAGGATCAAGCTACTCCAGTAGTCCCAGACTACGCCTTTCTCCATTCTCATCCACCACCCATTCCCCAACTGCATCTCCAACTAATGCACAAGTGAACCCTTCCAACACCCTTCACAGCTGCCCATACAACTGCTCCAGAAGACCACTCGCCGAATGCCACGGCTGCCCATACAACCACCGGGAGCTCTTAATATGCCTTCTTAGTCCACTTGAGGGAATGCACAACTCATGCCTCCATGACTCATCACTGACCTAGCTCTAGGGCATTTGGCCGGCTCACTGTCAAACATCCCACTATTCTGCACAAGGCCACTGAGGAACATCACATGCCCCTATCTGTCATCCATCCATGAGTCTTCTGAGTTACTGCCCCGGTCACCTACGCATGCACCGACGGGGGAAGTCCTCCTCTGAGTCCTTCCCGGGTGTGAGCCTCTACTCACCCCGACCTGCTGACCAACTGTCACCCAAGTCCATAACACCAAGGATCCCTGCGGGGAGCACTGCAAGCTCACCATCCTGGTAGACCGCATCACATGCGGGTGAGGTACTCTGCTTCCCTCGGCTCGATCCATCCTCTGATCTCGCCCGATGCCATGGCCACTAACATCGGCGTGCCTACTCTTCGAGACACCCGTCTGTGTCCAGACCGCATTGACTTCACAAGTCTTCTGCCTTTGTTGTCAGCTCACCACACTACAACGGTATCCATGATGTCCTTGACTTAGCCCACCATGTCGCGCATCACCATGTGAACCATCCTCTATCCACTTCACTGAGTCTCAGCCTCTGCTTCTGCACCCACTCCGCATCGCGCTTCCGGTGCACTCCGATACATCTATGTGAGCACTCGACTCATCTGCGTTGTTTTAACCTCTACAAGGTTGAGGAGCTCGCCACACTTGGCTTGCTTGCGTCGAGTTACTTCTCCTCCGTTTGACCTCCGGATCCCAGTCTCACTCCATCACACCTCTTGGTTGTTTCCCACATGAACTCTACTTCTAAGGACGTTGCCACCTCAAAGGTCTCCCCAAGTCCACTGTCACTTAACACTAGAGTCCCACTGCTGATCCACGATGCACATCACTGCATGGACATACTCCGCAAGGGTAGAGTATATCTCCAAGGTCTCCTGAACACCCCATCCTCTGAATGTCTAGTGCACCAAGTGTTCCACACTCCACTTGGTGGGGTTGTGAGTTCCCCTGTTGGTCTTATTGTCTGCCATGCTCATCTGGCTCTTTAGGCATGCGCTGCACTCTCAACGCAAGGCCTCTATCGTACAAGGTCTTCATGCTTCAAACCAACTCCCGCTTTGCCTCTGCATCACCCACATGAGTTGCCCAACTCGCTCCGCGTACATTGGGTATGTTCTTCGCTCCAAGACACCCTGCACTGTTCCTAAGTGCAACCAACTTTGCTCACCAACCCGCCTCGGCTAAACCTTGATTCTGAGACATCCTTGGGCTCATAGCATGGTCCTTTCATATTCCCCCATGCACAACTCTTACTCACTCCATAGCCCTCAAGAGTTGCATTGGTGTGCCACCAGAAATTCTGGGAGGTCACCCATTTATGTTCTGCGTGCTTAACTCGCCCAACGGGAGTTATATTGTCAGTGCGCCACCGGGAACTTCCTGGGAGGTCACCCATTTTCAGCCTACGCGCTTAACTCACCCAACTCACCCCGGATCTTACGTAGGCACATGCGTGAGGTCGTCAATCCCAACCCATGCATGGCCAACTGTTTTCCTCAGTCGGGAGTCCCTCTGGCTCCCTGGATAGTGCCTCGTGCCACGCCTGCTGCGGATGGGATTTGCCCATCTGGGGAGGCGGTCGCTCTATGAGCATGGAGACACCCCCTTATATTCTCCCCCACTCAAAGTGGTGATGCCCATGCGGCCGATCTTTAGACTTCGCAAGCCTGCGCAAAGGATACCAGTGTTCGCAACACTTGGACAAAATGTAAATGCACTACTCACATGCAAATACACACGGAACACTTCGGTCACTGCTGACATAACACAACTCAGTCTCTTCAACATCTCATTGTGCTAACTCCCTGTGCTCGGGACAAAAAGTGCTAAATCACTCAACACTTCTGTCACTGTAGCTCCCTTCCACTGAAACTACACTTCACCAAACATCAACACATGATGTCGATGGGATACCCCTTCTGCAATTCCCACAACCTCTTAGGAATTCTGCATGATGTACAAGCTGCCCTGCCAAGCTC
This sequence comes from Taxus wallichiana var. yunnanensis, assembly GCA_018340775.1. Lineage (NCBI taxonomy): Eukaryota > Viridiplantae > Streptophyta > Pinopsida > Cupressales > Taxaceae > Taxus > Taxus wallichiana. Next base: position 758,149,908 of record CM031238.1, on the reverse strand, counting down.
TGAGCCCTTCTTGCACAACATTCACTACATAACTTGGAGAACCGCCAACCTCCATGCTGATTGACGAACCACTGCAAGGTTTCACTGCTGCTGAAACTGGTCACACCACGCTTCCACACGCAACACATGATATTCTCCAACTGATCTAGGGGCCTACAACTTCACCGCAAATGCTGCCCTTGTTCAGCACTTCTACCAACACCAAACCACCACTGTGTCTCTGATGCTGATCTTCTGGCAAACTCTTCACCAGGAATACCTCATTTCACTGCAACTTGACTGATCTACTCACCACCGCTTTCAACCAACCAGCACTTCCGAATACGCAACTCTTGCTTCACTCCGGAATGTAGCCACTGCCACCGTTGCCAACCTGAAATACCGAGGTTTCGCAAAATTCACCACCGTGATTCTGCCAAGGGAGAGCCACTTTTTCCACTTCATGGCTCGAGTATCAACTTGATATCACACACAAACACTGCATTTCAGCCATCCACAATGTACAAGTCCCGTCTACAACTTCTGGGGAGTCGTCGCGCTACTCAGTGCTTTCACACCTACCGAGTTTTCGAGTCACTCTGCCACTGCACCTGGACTCTACCAAGTGTTATCCCTTCACCCAAACTGCTAGGAGTAAGTTCTGCACTAGTCTCCACATGAACTGTCCACTGAAGTGACGTTACCCAGCCCACACTGTATGCTTCCCTGTCGCCTCCTCTACAACTGAGATCTGTTCAAAACACTGGCCTTCTTCTCCCACAAAGTCTCTAGCAACCTGCACTGGCTTACTTGCATTGCACAAGCGCCAACTCTTGACACCTGCACGGGTCTACAACACCCTGATCACTGAACGCCATGCCGACCACCGTCTGCAACTGCATGACTCCTTCCTCATCAACCCTCGGTCTCTGGTGAGAAAGTTCAGCGCATCTTTCATTCATTCCACTGTGACATCAATAAGGCTCAACTAGCCCTGATACTCCGCTGGATCACTCTGATCTGATGCTGCCCAGGCCCACACCAGTCTTCTTCTTATCTGGAACAACACTGCTCCACTTGATCCAGTTGTGTTGGTGTCCCGCCTTCCGATCGCCAACACCGTTGATTGCCAATCTTCACAAGACTCTCCTGATCCGATTCGTCCAACAACCAACTCCCTCAAACATGCACGACTCTGCATAGCCGCACATAAGGTTGGGCACTTCAATCTGACGCTGCTTCACAAGCACACACCAGTCTACTTCTGCTCCGCCCAACCGCGTTGGTGTCCCGCCCATCCGATCACCAACGATGTTGATTGCGTTGGCTCCTGATCGCTGCCCTTTGTTCTTCAATCAACATCCCACACACCTGAAGTTGAGAGCTCTTTCGCCAACTACTCGCGTTGGTTTACACTTTGTTCCCAACTCTAGCACCACTGCTCATTGTGCTCTAGGTACCAAAGAGAGCATCACTTCAAATGCACTGACACCAGTTGATCACTCTGAGTATCAAGTACAACATTAACTCACAAGCTCTCGAGCTACCAGGTTATCACGGGGATAGCTTTGAAGTGGAATTAACTAGCCAACGTGCGGCCTTTGAGACACTACTTTTTCGCTCACCTTAGAGGATCAAGCTACTCCGGTAGTCCCAGGACTACGCCTTTCTCCATTCTCATCCACCACCCATTCCCCATTGCATCTCCAACCAATGCACAAGTGAACCCTTCAACACCCTTCACTGACTGCCCATCTGCTTGCTCCAGGAAGACCACTCATTTGAATGCCACGGCTGCCCATACAACCGCCGGGAGCTTTTAATATGCCTTCTTAGTCCACTTGAGGGAATGCACAACTCATGCCTCCACGACTCATCACTGACCCAGCTGGGCAGTGGCATTTGGGCTGGCTCACTGTCAAACATCCCACTGTTCTACACAAGGCCACTAAGGAACATCACATGCCCCTATCTATCATCCATCCATGAGTCTGCTGAGTTGCCGCGCCGGTCACCTACGCATGCACCGACGGGGGAAGTCCCCCACTAAGTCCTCCCGGGTGTGAACCTCTACTCACCCCGACCTGCCCTGCTTTGACCAACTGTCACCCAAGTCCATAACACCAAGGATCCCTGCGGGGAGCATTGCAAGCTCACCATCCTGGTAGACCACATCACATGCGGGTGAGGTACTCTGCTTCCCTCGGCTCGATCCATCCTATGATCTCACCCCGATGCCATGGCCTTTGACATCGGCGTGCCTACTCTTCGAGACACCGTCTGCGTGTCCAAACCGTGTTGACTTCACAAGTCTTACGCCTTTGTTGTTAGCTCACCACCTACTGACCAGTATCCATGATGTCCTTGACTCAGCCCACCATGTCGCGCATCACCATGTGAACCATCCTCTGTCCACTTCACTGAGTCTCAGCCACTGCTTCTGCACCCACTCTGCATCCATGCTTCCACTGCACCTCCGATACATCTATGTGAGCACTCGACTCATCTGCATTGTTTTAACCTCTGCAAGGTTGAGGAGCTCGCCACACTTGGCTTGCTCGCGTCGAGTTACTTCTCCTCCGTTTCGACCTCCGGATCCCAGTCTCACTCCATCACGCCTCTTGGTTGTTTCCACATGAACTCTACTTCTAAGGACGTTGCCACCTCAAAGGTCTCCCCAAGTCCACTGTCACTTAACACTAGAGTCCCCTTTCTTTGATCCACGATGCACATCACTTTGCATGGACATACTCCATGAGGGTAGAGTATATCTCAGTCTGCTTGAACACCCCATCCTCACGAATGTCCAGTGCACCAAGTGTTCCACACTACACTTGGTGGGGTTGTGAGTTCCCCCTGTTGGTCTTATTATCTACCATGCTCATCTGGCTCTTTAGGCATGCGCTGCACTCTCAGCTTGCAAGGCCTCTCGTCTGAGGTCTTCATGCTTCAAACCAACTCCGCTCTGCCTCTGCATCGCCCACATGAGTTCCCAACTCGCTCCGCGTACATTGGGTATGCTCTTCACTCTAAGACACCTTGCACTGTTCCTAAGTGCAACCAACTTAGCTCACCAACCTGCCTCGGCCAAACCTTGATTCTGAGACATCCTTGGGCTCGTAGCATGGTCCTTTCATATTCCCCCATGCACAACTCTTACTCACTCCATATCCCTCAAGAGTTGCATTGGTGCGCGCCGGGAACTTCAGGGAGGTCACCCATTTATGCCCTACGCGCTTAACTTGCCCAACAGGAGTTATATTGGTGCGCCACCGGGAACTTCTCGGGAGGTCACCCATTTTCAGCCTATGCTTAACTCACCCAACTCACCCAGATCTTCTGTAGGCACATGCATGTGAGGTCGTCGACCCTGACCCATGCACGGCCAGCCGTTTGCCTCGGCAGGAGTCCCTCTGGCTCCTTGGATAGCGCCTCATGCACTACCCTGCACGGATGGAGTGCCTGCCCATCCTGGGGGAGGCGGTCGCTCTATGAGCATGGAGATGCACCCCCTTATAATAACCATAACAATCTTAAGTTACGTAATATTGGTTATATATATGAGTCATGACATTCATTATTATTATTTTTGTCAAATGATCAATTAATGCCACGACCGAGCGGTTAGAGCTAAGCGATTCAAAGATACAAGCCAAGTCAAAGCTAAGGTTCGATGCAGAACCCTCCAAAACCATACGGCTTTCCATATTAGTGTTGTATGAGCTTTTAGATGGCAGTTACTATAAACTTTTAGGAGTCAATATAATTTATTAACCACAAGGTTTGTAACGTCTTCACACATGTCAGGTATTTCATGCTTGGGCATAGGTTACGGGTTCGAAAACCAATGATGCATGCTAAAAAAACCCTTACAAACCTCATAAATATCTTACGGGTGTTAGTGGATTTATACGACATGACCCACAAATGAGTCAGGACCAACACCCAAAGTCATGACCCAAATGACGGGCAATATATATTTAGTAGCAATGGATAGTCCAAAATAATCAAACATGAAACTACCAAGGTCATAAAATTTCAAATAGAATTGTACCCGAGAATGGAAATGTCAATAACCTCTTTTCCACTTGAAGAAAGGTTTACAAACACTCTCAAATTACATATTCACGGTGAGTAAGGAAGCAATTTATATTCTAAGATCTTAAAGTTTTAAGGAGAAGTAGAAATATTCCATGCTTGAAAATTTGTAGATCACGGAAATTTCTTCGAGTAAAATGCAAGACAATCGCATGACCTTGTGGTTTTTAACGGGGACCTACTTGTTGATTCATAAGGTTAAACCCTAATTTTTAAAGCACTTCTTCCTCCAGATCCAAGCTCTTTATTTTCTTTATATACCCATAGCTCTTCATGCACAATATGTTCCACTGAGCTAGGAATCAAAGCTGAAGCTCCAACCTTACTCCTACACAAGGTTTGACCAAAATGAGCTCATCCAAAACTAAAACAACCAAAGAACCTAATCAACACGCAATGCTAGCTTATTGAAGAATCTTTCACCATTTTCAATAAATTAATGGATATTCTTGTTCATTCCGCATACATTGTGGCCAAAATACTACCACGCCAATTATTTCTCCTATTCAAATAAAATTAGTATGGTTTTTATTGAATAGTGCAAGTTTATGGGAAATGCCTCGTCCTTTACACGTGCATGGTCAACTACATCCAAATTATAAAACAATGCTTAACTACGACTTAGCTTGGTAAATCATCGCTACCATAACCAACAATCCATGCAACTCAAGAACAACTAAATGTATTCCTAAATACTTGCATGGCCATTAACCAGCCCCATAAAATATTATGAAGTATGGTCGAAGATAAGTATTACCTAATTATGCCATTTGAATAGGATCCAAGACCTTTTCCATATATCCATCCAACTGAAAATTATTCAATCAATCTAATAGTTTGAATTATGGTGAACCACTGATTAATATCATTAAAATGCCTTTACTAATGGTTTAGACCTTATGGTTGTTAAACACCTTTATCTATTTTCCAAGTCAATAAGATTAACTATATCCATTTAAACCATCAACACTAATACCATGTTTCTAGGCCATTTTCCCTTTTATACCCATGGTTGATATTAATAGTTGCAAGGTAGGACAATAATTGAATAACCTCTACCATGTCTCTACGAAAGACTTAGTTACCATCTCACAGTCCCTAAATAACTTTTAGTGCCAAGGCAAGAGGATCAGGACATATAAAACATTATACATTGTTGTCCCAACTTTGGAATTGTTCTGTGACCATGCAAAGAAAATGAATTAGGAGTAGCATATTCATCATATGACAGTCTAAGACTGTTATTCATCATTAAGACATCCGTATAATCCAGCTTATGTCTTAGTGACTAAACATCACTATTGCAACTGCTTATAGATCTCTTTTAGATGTTAAATTTGAAAATAACACTATACTGACCAAGTATAAGTTTATCATAATTACAAATAATGATAGTTAGCAAGATAAATATCCCTTAAATCACTCTAATGAAAACCTAAAATATATATATCAATGCCTTGAATTATCACTTCAAAGACAAAAGTACATGCGAGGAATACCTTACAATTTGTATAATATAACATTTTCGTGTAGGCCATTTATTCTAGCAAGTGATATGTACTAGAGTATCAACAATGATCACAATATAAGCTCATCATGATTACAAATAATGATTCTCGGCAAGATAGGTAAACTACAATGTCAAATTCGGGTGCGAGTAACAAAGTAAAGAACATAGTAGTGAAATCATTTCATTTATCATGGTACACTTCAATATTCATTTCAGCTATAGAATATAATAGTCCAAGTACCGAGGTGTTCGTACTTATCAAAACAAGTACATACAATCATCAAAGAAATAAAAGAATAAGTCAAAAGTTCTAAGTGATTTACAAACACTCGCGGTAAGTAAGCAGCACGAGCGATTGCGCATACAACCACATGTAAGTATGTATATCATTTTCGGGTACACCCACATATGTGTAGCTGCATACTCAGCTATGCAATAGTGTTTGTTACCTTGCCTTTGTAAATCAATTATCATATAATGACTTATCCTTTTGATCGTGCAATAGAAATTGCGGGATGTGACAAAAAGTTTCTCTTGTTGTTAAAATGAATTATATTAGAATTGTTCTTAGTTTAGTAGTAGTAGAATAATTGTACTTAGAGCAGTTGGATGTGAAGACTACATTCCTTCATGGTGAGTTGGAGGAGGAATTGTTTATGCAAGCAGCCACGGGGTTATGAGGTCAAAGGGAAGGAGAGGTTATTGTGAAAGTGAAGAAGAGATTGTATGGCACGAAATAAGCTCCACGGTAGCGGTACAAGAATTTTGATAGTTGTATGCAGGAACATGGTTCCTCCATATTTCACTCGGACCATTGTGTGTACATCAAGAATTTTCTTGATGGTAGTTATATTATTTTGTGCTGTATGTGGATGATATGCTTGTTACAAAGAATAACATGCAAGAAATAAAGGCACTCAAGAAGTAGCTAGGTGAATCGTTTTCTATGACGGATTTGGGGGAAATAAAGCAAATCCTTGGTATGAGAATAACTTGGAATAGGAAGGAGAGGAATCTGGTTTTATCTCAAGAAGAGTACATAAAGGACTTGGAGATGTTTAATATGCAAGATGCTAAACCGGTTGGTACTCCTTTAGAAGGTCACTTTAAATTATCAAAGGAGCGAGTCCCAGGCGAGGAGGATAGAATACGAGACATCTAAGGTATTGTACTCATCGATGGTTGGTAGCTTGATGTATTCTATAGTATTCACTAGGCCTTATATTGCCCATGCGGTGGGAGCGGTGAGTAGGTTTATGAGTGATCCGGATAGAGAGTCTTTGGTAGGTAGTGAAATGGATCCTTTGATATTTGAGAGGGACCTTGGGAGTAGCATTTTGTTTGATGGATCATACATTACATTGTGTGGATATGTAGATTCGAGACATTGCAAGAGATTTGGACAATAGGAGGAACACGACAAGTTATGTACTTATGGTTGGTGATACTGTTGTGAGCTGAATTTCACAGATTACAAAAGGTTGTGGCTTTGTCAACCACATAGGTTGAGTATGTTGTTGCTATAGAAGAAAGAAAAGATATTATTTTGCTAATGAATTTTCTTGATGGTTTGGGGCATAAGAAAGAATTTGGGATACTATATAATGATATTCAAAGCGTTATTCATTTAGTGAAGAACTCCACTTTCCACTCTAGGACAAAGCTCATTCAGTTGAGTTATTATTTCATGAGGGAAGATTTGGAAGAAGATAAATTGAAGTTGGAAAAGATTCATACCGGTCAGAATCATGCGGATATGATGACCAAGGTGGTCACAAGAGAGAAGTTAAAGGTGTGTTCAACTTTTGTTGGCCTTCATAGATGATAATGAAGGGTTGAGAACTTTTCTCCATGGGAAAAATCTCCAAGTGGGATATTGTTGGGGTGTGGAGCCTATTTTTTTAGTTTTCTAGAATCAACATTGAAGTGTTAGAGTTCGAACAGTTAAGTTTGGAGACTTCAGGATCATTCTCCAGTCACGTGTTGTTTTCATGCTACGTATTTGCTATAGTTTTGCAGAAAATTTGTGGTATTTTTGTGGTTGTCATAGTGATTTTTTTCCATCTATGGGAAGTTTAAAGGTCATGAATTTCATACTTATGGGGTCAGCTATAGAACTTCCTAGAAGGATTATAATCTTATAAATAGAGGTGCTAAGGGCGTCCTAATGCATCTTGAGTGATCAAGAGATCTTGAGTCTTAGAACATCAAGAGGTGATCAAGAGTGATCAAGGTTGAGAAATTGGGTGTCAATTGTGTCTTAGATGTGGTTTAACATCTTTGGGAATTTTGTTGTGAGTTCATGAGTGATAGTTGTGTAATTTTAACTGAGAGAATAATGTGAGAGTTGGTTTTACTCTTGTTGATAATAAAATATGAGCAAGTTCTTGGTGGATGTAGCCCACATTAGGTGAACCACACTAAATATTGTCTTGTGTTCTTTTTACATAGTTTATATATGTCGTTATATTTATGCGAAAGTACAATTATACTAAATAGTTTCCTCTTGTTGTGATTTGAGGAATTGTTTTTTAATATTTTCTCTCTAATTCTGACAGTCCATACACCATTGCACCATCACATCCATCACATTCAATTCATCCATCGCATCCATCACATTCACGTTATCCACCAGATCATACTTCTCCTCCACATTGGCTTCCATAGCCCTCCACCTTGCGCATACCACCACAACTCCATATGACATTTAGTTTGGAACATATTCACATACTACTTCCATCCCACATGCTTCCACCACTTCGTGTTGCCTTGGTCTTTGGTAGGTGATTATTATCACCTTATCCCCTAATGACGCACTTGTGTTCTTACGTTTATTACATGAATGTTGAGGTTTTTCTCTAAGAACCTTTCATCACGTGCGTTATCGCTCATCTAGTGCACTCAATCATTTCTCGATGACATACTCTTTCTTTTCATGGTTCATTCTTGACTACTAAGGGTCTTAATTAAATGAACCTAATCATCCATATGTTGGGGGAATCATTAATCTTCCCCCTATTCATCACACTAATATATTATGATTACATTATATTATTACAACACACATTCATCACAACGTGTTAGTTCGATAATCATATATCTTTCCTTCTACTATCATTATCATACTAACTATGCATTAAAAATTCTATTTAATAAACATTAACAATATCCACAAGAATCACATACATATTAATCACATTACAACATCAATGCACCAAAAAATAAGCTCTTCATATATTAATCACATCGGCCATACACATACATCGAATACAAGCATCACTGGAGGAACCTCCCCTACATCACCTGCAACAATACCAATCAAACCTCATCATCAGTATCACTCTTGGGTACAATGAGAGCTCTAGAACTAGATTCCTCACCACTAACTTGACTCCATTTTTGTGGCCTCAATACCTCTCCACCTTCCTACGTGTTGTCACCCTCAAAATTCCCCTCTTTTGAAGTCAAGTTTCAAAAATTTTGAGTCTGTACCTTGGAGTATATCACGTCAAGCTGGAATTGTTTATATTTTTCCCATTCATGGAGAACAATTTGAAAGTCGGGTGTAATGGTGAAGTTTCTTCCCTTCTTTTTGTTTTTTATTTTCTTCCCGTAGTCAAGAATGATAGGTGTATCTTCCCCATTCATTTTTTCCCAGAATACGGTTAGTATGTGGGCATCTATGATTGGATGTGGTTTGGTCATATTTCAAGTGCCAGTGGAATATTCCATGCGTCCAAAGCGGTGCAACTCCAAGGTCGGGACCCAAGGGATAATCCTCAAACAACCGTAGGCTTTCTGCATGTCCCAGGTTCAAATGAAGATAGAACAAGCTCAAATCGGCTAAGTATGGAAGGTTCAATGAACGGTGCCACATGCCTCATCAGGGTAGCTTGAAGAGTCATAGCCAGGGATAGTTCTAAATCTTGCATTAGTCCTCCACATGTCCCAGGTCCAGAAAAGAGAAAGAGTCGATCATTAAAATTGACTAAGTATGGGCGGGTTGGCGGAAGTCTCCACGTGCCTTAATGGAATAATTTCAGAAGTGAAATCAAAGGGTCAGTCTCTAAATGAGCTCAATCTCACCATGTGGTCAAATTCAATAGAGACACAAAGTTGGCCGTTGAAAATTTTAAGACCAGTGGAAGGAGAAATTCGTCATCTCGAAACAATTTCAAGAGGCATTTCCAAAATAGAAACTCAAATGAGCACCAAGTCTCCACGTGTCTAAGGGTCAACATAGGTCAAGCAGGAAATAGGCCCGAATCGGCTAAGTATAAAGGAACCGACGGAGCTCTCCATGTGTTAGCTTTGAAATAGCTTCAAAGGAAAAAAATGCAAAAGGCATCCATAAGCCCACTCCAATCAATTCCTTCCACGTGGGTAGCCCAAATTTAAAGTTGTAAAAGCAAATCAAATGGCCCATGTTTTAACTAGCAAATAATGAAATGGCCGTGTATTTAAAAATTTGGTTTTTCCACCATTAACATTTCTTTGCAAATCAATAATTTGAAAGGGCACAAATGATTGGAATAGTGTGTAACTATTCCTAACTTGGTCGAGGAAGTTGTAACCATCTCTTGCGAGCTATATCATGGGATTTCAAAGCCATTGTAAAATGGGTTGGAATTTTTATATCTGAGACTATAATTCCAAATCTGAAGAAATCAATACAAGGGTTTTCCCCTTTTTCCTTTGTTTTCTCTTTCCTTCTTGCTCTGATCTGTGAACATTTAATCCTTGCATGCTTAGAAGCTGTGTTCTAGTTTATACAATCTTAAGAACTTTGAGTTTGTGGATTGTGCCCATTATAAACGTGAATGGTTCTACTCTATATTTCATTTTCTCAATACATATAAGGGTTTTCTCTGCCATCTCTTTTCCCTAAAAGTATTGTCTTCTTCTGCCTCCCTCCTCTCTTCAATTCTTTTGTCGTCACGTATTCATAACTTTTCAAGCATTAAATACATTTCAAGATATCGGGAAACCACCATTGAATGAAAGACTATGTTTTTGTACATAGGTTTTGCCCTTGCCTTCAATAAGGGAAGCTTTCCCATTAAAGAGGAGGGACTTACTTGTCCCATGACTATGGTTTCATTCCAATTACAAATCGAAACCCAATAATTTTTGGCAACCCTGCTAGGGATTTGTTTAACAAATTTCCTTTCTAAAAAGAACAACTGATTTGATCTTTTCTTTGATATGGAAACTCTAAGATACACTTGTGGTAGAAGGGCTCTTGGAATTGAAGATCCCCAATTTCAACTCCTGGATCAGTAAGGTTTTCAACTTCCTCCAACAAGAAGGAATATAAGAGTTTGTTCCACAAGCACACTTCTTGTTGAAGACAAAGCTTCTAGTAGTAGCATTCTTCAAGCACAACTTAGCCCTAATATCCATGCCTTAATTCTTATTGTTGGTGTCTCAGTTCCACTTCAATAAATATTTCCAAGGATGGCAGCACATCTTCCTTGGGGACAAAGAGTTGGGCCTCTGGCTCTTCCTCAACCATTACATGAGTTGCCTAGGGGTAACAAGAAGAATTTTTCCAAATTTAGAGGTGATGGAAAATTGCACCCTGATGAACACATTGTAGCCTTTAGTGTTGCATGTGGGGCCCTTGGATTTGAACATGAGGATATCTCTGTTAGGTTGTTTGTGGAGACCTTGCAAGAAAATTCTGCAGATTGGTTCTACCATCTTCCTGCTTTGGGACCATCACCGATTGGGATACCATGAAAACTTAGTTTGAGCATTATTTCAAACATGCTGAGGATGTGCATGCTTTGCGAGCTCAGATTTATCAAATCAAGAAGGAGCCACATGATCCTATGAGAGAATTTGTGGCCAAATTCAACAAGTTTATTAACAAGATTCCACAAAATACTAAGCCTATTGATCAGACTCGGAAGTGTTTCTTCTTGAATGCTCAATTGCCAAAAGTTAGCTATGCCCGAGGAGAGCAAATATTGCAACTTTGGATGTTGATTAGAGATTGGCTATGAGTGTGGAAGATGACTTGATCGTGTGTGACAAGCTGAAAAATGAGCCTTTCAAATCTAAAACATCTTATTCTTCCTCTTCTCCTAGACGTAATGTAGATCGGTTGGTGTCAAAGTTGGCTAATGGCCTCATTTCTATCAAGAAACAATTGGCTCAGCATGCTCCATATCAAGATGTTCCAAGGAAGAAATTTCAGCCTAGGAACCGCTTGCCCTCTTCCTAAACCTGGTTGGCCATTGAAGGTCCACCCCTCAAGGTTCCTGTCAATGCTACTTGTGAAGTTCTTGAGCCCTATAATGAGGAAGAAAATGGGCTCTATGATGAACAAGAAGAGGAAGCTGAAGAAGAAGCTGGAGGAACCTGGTGGTTCTAGAGTTCATTTCCTTACCACTAAAGGTGTAGATGAAGAAGACTACTATGATGATGTAGTGGCTAAGATGAACAATGAGTCATATCTGTATGACCTAGAAAAAAACCAACAAAAAGAAAAAAGTGGTGCAACTCGTAAAAAGATCCAAGGAGTCCCCATCACCATCCTGGTGATTACAAGAAGAGGAGCTCCTATTCATACTACTTCCACCCAAAAGGTAAGCTTTGCTAGTCCTTATCCCTCTACTTCTACTTTTGATAATTCTTGTCCAAAAATGATAAAGATAGTAGATAAAAAGCTCCTCCTACTCCTAGTAGTGATTCCCCATCCACATCTGGATCTTTTGACATTATAGACCATCTTAAAAAGACCAAGATTTAGATTTATGAGGCAGAGTTCTATCAAACCCATCCTAAAGCCTTTTCCAAAATGGTTAACTTTGTAAATTCTAAATCTAAAACCCCAGCCCATTCTTCTAAAGGCCTTTTTCCCACTCCCTCTTCCTCACCTCAATCAAGCCTTGTGGCTGCAGTCACTTCCCCTAATGAGAAAATTGAACCATTCTATGTGACCCTTCTCATAGCTGGCCATAAACTCAGTAACTGTGTCATAGATTCAAGAGCATTAGATAATGTAATGCCTGTAAAGGTAGCCCATGCTTTGGGTCTGACCCTAACATGTACCTTTGGTTCTTGTTATTCTATAGAGAGTAAGAAAGTACCTTTGGTTGGTAGAATTAAAGATGCACAAGTAGCTTTTATTGCTTTCCCAGAGAAAAGTGTCTTAGCCACCATTTTGGTAGTTGATATTCCTCCTTCATATGGGATGTTGCTGAGTAGAAATTTATGTAAGGAGGTAGGAGGGGAAATTCAAATGGAACGGTCACATGCTTTGATCCATATCAATGGGAAGATGAAGAAGCTGCCGCATGAGAAACAAGCAGAGTACATTGTGGAAAAGACAAATGATCCTAAACCACAGATACTCTATGCAGATATAGGGCATGGTAACTATATGATCATGTCACAAGATGAGGAAAAATTTCCTAAGGGAGTGATTCATGATCCTAATGGTGTGTGGAATTTGGAGTTTGATGGGAGCTACTATTCAACTAGTTCTAGAGCTGGTCTAGTACTCATTTCTCCTGGGGGTAAGGTTCATCCTTTCTCCTTCAAGTTTTAGTATGAAAATACCAACAATACTACTGAGTATGAGGCCCTCATTCTTGGGTTGAGCATGGTGAAGGAAATGGAAGTGAAGAACCTTCTTGCTCGTGGAGATGCAGAGCTAATTGTAAAAAATATTAGAGGACTTTATCAAGTAAAGAACAGAAGGTTGAAGCACTATAGAAATCTAGTCTAGGATTCCATTGAAGTTGTGCCAAGGGAAAGGAACACTAGAGTTGAATCTCTAGCTATTTCGGGGTCCTTGTTGATTCCTCATCCTAACTTCCCTCAAGATAAATTCACCATTGAGATGATCCACAGACCCATTGTGCCTGACAATGCAAATAATTGGCAAGTTTTCAATGATGACCAGCATTTTATTTCTTTCTCGGAGCTTAGTGACAAATTTGATCAGTTGTACTTTAAAGGAAGTGACAATCTACCTAGAGAGTGTGTATGATCAAATGAAGATGGTGTCAAAGAAGAGATGGATCAAGATGGATGCATCAAATTGAAAGGCAACAAAATCCCTAAAGGATTGGTGAGTTTGGAGGATCTTTTTGATAAACATGATAGGTATATGAAGTATAAAGTTTCCTAAGGAGCCCGATAATCTGCTGAGATTGAGAAAGTGAATATTGGGAGTCTTGATGATCCCAAAATGGTCAACATTGGAAAATACTGCACTAAGGAAGAGAAAAATAAGGTGGTGAATCTATTGAAGAGGTATGTTGATGTTTAGCTTACTCTTATGATGATCTTAAGGCTTTTCATCCTAAAGAAATGCAGCATTTCATTCCTCTTAAGCACGGGATCAAACCCTTAAAAAAAAACAAAGGCAATATAATCCAAAGATAGTTGATACAATTTTCCAAGAAATACAAAAGCTGAAGGCTAGGATCATCTTCCCCATCCACCATTCAATGTGGATTGCTAATATAGTGCCTGTCATGAAGAAGAATGGTGAGATCCGGATTTGTGTGGACTTCAGAAATCTAAATTAGGGTTCTTTGAAGGACAAATATCCTCTCCTTATGATGGACCAAGTATTGCAATCTATCACAGGCTCGGAGATGATATCTATGTTATATGGATTCTCAGGGTACAATCAAGTAGAGGTGAATACTATAGATCAACATAAGACTGCCTTTACTACTCTTTGAGGCATCTTTGCATGCAAGAGGATGCCATTTGGTCTCATCAATGTTGGTGCTACTTTCCAAAGGGCCATGGACTTGGCTTTTGGCAGTTTGAAAGGGAAATGCATTGTTGTGTATTTGGATGACTTGATAGTGTTTTCTAAAGCAAGAACATATCACTTCCAACACCTTGAAACAATATTACAGAAGTGTAGAGAGAATGGAATTTATTTAAACCCTAAGAAGTCTATGTTTTGTGTCACGAGAAGGAAAGTTGTTGGGACACATTGTTTCAAAGGAAGGGATCAAGATTGATCCGAGAGAGTTCAAGCCATCTAGCAAAATTCCTCTTCCATCAAGTAAGAAAGGTGTCCATTCTTTCTTTGGTAAGATCAATTTCCTAAGAAGATTCATCCCTAATTTTACAGAACTTACTATGAGCATTGCTCACATGATGCAAGGGAAGAAAAATTTTGGTTGGTCCTCTGAAGGGAAGAAATCATTTGAAGACATTAAACATGCTATTGCAAAGACTCCAATCTTGGCGTGCTCGATTTTAGAAAATATTTCATTATCTATTGTTATGCCACTAAAAATACCTAGTTGGTGTGTTAGCCTAGAAGAATGCTGAAGGTCATGAGCTTCAATAGAATTCATGAGTTATGTCTTAAAAACTCATGAGTTGAAGTACACCATGATGGGGAAGCATGCTTTTGTAGTTGTCAAATTTGTCAAGCAGTTTAGGTTTTACATCCTTAATTATCATTCTATGGTGTTGGTGCCTGATACAACAATCAAATCCATTCTTACTCAACAAGAATTTGGAACCAAGAGAGGTAATTGGGTAGAAAAGGTGCAAGAGTATGATCTTGACATCAGGCCAACAAATATGGTTTGAGGTAAGGGCTGTGTGAACTCATTGCTGAGGAGCTACCAAGGAGTTGTCCAAAGATGGAGTTGATGCCCCTGTTGTTTTGTTCCTCAGCTCGATAGATGTATGGTATGCTGACATTTCTCACTTTTTGACCTATGGAGAGTTTCTATCTCGGTTGAGTGCAAAGAGAAGAGAGTCGTCAGGCGAGAGTCTGCATAATATGTGTTATGGGAGAATGCTTTGTTCAAACGGGGCATAGATGGAAGGTTTTTGAAGTGTGTAGACAAGGAGCAACAAAAGAAGTTGTTCTCTACTTTTCATGACCATGCTTGTGGAGGTCATTTCTCCTCTGTTGTAATATCTCATAAAATACTTCGTGCTAGTTATTATTTGCCCACTTTGTTCAAAGATGCATCAAAATGGGTTGGTAAATGTGTAGCATGCCAAACGTTTGTTGGAAGACCCAAGTTGGTTGTTTTACCTCTCAAGCCTCTAGTGATTGAAGAGCCATTTCAACAATGGGGTTTAGACTTCATTGGAGCACTCAATCCATCTTCTAGTGCCAAGCATACACATGTGTTGACTACCACAAATTACTTCACCAAGTGGGTGGAATCCATCCCAGTCAAGAGCACTACTTTTGAGGTAGTTTGCAACTTCATTAAGGAGAACATATTGATCAGGTTTGGGATCCCAAACAAAATTGTGACAATGCTTCCAAATTTTCTTCTGTTGAGATGATGGATTTCTGCTATGGGTATGGAATCTCCCTTGCTCATTTTTTATATTACTACCCCGAGGAATGGATAGGAAGAATCAACAAATGAGAACTTGGTGAACATAATTAGAAAGCTTGTAAATGATTCTCATAGGAATTGGCATAAAAATTATATGATGAACTTTGGGCTGATAGAATTACACCCAAGAGAGCAATTGGAATGTCTCCTTTCCAAGTGGTGTATGGTGTGGAAGCTTAAGCGCCGATCACGGTGGAATTTCCATCCTTGCATCGATGAAAACCATCGAAGGTTCAAGTTTGGTAGCTCTTTGGACAAGAGAATTTTGTACCTTGAAGCTTAATGAGGACAGATTGCAAGTGTTTGTGAGGATAGCAGCTCATCGGTTGAAAGTGAAGGCTTTATTTGACTAAAAATCCAAACCAAGAGTTTTCCAAGTGGGAGACATTGTCTTGCTTTGGGAAAAAGACATTAGCCACGAGGAAGTCATGGTAACTTTGATTATCTTTGGCTTGGTCCTTTTAGAATCGACATTTTTTTGGAGAGAACTATTTTTATTTGGATTACATGGATGGATCTCCTCTCCCACTTCCTTATAGTGGGTAGTACCTGAAGTTGTTTAAGTCCTAGGTGACTAGGTGGTCCTTCTATATATTTTGTACAATGTTTTGGTTTTGGGTTGTTCCTTTGTGTTTTGTTTTTGCTCTTCCTTTTTGGTTTGTTTTGTTTCTTTTCTGTCTTGCGTGTGTTGCCTTATATTGGTTTTAATTTTGAATATATCGCCCAATGGATAAGACACTTTGGTCCTCTTTCCAAGAGTTATCTACATCTCTTAATCTTGCCTTGTACCTTTCTTCCAAGACAAGTCATCCCTAGAAAGAGCACATTGTTGTTACCCTCAAAATTCCCCTCTTTTAAAGTCAAGTTTTGAAAATTTTGAGTCTGTACTTTGGAGTATTGGATCACGTTGAGCCCAATTGTTTGTATTTTTCCCATTCATGGAGAAAAATTTGAAATTTAGGCGTAATGGTGATGTTTCTTCCCTTATTTTAATTTTTATTTTCTTCCCGTAGTCGGGAATGACAGTGTATCTTCCCTGTTCATTTTTACACCGAGAATCCACAGGCGGTATGTGGGCATCTCGATTGGATGCGGTTTGGCCATATTTCAAGTGATAGTGGAAGCCTCCATGCATCCAAACAGTCTAAGTCAAAGGCAGGACCCAAGGGATAATCCTCAAATAAGTGTAGGCTTTCCACGTGTCGCAGGTTCAAAATGAAGACATAACAAGATCAAATCAGATAAGTATGGAAGGTTCAACGGATGACGCCACGTGCCTCACCGGTGCAACTTTAAGAGTCGAGCTAGGGATAGTTCTCAAACTTGTGCTAGTCCTCTATGTGTCCTAGGTCCAAAAAAAGAGAAAGAGTCGATCATTAAAATTGACTAAGTATGGGTGGGTTGGCAGAAGTCTCCACGCGCCTTAACGACATAATTTCGGAAGTGAAATCAAAGGGTCAGTCTTCAAATGAGCTCCATCTCACCACGTGGTCAAATTCAATGGAGAGACATATTTTTCCATTGAAAATTCCAAGACCGGTGGAAGGAGACATGCGTCATCTCGGTGCAATTTCAAGAGGCATTTCCAAAATAGAAACTCAAATGAGCACCAAGTCTCCACGTGTCTAAGGGTCAACATAGGTCAAGCAGGAAATAGGCCCAAATTGGCTAAGTATAAAGGAACTTTTAGAGATCTCCATGTGTTAGCTTGGCACAGCTTCAAAGGCAAAAAATGCAAAAGGCGTCCACAGGCCCGCTCCAATCAATTCCTTCCATGTGGGCGACCCAAATTTAAAGTTGTAGAAGCAAATCGAATGGCCCATGTTTTAACTGGCGAATAATGAAATGGCCATGTATTTAAAAATATGGTTTTTCTTCGCCATTAATGTTTCTTTACAAATCAAGAATTTGAAAGGGCATGAATGATTGGAATAAGTTGTAACTATTTCTTGCTTGCTCAAGGAATTTGTAACCGTCTCTTGCGAGCTATATCATGGGATTTCAAAGCCATTGTAAAAGGGGTTGGAATTTTGATATCCCGGGACTGTAATTTCGAATCTAAAGAAATCAATACAAGGGTTTTTCCCCTTTTTCCTCTATTTTCTCTTTCCTTCTTGCTCTGATCTGTGAATCATTTAATCCTTACATGCTTAGAAACTTTGTGTTCTAGTTTATACAATCTCAAGAACTTTGAGTATGTGGATTGTGCCCATTATAAATGTGAATGGTTCTACTCTATATTTTATTTTCTCAATACATATAAGGGTTTTCTCTACCATCTCTTTTCCCTAAAAGTATTGTCTTCTTTTGCCTCCCTCCTCTCTTCAATTCTTTTGTCCTCATGTATTGATAACTTTTCAGGCATTAAACAGATTTCAAGATATCGAGAAACCACCATTGAATGAAATACTATGTTTTTGTACATAGGTTTTGCCCCTGCTTTCAATAAGGGAACCTCTCCCATTAAAGAGGAGGGACTTGCTTGTCCCCTGACTGTGGTTTCATTCCAAGTGTAAATCTGAAACCCAACACTATGCAATAAGGTTTTCTCTGTAAATTTCTTTGGCGATGCTGCAAATCCACATATTGTGTGAGCACATATTGGGCCAAAGGATCACCACCCAACACCTATTTGGATCATCAAGTATCCTCATGTGCCTCGTCCCTCTTAGATAGAAATATAGTACATGTCATTGCTGTTATGGCCACTGGATCAAATAAATGGACATGCTCACCTGCGATCTCATCCACATGCTCAAGTATCCCTCCACTAATTACATCGGTTAGCACATTCCACGTCAATGTGTGGATGGACGTGTCAACTATCAGGGACCAATACACATCACCTACAATTCAAATAACACAACACATTAGAAAACCACTACTCAAACACATGTCAAAAACAAAAAAACACAACATCGTTACATAGAGATACTCATGTTCGGATATACGTGATTCTACATTTTCAGGGGCATGGGCTTCCCAATCTCCTCCTCCTCCATGTGGTAACCCCACTAGACCTGAAAATAAAGGGAATAGCAATACCCATCGATGTGTAACCCACCATGTGTGGTACTTCTCGTGCAACCCGCGTCATCCGAGTCTATCCGCGTTATTACCACATCTACCTCATTTGGACTAGGAGGTGCAAGATGCTCTGTTATGGGCTTTGGTCTAGCTCTAGCCCTCCTAGGTTCTCTAATAGATATTAACCATATATATGGCTCTAAGGGCACATCCACGAGCCATGCTAAAATTTTGTGATATCCTCTCCACATGAAAATTATCGACCACACGGTAATCGATACTCTAACCACATAGTCCTTTGAATACACCACAACTCTATAACATCCTCGAGCCATCTTCCATAGTCACAATATGACATCCATGTCATTGTCTCTGGGACCCATCCTATATATCGATTCCCTGTAGGTATCTATGTGCATCCTACACCCATGAATTTTAATCCACCACCTAACATATATCTCTAGCCTAGCCCATTCCCCTCATGGGCTTCCAACTAGTCCGAACACGACTATATTCTCATATGCCTATACGGGTAATATCATAGTGCCTCTTATCCCACCACCATGATCATCATGAGTAAAATGGTATAGGTCTTTGTATAGGTGGGCCAACACACACCGTGCCCACACATATCTAGTACTCTCCTCCTCTATACGATGACATATATCATGCATCTTATAAAGATACCTACGCATCCTACCTCATTTATTATATATGAAGCAATCACCACGGAAATGAACTTCCACAAGTGTAGAACACGAGACCTCATAATCACATCCAAGCTAATATAGCCCTCGACAGTACTTGATTCCCCACAAAATATCATCTAGTAGCTCATATTTTACTTTCCATATCATCCACTGGAATCACTTGTACTCTCTCTTCAATAACTAGAAACCACAGTATATGATACACATCCTCCAATGTCACAATCATCTCCCTTGTAGGTAACAAAAATGTACATGTATCTGCACACCATTTATTTCATAGTGCAATCAACATCGGCATATTGTGGGGCACATCCCCCATCCATGTTATGTGCTACAAGCCAACACGATCCATAACATCCCAATCCTTATCGACAAACCTAATCCAAACAACGCACTCATGTGATGCCCCCTCTGAGAACTCCGTCAAGTGAATATCCCTCTACACACCACAAAATCACAACAAGCATAACAATAGAAAAGCTTACGAGTATAAGTACACTTGGTTATCATATTCACGTACATTAGAAATATGATTATTCATCATTCTAGACCAAATGCACACATTGTGGGTCATGGCACCCAGATTCAGGACTAGGGTGCCTAGGAGCACCACTGACACCAAGTGCCCAAATCTAGGCATTCCTATCCCAAGGGTCACTATGCCATCACTACTATTATTCAGTTCTAAAACGTTGAGAAAATTAAAAATCTCAAATTTTCAAAAATTCACTGAAAAAAGACTACACCATATATTTTTAAAAAAACACCACACTTACCAACTCTGCAGTCGTGCGTGATGCTATGATGGTCGTCACCCTCTCAAATTAACTAGGACGTGCTGCTCTCATTTGTAGAATTTTTACTCACTTAATGCTCAATCTCGCAATCACACAAACAAAAAATGAAGTGACTAAAAAAAATTTCACTTCACTACTTATAATTACCTTTTCATCTACTTTAATCTAGTCATTAGTTCGTGCTTATTCTCACCACTAATACACACTTCATTATTTTCTTCATATCTTGAGTGTTTTACTCGATTTTCACCCCGTTATTGGAATTCTTTTTAGAATGTTGTCTACCACCATAACATACACATTACACATGCATTATCTCTCCTTGACTTTGTCTTCCAATAAATTCATACACATTTTTGTGATTTTTATAACTTTCTAGCTATTTCATGCTTACTTTTGACTTCATGTTCATTCTTATCATCATGTCCCCTTTCACTTTGAAAGGGGGGAATATCATTTGCGTTATCCTATAATTCCCCTTACATTACCATATGTTCAATCAACACTACCAACTCATCATTTTAAAAATTTACTAATTCATTGTGCGACATCTCACCATTAATTCCCCCTAATGACCTAATTTGGGGGAAAAAATGTACAATTTTTGTATGCAACATTTCATCACTTCCCCATAATGACCTAACATGGGGAAACTTGCGTAAAATCTCTCTACGCAAGTTTCAAATTGAATCAATCAATCAACATATTCAAATTCCTAACAATCGAAATCATATCATTCAATCAATACAAATTCAACACAATTGGCCTCCCATATGACCTAACTTGGGAGTTACGTGTGGCCTCCTAGATGAACTAACTTGGGAGCTATGTACAACCTCCCGAGATAACCTAACTTGGGAGATTCCATTGATTGATTTTCTAGATGACCTAGCTTGGGAAACTATTCTACATTTCATGTTTTCTTCCAGATGACCTAACTTGGAAGTCATCATTTTGTGCTTGCTTCCAGATGACCTAACTTGGAAGCCATCACATTGCGGTAACACCCGTGGAGTGGGGAAAAGACCACCTTTTTATGTCACTCTTATATGGGTCAACTGTTTGAACAAAATTATTTGGATATGAAAACCACAAATATTTGATTTGAGTCCATTAGCAAAGTGGCTAGATCTTGAGGATTTTCTTAAGCTTTGGAGAATAACACACTTTTCTCCCTACACTCTTCTTTTGGCGATAGGGCACCCAAATCCTCCGGTCATTCATTCATATACACATGTTTAGGTTGTGAACTAATCAATCCCTTCCCCATATAATCACCATAATACAAATTCTAAATCATCATACATGGAAATCATCACTCTCATTTAGTGCACTTCATCATACTAGTACGCTTTTTGTTACATTACATGGATCAACCCGTTGATCCATGGTTCGACACAATTTTATAGTCCTTTTGGCATGCTTTTACTACCACATCTGGATGTTCTACTACACAATCTCTAGATTTTCATTCATATACACGTGTTTGGCTCAGGAATTGATCACTCCCTTCCCCATCTTATCATCATTATACACATTCAAAATCATCATACATGGTAATCATCACTCTTGTTTAGTGCACTTCATCATATTAGTACACTTTTTGTTACATTGCATGGATCAACCCACTGATCCATGGTTTGGCATCTTTTATAGTCCTTTTGACATGATTTTTTACCACATCTACATGTTACGCTACAACATCTTCTTCTCCAAATTTTCTCTCAGGTACACATCTCTATCTACTTTATGTTACCAATATTTCCACTCACAAACATAAAGTGGGGAAAATGTAGTCACAAAATCACACACTTACTATTACATTTACACTGCCAAGTATGTTGTTTTATAAATGGATCTCGTGTAAGAAAATTATTCACTAATGACCTATCCCCTAGCCATTTCATCGATAGTTGGTTATCATCGTCATTTGTCTTGCACAATCATCATTTATTTACATAGTTTTGGTCATCTCTCAAGGAATATCAGGTGTCATTATTTGGTCATTTTCATCTCTAGTCTTTCACTTGGGCACCTAGGGTAGTATTGGGGCACCCATGGGCACCTTGGTATTTAATGTTAGGCACCCTAGTCTTGGAAGCACTTAGATCTAATTTATCTCTTTGAGGTCAATCTTTATCATTTTCCCTCTCATTCCCCTAGGTACTAGTCGTCATGCCGGGTCATTAGTGTTGAAATTTGAGAAATATATCCCTGTATAAACATATCATACTTATTATCTTATGTGTGGACTATCTACTATCAAAATAATAGCTATCTACTAAGGAAAGGGACTGGATTTGGGCATCATTAGATCACACACACTATACACCTTTGTATAGGAAGGGGTGTATTCATTCTATTCCATCTACCATTTTTATTTTTACATCTAGCTATTTCCCCCTATCTCTGTATCATTGACGCTAGGGCACCTTAGGCACACAATTGCACACACAAAACTATAATGGGTCTAGAATGTAGTACAACACTTAGTTGTAAGTCCACCATTGTGGCAGTTAAGGTCAATCTAACCCCTTCATATGCATCTTTCATTTTATGGATTTGATGTTTTGTATGGGGTTTTGCAGGTATATCTTCATCACATATTTATAATGACATATTTAAAGGTACTGCAAAAACCATGCGATAAAGATAAATATATTGTGAAGATCTAGTGAAACTATCGATTCGAGATCTTGAGCTTTTTGTATACCATAGTACCCATCTGCAAAACCGGGGCACCCACAGTGCACCGGTCCTCCTCCGGGCACCCCGATCTGGTAAATATTCACCAACTACTACTTTCTAGGTCATGCCACCATACTCTTATTCATCGCACATCATCTGTTTAGTCCTAAATCACAACGAGGTAAGTCATTTTCAAGTTAGTACCATATTCCTCCTATTCCAATATTTCATTTCAAGTAAAAAGAAAATAATATTATTTAGCATCCATATTTATGTTTGTACTATTCATTCCATTGTTGTTACTATTTTATATTAACTTAGAATATAGAATATCATATTTTCACATATTTTAGTTAATCACTGAGGTGGAGGATATTGCCAACAATTCAATTCTAGATATTGGGATTCACTTTTACATGCAAGGCACTTATAAGTGGCTAGTGTGATACCTTCCATTTGATTAGTAAGTTGAATTTTTATTGGCTCAAGTATATACTTTGTTCAATATATAGATAGTTTTATTGATAATTAATTTCAATAAATAAACAAAAGGAATTTATTCAATTAAATATTACTCAGTCCTATATTCTAATTAAAATAGAGAATTTAGTTATTTCATTGAATAATAAAATGAATTCATTAAAAGAGAGTTAACGAATCCTACTCATTCAAGCACCACAATAAGTTTTTCAGGTCAAACATGGCAAGTTCTCAAAGAATAGGAATGTATAAAGATTTCAAAAATATGGAAGCTTGGGAGTAGAAATAATCCATGTAACCCCTAATATAAACCTTTCCAAAACATTTTTTTCCTTGTGCACGATTTCCTAGAAATCATAGGCATAACAATCCACTCTCCCCAAATGGTTGGATCTATGAATTTATTAGATTGAACCATGGGAAAATAGGTTAAGGAGAGGAACAGTATTTATGTAACCTAAGTTTATGGGTGTACATACACACCATAATATAATATAATCTAAAAAAACAATACCCTTTAATAGGTTATGACCTCCCCATTATATATATTTCTTTTTAGAAGTTAAAATTATGTGAAAGAGACTTTTTTTAAAATTAAATTTGAATATTTTAAATACAAAGAATTTCAAGGTAGACAATTACTTGTGAATTAAGCCATATATTTTTTCCTAGCTATTTTTCATCATTCGATTGGATAATTGGTTTGGAATGACTTGATTTGACTTATTTTATGCGGATTTTATTTTTCAAAATGTAAGTGGGAAAGTGACATGTACTAGATGTTTAGTTTTCATCTACCTTCATGTTGACCAATTTTCGTCAATCATTGAGGGGGTGAAAGAAATTTTCATTTGCTTAGTTTCAGACAAGCTAAGGGTTTACATGTAGCAAATCAACATCTTAAAGTGTTGCTCTAGGATGTAATGCCTCGAGATATGACCCCTTCGAGTTTCTTCTTCACCAAAAAAATGCAACAACCTTGGAAGAGTAATGCAAAGCCTTGAAGAAGGTGAGAAACATAACATATGCCAAGAATTACATTTTGAAACAACAGTTTTAGATGTTGATTTGCAGAATGGGAAGGTTTAGTTTACAATCAATGGTGTTACTTGTGTTATGGAAATTAAGTCAAGTACATGTATAATTAATTCAGATTATTTCCTTATGGTTAAGTGAAATTACATTATGTGTTGAGTTGTTTAAGTTCATTCCACATCATGATTACGGAAAAGAAATGTAAAATAAACTTATACAACTCATAACAAAAGATAATTTCATTTATTCATAAATAAATAGTACATTTATCCCACACAAGGCATGGGATATGGTTGAGTAAAAGAAAGAAAGAAGGATAATGCATATAAATACAAAGCTGAAAATGTGAGGGATGAGTAACCTGTCATTTCCTAAGTTTGAAGGTCATTCCAAGATTTTAGATCACTCCAAGATGTGCTCTAGGTACGTAAAAGGAGAAAAAAATGAGAGAAGTTAGAGCTTGGGTTTTCTAATCTCCCATGTTACTAGTTTCATATGTATAGACATCATGACTTGTGATTAAGAAAGGAAAGAAAAAGTTGTAGAATTGAAAACATCAATTTACAATCCCGAATAACCATATAGTAAAATCAACAATGCATATTTTCTAGATTCAAATCATACATTTCAAAATATATTTTAGCTTCATATTCTTGTCAAAAACAAGCTAGAAGAATAAGGCATGATGCAAGTAAGCTACATAAGAATTCAAGATTTGAACATTTTATGCATATTATATATACAAAGGACTTGAAACTATAAACATAAGTTTTCAGAGATGAGGAAATAAAAAAATTGAATGAGCAGTTCTAGATGTATTTAAGCCTGCAAAACATTCAAGAAACTACGGGGTTAAGACCCAAGCATTTATAGTGAGAAGTTACAACTATCCAATTCAGCGGTGTATGTTAAATTGCAAAATAAGGTTCTCGAGAATCCATTTTAGGCAATACACATATTAAGATTATTATTATCTTTAATTAAAGCATCACTACTACATAAAAACTTGAAAATGTGCACCCCTCAAAGGATACAAATATCAAGACACAAAAGAAAAAAAGAAAGATAAAATTCTTTAAAGTACTAGTACATAAGCAATGGTGCAAATTTTTAAAACAAAGAGGAAATAGAGCTTCTCAAATCAATCGTGCAATGTTTTCTTAATTTCTCCTACTTCTCTAGGTAAGAAAATTCATAAAAGAGGATATATGATGGAAGGCCTAACTTTTGAGATGTCTTGAGAAGTATATAAAGAGGATTACAAAATTTAAAAACTTCAAAAGGGCCAACTTTATGCTTCATGAAGTTACATATTTCAAGTAAGGAAGTGTTACATATCTCTATCAAGCATTTCATGTTCTCAAGCAAATGTGCACAAAACACACATGATAGGAAATGTTTTCAAAGTTTCAGTGAAATACATGCATTAAGACCACAAATTCACATTTTGCAAGATAATTTTAGACCTAGAAACTTCATAACATAGTTGCAAATATACATGTTTTTTCCCATATTTATGGCAATTATAAAGCTCTCGAGAGGTCTAAGAGAATTGTTCAATGATAAGCTTCCAAAATGAAACAATGTTCATGAGCTACATGTGGTAAGTTAAAAAAGAAATAAAAAGAAATGCATATCGGGTTGGTTATGATGCATAGTGCGGGATTTTTATTTAATCCGATTTGGAATAATTAGCACCAAGTTGGGTCATGAGTTACGAGTTGAGAAGTAAATACAATGAAAGATCGAGCTAGATCTATGATCGGAAATCATGCAATAATAATGAGTGATGATATAGTTACAAAACAATTTCATAGCAGAAACCTCAACATATAGATCTCTAGTAGAGGCAATAAGAAAAAAATAACATCAATATCGATATATATCGAGAACTCACCTAGAGCTCAACAAAACATAAACAAGCTCAATTTTATAGTGGAGTGGCATTAACGTATAAAAAACTTGACGATGGGTGAAGAAAAATGGAGCTTGAGGATGAGCAATAATGGTGACCCATTCAATATTCACAACCAATGAGCTTTCTACGGTATGAACGACTATGATTGATTCAAGAATCAGACAAAAGTGCAAATCTAGGCTCAATAAGGCAAATGAAGTACAAATGTGTGATAAGGAAAATCTATGTAGAATAAGACACAACCACAATGGAATGGAAATCAAACCCTACGTGAATCCATTGGAATCCGAGCATGAGCTCAAAGGAACGTGAACCAATTTCAAATAAGATATGTCGAACTAGAACAAGGTTAAGTTTTGTAAAACTTTCTCGCAAACACATTCAATAAATCAAAGAGATTCCACAAATCCATGGCTAATATACCCAAAAATTCATGTACAAAACTCATTTATGTATAGAATGCAGATCAGTTTACCCATGATCAATGGAAATTGACACGAGAACTCATTGAGTTGAGTTTTAGATGTCAAGTTAGGTCATATTTCTAAGAGAAAACCAAAGGAATACACATAGGTCCGACCAACACAATGTGCTCTAAATGGAAAATAGACAAGCCATTAAATTTTATCGAAACCCTCATTTTTAGTAGCGGCCTTACTAAAGCAAGTAGAAGGAAACCACTTTTTCTTCTTCTACTCGTGAGAATATAGCTCGAATGATAGAAAATAAAGAAGCTCAAGTAGAAAAAAAGAAAATCTTGAATGGTCAAAAATAGAAAAATGCGAGAGATTTTGACATATTAATGGCAAGCAAAGTAAAAGAGTGACAAACATTGAGGCAGAATGAGAACCAAAAATATTGGTAATGGCGGACATAGAAATTTTTGCAAGAGTTTCCCCCATATTCCAAAGGTCTGGGAATAACCCAAATGACAAAAGAAAATTATTTTATGGATCGAAACATAACCCTTAGGGGTGTAACCATAGTTTATTCAAACACCATCCCGATTTAATTGGGTAACCCTATGTGAATGAAAGGTTCTAGATATTTCAAGAAACTAGGTACATACAAGTTGATGAGTTAGGGCTTAAGACCTAACTAAAGTTTTCCAACCAAGTTAAGGCATGAGATGACCACGTTAATACCATTTTAATTGGATGTTGTGAAGTGTATTTTGGAAAATTATTATCAATGAACTATATGATGTGATGGTAGAAGCAACTTTAATAGCCAATGGAAAGGGGCGAGGGATAAATCATGTTCCCCTTAAAATGCATGCAAAAATGACAAAGTGGCTTTTTAGGATAAAGACAAAATACTTTATTTTTACAAAAGGTAATATTATCTTATTCTTCCAAATTGATCATGCACATCAAAAGAAACCAATCATTCTCATGAAGGCTTATCCAAGGTGGAAAGCTGGAGTATGCCAAAAATATACTTTTTCAAATAAAAAAGAATGAGCTTTACCTTAATACTTTCAAATTTACCGTAAACTCTAGGAGAATACCATACACATGCCTTTGATCAGCCAAAGGGAATTTTAGACTGCAAGATAATTTTAGCTTTTGGAGTTCATGTGGGCTATTTTAGGCATTTTTGAAAGTTGTATTTAATTGTAAGATGGGCATGTAAGAACTGTTATTTTGGATTTTTCTCGAAATAATCAACTTGGCTAATTTTAGCGGGAGTTATTTTTGGAGAGCTTGGGATGGTTTTTTGTTTGTATTCTATGCTTTTGCGAGAGGTTTAGTAGCACTTGTTTATTTTCTACTGAGACTTGTATGCAAAATATCGTACCTATACACCTTCTTAATAAATAATGATTTTTTTCTGTAATTTTAAACTTTCTAAAGTTTATTATAGTAGTTGTTCTACGTGTGGAAGTGAATTGTTTTTCCTTTGCATGCTAGCAAATTCCCAATACCTCTAGGGTAAGTGCATGAAGTTGGTGGACAATTCCATGGACATAAAAACTTGAAATAAAGGAACCGCGATTGCGGTTCTTGAATTCCAAGTTCAGTAATTACCGAACCTAAAACCGCGATCGCGGAACTCTGAGACAAAAATTAGCAGTCCTGCGACTCCTTATTTTCCTCATTTTTCATTTCAAACTATGATTTTTCCTAAACGTTTTTCACTCGCACTTTGAATACCACCTCAAAATTTCTCATCGGACTTCTGGATAGCGATAGATTCAACCATGCTGCCAAGACGAGGAGGTAAGTCCCGATTGTAATCATTTTTTTGCATTTTAGGTTTTTTTTTGCATTTTCATGGGTTTTTTGAAATGTTTGTTTATGTATACAATTTTCTTGTTTTATCAGTTGGTCGGCAAGCTCAAAATCATGAAAACCGTCAAAACATTCCTCAAAACCCACCGAACATTCCTTAAAACCCTCCGAACATTCCTCAAAACCCTCCTCCAAACATAGATCCGCCTCCTGTGGCTCCTTCTATCCCCACTGAGCCAGCAGGAACGCAAGATAATATCATTGGAAGAATCGAGAAAATAAAATTGTCATTGAGAACCTAATTCAAACTATAAGACAAAATCATGCTACAAATCCATCCTGCATGACTTTAGCCAATACATTGCAAACATTGATTGGTGAAGTTGAGTCCGCAACCAACCAAATACATAGATGGAACACCTTTAGAAGTGATTGTAGGTGGTGGTATGTGGATAAACTATCCCATGCGGCCGTAAAAGACAAAAAATTGGAAAAGACCTCATTTGTGCATTATTTATCGACCCTATAACTAATGCCCCCCCTGCAGTTACTTACAAACGGTTCCCAATCCATTGGTGCCATGATGACAGAATCAAAAACAATTTTTGGGACCGATGGTGGATGGTTTTTGATTATCCACCATGTAACAACAATGAGGTTCCTCTTTATTTTTTGAAGAAATTATATTGCGAGTTCGTGCTCAATGAGGTCCCAAATTATTTTGACTTTTCTAACTTTTTTGGTCGAGGAGGTGGTTCTGCATTGGAGCAGACCTAGTGCATGCATAGGTCAGCCTAGGATCCCCCATGCCCCAAAACCCCCACTACCTTCAATTATCCCTCCTACAGTGAAGGAGATTGTGGAGATTGATACATTGCATGCATTGAGGGAGCTCACTGACACTCTCACCAAAGCATAGTGACAGATTGCATCGGTGATGTTGGTGGAGGCACCGGTTCTAGTGCATCACACCATTGTGGATCATGTGGTGCTTTGTATGCACTACTTGGCGAGACATCATTTGCTGGTTCACGAGGATTTCATTTCTATAGATGAGATCTTTGGGAATGTTTTTGGAGGCTGGTGCCACTGATATTGGTCTTTCATAGGTAAACTTCAAATCAAATAAATTTAAATAATATATATATATATATATATATATATATACAATAGTTTAATTCACATGTTTTATATATATATATATATATTTGATTGTACATCATGTACATACATGTAAAAAACTAATTTTTTATTTTATTTTAAATAGCAAGAGCTAGTGAAGGAAACATCTGGCATCGACATGCTAGCTACTACAACTAGGCGTGTTTCAAATGTAAGTTTCAAGTTGTACAAACTTACATTTTTAATTTCATTTGATTGCACTAGATTATTATTATAATGTTTCACATGTATGTTATACATATTAATATTTTCTCTTTTATACACAGGAGCCTGGCGGGTCATCATCTACTCGAGGGCGAGGATACTAGCACGCCTCACATGATTTTTACGCATGTTAGTAAATCTCTTTACACTTTGTTTCTAATTATTGGAAGTTCACGTGGATTACATGCTTTGGACCTCTGTTATGTGGTGCACAGTCATGTAGATTTTAATATTGATTTGTACATTTTTTTGTATAGCTTATGAGCTGAGAGACTCCTCCATATATGCAGGTGTGGAGGTGATGAGATCTTGGCATAGCATCTGGCAGATCCACTAAGCGAGGTACAATTTTTTACATTTGTTAAATTTTAGAGGTTCATTATTTCTTATTACTTAAATTTACAATATCAAATTTTGTATGTATATGTTAAATATTTAATTTGAAAATTAATTATTTGTATGTAGCTTACCCCTCGTGAGTCTATTGTTGTCCCTGTGATGCGTCAACAACAAATTGATAGGGATCATGACATTGTGGTAATATTTCACATGCATTTTAACTAAATTGTACAAGTTTCTAAATTTTGAATGTATTTTAAAATTTTGGGTGTTAAAAACTTGTTGTTTATGAATGTGCAGGTTAGGTTATAGGCATGCTTAGAGACACCTAGGACCACACAAATGAAATCCGTAGTGGCATCTCCCTCCACTACATCCCCAGTTCGTGGACGTGCTACTTATAGCAGGACAAAGAGAGAGAAGATGTTTCATGAGTAGATTCATAGTCCACCTGGATGTACATATGTGGTCATGAGTAGATTCATAGTACATTGTATATATATAGCCTTTTGCGACCCCATGTGGTCCCATATGTACATTATGACACACTTAGTTTGAGATGTACACATACATTATGAACTTGGGTCCTGGAGCACACTTTGTTTGATTCTTATATATCCATGTGTGTTGGTTTTCATAACGATAAATCTGAACTATATATGTTTGATTTGATTTCATTGCATGTATGATATCCTTCTATGTATGTTTTCATAACCATTTAAATTAGTTCTTTGATATGTACATGTTTGATTTAAATATTTAATCATGTCTTCTTGTATTTGGATTGAGATGAAATTTTTTCATTAGATTAGGTATTTTCATATGGTTTCCTGCTTCAAATTTCAAGTGTTTTCGATCTCTAGAATTGCAAGGATCTAAAAGCGGCAAGTTTTTATACGAAATTTTGAATGGGATGCTATAAAAAATTAGGGTACCAATGGAAAATAGTTTTAGATCATCTTCAAGGAGTTCACATGAGTAGAAGTTACGGGAAAAATTAGGGAAATGGAGCAAAAATGAAGGAGATATGAGCAAAAATGTGATTTTTGCAATAGGGTTTCTTGAAAAATTAGTAGCATAACTAAATATACTAGCAACAATGAAGGAAAAGGAAATATTTTAAAAAGGGATTAAAAAATGGCTAAGTGTATGTTTATACTCACCTCTTAACATTAACCTAGCTAACTCACCTTCTAACTCATCCTTGACCATTCTGGATTAACCCGGGTTACATGGCATGACAGGGTAGGGTTACAAGCCTTAAGTGACAAAGGGACTTAAAGGGGCACTATGAGAAGGGGTTAAGTATTCATGAGAGGGGGCAACATAATCAAGTTGGGGTGCTGAGGAATTGAATACCTAGTGAGAATGTTACAAGCCTTAAGTGACGAAAGGGAGAGATTTCATGTGGTGGTGCATTCTGATGTCCCAAGTTGAAACTTGGGTAAAAATTTGATAGTAAGCCCTTATTAGTATTCTTAGGTTCCACCCATCGCATGAAGAATCCTCCTCTAATGAAGGATTCTTAGTATTCTTAGTATTCTCCCTGAGAGGTGTACCAAGCGCATGCATTCTTGTGCCAAGAATGCACAATGGCTTCTTTTAGAGCTTCAAACCTCTAGGTGATGGTATGGGACAAAATGTCATACAAGTTCTCTGAGTCAGATGAAAACACAACTGAGCTCACCAAGGAATGAGAATCAAAATTATTCATCTCACTCGCAAATGGGATATTATTTTCCCAATGGAATTTCTCTTTCTTGATCTCAACTCTATTCCTATTGATTTTCAAAAATATGACCAAGAACAATCTAAACAAAGAGATAATCTCAGGAAATAGATCATGTTCCCTTTTTCAAGGATCATGCTCACCCAATGGTCACATGTCCTTCTTTGCAGTATGAATGCTTGATCTTGCTTGTTAGACGGGGATTGAAGTTTCGGATGGGAGACATTGCTTCAATTTGAGGTAGAGATGATTAATCTCATGCAATCAATGATGGCACTTATGAATAAAATGTCCTCACACATGTGTTCCCTTAATTGTTTGATGATTTGTACTTATACTCCTAATTCTGTGTCTAGTGATATGTGATGAAGAATCCTATTACAATGCAAAAATAATGAGCATGTAAGCACATAGCTGGGGCAGCAGAGGATGGAGAGAGATCACCACAACAACATAGCTCAAGAGAGAAAAGCAAGGACAGTGATGAAGTAGGTCTAAGAGGACAGAGGCAAGTCCAAAGAGAACAAGAGAGATGGAAGGTAAACAAGTGACAAATTGAATGTTTTGAGTCCTAGGAAATGAACGGAGGTGAGGAGTGAGAAGTCATGCCTTAGGACATTGTGGCACCAAACCAACTACGTCGGCATGTTTGGGTGGCCAGGTGAATGCTAGAGGAGGTGGTGTTTTGGTGCGCGAAAGGGTCGTTGCTTCCGGGCTACTTCGTTCGGGCGTAGTCCCTTAAGAGCCCTGAGACCAAAATATCGTTCAACTTCGACGGGTGACTACTCGGACTCCATGGCACCTAGAGATTCCTTGTCTAATCCAACACCTTGGTGTAGGGACCCTCTACAATAGCCTCTCTTGGTTTTTTCCTTCTCATTTTAGTGCTCTCGCTGTCCTATTGTTTGCAAACACGCGAAATAGTGCAGTTTGAGCCAATGTAAGGTTGTCAAACACTATATTTTACAAATGGTGGGTCATGGCACCAAACCACCTATGCCGACATGTCTATATGGCCAGGTGAACACTAGAGGAGGTGGAGTTTCATCACGTGAAAGGGTCATTGCTTCCGGGCTACTTCGTTCGAACGTAGTCCCTTAAGAGCCCTGAGACCAAAATATCGTTCAACTTCGACGGGTGACTACTTAGACTCCATGGCACCTAGAGATGGCTCATCTAATCCAAAAATTAGTGTAGGGACCCTCTACAATAGCCTCTCTCAGTTTTTTCCTTCTCATTTCGGTGCTCTCACTATCCTATTGTTCGCAAACGCGCGAAATAGTGCATTTTGAGCCAGTGTAAGGTTGTCAAATGCTATATTTTGCAAATGGTGGGTCATGGCACCAAAAAAACTATGCCAACATGTCTGAGTGTCCATGTGAATGCTAGAGGAGGTGGTGTTTCGGTGCGCGGGTCGTTGCTTCCGGGCTACTTCGTTCGGGTGTAGTCCCTTAAGAGCCCTAAGACCAAAATATCGTTCAATTTCGACGGGTGACTACTTAGACTCCGTGGCACCTAGAGATGCCTCATCTAATCCAAAACCTTGGTGTAGGGACCCTCTACAATAGCCTCTCTCAATTTTTTTCCTTCTCATTTTGGTGCTCTCGTTGTTCTATTGTTTGCAAACACGCAAAATAGTGAAGTTTGAGCAAGTGTAAGGTTGTCAAATGCTATATTTTACAAATGGTGGGTCATGGCACCAAACCAAATGCACTTGGCACATTCAGGTAGCAGGTAAATTCTAGAGGAGGTGGTATTTCGGTGTGCGAAAGGGTCGTTTCTTCTGCTACTTCGTTCGGCGTAGTCCCTTAAGAGCCACGAGACCAAAATATCGTTCAACTTCGACCAGATGACTACTCATACTCCGTCGCACCTAGAGATGGCTCATTTGATCCAACACCTCAATGTAGGGACCCTCTATAATAGCCTCTCTTGGTTTTTTTCCTTCTCATTTCGATGCTCTCACTGTCCTATTGTTTGTATGCGCGAAATAGTGTAGTTTGAGCCAGTGTAAGGTTGTCAAATGCTATATTTTGTAAACGGTGGGTTGTGGCACCAAGCCCGACTATGCCGGGACATCCGAGTGGCCAGTGAATGCTAGAAGAGGTGGTTTTTAATGCATGAAAGGGTCATTGCTTCCGGGCTACTTCATTCGGGTGTAGTCCCTTAAGAGCCCTGAGACCAAAATATCGTTCAACTTCAACGGGTGACTACTCAAAATCCGTGTCACTTAGAGATGCCTCATCTGATTTGACACCTTGGTGTAGGGACCCTCTACAATAGCCTCTCTCAGTTTTTTCCTTCTCATTTCGGTGCTCTCGCTGTCCTATTGTTTGCAAACACGCGAAATAGTGCAGTTTGAGCAGTGTAAGGTTGTCAAACACTATATTTTACAACGGTGGGTCGTGGCACCGAAG
Source organism: Taxus wallichiana var. yunnanensis (assembly GCA_018340775.1). Lineage (NCBI taxonomy): Eukaryota > Viridiplantae > Streptophyta > Pinopsida > Cupressales > Taxaceae > Taxus > Taxus wallichiana. The sequence continues at coordinate 758,115,209 of CM031238.1, read as the reverse complement.
CCCGACTACACTGGCACATCTTGGTGGCCAAGTGAATGCTAGAGGAGGTGACGTGTCGCGCGAAAGCGGTCGTTGCTTAGGGCCACTTCGTTCGAGTGTAGTCGCTTAAGAGCCCACGAGACCAAAATATCATTCAACTTCGACGGGTGACTACTCGAGACTCAAGTGGCACCTAGAGATGGCTCATCGATCTGAAACCTCGGTGTAGGGACCCTCTACAATAGCCTATCTCTACTTTTTCCTTCTCATTTTGGTGCTCTCGATGTCCTATTGTTTGTAAATGCGTGAAATAGTGCAGTTTGAGACAGTGTAAGGTTGTCAAATGCTATATTTTGCAAACGGTGGGTTGTGGCACCAAACTGACTATGTCGGCACATCTGGGTGGCCAAGTGAATGCTAGAGGAGGTGGTGTTTTGGTGCGCGAAAGGGTCGTTATGCAGGCTACTTCGTTTGGGAGTAGTACCTTAAGAGCCCTGAGACCAAAATATCGTTCAACTTCGACGAGTGACTACTCGGACTCTGTGGCACCTAGAGATGCCTCATCTAATATAAAACCTTGGTGTAGGGACCCTCTACAATAGCCTCTCTCAGATTTTTCCTTCTCATTTCGGTGCTCTCGCTGTCCTATTGTTTGCAAACGTGTAAAATAGTGCAGTTTGAGCCAGTGTAAGGTTGTCAAACGCTATATTTTGTAAATGGTGGGTTGTGGCACCAAACCAACTACTGTTGGCATGTCGAGTGGCTAGGTGAACGATAGAGGAGGAATTTTTTTGGTGCACGAAAGGGTCATTGCTTCCGAGCTACTTCATTTGGGAGTAGTCCCTTAAGATCCCTAAGACCAAAATATCATTCAACTTCGACAAGTGACTACTCGGACTCTGTGGCACCTAGAGATGCCTCGTCTAATCGACACCTCGGTGTAGGGACCCTCTATAATAGCCTCTCTCATTTTTTTCCCTTCTCATTTCGGTGCACACACGTAGGTATGGTCTTGTAAACACTTGGGGAGGAGTCGTTTTCAAAATTTACAACTTTTTCAAAATTTACAACATTTTCAAAATTTACAACTTTTTCAAAATTTACAACTTTTTCAAAATTTACAACATTTTCAAAATTTACAACTTTTTCAAACAATGAAAGCTTCTCTTAGCTTTGAGAATTTAAAATTCTCTACTAACAATGCCAACCACGTGAAGGTGGAAGCTTTTCTAGCACCACTAACCTAAACATAAAAGTGTTAGTCAAAGAAATTTAAGTTTCAAATCAAAACCATATACTATCTATATATGTACAAAATACACAAATTTAAAATAAAATATATTCAAACTTAAATCTAGATCTTTAAACTAAAAAATTTATATATATATTGAAAAGAAATTATATATACCAGACATGAGCATTGTAAATTCATTCCAATGAACCATCAGGATCGGATCTACTCTGAATAGCAGACAAGATTGCTTCATGATCTGACTCTCGAACCTTTCAAAGAATCTTGTTATTAGGCCTTCCTCGATATCTATACAGCTGAATATTTGTCGCTAGAACTATATGTGAATATAAGAGTATTTTCTTGTGTGTCTCAAAGTCTTCAAACACCGAAACAGAGGAGTTTTTTAATGGATACCGTCGAAGCCACGCCCAAAGTAATTAGCACTCGACCCTGTAGGATACTCAATATCTTCGCCATCTATAATAGGAGAAGTCAACTTCTTTGTTTCCTCAATGCAACGACATAAGAAATAGTCTGTTCCTTCTTCATTGTCTTTTGTCGCAATTACTGCAAACACATGTCCTATAAAAAAATAACTTGGTTAGAACAACTCAAATTTAAATTACATATTAAAATTTCAATGGACATAACTCAATACAAAAATTAAATAAATAACCATAAATACCTTGTCGCACCAAAATCAAAATTTCGTCAAAGTCCTTGGATGTTGTAACTTCATTTACGAAACAAGTCGTAATGCTTGTGGAGGTTGATAATTAGGAAAGCGAAATTAGAGGCCTACAAATCCATCCTTCCACCTATTCTTGTGAATGACACTCAAGTGATGACAAATTCAATACAAGATGCACAAAAACATGTCAACTTTTTTGTCCATACGGACCACAAAGTAGCGTCTGCGGTATAAAATGAGTGCATATCACTGGACCCAGTGAGTGTCATACAATCCTCATAGTTAGCAATATGTTTTTCCTCTATCAACCAAAAATATCTACGAACTGTGGAATTTTCTTGAGAACCTCGGGCCATGTTGTCAGTACACCATTCCACCATGCTCTTTGCATCTTTTAATTTAGCACCATCTTTGTACTTCAACTCTTCTCTTGCAAGAGCTCTTTTCACACATGCCCCTGCACCGTCATGCTCTCTTTTTCTATGTCAGCCTCAGTGAAACTCCAAATATGTTGCACACCCATCTTGATTAGTAGAACCAACTCTGTTTTATAACATCTTCTATATTAGGTGAAACTCTAGTGTTATCATGCCAAAATTTAATAACAACTTCTCTTATAGCATAAAAATTATTTTTTTCCTTACGTGGTGGTCTAGTAGAAAATACCCGAAATCAGCATTATTGAGTGATTGAAGGATATTACGTCTTTCAATTGCTTTTATTAGATTTTTTCGATTAACTTGCAACATGCGACTTGTTTGCGTAATCAAACATTTTTTTATTGATTCACTTACAACACTAGTAGCAAGTACACAACGCACAATATTACTATCCCTAGTGCATCTCTTGACACCAACAAAGCAGTGTGATATGCATCATGAAGGTTTTCAACAATTGTAGAGGTTTGACCACGTATATTAGATGTTTTCAATCCTAAGGTGTTTAATGTAGGTCTCATTTTAATCAATTTCATCAAACTAACCAACAATCTGACATCTTTGGGAATCATTTAAATATTCAAAATGATTATCCTAAAGTTCGATGGCTTTTCTTCCGATTTGTCATTCGAAAGTTTGTTAGACATTGGTTTCAAAATGTTTTCATCAATTTCAAAAAAATTTAAGTTTCTTACGTAAAATCCTAGGAGGTGTTTTTGTCAAATTTTACTTGTCTACTGAGTTTCAACATAAATTTTCTTATTCACATTTTCCTTGTCTCCTTCAATTTCAACATTTGCTACATCATGAGTATTTAATTATTCTTCACACATTGAAGTAAAAACTTCTTCATCATGAGTATTTAATTCAACTTCAACATTGACGATAGAAACATTACCTAGTTCTTTATTGCTTACAATAGTTGGGATTGAAGATGAACCTCTTCTAGATTCATGAAGTTTCTGCATTCGCTCAGCATTTTGAACTTTGTTGGCCTCTAATTTGTTTGGTGTTTTTTTACTTAATGACTTCCTTTTTGACTTCATTTTTGTCTCCCATGATGTTTTGCTTTCGGTGATAAGAAAAACATGTAGAAAAAGATAGAATTTCACAGTAATTCGTACGGTAAGGCCAGAGAGTAAAAATCACATGGTAATTCAAACATTGGGATGTGTGTAAATATGATTTATGAACCGCGAGTGTGCTTTATAAACCGTGATCACAGTTTATGTTAAAAAATCGCGATCGTGCTTTATAAACCACGATCGCGGATCTATCTGCCGAACCTAAGCCTTAGAAAATCTTTGTTTTTCCCCAACCAAAGCTATGGAAGGTCATTATGAAGTGTAAAAGGTCAAAAAACCTCAAATCTGCTCTTCCAAAGACTTGAACCATGCTAAAAAACTGAAAACATTTCACAAAAATGGTGTCATCGCATAGGGGAGACTCTTAGCTTCATAGAAATATTGTTTTTAAAGTGAATAGAATAAGATAAATATCATTTTATAATTTTTTACTAACAATAGGTCTTTAAGACATTTTTTCCGTGAATGTTCATGTCTACATTTAAGACTGTAACTTTTGTTTCGCTTATCAAAATATGATAAAACTTATACCATCCCAAGCGTGTGGACAAATTCTATACACATTAAATATATATATATATATATATATATATATATATAATTGATTTCGATATTTTTGATATACTTATGGTGGGCAAATGGAAAGTGCTCTGTTTTCTAAATATTTTTAAACCACTTTCATGGAAAAAATCATAAAAAAATATTGTTAAAAAATACAAAATAAAATCCATCCCAAGGTAGACAACTACATCTAACGTTTCACCAAAGGAAAAAAAAAAAAAAAAAAGATTTGGTCATCCAAAATGCGGGCAAACAGACTACAATCTTTTAAGTTTTAAAAAAAAAAAAACTAAGTCATATAATTTTAAGTGTTTAATATAGCTAAACTTGTCCGATTTTTAAAAAAATTAGTATTTTAGAAACTAGATTCTGAATCCTACGATCCATATTTATATAAATTTTTCTAATTTAGAGTGCGTGTATAGCTAATAATCCCTACAAGTTGAGATTTTGCTGTTTTTTCAATATGACGTCCACAGATGACCCTATATTTATCCATCAAGTTCCTGCACTTACCCTCTAATAAGTTTTTAGTAAATGTTGCAGGCAATTCAAGTGTGTTTTAAAACCTTTAGTGAGTGTAAAATTTCTTGAAATATGATTATAGTGAAGTTTATAATCCCTTTATTAGTCATCAAACGTTTTGTTGTGCAACATAAGTCCCTAAAATTTTGGTCAATCACCCTTTCATCTGCTTTCAATTATTTACATTTCATTCCTAACCTACAACCCCATCAGTTTTAGTAGTTTTTAGATGATCCATCAAGGGAACTAGCTCACTCTAGAGGTTCTCCTCATTCCTAAGCACCCACAACTAAGAGGAGATCCCATTGTCAGACGGCCGAAGTCGAAGTCGAGTCAAATAGGCATCCAAATCAAGGTGCACTTTGATAGCATTTTTTTGCACGCCCGATGGGACAATAAAATATATTTTAGCGTTATTATTATCATGTAGATGAAGATGATTTTTTCACATGGTTGTTCCTAAAATTTCAGTTGCTCCAAATCAGCAACTTAATCGATTGTTCACATTAGTTTTTTTTTAATTATTATTATTGGCAAATAGTTTTTTGAAAGGGACTATACCCTTGTGAACAAAAGAGGGCCTAGGAGCCAGAATAGGAATTAAAACCAGAATAAAAAGGATCAGAATCCAAGTGTGACAATGAAGTCCAAAGTAGCCAAAAAATAGCTACCCCATCAAAACAAAAACAACAAAAACTCTGCAATAAAGCAGCAAAAAGACCGCAAAAAAAAAAACAACAACAAAAACATATAAGAGCAGCTAAAGCACCTACAACTACTTCTTGGCAGCTTTGTCGATGTTGTATTTGATGTTCTGCCAGGATTTGAACATTGCCAAAGTTGTCATGTGGGCAGTGTCAGTCTTATCCAGCTGATCAATGGTCCTTTTGCTTTCCTTATCAGTGCCCCATAAGTGTTGCCGGAACTCCGCTGAGATTGGAGACACTTCGGACATGCTGCTCAATGAACTCTTCAATCACACTGAAAATGGCCATATTATAATCATGATGAGTCTTGGCCTTCCCTAAACGGGAGTCTAAGGAGTTCAACTTCTTGTAAATATCTTCAATCTAGCTATTATCAATAGCCTCCTCCTTCTTCCTCTTACCTTTCTGTTTTGCCAAGTTCTTAACCTCTTCCTTCAACAACTTCATATCAGCTTCTAAGGCTTCTAGCCTTTTTGTAGAGCTCTCCATATGCACATCCGGGGACTAGCACTGCTAATATTCAGGAGGTCATGTGCAATTTCAATTTCATGAGGACCCTTCCCCACAGCAAGGGTATCGAGGTTAAGCCTTCTAGAGGACCTGGTGACCGGTCTGGCCAAGGTGGAAGTGAAGGGGGTGGGAGCAGCAGTAGGGGGAATGGAAGATGAAGCCTGGATGGCTGGCAGAGGGGTGACAACAGCGGTGGCGGGGACAGAATGTGGAGAGATGGGGCTAGCGGCAGCTGAACCAGGCAGAGGGGGAATGGAGCTAGGGGAGGAAGGGAGACCAGGATATCGAAGAAGACATAATTTATGCAGCAATAAAATAAGCCCCTGGTGTAAAGGAACCACCGGGTATGCTTTTGAAACTCCAAAATGGAGCGCTCAAGAGAGTTAAGCAAATAATGGGGGAAACATACCATGCGATTCCTGTGGAAGTGGTTGAGGAAGATAAGATGCTTTGCAGGTACGGTGACAAACCTCCCTTCCAAAGAAATGAAGCGTATCATCATGCGTGTAACCTCATCATAAGGCGGAGGGATCGAGCTAACAAGCAGGCCCGTGGTAACAAAGATCAGCTTCTCAGTTCCCTCCACAAATCTCCTCTCTTCAGCTTCTCTGTCGACCCTTTTGTTAAAAAAATGGTAGCCCTCCATGCCAAGGCCAGTCGCTTCAGCAATAAGCTCCTCGTTGACCAAGATCTTCTCCCCCCATAATCCACAGTCCGCTCCTTCCAATCCTTCGCAAAACACACTGAGATGCTTTGATCATGGCCCTGAACCTTCTCCATGAAGTTGGTGATGCCACCCTTGCTGAGTATATTCCAGAGCTCAACATTATCCTTCCAACTGGTGCGTGGGCTCAATTTGGCAAGGGGGACCCCCCATCTTCACCGTGCTTAACTACTTGCAACAAATTCTAAAATCCTTGAAAGCGCTGAAGCCGGACTACTTTTTACTGTTGTAATCCGCACAATGCTGAATATGAGAGCCGTTGCTTTTCCCATGAACATCCGCGTGACTACTGATCTGAGTCTGTGGAAGTTTGCATGTGGGAATAATGACCTTTTTGCTAGCCCACTCCCTATCATCAATTACATTTTTACTATCTTCGGGATCCGTGGAGTCTTGTATCCATATTGTAGATAGCACAGTGCTGCCCGCATGCGTGATTTTCATATCTATGCAACTCCACTTGAACTTTCCCATATACTTCACACTATCTTGATTATTCGACAAGATTTGCATAATCTTAGTTTTTAGTTCAACACGTGTGGGAGTTTTATTGATACTGATCCACGCCCAATAATCATAACTCAAATCAAGAAATTGCGTGCGTATAGAGATCCGCTTGAATGCTGCTTTGAAGCTGCTTAGGGATGCTATTATTATCCCAAACAATGTGGTTAACATTGTTAGGTAAAACTTAGTGTAAGTAATTTTACATTAGTTGGTTGTGTTTACCGTAGGTAAAATCTTATTTTGTTATATTGTTTATTCGTATGGTTTATTTGTTGAAACTATATTTTGTATTTATTCATTCCCATATGTATTTTGTTATAGCTATTTAACAGCTTGGTTGTATGGATATGACTGTGCAATACCTATATATATTGCAGTCATCCATTGCTATGTAATTTTGATGGTTTTGCAGATTAATAAAATTATACAGGCTGCCTCCCTGTTTCGGTCCTTCGGGTCCTGTCATTTGGAATCAGAGCAGGAATTTTGAGAGACCTGTATAAAAGGAAGGTGCATAGTGATTGCAGAAGAGGTTGAGGAGCATTGGAGAAGCTTTTGCAAGCAAAGGAGAGCCAGAGTTGCCTCCTGCAACTTCCCAGCCCCATCCCTTGCAATACCACCATCAAATTCTTCAAAACCGCCATTAAATCTATGCAAAACCGTGTATAGTCTTTGCAATTCAAGCACGAGGAGGATAGAATCCGCCAAGGAAGAGATTGCAAGCTCAAAGGAGGGGAGAAAATTGATAGAAGTGCTATACACAGTCAAAACCACCTTCATTCATGCAAAACCACCTTCAAAAACTGCTGATCATTTTTCTCTTTGCTGGAAAATTCACTCAAAACCACGTTTGAGCAAACCGTGGGTTCATAGAGGTAAGGTTTTACAGTTTACAAGTGTTTAAATAAAATGTCTTCACTTTATGTTTAGTTTGACTAGGCCGCCCAAGTGGCTAGCCTATTATTTTGTAAGACACTCTCACTAAAGGAGGTCAAGGGGTCAAATCCCCCCTCTCAAACCTTTTGGCGGGAAGTTTAGCAGAACTGCTAAATTTAGTAGGAAATTCAAATTTAGTTATAACTAACTAAATTTAGCGGAGAAATCCCTAATTTAGGGTAAAAAAAAATCTCCCATTCGGCCTGGTTTTTCATTTTGGACATTTTTTGCAAAAGGAGACCCATCTAAAAATTGTATTTTCAACTATTTTTTTGCAATTTTTAGCATTTTGGGTCGTATTGGGCTCAGGAGGCCACCAGGACCTGCGAAACAGAAATTTTTGCTGCCATTCAAATTTTCTAGTTTTTTGAATGTAAATTGTATACTGTTGTATATTGTACTAATTTTCAGGTTGTCATAGTCAACTGCAAACTTTGTAACTGCTCAAAAACTGGCAGAATTGTAATAAAAAACAATAAAAAATTGGTTCTGTAACACTCACGAGATCCTAGATCTCATTCGCAGCGTTCGGTATATACGGTGCCTCTGGGAAGCGCTTACGGGTAAAGTCGTCATGAATACTACTGCACTTAATGCCTAATATAGCTGCAACAACGTCGTCTGGGCATCGTCCCTATAAATCGACGGGAGTAATAAGGTCACAAAGTGCACACACTATGAACCATCCCATCCGTCTGTGAACGATTACACGACATAAATCCGACTGAGAAATTATCCAAGTATATAGTGAAGTTACACGCGCATATGAGGATATTTCTTTGAGCCGGTGTCAATAATCGCATAGACCCCATCAATATTGTCTTGGTACCACGTATTGAATTCTTTCACGTACGTTAACGCCTCTTTCACGTACCACCGGGTATATAGAAAGGGCGAGCTTCTTCCACGTACCGACGGGTATATCGGAAGGGCGCATATATAGAAAGGTTTGGTATATCGATGACGGTATATAGATTGGGATACCTAATACCTGGAGTGATAAGAGCCAAAACCCTATCAGTGATCTCTGCAAAATGGGCACCAATGCCCCCAAATTTTTTCTTCCGGATTCACAATTGCTCAGAGGAAGCAACTATGCTACATGGAAGACAAAAATAAAGACACAACTTGAGTTTGAAGAAATATGGCCTGTTGTGACTGGTACTCTAACCAGATCAACAACTGATACAACACAACAACGACAATTTGATAGAGCAGATCAGAAAGCAAAACTCATCATCTTGTTTGGAGTGTCCGACGATGTGCAAGCCCACATTCGAGATGCCACAACAGCAAAAGAAGTGTGGGATAAGCTGAGCACAATATATGAGGCCAAGAACAAGAATGTCATACTAAATTTGTAGAGTCAGTTACATACATTGAAGTTCAAGCAGAATGAGAAAATTGAAGCTTTCCTAAGAAGAGTTGCAGAGTTAAGGGCTTCACTTCTAGCCCTAGGAGAAGAGGTCAAAGATGAATCTCTCATTCCCATTGTTCTGAGAGCTCTCCCTTCTTCTTACCACATTTTTGTCACAACTCTAAACTTTTCAGATACGACAATTAGTTTTGACAAGTCTGGTAAACTTACTGCAACAAGAGGAAGCAATGCACAATAAGGATGATGAAGAGGAGCAGGCACTGTCTTCACATCAAAAATGGAAAGGAAAAGGTAAAGGAAAACCTAAATCCTATCAGAAGTCCCAACATCAGAATCAGTATCATGGGGACAATCAACAGAAGAAGCAATGTCCAATTTGCAAAAGAGGACATGACTTAAAAGATTGTTGGTATAACACTTATAAGAAAGGTTCATCAAGCAACTCTAGACCACAACAACAACAATCTTATAAGAGACATTCTAACAAATATCACGGGCGAAAAAGGGGAACTGGAAAAGAAGACCCCACCAGCAAGGTAATATTGCTAAGCAACAAGAACAGTCAGACAATGAAGACTTCTTGTTCACTGCTCGATCAAGTGAACCATCCACGTCATCTAGTGATGTCTGGTATGTTGATTCGAGAGCCACTCGACACACATGACCGGCCACAGAGACTAGTTTATTTCAATGAGGGACACACCATCGAAAAATCATGTTTCGTTGGGAGATGATTCTTCATATACAGTTCAGGGGATTGGGAACATCTCTCTACCCCTTGGTTCACGTAAATGCAGACTATCAGATGTCCTATATGTCCCTAGGTTGACAAAGAATCTTCTTTCAGTTAGTCAACTCCTAGATCACAACCTAAAAATTGACTTTGATAGTCAATCGGCAAGAAAATGTGTTTGATTCAAGATAAATCAAGAGGCTCGAAAATAATTGCAAAAGCCTCCAATGTGGGACGCATGTTCCAACTTGATTTTGTGTATAGAGATGATCAAGCACTTGTGGCTAAAAATTCCACCTCAAAGTTGTGACATCAGATATTTGGTCATGTTAGTTTCAAATATCTCAAAACACTTTACCGGCGTAATATGGTACATGGACTACCTTCTCTTCAGAAGGATACAGAAAAGTGTCCTCACTGCCTAGCAGGAAAACAACACAGAGCTTCATTCCAAAAGAGTACATTTCGAGCTCATGGTAAACTTGACTTGGTTCATACCAATCTTTACGGTCCAATGTAGCCAAGTCATTCTGGGTTCTAGTACTTCATGCTTTGTGTTGACGATTATTCGAGGAAAATGTGGATTTTCTGTCTTCACAAGAAAAGTGAAGCATTTGAAACCTTCAAAAAGTTCAAAGTTGTAGTTGAGAAAGAAACTGGTCGTCACATCAGAACCCTCCACTCAGATTGAGGGGGAATTCACCAGTGATGAGTTCAGAGAATACCTACAAACTCATGGGATTCGTCGACAAATGCCTCCTCCACACACACCACAACAAAATGGTGTTGTTGAGAGAAGAAATCATACTATCATGGAAATGGTGCGATGCATGATCGATGATTCTAGACTTGCAAAGACATTTTGGGCAGAAGCAGCAAAAACAACAGTGTATTTGTTGAATAGAGCACCCACAACTGCTCTTGATGGAATTACACCACAAGAAGCATGGTCAAAAAGGAAACCATCCATTGCACACCTCAGAGTATTTGGGTGTAAAGCAAGCATGCACATACCCAAAGCAACAGAAAGAAATTGGACATGAAGTCACAAAAACTCATCTTCATTGGGTACAGTGAAGAGACTCTTGGGTATAGATTGATGGATCCTAAGACCAGAAAAGTCTACACCAGCAGAGATGTTGAGTTTTTCGAGAAGAAGGAAGCAGAGTCTCCTCCTCCGGACTCGCAAGATGTATTTTTTCACCTATTGTAAAAATTGAAGCTAATGTTCCCTCAGAAGATGAAAGTGATGATGGGGATGATGGTGTTGATCAAATAGAACCACAACCCATGGGAACAGTTCAACGTATGCCTAAATGGTGTACAAGTACATTACGAGATGCAAGATTGGATGCTCCACCGAGATACATCCACCCTTGGACCACGAGACTCACAGTAAAGCAAGAGAAGAAGTTAACTTTTCTTTGATGAGTAGAGTTATTGAATCAGATGAGCCCTCTACAGTCCAGGAAGCCCTACAGTCAAAAGCTTGGAAAGATGCCATGGATTCTAAATATCAATCAGTGATGAAGAATAACACTTGGCAGCTTGTTAATCTTCCACCAGGGAAGAAACCCATTGGATGCAGATGGATATTCAAAACTAAGTACAAAGCAGATGGGACAGTGGACAAGTACAAAGCAAGACTTGTAGCAAAGGGGTACGCACAAAAAGAAGGCATTGACTATGAGGAGACATTTGCTCCCACAGCTAAGATCAAAACGATCAGGATGATCTTTGCTCTACCGCGATTTGGATGGAAAGTTCACCAAATGGATGTAAAAAGTGCCTTCCTAAATGGATATTTACAAGAAGAAGTCTACATGACTCAACCTGAGGGTTATGTTGTACCTGGTCAAGAAACAAAGGTATGCAGACTCAGGAAATCTCTGTATGGCCTCAAACAGGCACCTCGGGCATGGTACATCAAGATTGATGAGCATCTCGTACAACATGGATTTGTTAGAAATCCATATGATCCCAATCTCTACCTCAAAAAGCAAGGGGGAGATGGTGATTGTTTTTTCTATGTCGACGATCTCGTCATCTTTGGCGATTCGGTGAGGATGATCGATGTAATGAAGAAAGATCTTAATCGATCGTTCGACATGACCGATCTCGGGTTGATGCACTATTATCTTGGATTAGAAGTGTGGCAGAAAGAGAATCATATTTTTGTTTCTTAGATGAAATATACCAAGACTACGCTTGAGAAGTTTAGGATGATGGATTGCACACCAATTGCTACACCTATGGAGAACATATTACAGTTATCTCGTTCAGATCCATCTCCTGAGGTAAGTGCCACTCTCTATCGGCAGCTGATCGGGAGTCTCATTTACCTAACTTACACTAGACTAGATATCAGCTTTGCAGTAAGTTATCTATCCAGGTTCATGCAAGAACCCAAAGTTTGTCATTAGAAAGCAAGCAAAGTGCATTTTGAGATATCTCAAAGGATCAGTGGATCTTGGTCTAGAATACAAGAAGAATGAAAACTTCTTCTTATCTGGATATTCGGATTCAGATCATGCAGGTAACATTGATGATAGAAAATCCACTTCCGGATTTGTATTCTTTATGGGATCTGGACCAATATCATGGGGAAGTAAGAAACAACACTTTTTTCTCGCTCTTCCACAGAAGCCGAGTATCGTTCTACGAGAAGAATGCATGCGCGGAGCGATATGGCTATTTCGCATATTGGAAGGACTTGGAGTACGACAAGAGAAACCTACCACTATTTATGTTGATAATGAAGGCGTTCTCAAGCTTGTTCGAATCCAGTGTTTCATGAGAGAACGAAGCACATTGAGGTACGGAGTTCATTTCATCTAAGAACATGTCTTGAAACACAACATACGACTTGAGCTTTTTCCCAACAAGCTGAACAACGAGCAGATATCTTCACAAAGTCACTTGCACGTGAAAATTTTGAGTTGTTTAGAGAGTTCCTCTCCTCATCCCTTGAGGCAATGTAAAATTAAGGGGGGGAATGTTAGGTAAAACTTAGTGTAAGTAATTTTACATTAGTTGGTTGTGTTTACCGTAGGTAAAATCTTATTTTGTTATATTGTTTATTCGTATGGTTTATTTGTTGAAACTATATTTTGTATTTATTCATTCCCGTATGTATTTTGTTATAGCTGTTTAACAACTTGGTTGTATGGATATGACTGTGCAATACCTATATATATTGCAGTCATCCATTGCTATGTAATTTTGATGGTTTTGCAGATTAATAAAATTATACAGGCTGCCTCCCTGTTTCGGTTCTTCCGGTCTGTCAAACATTAATGCCATAATTAGCCAGTGCATCTGCCAACTTATTACCCTCCCGGTAAGTATGCATGATCCGAATGTTATTGAATGTTTGACATATACTTATGGACTCTGAGATAAAATCCTTGATGCTCCAACTTGGAGATGAGCACTGTTTAAGGAGATTAATGATATTCAGGGAGTCCCCTTCAATAATGAGGTTCTAGATATTTTGAGTCTATGCAATTCTCAGGCCCCATAAAGCAAATAATGCTTTGGCAAAATGATTGGTTTGAATTCCCATTTTCCCCAAAGATACAAGCAATCGACTACCTTTATGATCCCGTATCGTTCCTCCCCCGCCGCAGATCCTAGGATTCCCTTAGAGGCCCCATCAAAGTTCAACTTAAACCAATTAAAATCAGGAGGATGCCATTTAATCAAAGATCTATCAATACTATTCCCGGGATTGCTACGGCTATTGACGGTTCCAATCTGCCAGTTGGATAAGATATATTCTTCATTCTCTGGATATCTCTTGTTCTTGGGGGGTTTAAATCTAGCAATATTCTCTTTGATATCATTAGAAATTTTACCAATACTAATTTTATAGTTTTGATTCTTATTTCTGAAGATAATATCATTTCTATCCTTCCATATCCTCCAAATTATATGAGGGATAACCAGCTTCCAGATCCTTTTGACAACACAATGCCTATAGGGTGGGTTCCATTGAGTCCATAGCTGATTTAAATCCTTCGGCACCACCCAGAGAGTGTCAAATTTAGAGAGGGAAAAATTTTGATGCCATACTTGCTTACAAGACTATCCTTAACTATCCCAAATCTATCCATGAGATTGCCATTAAACCAATTATCATCCCAAAAGTTTATATCCCAACCATCCCCCACTTTCCATTTACTGCCCTGCTTAATGAAATTTCTGCTCTTAACCAGATTGTTCCAAAAGATGGAACCATAGGGGAGGTGTTCATCTTGCAGGAAAGAGTACACAGTTTGTTGATTTAGGTATTTTGCTTTGATTAAATCAATCCAGGGTTGTTTCTCAGACAAACATTCTCCAGCCCATTTTAGCAATGAGGGCCTCATTCATTTTCTCAATGTCTTTTATACCCAGTCCTCCCATAGACTTCGGGGTGCAAACCTTATCCCAAGCAACTAAGTGAAATTTAAACTTCTCTTCCATGCCCTGCCATAAAAAAAATTTCTGGATCCTTTCAATCTTTTCTCTGAAGGAAGAGGGGATCTTGTAGAGCGACATGACATATATGGGCAGATTTTGAAGAGTAATTTTAATGAGTAGGCACTTACCAGCACTAGATAGAATGGCACCTTTCTAACTATCCATTTTTTTTGGAATCTCTCCAATAAATCATCCCACACCTTCTTTGGAGACTTTTCCGGTGCAAGAGGAAGGCCCAAGTAAGTGGCTGGAAGCACACTTATTTTACAACCCAGAATTTTAGCAATTTTAAGTTGTCTTTCCTTAGGAGTGTTGAAAAAGAAGATGGAGCTTTTATCATAATTGATCTCATGCCCAGAAGTAGATTCGTAGAGCTGCAAAGTATAGCCTTGGTAGCCTTGGCTTCAATGACGGATGCCAGAAGAAGGAGGATAGTATCATCCACAAATTGCTGATGGGAGACAAGCTTGGTGATGGAAGTGGGCTTAGAGCCTTTTAAAATACTGTCATTATTTGCTTTATCAATTGTTCTACTAAGGCTATCATCCATAATAATGAAGAGCAAGGGGGAGATAGGGTACCCTTGCCTAAGCCCTCTGCTGCTAGTGAAAAAACCCACAGGCTCACCATTAACCACCACTGAGAATCTGGCCATAGAGATGCAAGCCTTAATAATTTTTCTAAATTTGTCTGAAAAACCAAATTTAGTTAAGACTTTGTCAAGGAAAACCCAAGAAACCTTTTCAAAGGCTTTATTCATATCAAGCTTGAGGGCCATATTTGCATTTTTATTATTTTCCATAGAATGTATGGTCTCATGAACCATAATCACTCCATCTTGTATAATCCTGCCTTTGATAAAGCCACTCTGCTGCCTTGAGATTAAATCATTCATAATGAGTTGAAGCCTAGTAGCAATAATTTTGGTAAAAATTCTATAGATGGCGTTCACAAGGCTGATAGGTCTGAATTATTTGAAGTCTTTAGCATCCATTTTTTTTGGGGCCAGACAATGTGAGTGTTGTTTAGCTCTTTCAAAAGATTTCCCATTCTGTAAAATTCATTCACCGCTCTGAGAAGATCCTCCGAACATATTTCCCAAAATTTTTGGAAAAAATTGATGGAGAACCCATCCGGACCAGGAGCCTTGTCGCCCTCTAAAGCAAATACAACCTTTTTGCAGCTCTTCAAGCATGACAACTTTGGTGATATTTCTAAATCTCTGTTCCTCAATTTTATCTTGGGGAATGGCCTCCAACATAAAAGAAATAGCCTCAGAATTGATGATATTCCTCTCCTCAAGAAGCTTTTTATAGAAATCAAGCGCTTCTTTCTTGATGCTATTGGGATCTTTTATGATATTTCCGTTACTTTTAGTTACTTCCAAGATCCTATTACAGGCTCTGTGCTTCAAAGTGGTCATATGAAAGAACTTCGTATTCCTGTCTCCCTCTTTAAGCCAAATAGCTCTAGACTTAAGTCTCCATAAAGATTCTTCTCTGCTGCAGATCGTATGCAACTCTGAAAGGATATTCTTTTCATTAGCTTCGTCTTCACCGATCTCCCCATAGTATCCATTTTGATTTCCAGATCCTGAAGTTTTTGTTTTAACTTCTTTTTATTATCAAACACATTGCCAAAAACGCTTTTATTCCAGATTTTAACTTGCTTTTTAACATTTTTGAGATTTTGAATCAATCTAAATTGAGCACATTAGTTATTAACACTCATCACGACATAAATTAATACTTATTGGTTATAATCAGCCAAGAGTCACTTAGCCAATTTCAATCTGTTTCTTTGTCATCACTATTTTGGACAAGGATTTTGAAAAATTTGTACTTTTACAACAAAGATTAGCTACTGTCAGAAGGGTCTAATTGCATATTTTTCTATGTTCTACGCCTAAGGTGGGAACCAGGTTAGAAACAAGAGGTATTCCCCCTGATTTTATTCAATTACCTCTTAATTAAACTAGGAGAAGAAGAGTTGGAAATACTACACCTTACAACATGCCTAATATTTCCAATCCTCCATCTCAAAACCTAAATTTTGTGATTTAGATTCCTATAGTTTCAATGACAACTATAAATCAGCCTTTTATGCCCTTTACCAATGGCATCCCTTTGCAAATTTTTGTTTATCATGACATACCCACTATTGCTTTAAAAATCCTTCCATATTTCACTAGTGAAAACCAAGTTACTCCTACCGAACACATTAGAGATGTTGGAACCATATATTCCATGCATAAATCACTCATAAATATGCTTCTTTAAGGCTATTAGTTGCTTCTTTTAAAGGACATGCCCTTCAAAGGTATAGAAGTTTGATCGTAGGATCAATCACCACTTGGGATTTCTGGGTGAAGCCTTGTGCAAATAATTTGAGGAAAAATATGATCATTTATCCCTTATTGAGTAGCTTACTACCATTAAACATGCACCCCAAGAGTTCATGACAAACTTCAATTTGATATTTACTAGGACTAGGGAAAAAAATCCAAAGAATAGTTAAGCCTACATTTGAACATGATTTTTGTATTGTTTTGTGCATTAAATAATTATATTACTATTATGATTCAATCCATGGACAATACTACTCTTCCCGTAACCTTTGACATTGAAATAAGAGTAGAAAACATCCTTATACAAGCTAAAAATTAACCCTTAGGCCCTCTATGCCTATTTATCCCGAGATAGCCCCTATTCCAAGCTAATGAAAAAACACCATTAGCTCCCATATTTTAGCCTAGTGATATTGATGACTTAAAAGGTGTTGTCCAAACCATGGGAAACAAAATTGTGCAACTAGAAAGAAATCAAGCTCAAGAAAACAGGTAATATCATCCACCTTTTAAGCCTTTTTACAATTATAGACCTTCTACTCAAGGTTATAGACTTCTATATCAAGCAAAATCAGTAATTATAACAGCTAAACCGCTTACAACTTCTTATCCTAACGCCCATACAACTTTAAGAGCCTTGGTTCCTATGTAAAAAAATGATGTCATATCCTAACATACATCCTAGTGATCAAATTACAGCCTTAGAGATTATACCACAAGGGTTTTCTATGTAGCAGATGACTCGAGAGGATCCATATTATAAGATTTAGTAAAAGTGCATATCTTTAAAGACAATGAGATCCAAGTTTTCCCAAGTACAATAGGGGACACTAGATGCAACAATGGTTAACTTTGAAATTACAGATCATGTGGTTGTAAATCAAGAAATTGGAGCTAATGAAAGGGTTGAATTTGTTACAACTATTACAAGGTCAATAAAGAGGGCCATGGAAGAAAATTTAGGTGATCAAATTGTTGTACTAGCTCATGAAAATAAGAATATTATTGTTGGTAAGAGTTCTTATTCATCTCATGTTCAAGAACAAGCTGTTGTTTTGGATAATAAGTCTAAGGTAGGAGTTGTTCCATTCAACATAGTTGATCATATGAAGAAATATCACGTTACTACGAGCATGTGGGACACATTATCCATTTTGGGACAAAATAACTTGCTGGTCCAAGAGCTTGTGGGTTTGAAATTAACCTTAAAATAGGTTGATCGCGTGGAAGACACAACCAACATGGTAATAGCAATTATAGGCCAACAAACTAAAGGAACAAAACAATAAGAACCTAAAGAGGTAAAGGAAGTTGTTGGAGAGGTAAAATTGTGTAAACCACCTCCTTTTTATCTTTCACTGGTTATTAGAGATTCATTAGTTCATAATTGCATGGTTGATAGTGGAGCTAGCAGCATTGTTATGCCCAAGTTAGTTGTTGAAAAGTTGGGTCTTAAGTATGAACCAAGTACCAAAGGAGTGTTACAACTTGATGGTTCATCAACTAAGACCATTGGAATGATCAAAAATATGAAACTAACTTTGCATGCTTTTCCAAGTGTTACAATCTTATAAGATGTGATGGTGGTGGATTTACCACCTTATTTTGCTATGTTCTTATCTAGAGACTTCACATCTAAGATTGGTGGTTATATTTCAACTGATTGGACATATCTTGTTTTTAGAACCATGTATGGAACTAAAGTTACCATCAATTATGAGCCTTTTTCAAATTTTCACATTGAGCCTTACACACCTAGTGCCATAAATGCAAATTATACTATAAGTGAAGAGAAGCTAGATGAATTATGGTTGAAACTTTGCATGCATTAGAGGGTATTCTAGATTTGTTTAATGATGAAAGGAATAATGAATTTTATTATTATGAACCTTATAGAATCATTGAATAATAAAGCCTTGTAATTTATTTCATTCATGAGGACAACAATGAAATACTAGCTATAGAGAAATAAAATCAACAAGATGATGGTTTATGGAAAATTTACTTTGATGACTCTAAAAATCATCATGGTTTAGGAGGTGGTTTGATGTTTGTTTCACCTTTAAAACAACAATATTTCTCTACTATCAAATTTAAATTTAGTTGTTCTAAAAATGTTTTAGAATATGAGGCACTTATCCACGGTTTAGAGTGGGCAAGGAAGAGGGAAATCAAGAACTTGCATGTTTTTGGGGACAACAAGCTTCTTATTTATCATGTGAGATATTTTAGTGATTACAAGAACCCATTAATGAGAACTTATAGACATAGAGTGTGGGACATGCTTGAGGATTTTCTTGCTTTCAATATTCAAATTGTTCCTAGAGACATAAATAAACATAATGATAGGCTTGCAGAACTATTGGATCTCAATTTGATATACCTACAGATATCAAAAATGATAAATTGCAGCCTCATATCAAGGTTATAGTGAGGCCATCCATTCCATGTAATAACATACATTATTAGGTTTTTGATGATGATGCACATATAATCATATTTTTGCAGGAAGAGGCTGAATTTTAAGCACAAAACCAAGGAAAAATATAAATCAAATATGAGGACCAGATTATGCATCTCAAGACAAACAAGATCCCAAAAGGCCTTGTCACTTTGGAAGCCATCTTTGGTGAAAATGATGAAATGAAGCATGAGAGGGTTGTCCTTGCTGTAGGAATAGATCAACATGAAAATGTCACCATTCTTGATGGTAAGAGTCTCAATCTTGGTAAAATATGTTCACAATCTGAAAAGGATGCATTTATTGATCTTTGTAGAGAGTATGTAGATGTTTTTCATGGCAATACAATGATTTAAGAGTTTTTATCCCTCTTTAGCTAATAGTACCATTAAATTAGAGGTTGTTTCAAAAACAAAAACAAAGGCCAATTAACCCCAAGTTGGAGCCCTTGATGCGGATAGAGCTTGAAAAAATCATTGAGTCTTCCATTATCTTCCCCATTAAGCACTCAACTTGGGTAGCTAACCTTGTACTGGTAAGAAAGAAAAATGGTGAAATTAGATTATGTGTTGATTTTTGTGATTTAAATAAGGATTTCGTTAATGATCATTATCATTTTCCTTCCATGGAGAAGATACTTCAGTTAGTTGTAGGTTCATAAAGGTATTTTTGTTTTACGGGTATAGCTCACATTCAACCAAATACATCAAGGAAGAATACTAGTTTAAAAAAACACTCACAAATAAATAGGGCACCTATGCATATGGAAAAAATTCATCTGGTTTATTCAATGTAGGTGCAAATTTTCAGAGAGCCATGTATATTACATTCCAAGGTATCATTAACAAGTTTTTCTTAGTTTATTTGGATGATATCACAATATTTTCAAAGCTTGTAAGTGATCACTTACCACATCTCAAAGCAAAGTGTTTGAAAGATGCAGAGAATACGGTGTGTCACTTAATCCCAAAAAGTGTATGTTTTCAGTTCATGAGGGTAAGCTTCTTGGTCATATCATCTTAAAACATGGTATGAGGATTGATCTGGAAAGAGTAAGTGTTATTCTTTCTTTATCATTTCCAAAACATAAGAAAGCACTTCAAAGTTTCCTTGGAAAAATTAATTTCATAAGAAGGTACATTGCTGATTTTGCTTCACTTTCGAAGCCATTGACCAATATGCTTAAGAAAGATCATACTTGGTCAAAAGGAGTGAACAATTTTGAAGCCATCAAACAAGCCATAGCTTTATCCCCAATACTCATAAATCCTAATTTTTCAAAAGATTTCATGTTGTATGCTTATGCTAACTTGGATACCATTTGTGGATGTTAACAAAGCGAGAACAAGGATGGCTTGGAGAAGTCAATTTCCTTTTTTAGTCAAAGTCTAATGGAGTATGAAACAAGGTACTTATTTTTTGAGAAACATGTACTTTCAATTGTTAGATCACTTAAGAAATTCAAGCATTTTCTCTCTAACAACAAAATTAATCTAATGGTTGCTCATCCAAGTATCAAAGAATTTTTTGAACAAAGATATAAGTGAGAAAAGAGCAGGTTGGATCACTAAAGTAATGGAGTATGACATCATCATTAAAGTGACCAAGATTATTAGAGGAAAAGGATTATGTGAGCACTTGGCTCAAGACTTGCAAGAGAGAAAGGAATGTTTTATAATGGACATGAAAATGCAGAAAATCAACAACTTGCACATTGGATTTTGGACATGAAAAGGTACCTTCAACATGGTATTTACCCACCAAGTTTGGACATCTCAAAAAGGAGGTATTTTAGATTTCAACCCATCCCTTTATTGTTGGTTGATTAATGGTGTGTTGTTGAGATGTGTTAAGCCAAATAGAGTAAAAAGGTTATTGGAACAATTTCATGATGGTCAAGGAGGAGGAAATTATTATGAAAAAACTACAGCCCTCAAGATCATTAAAGGAGGGTATTATTAGCCTACAATTTTAAAATACAACCATGTTTGGGAAAGAAAATTTCAAAAGTGTTCATTCTTCACAGGAAAAGAAAGGCTCGATATCTTACCGATTATGACCCAATTATAGTTGATAAGCCATTTACTTAGTGGTTTTGGACTTCATATGTCTCATAAACCCACCTTCAAGCTTAAGGCATAAATGGATACTTACCTCAACTAATTATTTCATATAGTGGATTGAAGTAGTTGCTTTGAAAGAAGCTAATGAGACAAGCATCTTGGACTCGTACAAAAGCATAATAACCAAGTTTGGTGTTCTTTCTACCATAATTAAAAATAATGCAAAGACTTTTATAATCGCAAAGATTTTTGTATGGGTTGTTCATAATGGAATTTACTTGATTACATCATCCAATTATTACCCTCAAGGTAATGGATTGACTGAAAGTAAAAATAAAAATATGTTAAGGATAATCATAAGAACTACATATGAAAATCAGTGAACCTAGCATACCAAGTTAAAGGTAGCCTTTTGGGATGATATAATAACTCATAAAAGATCAATTTAAAATTCACCTTTCAAGATGGTTTATGGCCTTGAGGAAAATATTCCCATTTATCTTGAGCTTCAAGCTTTGAAATGATTCATCAAGTTGAATTAATGGAGAATGAGCCCATGGAGGCGAGGTATGCACAGGTCATGGAGCTTAAAGAGATAAGAATGTTTCACCATTTTATTTACGTTTTGAATGTGACGAAACAAATAATGTTATGGGATGAGGAGGGATACATGTTTATTTTGGTTGATTGATGGTTGTTGCGTGCATTCTAAGTTCTCAATCTAATCTTTGAGTGTGAGAGATTCCTTTTAGATGAGAGGAACTACGAAATAGAAAACAAGACCACAAAAGAAGAGCTAAATAATATATGATATTGGTGACTCGCCTAGTGTGTGCTAGATCCGGTAAGTGTGATACTCCCTAGATGGATATCAATCCACTATTTAAAACAACTTAATGCGATAGATAAGAAAAGTCCTACTATAGTTTATATGATTTAGGTATTTCATTCAATTTGATAAGCAAATCTAACATAACATGATAGGCTATAGTCGATCCGAAGGGTAGGTAGGTATCGAGTGGCAACGAGGACTAATCAAGGTCAAGTTCTAGGTTATTTAGGTCACTTGGTAGAAGGTTGTTTGGTTCTATTATTGGTAAAAGGTATGAAACACGGTGATCGTTGTTGGTCGGGTATAAGCGACGATGGTTTAGGAGGGACCGAAAATGGTCGTGGATAACCGACATCGGTAGGGTCGGGGTGAAAGGAAATTAATAAGATCTGATTGTGGGGATTGAAATGGAGCTAAACAGAGATGGAAGGGTGGATGGGGAGGTCTATAAAAGTCTCAGGTATACTCAGAGGTGGGTAGCAGGTGAGAATGGGTGATTTGGTGGTGTGGGTAGAGGAATGGATGAATCTACAAGTAGGTAGGAGATGGGAAATGGGCATGCAAAGTATAAACTGATAACAAAAGTAACAAAGGCTATTATATTGAAATGGACTATGTTGGTAGAAGGTATACTTACTGTGATACAGGTTTGATGGTTGAATGGTGATGGCAAGTTGATCAGAAGAATGGTGTTTGGTGCCATAGTAGTGCTTCCTAGAATGCTTCCATGAGTGCAATACCTCTGGATCTGTCCTGGTGTTGGCTATGGATGTTTGGGTGTGTGAAAAGACTCTAGTTCTGCTTGCATGCAGATCTCTTCTTGTATCCTTGATCTTAGAATGTGCCAACCCAAAAACAAGGTTGTTAAGGTGAATAAATGGTAAGCGCGGTGGTTCTAGGTTGACTGCGCCGGTTTACGGATGATGGACGTCGGTTAAGGCAGGATTCCCTAGATTTACTAAAAATAACAGATCTTGGCAATCATTTCCGCTTGAGATCTTTCTATTCTACTTGGATCAAAGTAGAAGTTTTCTTTTCATGAGCGAGAATATGGTTAGAGGGATAATAGGCATTGATTTTAAGGTTGAACTAAGTCTTAGCTCATTAAGGTAAGTGAGACCAAGTCTTAGTTAGTTATCGAAATATGCCAAGAATAGGTCTAGAGTGAGGTGTCTAGGTGAGGTGGAAATTAGCTTAATTAAAATAATTAAGTGATGTATATTATGAGGGTGGGTATTGATTTAATTAAGTGAATTAAATTAATATTAATGTGAGGTGAAAGGGGGCATGGTTAGGTAAAAGTGTTTAAGTTAGTTATTTGAAAGGGGATGAAGGCGAGTGTGACCCAATTTTGGTGTCTACATTTTACCCCTTTTGTTACATAGCTTGTATTGGTAAGCAGCGACAAAAATACGATGTGATTACCCCATGTGTGGGTGAAGGTGATCCCCCTCAAACCGGACATTGATGAGGTGGAAGATGAAATCGGTGAGGGGTTTGATAAAGGTGTAGGTGGGGAAGGTATGTGGGGAAATGTTTGAGTATTGAGGGAAAATGTGATGGTCAACTCGGGTAATGGGTAGTAGGTCATGGTCAAAATTGGGTCATGGATATTGGCAATCAAACGCTCGCACACATATAGATAGCAACACGATACCAAGTTAAAGAACTTGCAAACTCTACATCATACAAGGTCAATAGGTTTATCCAAACAAGGGTGAGGTTATTCAGGTATCCAAGGTATACGATATTATCGAAAAACATAACATAGGTCAAGTATGAGGAGAATTTAGGTATGTTCCAATACACCAAAGGTTTGGTCAAGATAAACGACATGATAATAGGCAAGGTATGGTTGGTAGCCTAAAATAACATAGGTAACATCATCGCAAGGTATAACGAGTACATAAGGTCAATGGTCACACCAAGTAGGTCAATTTCAGGTAAACAGGTCATGGCACAAGTAAGGCCAAGGTATAGGTAAAATAACAACTCATAAGGCGTAGCAAAGGGAATGTAGGGGAGGTTGGGTTTGTAGGTATGGTTCAATGTAGGTCATAGCCATGGTGGAGTGGTTTTTAAATATAGGTGTTGATGATCTAGTCCTATATAGGATAATCAATAAGTAATGAGGAAGGTGAATGGTAAGAGGTGGTAAAAGAGCCACTTAATTGATAAGAACCCTAATGAGTCGACCATACCTAAGAGGGGCTCATGAATGTAAGACCTTAAAGGCATTGCATAATGGACCATTCTAAGGGTGAAGAAAGTCACATAATCATGAAAATGTTGTGGTTGTAGCAAGTCCCTTGAGTAAAGAGGAAATTAGGCTAAAAATACAAGGAGGTGAGAATGGGCGGTTTAGTGTAACTTAGTGTACGACAGCGTGTTTTTCAGAAAAAGAAACCTAGGATAAAAAATAGGAAATTCCATGATGAAAATTTCATATTTTTCTTCATTTATTTCTTTTTAATAGGTGATCGATGGGAAGTCTATATGGGATGATTATAGTATCTCTTTGAGGTATTCGTGAAGTTGATCGATGTGAGAAGCTTCTAGATATTTTCATTATATTTTTGAAATGACTTGATATAGTTATCCTTCAAGGGAACGGTCTATTTATAGCGGTGGAAATAGAGTGAAGAGATGTCCCTTTTGAGGGAGCCATCTTTTGTTGGAAGTTTGACTCAAGGAGTTGCATCCCTTTTTTTTTTGGACATTTAAGTCATGGACAAGACTATAGAGGAAAGGTATGCTCTTGTTCGGATGACAAAACCATAGTACACAGGAGTTAACTATGAGAGGGGTGGTTTTAAGTGATGAACGACCATGGGATTCCATCCTAGAGAAGACGAAAAGTATCCATGAGAATCATGCTATGAGTAGAGTTGTGGTACTCATATTAAAGATAAGTCTGAAAGGTGACGAGTAATCACATGATTCTTGTTGATTCGTGGATCCAAAACAGGTAATATGGAAGGTGGATAGCACTCAAGGGACGAGTGATCAACTGATAGAAAGTGGTATAGAACTTGATGTCAACAATAAAATGGTCAAAGATGTAAGGCATTGAGGGTCCTTGGTTCAGGTTTACCTTCAAGTGAAGATAAGCGATAAGCACCTAACCCATAGACATGGGTAACGATATAGGGTCCGAGCGATTAGGATCAAATTTTCCCCAATTACTTTTCTCCTCTTTGGTTACATGTTGATTTTCCTTGAGGATGAGGTCGCCAACCTGAAAGGTTCATTCGTGAAAATGTTTTTCATAGACACATTTGATAAATTTTTGGTAGATTTGGAGATGGTCAAGAGCATTGAGACGACATTCATCTAATAACTCAAGTTGTGCCAAACGATCTTGGTGAAAGTCATCATCATTAAGCATGTATTTTAGTGAGATGTGGAGAGATGGAATTTGGACTTTGAGAGGTAAGATAGCCTCGGTACCGTAGAGCAGAGAAAAAGGTGTACCAGCAGTCAAAGTGTGAATACTAGTATGGTAGGCCCAAAAGGTGAAAGGAATGTGCGTATACTAATCCTTCCCAGTATCGTTGACTACCTTCATAATAATTTTGTTCAAGGTTTTATTGGTCGATTCAGCTTGGCCATTAGTTTATGGGTAATAAGGTGATGAGAAACTAAGTTGGATGCCAAAAGCATTGCATAGTTTGTGTAGGGTTTTGTTTTTGAATTGTTTTCCATTATCAGTGATGAGGCGGTGAGGAACACCAAAGCAACAAATGATGTGATGGTTGATGAATTCACATATTTTCTTGGATTTTGTAGAAATGAGGGGATTTTTGGGTCAATATCAAGCATATCAGCATAAGACTAGGCAAACATGTTTCTATGGCCCCTAAGGAAAGAGATGAAGGGTTCTATTCAAGTAGCATTTAAGGATTGGCCGATCTTTAGAATGTGTGGATCATCCCGAGTGTTAATGTTGATTTCGATGGTCGATTCATTCAACATGGTTTGCATCTTAGAAAATAACAACTAATGAATATAATAATCTTCCACACCAAGGTAAGCGAGGATGGATTCATCATCCTGACATTGAACGACATTAATAGAAGGTGTATCCTCATTGATCATGTCCTGGATACAAAGTAATGGGAGAGAAGAGGAAGCCTCACCATCACGTTGATAGGTTAGAGGTCC
This sequence comes from Taxus wallichiana var. yunnanensis, assembly GCA_018340775.1. Taxonomy (NCBI): domain Eukaryota; kingdom Viridiplantae; phylum Streptophyta; class Pinopsida; order Cupressales; family Taxaceae; genus Taxus; species Taxus wallichiana. The sequence continues at coordinate 758,088,871 of CM031238.1, read as the reverse complement.
CAAGGAAATGGTGTTTAGGAAAAAGAAAGCTAGGAGGAATAGATTCGGGATTTATGGACTCCATGGGTGAAGAGGGTAATGTGGGTGAATGATGTGGGGAATGTTTTCCATCCTAAATGAGGTCGATGTGAGCCTTCTTGGAATTTGGTGTGTCAAAACCAATGCCACTAAGGTCATTGTGTTTACGAGAGGTACATGAAATAACAAGCAGTGTGGTAGCCCTATTCGTAAAAGCCGAAGCCAAATCCCTTCCACGTGCATTGCTGGAGGAAAGTGTGAGCGAAGAAGAAGTTAGTGAGGGAGTGTAGGTTGGAGGAAAATGGTTAGGTTTGGGATGGAAGTTCAAGTTTATAGGTGGAAATATCAAGTCCCCCATATGTTAGATTAGTGTGAAGGTGGGGAGGGCCATAAGGAAATGTGGATGTCATAACTGGGGTGTTGACGCAAGTTCCCATACTCTTGTGGGGTGAGGAAAGTGTCGATATTGTATAGGTGGTATTCCCCAGAGTGAGGCATTAAAAAAACATTCTAAGGGATCAATAGTCGATATGTGGGTAGCAGGGATAGATGACTTGCTAGAAGATGTGGAAACATGTGATTCAGTGGTAGATGCTGCAATGATAGTAGGGATAGCGAGATTAAATGTGGGAGAGGTGGTGGTAGTCTTGGTGGATGGGCTTGTAGGTGAAGGTGAAGTAGGGATAGTGGTAGATACCTTGACTGGTACAAGCACATCATTGGGTCGGTATAGCATGTTATAGGTCTTGAAAGGTGATGGGTCGGTAGGCATGGTGTATTATGTCCTTCGTGTTTAAATTTTAGATAGTGGTGTAAAGTCGAAGGGACACAACCCATGGTGCGGATCCAAGGTCAGCCAAGTAACAAGTTATACTAGAACTCTTCTTCTATAACGTAGAATAGTTCTGGGACAGTACGGGGACCTACACAGACATGGATAACAACGGTACCCAAGCTAAAGGTCATGGCATCATTAAAGGAGTAGAGCATAATTAGGTTACCATGCATGCAATTGGCAAGTATTTGCATTTGGTCATATGGATGGGATGATATGATGTTAATACTAGCACCACCATCAATCATAACACATTGTATGTGTATATTATTGATAAATATGGAGATGAAAAGAGTGGGGTCGGGGTCATTAGACTAGAAGGGAGTGATCTCTTCATCTGAAAATCTGAGGGTGGCTACTTGGTGAGTAGGTGGAGGTGTAGAGGAAGGCAATGACCTAGTGAGAGAGGCAATGTGGTGAGGGATAATGATGGATTCTACAAGCGTGGGGTCATTTGGTAAAACTTTAATAGATTGAAGGACCTCCATGAGGGCTGAATTGTGTAACTTTGAGGTTTGGACAAGGACATATAAAGACATTTTGAGGGGGGATTGGTGTAGTTTTTTTAGCATTGTGCGATGCATGACCCCATCGGAAATAGGATATGTAGGACCTTGAATGGTGACTTTTGACATGGGTGTAGATGGTATTTGGGGTATAGGGTTGGTTGATGGGATGCCCACCTTTTCTTTGACCTTGTCTTTCGAGTGTGGGTGGAAACGTGAACCATGTTAATTTGAGGAGGTGCATGAAGAGGGTGTGTCATGGAAGGTAGAGCGGCATGAGGGGAAAAACCTAGTGGGGATACGATCCTTATGAAATGAGTAGGGCACATTGGAATTTGCGTGGTGGTTTAGCCAACTCTCTTATAGATCATGTTGATCTCAAACCTCGGGGGTGGATAAAATATACGTGGGGTGGAGATATTGGTCATTGAGTAGGTAATGGAAGAAGATCTGGGGAAATTGGTGAAGGTGAAATGGGGTCCTCATCAAGAAGATCATTGTCGTCAAAATTTTCTTCGGGAGGACACAATTGGACAAGAGCAGTTTTTAAAGCCTTATAGTTCTCTACATCATGTCCTAACACACAATGGTAGGTGCAAATTTTAGTTTCGTCAAACCCTTTTGGTTTGGGTTTAAGTGGGTCGTAAGGTCTAAGAGGTGGTAATGTGATGACAGAGGTTTTGAGGAGATTGGTTAAGATTTTAGCGTAGGACCCTGTTAGTGGATCACAATGGGAGGTGAATGTGGGTTTGGGTATAGGTATGGCTGATTGTGGAGGAAGAGGCTTTACAGGAGGGGGAATGGGTTGGTCCACTAGTTTGGTGTGTGGAGTGGTCTTTGGTTTTGGTTGCATCTGCTTGGGTACGAGCATGGTAGAAGAGTTGACAATGGAAGGTTTGGTTGGTTTAACTACCTTATTAGAGGGTAGCGGATTTTTAGCTTTAGGTTGTACCTTTTTAGTAAAGGTGACATAGGTGTATGATATGTAGAGGGAAAATATGATGGTGGAAGACGACGGGTTACCCACGGGGGCAAACAAGTTCTTTATGGAGGTGGTTGGTAAAGCTTGGGTAGAAGGTGTGAGTAGAAGAGAAGAAAGTGTCATGGGTAGTAAAGAAGTTATGGGCCGTAGTGGTGGTATGGGTGGTAAGAAGGTTATGGGTGATCACAGAGGTTGTGTGTATCACTTTGGTTTATCGGTGGATGAGGAGTTGCTTGGCTGCAGGGTCAAGGGGTGAGGTCCTAGGATGGACGAGAAGGGGTGAAGGTGACAATGGTGTGGTAGGTGAGGTTGGTGTATGAGGCCTAGAATGTTGGGTCTTCTTTTTAGGGGCCAGAGTAAGTTTAGTGTTGGTTTGGGAAGACATGGCTGAATCTAATTTTATGGGTGGGTGAGTAAGGCTCGATGTCGGCATGACCCCTAAGGTAGTGATGGGTTTAAGTAAGGGAGATGATATAGGCATGGGAAGGTGTTTGGGTGTAGATGTATGTTGGGTTGTGGGTAGAGGTGTGTGTTGGGCTATGGGTGGTGACATGGAAGGTTTTGCAATAGTCGTGGTTGTGTTTGGTTTGGTCACTTGAAACACTTTTGGATAGATAGTGGAGGTTTCGGTGAGTGACAATTGCATTTGGGTTGAAACAGGAAGTAGAAGGTGTCCCCAAAGTAAGGCTCTATAAAAATAGTCCAGTGATCGGCCAGGCATGAAAATGGTACTATTGTAAGTGGGGTCGATGTGGATCAAGTAGCATTCCCGTAAAATGTGTTTGAGAAATAGGGAAATGGCTAGCCTCAGATTGTGTGGGTAAGAGAGTCGAAAGAAAATCAACATGATCTTAGAGGTCCAAAGGAGAATGGTCATCTAAAGGAAATAATATTTCGACATGATTCTCCATGGGTAGAGGATAGGATGGGCCAGATGAGGTGGACTCTCCTTGTGATTGTGTAGGTTGTGGACATGTATCTCCTATGAGTAGGAGAGGCATTACAAACAACTTTTCGGTAATTTGAGGGGCCAAAGGCAAAGTGCTAATTATAGGTTCTTCCATAGGTGAAGGAGAAAATGAAGGGGGTTCCTCTGTGGGTAGAGGAGTAGATGAAAGAGGCTCTTGTGTAGGTAATGGGGATCATGCTAAGATTTCATCTATAGAATTAACATGGGGCAATTGGGAAACAACTGGTATGTCCTCGAAAATGGCGTGGACCTCACGGACATTACTATCATTGGTTGAAGTGTCACTAGTTTGGTTAGTAGATGGTGCATGATTAGGGAATGGATTTTGAAGATATGTAGGTTTTGGTTATCGGTGCATTTAGGTTATCCAAGACTAGATCTCCATTGTCTAACATTTCTTGGATGATATCCCTTAAGGTGATGTAATTATATCGCTATGACCTTTGACATGATGATAGTTGCAAAATTATGTTCTTTATACCATGTGGGCATGGGGCGATCAAGGTCAAAACTAGTATGTGGTTTTATAGGTGGAAGGGTAATGACACTGGCCTTAATAAGATTTTCCAAAACAAAAGAATAAGGTTCTCCTATCGAAGTGTATTTTTGATGTTTTCGTTTGAACTGGAAATCTTGGATAGAGAGATTAGAAGAAGGTTTGGCTTGGTTTGATGGGTGAGAGGGTCCAGCCTTGAGAACTACGGCGTTAGTAGATCCTTTGGGTTTTGAATAGTTATTTTGGGGTTTGAAGATGAAGAAGCATCATTTGATTTGAATGCGATGTTCTTGTTACACAACTAAATTTTCTTCTTCGATAGCATGAATATCCAATTTCCATGCCATGGTGAATGCCTCGTCAAAGGTGCAGAAGGTATGAACCTGTAGGGTTGGTGAAATGTGTCTAGCACAAGCTTCTGAGTAAACAACTCTATGAGTTAATTTTGAGGCAATTGTAATGTGAGCTAGTTAATTAGACTATGCCAACGAGCAGCAAAAATTCAGCGATAGACTTATCGTTGTACTATCGCATGTGGAATAAAGATCAATCATGGTGACTTTCTTAACAATGTTGATTGAGAAGTGGTCTAATAAGGCTTGGGCTACTTTATTAAATGAGTAGATGGAATGTCTAGGTAGCCACTGTACCAGTCCAATGTAGGTCCTATGAGGGACAATGGGAAGGTTTGTAAGAGTAAAGTATCATCATGGGTGATCAGGTAACACCCATGTTTGAAAGACCGTAGATGTTGTTGTGGATCTTCTTTACTATTGAAATGGTTGAATTTTGGCATTTCCCAATGTACATGGTATGGGCAAATAGGAATGGATGGATGAATGGGCTCATTACAGATTTCATCATAGGTGAGAGAATTGCGTGAGCTAGAAACCGATGCTTCCAGTGTCTGCATCCTTTCCATCATTAATTTGATGAGGTCATTAGTAGGTTGTGATGGAAGAGCTCCTCCTATGGTATAAGAGGGTTGGTACTGAACATGTGATGTGGGTGGCATTCCAGTGTATGGCGGTGCCGAATAGGAAGGTTGAGAATAGGGGATTGACATAGAGGGCATATATCCAGAATGGGTGATGGATGAGATAGGGGTTGTTGATAGTATGTGTATGTAGGTGGGATGGTCGCAGTGACTCTAGTAGTGATTGGGGGAAGAGATTGCGGGATGGAGAGGATAATCTTGGAATGGAGTAGGGGCCACCGACACCATGGGTGGTTTTGTTGTAATTGGTATCTGTGAGACAATGGGTACAAATGGGGTTATGGTCTGGGTGGTTGATGAGGGGACAATAGATACTACGGGTGTGGTGATACTGTAGAGATGTAATCATCGCAAGTATGGGGTCTATTGTGAAACCATTGGGGGGTAAAATATGCGAAGGTAACGCCACATTAGTAGGAGCTGATCCAGAAGTGGGAATAAGGGTAGGAGAGATGGATACATGCATGCCATATATCAATTTACCTAAAGAGTCTTGGGTGGAAGAGTGGGAAAGGTAGAACTGTAAGGTTATGGGATTCTAATCGAGGAGTCTTGCAAATTCCTCATCACTTATGGCAATGGTGATAGGTAGTAGGCTGGATCCATGGGTGATAGGATAGATGGTGGTGAAGGACTAAGCAGGAGTTATTGACAACTAGCATGGAATATAAGAGTGTTAGCTTGGTTACGAGTCAACACCATGTGAATGAATGTATATCAGGTGATGTTGTATCTTGCAAATGACACAGAGAGTAGTAGGAATGAAGAAAATATGTGTTTATAGGTGGATTTGGGTAATGTATCAATTGAGATTCAGCACAGGGTAACCAACACTGGTTAAGGATGACCGATGATAGTTCAGGGGTAACCGAGGTCGGTTACTATGAGAAAAGAATAGTTTGACCAAAGGGGAAAAAACTGATGAATGTCAAGTAGATAAGTTGTATGATGACAGTTTATGAGAGTACAGAGAGTACAGAGACTCAGAAAAACTCAAAATAATGAAGAAGATGAGAATAGGTGTCCCTTGGGAAAGTTAACCAAAAGGACAGGAACCGATAGTGGTTAGGTAGAACCGATGACGGTGAGGTGTAAACCGATGCCGGTGAATAAACCAATGCTATTACTATGAAAATTTGAAGAATGCAAGAAAATAGATTGTTGTGAACTGAGATCAGATGAATGATCAACCTAGAAGTCTGGAGATGATATAATGAGGTCCTAACACACTCAGAAGAATTTAGAATACTCCAACTGTGATTGTGGAGTGTGTAAGGCAAAAGAATGGAAAATGGAGAAACGTATCCTCACACCTCAAAACACACATCAATCAAATGCTAAAAACATGTATCCAACAAGTGATTTTAATGTGTTGAGCTTATGCTATTTAGAATATTGAATCATGAATTTAGAGTAGAGTTTTTGGTGAGGAAGGTTTCCTACGAAGAAGGATATCTAAAAGGAGAGGTTTCAGGTTATGTTATGGTAGGGTGGGTTGTACTGAGGTAACCGACCGGGACAAGAAGTAACCAGCTAGGTGCCCACTGTCAATCCACTGATCGTGTGATCATTGACAACTTCTTTTGGGTGAGATGTTGTTTAAGAAGATGTGTATTTTTTCAATTTTGTGTAGTTTGGTAGAAGAAGAAGAAAGAGAGTGCTTTTCTACGATTCTTTGTGTCAACCATCAACTAGGCATGACTTCCAAGCATATAGGTTGCCCTCATTTTAATGTGAGATAAATGTAGCATACAAGGATGAAATGTAACTGATTTTAAACCCAAATCGACAAATTACGTTTGATGAAGCAAATGATGAATAGGTAGGAACATGCTCTTTCACTACTTATGTGAATGCAAGAAAGAAGAAATGGTTCGTTTTAAGCACCAAAAAATAGATGTTGTTTTAGAAAATTAGAAGAAGAGAGGATTACCAGGGAAAGAAATTTAGTGTGAATAAGTTTAGAAAATAAACAAACACACAATCTTTACCTAGGAATGAAGAAAATACAAGGAACACCAAATGGGTCCTACTAGGCGTTGCAAAATGTTTCACTATTTTCTTTACGTTTTGAATGTGAACAAATAGATAATGTTATGGGCCGAGGAGGGATACCTATTTATGCTGGTCTATTTATGGTTTTGTGTGCATTCTGACTTCTCAATCCAATGCTGACTGTGAGAGATTCCTTTTGGCTAGGAGGAACTACCTGAAATAGAAAACAAGACCACAAAAGAAGAGTTAAATAATATATGATAGTGGACTACCTAGTGTGTGTTAGATCCGGGAAGTGTGATACTCCCTAGATGGCTTTCAATCCACTGTTTAAAAAAATTAATGTGAGAGATAAGAAAATTCCTATTGTAGTTGATATGATTTAGGTATTTCATTCAAGCACAATAAGCAAATCTAACATAATCAGGCTAGGCTATAGTTAGATATGAAGGGTAGGTAGGTGTGTCAGGGTGTTGGAACTGGTCAAGGTCAGGTTCTAGGTTGTTTAGGTCACTTGGTAAAAGGTTGTTTGGTTCTATTATTAGCAAAAGGTATGAAACATAGAGACCAATGTCGGTCGGGTATAACCGATGACGGTTTAGAAGGGACCGACGATGGTCGTGGATAACCGGCATCGGTAGGGTCAGGGTGAAAGGAACTTAATAAGATCTGATTATGGGGATTGAACTAGAGCTAAACAGAGATGGAAGGGTGGATGGGGAGGTTTGTAAAAGTCTCAGGTATACTCAGAGGTGGGTAGCAGGTGAGAATGGGTGATTTGGTGGTGTGGGTAGAGGAATGGCTGAATCTACAAGCAGGTAGGAGATGGGAAATGGACATGCAAAGTATAAATTAATAATGAAGTAATAAAGGCTATTATACTAAAATGGACTATGCTGGTAGAAGGTATACTTACTGTGATATAGGTTTGATGGCTGAATGGTGATGGCAGTTGATTAGAAGAATGGTGTTTGGTGTCATAGTAGTGCTTCTGGAATGCTTCCATGAGTGCAATACCTCTGGATCTATCCTGGTGTTGGTTGTGGATGTCTGGGTACGTGAAAAGACTCTGGTTCTGCTTGCATGTAGCTCTCTTCTCATCTCCTTGATCTCAGAATGTGTCAACCCAAAAATAAGGTTTCTAAGGTGAATAAATGGTAACCGACGGTGGTTCCGGGTTCAGCGAGTTGCATCATTTTATGGATGAAAAGCATTGGTTAAGGAAGGACTCCTAGGTTTAATAAAAATAATGAGATCTTTACAATCATTTCCACCAAATCCGTCTATTCTCCCAAATCAAAGTGGAAGTTGTCTTTTTCATGAGAGGGAATGTGGTTAGAGGGATAATAGGCATTGATTTTTAGGGTTGAACTAATTCTTAGCTCATTAAAGTAAGTGGGACCAAGTCTTAGTTAGTTATGGAAATATGCCAAGAATAAGTCTAGGGTGAGGTGGCTAGGTGAGGTGGAAATTAGCTTAATTAAAATAATTAAGTAATATATATTGTGTGGGTGGATATTAATTTAATTTAATTAATATTAAGGTGAGGTGAAAGGGGCCATGGTTAGGTAAAATTGTTGAAAGTTGGTTATTCGAAAGGGGATGAAGGGAGTGTGACCCAATTTTGGTGTATACATAGAAATCAAGGGTTCTATCTATGGATTTGAATCAAGTTCAAATTAAGAAGACATTTGATAACAAGACCAAAGTAAGAGTCTTCAATTAAGGGGACTTAGTGCTCAAATGGGATGAGGAAAGAGCGAAACCAGTGCTCAAGCAAATTTTTATTTGTTGTGGAGTGGACCATACTTCATCATTAGATGCAAGCCTCATAATGCATTTCAACTTGCAAGAACAAATCGAGAAGAGATCACATAGATCCATCATAAAGGCACAAGGCTAGGACATCTACATCACACTTCATAGGGGGGATTTTATTCTATTCCATGCACACCTTCTATTATATTTTACGCACATAGTTATTTCTTGCTAATTCACAAAGTGTGTCGACACACGAGAAACCTAGGGCATGTTCACACACAATAACACATAGAACTAAATCAGGTCGAGATGTAGTGCAACGCTCGGTTAGTAAGTCCACCATTGTCCCACCCGAGGTATTTCTTTCATCTTGGATTATTTTTGGCATATGAAGGAGTGCAATGAATGTGATACGACACACAAAAAGATTCTAGATCATCTTTGAGCCCTATAGAGATGGGTTTCAAAGATTTTATACGAGACATGGCACCCAAATTGTAGACCGAGCTCCCACGGGAGCCCCAATCCCTTTCCAGAACTCTACTCTAGTTAGATCCTCCATATCCATCCTTTTTAGGACTTCGTATAGTTGTTCCTACTTTTAGATTTTCCATTATCATTGTGACATTATTTCGTGACATCTTCCATTTAGATGAGTTCTTTCCTCTTCCTTCTTGTACATTAGGGTTAGCATTTCCTTTTAATTAGTTACTTATATCATTTACATACTTTCTTTACTATATTTATTTACTTTATTATAGTTGTTCATAACTTAGATTAACTATCCCCACATACTATATATATTTAGTCAATTTTAGTTAATCATTCCTATGAACCCAATGCTTTCAACACTTCCTTTTGTCATGTCGTCTCCTTATCAAGTCATGGCTCAATCTTTTTATCCTAACTTTCCACCATAATGTCTTAGGCATAGTTACTACGGCAACTTATTTCATGTGTGTGCGTACCCAACATCCTCCTCACTTTGTTTCACTTGTGGCTGATCCAACCATTAATGTAGTTACTACTCACCATACTCATTCAAATCTGCCTCACAGCTCCACCCACATATTTTCCTCCACCCATTACTCTAGAAGATCCCCCAATACTTCTAAGGGCTATGGCATCATTGAAAAACTTAAAAATACACCTACTAAGATCTCTCTTTATAACTTGTTGCGTAATGGAACAGATTTTTTTGTAACACACTAGAAGCTACACTTCGTGTCATCCACATAGAAAGTGATAATTCCACAATGTATTTTCACATCGTATATAGTCTCTTTGTAACCTACCTCATGTTATATATTTCATTGATGAGGATCAGTCACCTTTTGCTAAAAGTGATCCGTGTGCTCCTTTTCTTATTACTACGTTGTTATTAGCACTACTTGTATTAAAAGAGTCCTCATTGATAATGGATTAGCCATTAATTTATGCACTTACTCACTTTTAAAGAAATTATCTATGAATGATGATTTAATTTCTAATAATTCTACCATTATTCGTAATTATGAATCTACCACTCACCCATGTCTAGTATCTTGTCTCATTACATATATGTGTTGGGCTTAAGACTATTCTCACTAAATTTTATGTTATCTACATCACCTTTCAATTTAATCTCTTGTTAGGAAGGCCTTGGATTCACACAATGCACGTAGTCCCATCTACTTTTCATCAATGTGTCAAGTTTTTGCATGATGGTTATGAACATACCATCACCGTTGATCTGAGCCATTCAAATATTGTAGCATAGATCTCATTACATCTATGTGCATACCACCATCACAATGCATTCCATATAACATTATTGGCACATATGACATTGGTTAATCTAGCGCTTCACGGTCTCCTTGTACCACTTACAACGCTCTAGTTATATCCACTCACACAATGGCTATTATTTCACCTACAATATCAGTTCCTACTAGTGTTCCTTCTTAACCAATTATGGAACCCTCTACAACTCCACCTTTGAAAGGAATGATAAGAAGATTATTCCAAGTCGCGATCTTAGATGATAATAGCACACCACATTAGATTTGCAAAACAAAAGAGCTAAAATACCATATATGGAAATCCATCATAATCCATAATGCTCAATACATTACAATACAATGACTTGAATTATTCAATACGAAAGATGTACATATATGAGAGAGGAAGTGCAACACTACGAATCGGTGGTGAAGAACTCCCACTAGCTGATAATGGTAGTTAAGTTAACTATAAAATACTAGTAAGCTAACTCCACATAACTGAGAAGCTAACTCAACACAACTAGTAAGCTAACTCCACACAACTAGTACACCTAAGCAAGCTAACCCAACAAGTGTAAGAATTATCCTAATAAATAAATAAAAGGATAAATAATAACCTACACTAACACCCTCTCGTAAGCATAGCTTAGGTGGGTGAAAAAGAAGGTGGGTCCCAAAGCAACAAGGCCTGATGAGGTACCCACGTACAATAACTAGGAAAATTAGACACCGCAAGGTACCCAAAACCAGTAATAACAAAGTAGAGAGAAAAATCTCGCTGTAAGATATCCTCAAAATCTTGGCTCCAAAAACTCGTACAATGTTAAAGAAGTATGGTGCACACTTTGTGGTTTAAATCCAACTACATGAACACCGACAAACTAACACTAGGTTTCAGAACAGCTCCCCACAAGAGAGACTATCAACATGCCAAAAAAGTGTTGAAACTACAGATCCAAAATATCTCAACAAATAAGAGGTATATAAGTTTATACACTCATAGATACATGAATGTAACACCCAAAATTTTAGGACGTCGGGCTCAACCGAAATCAAGGCCCACAAGTGATCACAACACCCTCCCAAATTTGGCACTTTATAATTAAGTGCATGTAAATATCAAATAAGTAATAGTACTTTTTACATTTGAAATATGTGTATAATAATTTCACCAATGCGTAGATCTCGAAAAATACACAATTTCAAAAAAAGATCACCTTAATCCGAAAGCTCTGATTAAAAGTTATGAGCTCTAGAAGGTTTTAACATTAAAATAATATTTTAATGCTGATCTTTTTTAAAAGTACATGTGACACCCAAATGTTCAAAGGGTAAAAGAGTGCATCCACATGATACATGCTTGCGACCAAGGGATAAAAGCTTGCGCTCAAAACCTAAAATGTCTAGAGGGTAAAAGAATGCATCTAGAAGGTACATGCTTATATCCAATGGATAAAAGAATGCACTAGAGGGTATAGATCGCATCCGGTGGATAAAAGACTACATCCAAAACTAAAATATCTAGAGGATAAAATAATGCACCCAGAGGGTACAAATCTGCGTCAAAGTGAATAAAAGACTACATCCAAAACTGAAATATCTAGAGAATAAAAGAATGCATCCAAAAAGGTACACGCTTATATCCAATGGATAAAAGAATGCACCCAAAGGGTATAAATCTGCGTCCAATGGATAAAAGACTACATCCAAAACCAAAATATCCAGAGGGTAAAATAGTGCATCTGAAAAGTACACTCTTATATCCAATGGATAAAAGAATGCACCAAGAGGGTATAGATTTGCGCCCATTGGATAAAAGACTACATCAAAACCGAAATACCCAGAGGGTAAAAGAATGCATCTGGAGCGTACACGCTTATATCTAATGGATAAAAGAATGCACCCATAGGGTACATGTCTCGCATCGATTTGACTATCTCAAAACATGGTCGAGTTTACAGTCGATTCTAGGGTTTTGGCACCTTCTAAATCCAATGTTGCACTCTACATTTTGCATAAAAATGAATGCGGCAGAAAATTGCTAACTAATTACAAATATATGAAAATAATGAATCCTTGTTTGTAAAGAAAAACTTACGAGATGGATGTCTACATCATTTATTGCTCACGATACCATGAAAGGAACAATAAGAAGATTGTTCCAAGCCACGATCTCAGATGATAATAGCACACCACATTAGATTTGTAAAACAAAAGAGCTAAAATACCATATATGGAAATCCATCATAATCCATAATGCTCAATACATTACAATAAAATGACTTGAATTATTCAATAAAAAAGATGTGCATATATGAGGAGGAAGTGCAACTACTAACTAAATCAGTGGTGAAGAACTCCCACTAACTAATACCGGTAGTTAAGTTAACTCCAAAAGACTAGTAAGCTAACTCCACATAACTGAGAAGCTAACTCAACACAACTAGTAAGCTAAATCCACAAAACTAGTACACCTAAGCAAGATAACCCAACAAGTTTAGGGCTAAAACAAGTGTAAGAATTATCCTAATAAATAAATAAAATGATAAATAATAACCTACACTAACATCCACCTACGGTGCCACCTACCTACCAACATCCTTGATAATTATATATCACATGATGTTGTTTGCACCAATGATTCTAAGGTTTTTGATGACAAATTTGATGTTAATTGAACTTATGGATGAAGCATTGCGACAACTTGATTTTACCCTCTGGGTAAGTTCTTATTTTGAAGAAACTTTTTTTGGTTGGTAGCCCAAGTGAATATAGGTTTAAGACCCCTCCATTTACTAATGATATGATATTATAACGGGGATATATCCATAGTTTTAACTTTATTTCATCTTCTTCTCCACGAGGTACATCTTCACTACCTCTTTTAAATGCACATTATTCATCAATAGACCCTTTTGGCAACACATCCCCATCGAATCTACATGCTTGAAACTATTTGTACACACAACACTTTGGCTTAGGCTAGGCATAAAACTCAATGAAATTTTACCACCTCTTCATTCACTATATGTCTATCATTTCTATTTTCACACTATGACATCTTATGGCTTATGTGTCTTTCATCTATTGGTCTTTGTTGACTCACACTTAGATAGACTGGCTTGATTATATTTGTGGTATAATAGACACTCATCACTCTTTGCTCACATTTCCTATGCCTTTCAAAAATATTTCTATCCATAATGATTCTTCTCCTTCTTATGCTCCAAATATCTCTCATTGGCATGTTCACGGTTTTCCACCAATCACCTTTACGATGAAGAATATGCAATGAATGTCTACACACTCCACCGTAATGGGTTCCTATATGACCCTCCTCACTCTATAGCTTATCAAGTTTCGATGCTTCCCGATAGGTTTCGATCATGACAATGATGATCTCCTTGATAGTGGCACATAGTCCTCTTCTATATCATACACTTAGGGGGCATAACATCTAATACACCCCCACACCGTCATATTAACATAGGTGTATTTCTCATTTTGCATTACCATACATTTATATCCTTGCATAAGTATATTCATCACACATATTAGCATTTTTGTTACCCGATGACACACTCTTTTACTTTAGTTCACACTTGACTATTGAGGGCTGACCACACATAAACCCCACACACTTTTGCACCATACGAATTACACATTACATCTCATCACATATTACGCCTCATATGCCATACATTCTACATTCACTCTACAACATTTTGACATTTTTACATTTATACACCATACATCATGTTAGTCATCATTGTGCATACACCATTATCTACGCATCTTCCATCCTACACTTATCCTACATACTGCATAATTCGGTTATCTACATACCATTCATATTGCACCATGCATTTCACACATATTCTACATATTATACTAGTCTTCATCATATATGAGTCTAGCATTACATCATCCTACATATTACATTCTTAGACTATCTACATACATTACATTGTACATGTTACACTTTTCAACGTTCCACACATGTTGCATTGCATCCCACACATCACATCTTTACACGTTCCACTCATCACATGGTTGTATTTCATTATTACATTATCTTCTACGTGCTACACTCACTACCCGATGATGCACTTTAGTTCCTCGGTCCATACTCGATTGTTGAGGATTTACAAATCAAATGGACCTTACACTCATCACACATTTACTATTCAACCTTTCATCATGTGACAATACTAGGCTAGTGACATATGATTTAGGCTAAATCGTCACTTATTCTATCATTTTGTAGTGGTATACACCTTAGGTTACATCACCACTCCCTCTTTTCATCTTGTAGTGATATACGCTTAGGGATAAATCATCACTCATCTATTCATCTTATAGTGATATACACTTAGGATAAATCATCACTTATACATTCAATCTAGTCGTGATATATGCTTCATCTATAGGGTTCACGTACACATTGTTACTCGGTCTCATTTCACTAATCCATACACATTCATCACGTAGCCGCATTAGAAATAACACACACTTTGACCATTTCTTGATGATGCACTCTCATTTACGGTTCATTCTTGACTAATGAGGGGAAAACAAAAATGAACCTCACTATATATATTTCCATCCACTCGGGGATATGTGGCTCCTATCACTCCATTTCACATTCCATTCCATCCATTCACAATATACTACATATTATGGTTATTTTTATTCTTGCTTACTTTTTCTTGCTCATGGTCTCTCTATTATACATGTTAGTTATCTTACTTATATGTCATTCATATATATCATACACACATACATGTTCATGCCTTTATCTAGTTGTTATCGAAGATATAGATCTCTTGCACACAACATGGATGCTCTCCTTCTACCCTTCCTACACTAGTCATTAAGGGCATCCACATTTGTCTCTCACAGGTAATATTGTCTCATTTTGTACTTAGCACTTTACATTACTTGGTTATACACATTTTTGACATACAAGTATCTTTCTAACATGCTAACGAGTGCTTTTGCGTAACATTGGTCATGCAAGGATATATGTTTCCATACTTTTTTGTTACATTGTTTGTTATTGCCCTACTATTGTTTGTGGGTCTTGCCCTATGTTTGGTGTGCACACTTATGTGTTTTTTTCAGCCATGATGGCCTTACGTGTCTTTTGAAATCGTGAGTGGTGTCCCATGTTTGTAGTTTACTTTATGCGCTTACTTTTTATTCTTGCATTTTTACTAAATTTCTTGGTATTTTTAAAATTGTTTGTGTAGCTTATACATTTTTTTCCATATGCATGTTTGTTTACACTTATCTTTAGCTATCCTTCTTGTTTGTGTGTGCCTTGGTTTTTACCAATCACTTTGCAAGGTTGTGCGTACATGTAGTTGGTCCTCTTTTGGGTGTATTTCTCCTATCGGTGACATCACATGCAACCCCAAAGATGGGGGCATAATTTAGGGGTTTTTACGTATTAACATAGATATTCTACACTTGTTCGGTTCGATTATTTATAGTGATTTGGTTGAGCATTCTATGAACCCCATACATAGTGGATTTTATAGGACATGGTGTCCTTAGCATTCTAGGAAGTAGTTATAGGCTTGGAGGTTATAGTGGATGTTGCTTTCTACACTAATTCAGCCAATGGTGTTGGATCACCCAAAAAAATAGGACAGTACAAAGATCTCTTCACTTAGATTCAGGGAAGTAGTTAGAGCTTGGAGGACACAAATAATTTCCTCCCTACACTTATTTAGCCAAGGTGGTGTGAGATTGCCCAAAAAACTTACAGTAAAGGATATCCTTCTACAATCTCTTTCTCGAAATGGATTAGGTGCACATGTTCCATTTACACTTTTTGTTTACATATTTTACACAATTTTTACATTCATATGCATGTGTCTTTTACATTTTGTTTTTACACATACATACATATGTATTTGAATAATTGGTCATTTTCTCCTTACAGGTCCTTTGATATGAGATTTAAGCAATCAAATGCAAGAAACAACAACAACACTTGGAAAAAACATGTACTATAATATCCATTTAGGTACATCGGACACTACAGCAACTACTCACGTATTTTTCCCTAGGTTCACTCTCATCACCTTTTCTTTGCACATTTTTCATCTTTGGTTTCCATGATCCTCTATCTTTTTCTCATTCCATGATCTATCTAGTCCTTTAGCACGTTTCTACTACACTCTTCATGGACATCAAGTACATGTTTCTATGTACTTTGTGTTACTAAGCTTTCCACTCACCAACATAAAGTGGGGGAAAATGTAGTCACAAAATCATGCACTTTAGACATTATTTATCCCGGTCTCATACTACTATTTAGAAGGTTCTTGAGTGAAGAAATTACTAATTAACCCCCATCCTTTGGCCATTTTTTTATTTTATTTTATCATTACCAACCTCTTTCACCCATATGCCTAGTCAACTTCTGTCTTCCCACGTTATTTTAGCCTCAAGTGGGGTGCAGGGTGCTGTGGGTGCCATGGTCCCACCAAGGGCACCCCGGTCCTTTTTTATTCTCTTACCTATTTTTGGGCTTCTTCTAGCCATTTGGTATCTTTATCTTTCTTTTGGTCAACCTTTTTGGGGTTAATTATGAAATTAGATCAAGAGAACCATATAAATATAAATTTATGAGACCATAATGAGGGATCTAACATTATTCACTACTATCACTCATCTAATAGTTTCATCCATCTATTACATTGGATATCACTTGCATCCATATAGCTCCATCATCAAGGCATAAGGCTAGGACATCTGCATCACACTTCATATGGGTAGGGATTATATTCTATTCCATGCACACATTCTATTACATTTTCTACACATAGTTATCACTCACTACTTCACAAAGTGTGACTATCACAAGAGCAACCTAGGGCATGTTCACAAACACTTACACATAAAACTACTTTGGGTCTGAGATGTAGTGCAATGCTCAATCGATAAGTCCACCATTATGGTAGTTGAGGTCTTTATTTCATCTTAGATTATTGGTGACATCTGAAGGATCACGAAGAATCTGATACAACACACAACAAAGGTTCTAGATCATCTCCCATCCCTGTAAACATTGGTTTCATATATTTTACAGAGACGGGGCATCCAAATTGTAGACCAAAGTGACCGCAAGCACCCTAGTTCCTCTCCAGGCACTCCATTCTAGCTAGATCCTCTAGACCCATCATTTTGGTACTTACATACAGTCATTCCTCCTTCAGATTTTCCAATCATCACTGCGACATTCTTCTGCGAACATCTTCCATTTAGTTGAGTTCTTTCCTCTTCCTTCTTACACATTAGGGTTAGCATTTACTTTTACATAGTTACTTAGATCATTTACATACTTTCTTTATTGTATTTATTTACTTTATTATATTTGTTCATAGCTTAAATTAACTATCCCCACATATTTTATATACTTAGTCAATTTTAGTTAATCACTTGTCATCTTAAATGGCATGCCTTGTAGGAGTTTATATTTCTTCCGGATGTAATTTTGCATAAGTTTATGTTGTTTTTCAGTTTTTGGGGAGGATTTTAAGTCTTTATCAAGTATTATGTAGCCTTTAGCATGTATGGTCAATCTTGGTATAAGTTTTTCGATTACCTTCATGGCTAGAAAACATCATTTTCAGGGGTTCTAGTTGGTTAGTAGGAAACAAAGTCAACAAATTTTCCAAAGATGTTGACCATTTTTGGTCAATCATAAAAGGGGGTACAAGAAATTTTTGGTTGCTCGGTTTGAGAAAAGCTAAGGGATGACATGCAAAAAATCAGCGAGTTTAAAAGCGTTGTTCTAGGATGCAATGCTTTGCCTAAATGACCCTCTAAGTGTCATCTTCACCAAAATAGTGTAGCATCCTTGAAATACTAATGCAAAGCCTTGATGAAGGTGGTAAGGATAGCATACGTCAATAATTACATTCGAAACAACAATTTCAGGATGTTAATTTATAAAATAGGAAGGTTTAGTTTACAATATCTCATGTTCCTTGTGTTTTGTAAATTAAGTCGAGTATAGGCACAAATAATTCATATTATTTCCTTATGGTTAAGTGAAATTACATTATGTGTTGATTTTTTCAAGTTCACTCCACATCATGGTTATGGAAAAGAAATGTAAAAGAAAATTAGACAACTCATAACAGAAGATAATTTCATGTATTTATAAAGAAATAGTACATTTATCCCATAGAAGCCGTGGGATATGGCTGAGTAAAACAAAATGAGAAGGATAATGCGTATAAATACAAAGCTAAAAACATGAGGGATTAGCTACCCGTTATTGCCTAAGTTTGAAGGTCATTCTAATTTTTCCGAATTTCTCCAAGTTGCTGCTCCATGTACTTGAAAGGAGAAAAAAATAGAGGAGTTAAAGCTTATGGTCCCTAATATCTCATATTACCGTTTCATATGTATAGACATTATGACATATGACCGAGAAATAAAAGAGATAGTTACAAAATTAAAAACATCTATTTACAGTCCTATAATAACCATATAGTAAAATCAGCAATGCATCTTTTCTAGATTTAACCCATACATTGCAAAATTTGTTTCGGAAGGTCCGTATTATTTGTTAAAACAAGAAATGAACAAGAAGGCATGATGTAAGTAAGCTACATAAAAATGCAAAGATTTGAACATTTTAAGTCTACGATATATACAAAGGACTTGAAACTATAACCATAAGTTTACAAAGATGAGGACATAAACAAATTGAATGAGCGATTCGGATGTATTTTAATCTGCAAAAACATTCAAGAAGCTACGAGTGGTTAAGACCCAAGCATTTATAGTGAAAATTTACACTATCCAATTTTCCAGAAAATGATAAATTGTAGAATAAGGTTCTCATAATCCATTTTAGGCAATGCATAGATTGAGATTATTTTTATCTTCAATTAAAGCATCTGCTACAAAAACTTGCAAATGTGCACCCTTCAAAGGATATAGATATCAAGACACAAAATATCAAAGAAAGTTAAAATTCTTTAAAGTAATAGTACATATGCAATGGTGCAACTTTGCAATACTGAGAGGAAATAAATCTTCTCAAACTAGTTGCACCATTTTTCATCATTTCTAATACTTCTCAGGTTAAAAAATTCAAAAAAGAGGATATGTGATGGAAGGCCTAATTATATGAGGTATCTCCAGAAGTAAATAAACAAGATTAAATAATTTCAAAACTTCAAAAGGGCCATCTTTATACTTCACGAAGTTACATATTTCAAGTAAGGAAGTACTATAGATCTCTATCAAGCATTTAATGTTCTCAAGAAAATGTGCACAAAATGCCCATACCAGGAAATGTTTTCAAAATTTCAGATCAAATACATGCATTAAGACCAAAAATTCACATTTTGCAATAGAATTTCAGACTTAGAAACTTCATAACATAGTTGAAAATATACATGTTTTTCCCCATATTTATGGCAATTATAAAGCTCTGGAGAGGTCTAAGAAAAATTTCAATGGTAAGCTTCCAAAAGGAAGTAATATTCATGAGCTATAGGTGGTAAATTGAAAAAATAAAGAAAAATAAATGCATATAAGTTTGGTTATGATGCATGGTGCCTGGGCTTTTTATTGAATCTAATTTGGAAGAATTAGCACCAAGTTGTGTCATGAGTTACGAGGTTAGACTTAAATATGATGAAGGATCAAGCCATCTCTACAAACCAAACTCTTGCAATAATATTGAGTTGATGATATACATACAAAAAAAATCACAGAAGAAGCCTCAATGTATAGATCTCTACAAACACAAAAATAACATCAATACTATATATACCCAGAACTTGCCCGAGCGCAGCCATAATACAAAACGAGCTCAATATGACGGTGGAGTGGAAGAAATGTATAAGTATCTTGACCTAGATGGGTGAAGGAAAATAGAGCTCAAGGATGAGTAATAATGACACCCCATTCACTATGAACATCCAATTATCTTTCTACATGTATGAACGATTATGATTGACTCAAGAATCAAACAAAATAGAATATCGGCCTACATTAGGAAAATGCGGTACAAATGTGGTGATAAGGCAAAGCTATACAAAATAATACATAACCATAGTGAAATGGAAATCAAACCCTACGAATCCAACGGAATCCAAAGTATGAGCTCAAAGGAACATGACCAGATTTCAAATAAGATATGCCGAACTAGAACATGGTTATTTTTGTAAAACTTTATGTTGACAATTTTGCACTTGTGCAAAATGGGCAACTCGAAACTTTGTTACGATGGATAGCATTGGTGAAGTATACCTAAGCTATGGGAGATTATATTAGATTATGTCATTACTGTTGATTTATTTAAAATATTACATGAAATCTGTAACTATGTGTGCTATTACAAAATGTAACAGATCACATAGTCTGTAATTTCATGACCATCCTCAACAAAAGAACACAAGCCCCGAAGGACAGTTGTGTTGTCTTGATGAGGA
The DNA here is from genome assembly GCA_018340775.1 of Taxus wallichiana var. yunnanensis. NCBI lineage: Eukaryota > Viridiplantae > Streptophyta > Pinopsida > Cupressales > Taxaceae > Taxus > Taxus wallichiana. The sequence goes on along the minus strand of CM031238.1, from coordinate 758,068,079 downwards.
CATCCATTGTAGAGTAGGTGAAGTGTAAAGTTTTAGAATAACAAACATAATTGTAGATCACAGAGAATCAGAGTTCATCACTAAATGTTACAAGTTCTATTCAAAGTTCTTTCCTTCATTATTAAGACATTCAATTATGTTACTGAGTTGTTTAGTTCATTATACAATCCATATAGAAAGCATAAATGCAAGAAAGAGATATACAACTCATTTACATAATTCAATGCTTTATTCACAAGGAGAGTCAAATGTTTCCCACACAAGCCATGGGATGTAACTGAAAAGTAAAGTACAAACTGAAAATAAAGATACACATGCATGAAAGAGAAATCAAAGGAGTATGAGGGTTAACCCATCATTTCCTTGTATATTCTTTGTTGTGTAGAGCATCTCCTTGCCATCTCCTTTCATCCTCAAGGCATGGTACCTGAAAAGCAAAAATAAGGAAATCATCAATAAAGAGCTCAGGGTTAATCCATATTCCTACACTATCCTACTTCATGCATATGAATCTTCCCCTAAGAAGGAGATGTATTCTACTTGAAGGACAAACTGCATGCATGCTTTAATCACTCAGAAAGAAGGAAGTGAAAAGAAAGAAGAAAACATGGACATAAGAGAGGCCAAAAAGCCTAAATATTTTCTAACTATTTTCCTAAGTGTGCAGGTACAAGTTACAGCCAAAGAGAGAAATAAACAAGTCATAAGTACATGCTAAAAAGAAGGAAGAGTGCAAACTCAAAGTTCAGCAACCATTCTGCAAATGGAAGAAGTTAGAGCTCAGAAGAGAGAATGGAAGATAGAAGTACATTTTTCAGTTTGCAAAGAAGAGGGAGAATCAAATTTCAACAAGCTGAAGCTAAAAAAAAAAAAGGATTACAGCTGAAATAGGATGAGAGAGAAGATTCTGGGAAAATTTTTGACGGGATTCACCATGTAAAATGGACATTTATAACTTTTCATCATGTTGTTTCAATTACTACATGCTTTAAAAGAACTATGCAAATCAAATAAGTGATACAGAAAGTAGAAAAGCATCACATGATCAAGATAAACAACTATCATGTTTTCAGTTCTCAATTGCTATATCAGTTCAACATGAAAAGTGTTACTTTCTATATTCTGGATCAGAACATATAACTACTATTTCTGAAAATGCATTAAAGAAAAGATTATGAAAAAAAAATTCCAGGGCTTCACCTTATAAAATCAACATTTCAGATTTTTCAGCATACATATCAGAGTTGTAATGAAAGGAAATACAATATATAATGCAGAAAATAATTCTTTATAACTTAAATGCTAAAGAGAATTGAAATTCCAAGATAATCTTACAAATTTCAGCTATTTTAAGTTGCAATTTTCAAAATAAAGCAAATATGAGAACACAGAGATATTATAATGTCATTGAAGTATATTCATTCAAGCAAGTAGTACTCATCTATGACATGATCAGAAGCCATTACAGGTAAACAAAGGAGCTATCTCATGATGACATTAGAAGTGAGAAGTGATTCAGGTAAAATCTACAGTTGTAAAGGGCTTCAGAAAGAGATAATAACCCAGATTTAAGATATAACTATCTTCATAATGAGTAAAGGATGAAGATCTCTAAAAAGATAAATAGTGAATCTAGGTTCTAGTGTTCAAATGGATTTGAGTTTTTCACTCAGTCAAATAGTCAATAGAAACTTACAGAGAATGACAAACTCATAATTCATCAAACACAACATCAGATTTTGAAGTCAATACTAACTCTACAGGAATGAGTTACAAAACTTATTACTCAGAGATCAATGGAAGTGTTTATCAAGGTCTCAAAATTTTGCAAACCCACCAATGATAAAGAAGGGATTTTCGGTTAAATACGGAGAGCATAGCTAATATTTCCACAATATTCTCAACAACTACAAAGGGATGACATTTTTCTTAAGGAAAAAGAAACTAATACAGAAAGGCAGTGTTCAAAATGCGTTACAGAAGAAGAAAACTACTTTATGGCTGACACAAGAACATATGTGAAATATAACAGTGACAATATTAGAGCTTCAGAGGCCAAGGAAAAATTATGAAGCTCATCACAGTCACCAGAGTATTCAAATAAATGTAATTTCCTTCTACAAGCCAGATGTAACAGCAAATACCAGACCACAGTGTTCCAATAGAAATGGGAATTGTATTTAACATTTAGAAGCTATAAGTATCAAGGATTCAAGTAAACATTATGAGGAATCAAAACCATAGCTCAAAATGACAAGGCCGAGCCTACTAGTTTTCTCATAATCAAGGTCTAAAACAGAGAAGATCAAAAGGTTGCTTCACAAAATAAGGAAGACTTATGAGTTTTAAAAAATACAATCCCATCTGCTTTGAAGTGAACAAAACTCAACAATTACAAGAAGCAACTCTCAGTCAAGAACAAAGTGGTATTCCTAATAATGGACAAGAATTTCAAAGAAAACCCAAAAGCATGAGCAACCCAGAAATAGAGATAGAAGAACATGCAGGTTTCAAACTCACGGTCAAGTTTTGTTCCAATTTTTTGACATCAACCAAGAATAGAATGAATCTAAGTGCAAAATGATTCGAAATCGGGAAGAGTATAGTTTCTATTTTTAATCACAAAACCCATTAATGGGTATCAAGAAATCAGAGTAACAGATAAAGAACTCACCATTTATAATCAAACAATTGAAACTTTCAAGCAACTGAATGATGAGACAAGAAATCCATATGCCCATGAGAAGTTTTGAACTCGGGAGTCAAGCAGAAGAACCCAGAATGAGTTTTCAACTTGAAATCCCCAAAGGAACCACAAAATCCCAAAAATGCAAAGAAAAATGAGTATCAGTTTTGGAATTTGAAATGATAAAGACCAATTAATAGTGAAAACTCAAGAAATCAAGAAGCTTACCATCCTCATCAAATAGTGATGCCAGTTACACAGAACCGAGCTCAGTAGAGGTCGACATGGCGGCCATTCTTTCATAAATCCAAATTAACAGAGCTCGAAAGGGACATAAATGGTGTCCACAAACCTCACTGAGTTCCAAAACTCAAAAACACATTCACGATGGGAACCGAGCTCGAGGGTTACCCTAAAAAATGATGAGCATCATCCAAATTCACTCAGAAAGTTCTAATAGAGAAAAAGACTGAATATATAAGATGCACAAAGATACAAAAACCAGACAAACCTCAAAAACCGAGCTCAAAGTTCATAAGAAAGACACGGCCATGACCACAATGCTTCACCTTGAAAGCTCGGGACCAAGAAATCAAAGACCTCACAAAGTACACAGAGCTCGAAGTTCACGACAATGGCAACAAACACCCACGACTACCTTGCTAAAAAAACATGGACAGAGTAAAAACCACAAAATATACAGATGCTCAAAGGCTAAGAAGGCTGAAAAATGGACTGATCCAAGCTTCAAAAGCTTCAACAATGGCATCAATGAAAATTTGCTAGGGTTTCGCCCCATGACAAAAATCCAAAATGAAGTGATCATTAGGGTCAAGTGATCTTTACCACTCAAACTCAAGATATGAGTTAAATGAAACTCAACCACAGTTAGATAATCAAAGGTAGAGAAGGAAAAGTACCAAGATCAATGCTCAAGGATCGATCCCCAAGTTTGAAGCAAACCATCATGGTTAGATGCCATTACTATGCCAAACTCTAGGTCACAAACCCTAACCACGAGTCAAAGATCGACGACCTGAGATTCAATGGATCAGAGATCAACGATTGGAAACCGATCAACAGAGTTCAACACAAATCACCATGGTCACATTAACAGCTACCACATTAAATGCCAGGTTAGAAAACCTAACCGAGGGTTAGAAACATCAACAGCCACGAATCAAAAGTACAGAGATCAATGGCCTGAATCAAGGCACCAACTTTCAAAGAAAACCACCAGGGTTAAAGTTAACTCAACCCAAGTTAGATGCCACTAAAAAAGCATATGGAGGGGTGAGTCATCATCATGAGGGGCTAGCCCCATGTTTAAAACCAAAATCATTGCATAATTGAATTTTAAAAGTCTAACCATAGTCTATGTCCCAAATGATCAAAGGGGGCCGACAACCATGCATATCCACAATGATCACCAAAAAGGTAAAGTATAACCTTATTCCAATCAAATGCAAAAGGGGGCTGACAGCTATATAATACCATGATAATAAAAAAGTGGGGTGGCATACCTTATAATATGCCTAAGTCCACAAAGGTGGCCGAATGTAACATGGTGCCCCTTTTAAAACAAAGTGCCCCTTGTATTATTTCAAAACACAATAATTTGCTAAATCCACAAGAGTGGCCAAACCCAATGAAGGAAAAAGTTCACAACCACAAGTGGCCCCCACTGATGGTGATAGATTGTACATGAATTGGAATGCATTTTTCCATGTGATCACTAGAAAACAGAATAAGTGTCAACATCAGAGACAAAGGTGGTCCCAATTAGGATTAATGTTTGGATGAATTATTTTGCAAAATATTACAATTATTGTAATTATTTTGTTCACTCAGAGGGAATTAATTTTTTGCATGCTTCACAAGAAGAAAGACAGAGAAGAGATAGAGTTGCATGTCATGAAGAGAGACTTGCCTAGCAAGAAATTTTATTTTTGGTAAAATTATTCACCCAGCTTTATTAAAAATAGAACAGTCAACTTCAGTTAACTAGATGTAATCAAAGGTTATTAATGCCTCTTGTACTAGTTTGTATTATTTTATCCTTTTATTTATTATTAAATAAATGATAAAATTAGGATGCATGGGTGAGTACAAGCCTGAGGATATTTTTAGGAAGGGGGTGAAATTTATTTTGCTATATATCGTGTGCCCTTGTAAAGCACAGGGAGGATTCTTGGAGGACTTTTGGATATATGAGTATTGAAGCAAAATTTTCCATTTTTACCCTCTAAGTGTGAATTTTTTTTGCCTTTCCAAGTTATTTTGTAGTCTTGTGTATGTTATATTAATCTTGTGAATGTAAATTCCCTGATCAACCACCTTACCCTACTGTAAATTTCAGTCCTTTCTGCTTAAATTTTAATGTGCATGTCAACTTATTAGTACTATTGTGATCTTCCCTCAGTGCAATCAAGTGTTTTGCCCTTATATATTCTATAGAAAAACTATTGGTTTCGTGCATCAAGAATCCTTCACAAATTAGTTGTGCATATACTCAGTCAAATCCCTCATATAAATTTGGTGTATCACCTTAGTTTTAATCATTTTACAGTCATCTTTTACTCTCAAACTCCCAGAAAGTAGTTTAGGATACACCAATAAGGAACCGGCCTTGATACCAGAGACTCACCTCGAAATAGGTATACCCAACAGACCTGAGGTGTTTCCATTGTATCTACGAAGAGAGAGATCATCCGTGAAAGCTTAGAAAACCCTGCGAGGCATCTCTTTACAGGTGCACTTTTGAGATATAACACTTTCTCAGCAAACACATTCAATAAATGAAAGATATTCCACAAAGCCATGGCTAAGATACCTAAAAATTCATGTACAAAACTCAACTATGTATCAAATTTACATCAACTTACTTGTGAGCAAGGGAACTCAACACAAAACTCACCGAGTTGAGTTTTAGATGTCAAGTTAGGTCAATTTTCATAGAGCAATCTAGAGGAATACACACTAGTCCAAGCTAGCACATGGTTCTCTAAATGGCGAATAGATGATCCATTAAATTTTATCTAAACCCCTCATTTTTAGTAGTGGCCTTACCAAAGCAAGCAAATGGAAACCGTGTTTTCTTCATCTACTCAAACAAAATTAATCTCGAACCCACTAAGAAAATACAGAGCTTTAATGACAACAAATAAATTAGCCTAAGTAGGAAAAATGTAAATCTCGAATGGCCAAAAATAGAAAAAATTAGAGCTTTCGACATATTAATGGTAGAAAGGTAAAGGAGTGACCAACACCGATGCATAATGAAAACAAGAAATATCGATAATGGCTGCCATACAAAAAAATTGTAAGAGTTTCCCCAAATTCTACATGCGTAAGTGAATGATTGTTTTCCTTTTCATGCTAAAAACATCCCAATACCTCCAATAATTTGTTTAGTAAATTTTTCAGGTCATTCAAGTGTGTTTTAACACCATTAGTGAGTGTAAAATATGTTGAACAGTGATTATAGTGAATTTTATCATCCATGTATTAGTCATTAAGTGTGTTGTTGTACAACATAAGTCCCTAAAAATTTAGTGTATCACCCTTTCATCCACTTTCAGTTATTTACAGTTCATTCCTAACCCTCAACCCCATCAGTTTCAGTAGTTTTAGGTGATCCATCAAGGAGCCAACCCTCTCTGGATGTTCTCTTTGGTCTGAGGCACCCACAACTCGGAGGATATCCCATTATACCAGCCGAAGTCGAGTCGAGATAACCATCCAAATAATGTTTCACTTACAACTGATAACACCTCACAATTATTGGTCCATACTCAACAATTGGCTCCTCTCGCTTACCTTATATCATATTCAACATCAATACAACTTTTTATTATGTTGAAGTATTTATACACAATAAAATTAACTTTCAATAATAGACTAGAAATTAGTCAAATAAAAAAACAAACAAAAAAACTAAAATGAAGAATATTTCAAATAAACAAAGCATTCCAAAATCAAATCAACACTTTTGTGCATATATATCTCCTTCCCTGTCAGATCTTCATCTCAATACAATATGTACATAAAAACACTTACAATTTTTTATAATATATAGATGACTTTCATCTAACAATAGAACACTCAACTCTAAAAATAGAACTATCATCTACAAATAGTGCATGATTTTGTTCATGTAAACAAAGGTATTTGATTTATTTTCTTTTATCCTAAAAATAGGGACATCTATTTAAAACTAAACTATGCATGGAAAAGCAAGTTTCTTTTTTTTTCCTAATAGTATCAAAAGCATGTGTAGAAAAATTATCTATTTATAACACTCCCCTTAATTTTGACCTTCAAACTATTATTATTCTAGAGCTGAGAATATGTTTAGGGATCTAACATATTCCTGATCACAAACTCTCAAACAAATTCTCAAATACTCAAAAACTTCCTTTCCCAAATATTTCATAAAGATATCAGCAAAATTATCCTTGAATCTACAAAAGTTATAAAATATTTCATTATTGGTAACCAACTCCTCTGATGAAGTGATATCTTGGGTCATTGTGTTCTCCTCTTGTGAAAAAAATGATATTTAGATAGTGTTATTACTGACTTGTCATAAAAAATATGTATAGCATACTCTTGATCATGCCTCAAATCTTTCAACACTCTTCTCATCCACACAACTTGACATTTTACTCATGTTGCTTCTACATACTCTACTTTTGCTAAAGATAGTGTGACTATGGGATGTTTCTTTAATGCCCATAAAAATACACTTGTTGAAAAGTGAAAATTATCGCTATATGTTCTTTTCCTATCATATATACTCCCAACACTATCACTATCTATATAACCTATGAGTTTGAACTCATCTGAAGTTGAATATAAAATTCCATGATTTTTAGTTCCACATACATACCTCAAAATCATTTTTCCATCTTTCCAATGTGAATATTTTGGAGATTTCATAAACCTTGAGATGAGGCTCACACCATACATAATATCAGGCCTTGTGGCCATCAAATAAATGAGACTTCCAACTAACCTTTTGAACAATGTTGGATCCACAAATGATCCATTGTCATATTTTCTTAACTTTAAACCTACTACAACTTATGTTGGCAATGAATTGCAATTCACCATGTTAAATCTCTTCAAAACATCATTAGCATACATTTCTTGTGAAATAAAAACTCTCACTTCTAATTGTTGAACTTCAATTCCCAAAAAATAGTGCATGAGTCATAGATCTTTCATCTCAAATTATTTCTTCATATCTGATTTGAATAAATTAGTAGATGGATTTCTAAAAATGATTAAATCATCCACATAAAATAAACAATCAAAATAATACCTTGTCCATTTATCTTAATGTATAAATTAGGCTCATTTTTCTCCTACGAAATCATTCTAAATCAAACAAGATTCAATCATGTTATACAAAGCTCTAAGTGGTTGCTTGATAGAGCACTTTTCTCAACTTGTATACCTTTCCTTCATAACCTTCAATCTCATAACCTTATAGCTTATTCACATAAACTTATTCTTTAAGAAAACTATTCAAAATGTTGATTTTACCATCGATAAATAGGCCATTTATTTTGAGTATAAATTACTAAAACCATTCATACTTTGTGTCCAAACGTGCTACTTGGTGTAAATGTTTCATTGTAATCAAATCCATATTGTTGTGAAAAATCTCTTGCAGCAATCCTTGCTTTATGTTTCGGAATTTACCATTAGAATTATATTTTATATTGTAGACCCACTTCACTCCTATCACGTCCTTTCCATATATAAGATCGACCAATTCCCATGTCTGGTTTTTATATATGGTGTCTATCTCATCATACATGGCTTGAGACCAAATTTCATTGTTTATAACCTCTTCAAAATATACAGGATCTGTAGCTTGAGAGAACAATGTAAAAACTCAAAAGAATTAGTTGTATCAACATCATAAATCTCACTAAGAGTTCTTGCTTTCCTCTGCAAAGGGCTATCGATGATGTAAATTTTTTTACGGAAGGAGTTGTATCTGTTGTTATTTGTGGTGTCTCTTGCATGGTTAAAGATGATTGAAATATTGGAGACCTCTTAGTTGTATATATAGGTGTAGCTTATGCTACAACTTGTGGTGCATGTCCAAGATTCGAAGAAGATACAATACCTTACTACTCTATAGTGTCATCTACCATATCATCATGAGGAATAGCTCTTTGCTACACGGATTGTTCTCTCAGTACTTCCATTACATGCCTCGTTTTCAATAGATTGTACATCTCTGATGACTATGAATTTTCTAGTAACTAGATTAAATAGGTTGTAATATTTTGTATTCTATGAATATCCAATAAATATGCACTTTTATCCATTTTTCTAACTTCCTCCTTAGCCCATTAGGTGCATGTACATATGCCACAAAATCAAAGATTCTAAAATGAGAAAAATTGTGTATTTTTTTAGTCCAAGCTTGTTGAGGAACCATGTTTTGAACAATTTTCGTTGGACACCTATTTAAAATGTAAACAATAGTTGCTACTGCTTCTGTCCAATACTCATTTGAAATATGATTTTCCTTCATCATACTTCTCACCATCTCCATAATGGTTCTATTCTTCCTCTCTGTCACACCATTCTATTGTGGTGTAGACCTAGTAGTAAACTACTTTTGTATACCAGATATTTACAAAAATTTGGAAAATCATTAGAAACATCTGATGTCCTTTGTTTATCCTCAAAAATTTGATGTAGTACCCACTTTACTTTTCCAATAAGGCCTTTAAGTGTTGAAATATATAAAATGCGTCTGATTTGTTTCTCAAAAAGTACACCCATGTCTTCCTTGTATAGTCATCAATGAATGTCATAAAATATGAGAAACCTCCAATAGAATTTGTTTGCATAGGTCCACATAAATCTAAGTGAACAATTTCAATTGGTGCACTTGCTCTTGTTTTTTTCCAACTAGGAAGGACTCTTTGTGTTGCTTCCCAAAATACAACCTTCACAAACTTTCTGTCTGGTTTCTGAATCAAAGGTAAACCTTTTACCATATTTTCTATGTAACAAATTCAAACCTCCAAAATTTAAATGACCAAACTTGAGATGCCATATCCACAATTCATCTTTTTCAACTAGCTGAAAAGATGATTCAATTTCTTAGCTTCTGATTGATCATAGGATGTGGTGGTCTAATCTTCAAAGGAAATTTTTTATTACTTGTCATCTCACTTTAGAAATCAGTTGATTACTTGGAACTTTATCCACTATCACACATTCATTTTCTTCAATATAAACTATGTATCCCTTTTCATCAATTGACCAATTCTCATAATATTATGCTTCAAACCTGCAACATAATAAACATCATGCATAATCTTTTGCTCCCCCTTTTTAGTTAGAATGTTGATTGTTCATTTTCCTTTTACAGACACTATATTATTATTCCCAAGGGTAACATATGTCTTTATTAACTCATCCAAATTGGAAAATAAATCTAAGTTACTTGACATGTGATTACTTGAAACTAGAATCCAAATACCATACATAACAAGGAATCTCTTGTGATAGACTATAATTAATAGGCGATAAATAAGTTGTTTCTTCAGAAATATTTGTGCATTTAATAAACATGGATCTTTGAGTAGAGATCCCAACCTGATTTGGGTTCTACTTGTTCTGATCATACTTTTTTCCTGCAATCATAAGCATAGTGCCCATATATCTTATAATAGTGACACTTTGCACATGCTGACTTATCATGTCTTTTACCGAGAAAATTGGTTATGATTATGCTCGTGACTATGTCCTCTTCTACTTGAGTTTGATGGATTGTTGTTGCATCCTCTAGATGAACTTCTTCCTCTTCCTCTAGGGTTGAACCTTCCTCTTCCTCTTCCATGAATTCTTGATACTTGTGATGAAAAAGCTTGATCTACAACTTCATGTGATCTATTCAACCTCTTTTCATGATTTATTAGTGATGCATATAACTGGTCAATTTAAAATTTACTTAGATCCTTAGTTTATTCAATATAAAATACCAAAGGATAAAATTTTACATGAAAAATTCTAATAAATTTCTCCATAATCCTTATGTCTTCAATATTTTCACCATGAGATTTAATTTGATTGACTAAACCAAATACAAAAGTAAATAATGATTCTACAAAATCTAAATCTTTCATTGACATATTTTCAAAATCCCTTTAAATTAATTATAGTTTGGTGGTTTTTAATTTCTCCTTAGTTGGATACACTACTTGGATAGTGTCCCATGTTATTTTTTCTTTACTAAGCTACTTGCCACTCTAGGTAGGATGTTTTCATGCATAGCTTGATGAATATATAAAAGAGTTTTTCTATATTTCTTTCTTAATTCCTTCAAATTATCTTTCTCTATCTATGAGAGTGCATTATATGTTGTTGCATTTGTGGGATCTGTGTACCCATTCTCTACAATTTCCCACACATCCTAGGATCTGAATAGTGCCTTCATGGTTAATGACCAATACTCGTAATTATTTCTTGTAAATTGTGGTGTTTGCAGACTAGATGTAGAAGCCATAGCTTGTTATCAATTAGAAACCTACTAAAAATAAAACTTTGATACCAATTTGTAGAAATTAGGAAAATAAAACAATGAACAATAGAAATAAAATAAAGAATATTATAAATAAACAAAGTATTCCAAACTCAAATCAGCACTTTTGTGCATATATATCTTCTTCCCTATCAGAGCTTCATCTCAATATAATTTGTGTGTAAAAACACTTACAATTGCCTCCAATATATAGATGGATTTCATCTAACAATAGAACACACAACTCTAAAAATAGAACATCTTAAAAATAGAACTATCATCTACAAATAGCACATGCTTTTGTTCATGCAAACAAAGCTATTTGTTTTATTTTCTTTTATCCTAAAAATAGGGACATCTATTTAAAACTAAAATATGCATTGAAAAGCAAGTTGTTTTTTTCTTTTTCCTAATAATAGAAAAAACATGTGGGGAGAAATTATCTATTTCCAACATAGACAATACCGAAACATGGTTATATTAGAATCATATGTGACACATTCAAATACATTAAAAATCTGCTCATAATGTTTTGGTTCTTATTTCCCTTCATCTCATATCTCAATTCATCCTTAGTTGATAATGTAGGTGTCAATATTACATAGCACTAGCTAAAGAGTTTATGGAAATATCAAATCTTGATAATACCTATTCAAAATGCCAATACAAGAAACTTATAAAATATATGGGTAATTTATTTAGTTAGCTCAAATTTTATTGGATATTTGTAAATTAGCGTAAATACACAAGCACTAATAAAATGGTATTTTATAGCCTAACCTATCTCTTTGAATCACTAAATGTATTTAAAAATAGGGATTGGATACACATTTCTTTTGCATACATAATAGATTCATGTTTACATTCTTTTCTCCCATATGTTATTTTTTCAATGCTCTTACATTATACCAAATGACTTAATAGTGTTGGTCCGAAAATCTGTCGCGTGGACAGATCTATGGATAGATGAGCCAACAGTGTGCAGGGCTTAGCCCCTCTTTGAGACAGCAAAGCGAAACTGGTTTATTGCTATTTCTACTAGCAGGAACCTATGCAAGTCTCACAGATTCTGCCTTGGGGGTTGGGATCTCATCCCAGTAGAGTGTTCCAGGCTGCGAAAAGAAAGGAATGAAAGAGGGAGAAGAGAAAGAACAGATCCGAAGGGAGAAAAGAAATGAATTCCAAAGCAGAAAGGTCAGAAGATTTATGTTTTTAGTTTGGTAGTAAAGCATGAGCCAAACCTACTTGCATAAATAAACAAAGCAATCTTGATAAACAAATGACGGAAAAGTAGATATGAATCCACAGATTAAACACATATAGATCTAACGTAAGAAAGATCTAATGTATAACATGACTATTGAGCACAAAGTCGAATAATTGTATTCTTTGTTCTCTTACATTCAAGAAAGCTCAAAGTCTTTCTCTCCTCACTTCTATTTCTATCTAAAAGATGTTCTCCTAAATACAACAAGTATTCCCATATTTATAGAAGATGAGGGAGAGAGAAGGCAAAATGAGCCAACCACTTATTTACAAAGATATTTACAAAATATCTAAAAGTCTTGTTGACTTTGACAACTTGGTGGATGACATCATCCCATGATGCAACATGGATGATGTCATCATTTGTATCAACACATTTTAGACATTTCAAAAAGAAATTCGGAGAATAGAGAGAAGAAGAAGAAGAAGAAGAAGAAGAAGAAGAAGCTACTCATCATCATCATCCTGCGGCGAGAGAAAGGGGTTGCACTGTTTACGATCTTGCTCGGGAGATGATATGTGGAAGTGAGCGAAACCTTGTATTCCAAAAACTTGCTAATCATCGGCCCAAATTGATCTGTGACGGATCCTTGTGCCGTTCATTGATTGCCGCAAGTCTCCCGCTCGTCTATGAGCTTTTCAGGGAGTTTGGAATAATCTTTCTCCGCCTCAATAAGGAACCCGATGAAGTCCCTACAGGCCAGTAGGTTGTTGATAGATTCAGTGTCGAATGTGACCTCTGGCCCTGTCCCTTGAGAAGCTATCTCCTTGAAAATCGGATAGTGTCATCGGTGATCTCAAGGTAAGGGAAGGAGTGAGCAACCACAGAGTCATGGCGAGAACAACTTTCTCCATTTGATGCATTGCATCGGGGCCTCTTCCTTTACCTTGTCTATCTTTTCGAGAGCAATTCTAGCTGATCTATCGATAGTCGGAGTGGACATAGTTTTGTTGAGGCCCTTGGATGGCGAATACTCGAACTTGACGGATCTTGGTGAGCAGTCGAACATTTCTTGGAAGGTCTCGTCTTAGAGTCTAGCATGCTCTAACTCTTCGATATCGGACCCCTAATGCTTGGAGTTCCTTATTCGCCTTTCCGATGTTTAGGTATAAAGCTGGTATACTCGGTGATTACTCTTTCACTATCCTTGAGGATTTGGCTCCTCAAGCGAGAAACGGCCATACCTTGCTCGCCGATCTTTGAATACTCATTAATCTTCTCTGGTGAGCAGCTCGGGAGTCTCGTGTGCAGCGATTGTGGGAGGTGCACTTCCCATCTTACGTAGGCTTGAAAGCAGGTATTTGTTCTGCTCCTTGGTAGCCTTTTCTCCTCTTTCGTTTCCTGAAGCTTTTTGCAGAGTGCATCAACTGCGGAAAGAGCTTCCCCCTGGAGACTTTCAGAGGATGTCCCCATTGTGACTTGGGTCACGGTGAAATCTGTCGGAGACAGATCTTCTTTCTCTTTGAGGGGGTTGGGGTACACTATTTCCATGACTCTCTCACTGCGGCGCTCTTCGAGAAGCGTGTAACCGGCTTCTGTTTCTTTGCCCCTTTATTTGGAATGACCAAAAAGTCCATCGGAGCGATGGGGACTTTCCTCTTTTGTTGGCTCGGCCTCTTGAGAGATCCAAGCTGGTCCTATAGAAGAAGGACCGAGAGACAGAGAGAGGGAGGTAGTAATGGTAGAAGGAAAAACGTGGAGACACGCGGCGCGGCATTGAAAGAATAGCCGAAGAAATGTCCACGGGAGGAAGGAAACCGCATGACTGCGAGAAGACATAGGAAGGGAAGGGAGCTCGGAGATGAGGGAAGAAATAGAGGAAGACAAATCGGCGAGGGAGGAGAAGATAGATGAAGAAGCGGGGAAAGGGTAGAAGAAGGGGCGGAGGACACGACCAAAGGGGTGGTCGTTTGAGTCACTCGAGGAGGAAGGAAGAGAAGAAGAAGGGATAGAAGGGACCTACGAAGTTGTAGCAACGCCGACATCCTGGGTGGATGGGCGTATAGGACTATCCTCTGTCAATTCCTCATCAAGAGTTATGACTTGTTCAGGCTCTGAGGGAAGAGGATTTTCAGGGGCTTCTTCCTGAATGATGCTAGGTTCACCTTCTGCACCTTTGCCTTTCAGCTGCTTTTTGGACCTTGGAGGTGCGTTGCCCAAAGGGGAAGTTGTGAAATCTACTCCGAGGTAGATTAGTCCGTTCATGCGGCACCAATGCTCATTCTCCACATAGTCTCTTTGACCCTCTCCTCAATTGTTTGAGGAGCCTTGTTCTGTCGAATGGCGGGAAGGGCCAATTGTCCCCATCGTGTCATTATACACCTTATCTACTTCATCTTCCGTAGTCACGGAAGCCTTCGGGAACAATGGCCACTCCGTATTGGATGATTTTTGCGCAATGCTAAGCGAGAGTGATCCTTTCTTACGAGTTCGCCTCATCGAGAGCGTCGATGTAAATATCCTCAATTTGAGGGACATGGATCGGATCGAGCTTCGCTTTTGGCAGGCAGCTTCTTGGGTCGAAGGTAGGCCTGGCTGGGAAGTCATGCTTCAAGTTGAGTAGCTCCAGCTCTGCGAACATTTCCTTCGCCTTATGGTGGGTGGAGCATGTGTATCGGCCCACTTTGAGGGGAAAGGAGTTACACGCTTCTTTCTTTTGAGGCACTTCTCATGGTATGTGACCAACTACCTTGACAGTTCTAGTAGAATCAGCTTAGGCCCGGCATACCTTGGTAGCCTGGTTGGCTCTCCCAAAAAGTTGGCAGCCCTCAGATAGGTGAACGTGGGAAATTGGGTGAACAGGGCCCCCCATTTCTCTGTGACTGCCACTATGTTTTTGGTCGTCATTTATGAGTCATGTTTGGCCTCGGTGGCGAGATGACATGATAGAAGAATGCATCGTTAACTTTTGCAAAATGTTGGATGCTATTCTCCAGCCTCAGCTCTGGATAGTAATCAAATATCTTGGCCTGAGGCCATACTCCACTTCGGTTCAGTCCCGGATAATCCCTTGCCGACGCTGCAGCGTAGACTACATAGGAGTTCATATGGAACACTCCTATTGTGGCGAACTGTTGTAGCTGCTCAGAGATGGTGCTGCTTATTATTTCACCCCAGCAAAAGCGCTGATCGGGTAAATTTTTATTCATTGTCTCCAAGTACCGCAGCATCCACTTATGGAAATAGTGGGCATCTGAAAGCCCGAAGACTCTGCTCAGGAAGGTGATAGTATCGCTGAGCTCCTCTGAGAAATCACTTCGGTGGATAGTCTGTGGCCTTTGAGTCACCGCCTTCTTGTTTTTAGCTAGACCTCATTCATCAGTTGCATGCATTGGTCTTCGTTGTCTTCTGGCCTTGATGCATTCTCGTTGGCTAATGACCACGAAGTTCCGGTGATGAGGATGCAAGTATCAACTCAAAATGACGGGAAGTGAGGTTTATGTTGCCTCGCCCTTACTATTTTCGACACATCTTGTGTCTTTGTTGTAACATTGTGCAATCACCATCATGAATTCGTTGTTAAATATTGACGGGATTCCTTCGGCGAAGTGCGAGGGCCTTTGCCTATTAACTTGTCCATCCATGGACTTCTTGTAACTTTACGAGTCCTAACCTGAATTCCTCCATGTCAATGTGACCCATTCTAAGTCTCGACATCCATACTACACTCGGCTGTGATTCGGGCATCGACCCTACGATATTTGTATTTCATCTCTTCTTACATCGAAACTTAGCCTTTCCTCTTGGTTTGGTGGGCTTCTTGCAGCGTAGACATGTGTTCTTTCGAACTTAGTTGCTGATCTACATGAAGAAGAAGTGAGACCCAATCCAAAAGGTTGAATTAGTCATTTGATCTTCCATTGGAATGCTAGCGAGAAGAAAGAGTTAGAGATTTTAAGGCTCGGGCGCGCAGGCGCCTGAAAAATGCAAGCCCAGCAGGCCAAATAGATAATGCGCACGAGAAAAGGAATGTTGCAGAGGTTAAACTGGTGCCAAAGGCACATGGCGCATGGATGTAGAGATTGCATTTTATGGCAGGGCGCATGGGAATTGTATGTTACATTGGTATTCGGTGCGCCCTTTGGCGCATTGATGGACCGTGTAACATGGATTTTTCGTGCGCCAAAAGGGATATGGCGCGGCGCATGAAGGGTTTACACAACATCATGTTACTGCGATCGGGGGTGCGCCCGCGCCTTTATAGCTTTATATTTGCGTGCAGAAGGCTTGTGTTGTATGGAAGCTGGGTGCGCCCTTTGGCACATGGAAATGGGATGTAACATGGATAAATGGTGCGCCAAAGGCTTTTAAGGAGGCGCGGGATTTATACTTGTAGCATGCGAAAAAGGCGCGCTTTGAGGCGCATGAGTTCTAGATGTAGCAGGACAAAAGGCTGCGCCATTGGCGTAGTTTCAATTATGAAACAAGGCGGATAGATGCGCCGAGGGCGCAACTATCTTAAGTGCAACAAGACGCGCCAGTGTGTCATAGAACTAAACTCTTTGCTCAAACCTTTTCATTCTTTCCTCCATTTCAAAGGTTGCTTGGACATATAAGGTTTCGGAGAAAAGTTTATCAGACCAAGCCATTTTCAAAACAACACCCCTTTACCAGAGATCTGGAAAGAGGGAAGGAGGGAGGAGGAAAAGAAGAAGGAAATGAGACAGGGATAGCAGGGGAGGAACTAGCTTAATCAAAATCTTATTTAAAAAAGGCCAGCAAGCCAAAAACACGAGACCAAGAACACTCAAAAAGGCGAAAGCACACACAACGAAGAAGAGGGGAGAACCTCTCACCTTAGATATATATAGCAAAAATTTGGAGGCGGGTCCACGGGCGTGAAAATGACAGAGAGAGAGGGTGACAAGTCAGAGTGATCACGTGCTTTGCAAAAGAATGAAAATGACATGGGCGCGCATGTATATTTATAGAAAAACTGGTCATCAATGCGCCAACCACTTTTGAAATGGCGCATGAAAGTTGCTGTCGACAGGGGAAAGCGTGTGCCCTTTGGCGCACGAAAGTTTTTGACAACAGAAGATTGAGCGCGCCTTTGGCGCACCATATGCATTGTCGACATGAAGTTATGTGCGCCCTTTGGCGCTGGCTTTGTGTTACTGAGAGATATTATGTGCGCCCTTTGGCGCGAAAACGACGCAAAAAATGGCGCGCAAAAAAGAGACTCAACATCCTTTGGCGCACCGAAGAAAGACGTGCTAACATGGAAAATCATGTGCCAAAGGCTTTTAAGTGGGCGCACAAAACTTTGTGTTGCAAAGGAAAATCCATGCGCCCTGACCAAAAAGGCTCAAAAAAAGACTAAGTTCGAAAACTAGATTTCAGGGAAGGGATTTTACAACGTTTGAACACGAAGGATCCCTAACGAGGATCGAAACAAAATTTTCGGTATGGTTATCGGTAAAATTGCCCTTCTCAATTTTACGGGATAACGGTGGCTCTTTGGGGACTATCCATGAGCGGACTCGGGGTAGAGAATCCCGGATCACTTGTGCCTATCCATTGGTGTACGGAGTCAAAAACAAGGGGACCGGAGGAAGACAAAGGAAACACACAACCAACCGAAAGCAAACACACACGGCGAAAGCAAACACACAACTAAAACAATAAACTGTACAAAGAAGAGAGCAAGCTCTACTTCCTAAAGATCTTGAGATGTTGCCCGCTATAGGGAAGCGGGAGTTCAGCTCCATCCAGATATGAGAGATAGAAACTATTCTCTCCATTGAGTTGCTTGATTTTAAAGGGCCCTCTCCATAGGGAATCAAATTTTCCGTGCATGCCCTTTGGCTCTCTTCGCTTGTCCCATAAGAGGACGAGATCTCCCACTTGAAAATCTCTCTGCTTGGCCTTTTTATCAAAAAGCCTCTTTACTTGATTCTGATGTTCAGTGATCCTGTCGACCACTCTTACTCTCTTTTCTTCAAGTTCCGCAAGATACATGATTCTCTTTTCTAGAGAATTCTGGAAAGTTTCATCTTCGATCACTCGTGCAGCGTAGAGCGGGAAGTTCTTGAGAAATGGGAAGTTTGGCATCGGTGCCATATAACACTTGAAAAGGTGACATGCCGAGAGATCTCTTGGGAGTAATGCGGTCCACCCACAAAGCATCGTACAAAGACTTGTGCCACATCCGCTGGTTCTCATCTACTAATTTCCGTATGATGGTCACCAAGTTCTTATTCTGGATTCCGCTTTGACCATTTCCCGAGGGTAATAATCGAGTCATGCGCTAAAGTTATCCCATATTCATAACAAAAACTAATAACTTCCCGTGAGGAGAAGTTAGAAGCATTATCAGCAATGATTTTGTTTGGAATGCCGAACCTGACAATGATATTCTCTTTGATAAAACTGCAAACCACCTCAGAAGTGGCATGCTTGAGTGGTATGGCTTCCACCCACTTAGTGAAGTAATCCGTTGCTGTAAGGACATAGCTATGTCGGCACTCGATTGAGGATTGAGTGCGATAAAATCAATTCCCCATTGCACTGAATGGTTCATTGATGATGACCGGCCTTAGGGAAGGGCAGCCTGACTTGGGCTTGCCAAGCGAATTGTTAGCAGGGGTTCACACTTTGCCACCAGGTGCCGCATCTTGAAAGAGCGTTGGCCAATAATACTGGTTCGAATGATCTTATGTCTTTATCACGAGAGAAGAAGAAAAATGGCCTCCACAGGCTGAATTGTGAAAACTTTCCAGCAGTTTCACTTGCTGGGGCTTGTCAACACATCGCAGGAAGACACCGTCTATCCCGCGCTTATATAAACCGTCATCCCAGATGACATATTTAGCTGCCCTGAGCTTTATAGTGCGCTTCTCCTTTGCGGTTAGGTGCATTGGGCATTCGCCGTAGGTAAGGAAGAAAGCGATGTCGGAGTACCACTCATCACTAGTTGCAACAAATAAAACTAGAGGCAGAGAATCAGGTTCCTCTAGGGGGCTTTGCTCTTTGTTGGTACAGTCCTCTTTTCCTTTAGGATTTTCTGAATCTTTGTTTTCAGCCATTAGCTGACACAGGCCCTTGCCCCTTACCAGCTTGGTTGGTTTAATATCCAGGTCATATTCCTGGACCTTTGCGATCCAATTCCCTCTCAAACTTCCTAACTCCTGCTGAGTTAGAATTGATTTCACCGCCGTGTCGGGGACCAGCACCACCGTATGCGAGTTTAGAATGTAATACCGAAATTCTTCTTTGCTTTGACAACGGCAAGGGCATGCTTTTCCAATTGAGTCATCTTGACTCGTGAGGCTTGAGGGGAGAACTCATGAATGCAATCGGGGATTGATGTCTTGAATTCTTTTGCATTAAGATTGTAGATACACGGTATGTTCCGATGCGTAGCTATACATGATGAAGTCCTTGGAGAAATCGGGACATACCAGGACCGGTGCACGAGCAACAGAAGCTTTTATTTCTTCAAATGACCTTTTCCCTTCTTCACTCCATCTGAAAGTGGGTGATCCTTTCATCATGTTCAGTATGTGGCGAGTCTTCTCGGCAAAGTCAGGAACAAAACACCTAAGAAAGTTCACCTTTCCGAAGAAAGAATGAACACCAGTCTTGCTTGTAGGCAGAGTAAGGCTCTGAATAGCCTTAACCCTTTCAATATCTATCTTTGTCCCTTCTTTGCTAACCACATGCCTAGCATGACTTCCTTCCGTAACTCCAAAACGAACTTTTTGGGATTTAGGAAATTCCATGTTCTCGGCTTTGGCCAATACTTGCTCCAGTGATCACAATGATCACTTCGTTGTTTAGAGAACACGGTTAAGTCATCTAGATAAACTTACAATGACTTTCCCATCATACCTTTAAATCACGAAGTCCATGGCCCGTTGAAAAGTAGCACTGCATTAGTTAGGCCAAAAGACATTCTACGTAGGCAAATGTACCCCGGGAGTAGTGAATCTTTGTTTTGAATTGATCTTGGGCGAGACTTCAATCGATTGTAGCTGAAAACCGTCAAGCATGGACAGCATCTCGATCCGATTCTTGCTTGCCTTGCGAACTTGATCCATTATCGGAAGAGGGTAGTTGTCTTTCAGTGAAGCTTGATTCAAATTTCGAAAGTCTACGCATATGCGTATCTCGCCGTTTTTCTTGCGTACTGGCACAATATTCGCCACCCAAGTACTGTGATGGATAGGGAAGATGATTCTTGCATCCAGCATCTTCTGAATTTCGGCCTGGATGGTACCCGAGATCTTAGGATTATAATGCCTTTGCTTCTGGCGAAAGGCTTTGACATCTTCTTTCAGCGGTATGTCATGCTGAACGTCCTTTGGCTTGAAGGACTTTAGATCGGCATAGGACCATGCCAACACATCTATATATTTCTTCAGCAACTTGACAAATTTTCGCTTCTCTTCAGGCGTGCAACATTTGCCAATGTTTACAAATTGCGGGTGTGCCTCAGAACCTATATTGGTAGTTGTCTCTGGGGATGATTGAGAACTATCTCACTTCTTTTTTTCACAAACGGTCATGCACATCAAACAGCGCTCAGAGAAACCAGGCCCTTCGGAATTTTATTTCCTTTGAGCTGACATATGCCGTCTTTCTCCTCTGATTCATGGTTTTGACCGTTGATTGATTCACGGCATGTAGAAGTGGATCCTTCAAAATACAACTCGTCAAAATTTTCTGATTTTTCTAGAAAGGCAATGAGGTGATTATCATCGTTGAATACGCCAATCTTTGAGAGTTATGCAGCACGCTCAAGGCGAAAAACCACTTGATGGTGTATTTGTTCGTTTTCAAACCGGGTGTGGGAGCATGAGAGATCTTTGAAAGCGGCCGATGAATCGGCCATGTCATTTTGAGCTCTTGGAATTGCCCCTATCAAAAAGGCATCAAATTCCTCGATGTTGTCCCATACTGCGTTGCGGTAGTGCCTGAGCCTTTCATTTTTCACTTGGTAAATCCTTTTGACCTGATTTACAACTAGCTCAGCATCACCTTGTACCTTTAGATATTTAATTCCCCTTTCCTTTGCGGCTTACATACAGAGTATGAGAGATTCATACTCAGCAGTATTGTTAGTATTGAAAAACTGCAACTTGAAAGAAAGAGGAATTACCTCCTCTTCGGGAGATATTAGCACGATTCGGCGCCACATCCACTAGTCGTGAAACTACCATCAAATTGCGAGGTCAGATCTCATTAAGATCCTTTTCTTGAACAAAACGCCCTTTGTACCCGTCTCGATAGATAAGAAGTAGTTCCCCATCACGATGATTCAAAAAGGATTTGGGCTTTGGGGTCCTCAGAGCTAGTAACCAAGTACTTCTTTTGCGATTCTAGTTCTAAAGTTTGCATCACACCTTTGACGGGTATTCTAGCTTTAGACCAGTCCATGTGAATTTCTCCACCAACCATTTCGCAAAAGCTTCTTCCCGCCAAAATTCCATAGAAATTTCTTTGGAATGTCAACAACGAGATTTGTATCATTTTACTCTTTTATGCGGGAAGCCGCAAACGCAAATTGCGCGTCTTTGATTTGACCAATCAATGGCACTTGCTTGGTTTCCAATGAATAACATCTGCCGAACGGTTTGGTAAGAGTGAGGCCCAAAGCATGGGCGACTTTCGCCGGCATGACATTATCAGAAGCTCCGGAATCAATTATACAGTTGCTCAACTTATGGCCGTTGATTAGGAGAGAGAGATAGAAAGGTTCTATCTTACCTGATGCAGATGTTGAAGCAACATTTATGTGGGATTCAGGGGGAGTGGAAAGGATTCCTTTTGGGGAAACCTGTTTAGATGTAACAGCTTGACTCTGAATATATTTGGTCAATCTCACAAGCTGTTCGGGATTTGACTGAAGGTACTCGGCTTCAGACATTTGGATCTTGGTCTTCTTAGCGTGATCTATAATATCAAACGCGGCCAAGGGTTGCGTTGGTGAGGGAATGAGTCCTTCACTTCGCGATGGTGGAGCGGGGTTGCGATCTTAATAGGAATATGAGGGGCTGATTCGGAGGAGAGATGGGTGGAAAAGACTTCTTTGCAAAAGACTTAGCTGGGAATTGAGTAGGAAGAGGATTACCTCTTCTAGCAATAGTTGGAGGCACGTTTGACACGACCTTCTCCATACGCACATGGGCAGCAACTTCCGCTTCCTTTCCTTGCGAGCGGGTAAAAACAACGTAGGATTGTCGCTTGCATATCCTGAGTACTCTCTTCTTCATCAGATTCATCCTCATCAAATTCCATGTATCCAATAGTAGAGTCGCGGTCAATCGGCTCACCGACATCTTGATCATCTTCGTCTGAGGCGAAGATTCTTCATAATCTTGCTCTTCCTCTTCAATTTCAGCCAAAGCATTGACCAGGAGGAGCTTTAAGCGCCAACCGTGGAGCGATTGCGGGTAGACGATCTTTGTGAAACATTGTTGGGAAGCGAAACTCCTTCGTGGAACGTCTCGGTATGAAGAACTAGGAGCCTGGGCCAACTATTTTTTTAATGCGAGCAGATCATTCGCCATCTTTTGGAATGCCGGATCAGACGAAGTAGCAGGCGAGGGATCTGAAGATTTGGACTTTGATGATTCCTTTCTCAACTCGCCAGATATTATCAAATTGTCTTCTATCCGAATGGCAGCAGCCTGAGCGAGTGTCAGGGTAGCTACTCGCTCTTGAAGGAGCAAGAAGCTGACTTTTGAGCTCATGGCGTTCACGAAGAAACACTTCTGATTCTCCGGTGTTGGAAGCATGGCAGTAGGGACACGGTTGATTAATGCATTGAACCGGGCGACGAAATCGCGCATAGTCTCATTGGCTTCTTTCTTCAGGTGAGTGATCCGTGATAACAACGCAAATGCATCTTCTGAAGGCTTGTATCTGTCTTCAAAAGCTTCCCACAAGGTTGCCCAACTGGTGATAGATGCGGCCGGCAAATGCTGAAACCATTCAGCTGCGGGCCCTTGTAGAGTTTCCAGAAAAAGGTGAACCGACACATCTTCGTGAGTCATGTCCAAAATCTATCGCATGACATAATGAAAGCGAGATATGTGGGAATCCGTGCTTTGATTTCCGCTCCGTCGAATTTAGGAAAATTCTTTCTGTTTAGTGAGGGAGCGCGTGAGCTGGATGTGGGGTGCGAGAGGACCCATAGCGTTTCCCCATGGTACCGCCATTTGAAAGGTGGAAAAAGCACACGAGCTGGGAGGGTGGTTCCACTGAGCAGCAAGGCACTACAAAGGGATGTAGATGCTCCTTGTAAAAGACTTTTTCTTCGTGGGGGTGAGACACTCCTGGATGACCGGCTAGCCGAGCTTAGCGCTGAAAAACGTGCCGGTGTTACGCTGAAATTGTGCCTTTGAAGCAGATCGAAAGTGGGATCAACTTCTCCACGGGCTCTCCTGCTGCGCGTAAAAGGTTCACTTGCCAGCGTACCTTCCAGATCTGCGATGTTATGGCGCAGATTTAAACTTTATTTTTGGGTGTACTTGCTGATTTTCTGGTTTTTCTGACAAAAACCAGCAGCATGCACTTTTCTAGATATTTAAAAACTATCCTCTTCGAAAAACCGATTGCGGTTAATGACAAATAGTAGCGAGGATAAGATGGCAGGGAAGAATAGCAGGCTGATTTTCAGATCTGATTTTTACTTTTTCAGAGGGTTTTAAACTTTTTTAGAAAACAGTCAAAAACTCAGATCTACGGAAAAATGCTAATTTTGATAAAAACTCAGTGAACTAAAGATCTGTAACTAGGCCCGATCTATGGATCTCAGAAGAAAATTTTCAATTTCGGGCACTTTTGCAAATTTTTGGATTTTCAACAAAAAGTTGATTTCATAAACCGGCGGCGATTTTATTATTTTTCTAATTTTATATTATACCACCGCATGATAGATCGACAAATCTATTCGTTCCCCCGATAGAGTCGCCAAAAGCTGTTGGTCCAGAAAATGCATCGCGTGGACGGATCTATGGATAGGAGCCAACGGTGTGCGAGGGCTTAGCCCCTCTTTGAGACAACAAAGTGGCCCGGTTTATTGCTATTTCTACTAGCGAGGAACCTATGCAAGTCTCACAGATTCTACCTTCGGGGTTGGGATCTCATCCCAGTAGAGTGTTCAGTGCGAAAAGAAAGGAATGAAAGAGGGAGAAGAGAAAGAAAAGATCCGAAGGAGAAAAGAAATGAATTCCAAAGCGAGAAAGGTCGGAAGATTTATGTTTTTAGTTTGGTAGTAAATGAGCCAAACCTACTTGCATAAATAAACAAAGCAATCTTGATAAACAAATGACGGAAAATTAGATATGAATCCAGCATTAAACACATATAGATCTAACGTAAGAAAGATCTAATGTATAACACAGCTATTGAGCACAAAGTCTGAATAATTGTATTACTGTTCTCTTCTGTTACAAGAAAGCTCAAAGTCTTTCTCTCCTCACTTCTATTTCTATCTAAAAGATGTTCTCCTGAATACAACAAGTATTCCCATATTTATAGAAGATGAGGGAGAGAGAAGGCAAAATGGAGCCAACCACTTATTTACAAAGATATTTACAAAATATCTAAAAGTCTTGTTGACTTTGACAACTTGGTGGATGACATCATCCCATGATGCAACATGGATGATGTCATCATTTGTATAAACACATTTTAGACATTTCAAAAAGAAATTCGGAGAATAGAGAGAGAAGAAGAAGAAGAAGAAGAAGAAGAAGCTACTCATCATCATCATCCTACGGTAGGAAAGGGGTTGCTGTTTCGATCTTGCTCGGGAGATGATATGTGGAAGCGAGCGTGTATTCCAAAAACTTGCTAATCATCGGCCCAAATTGATCTGTGATGGATCCTTGTGCGTTCATTGCTTGCAAGTCTCCGCTCATCATGAGATTTTAGGAGTTTGGAATAATCTTTCCCGCCTCGATAAGGAACCGATGAAGTCCCTACAGTCGGTAGGTTGTTGATAGATTCAGTGTCGAATGTGACCTCTGGCCCTGTCCCGAGAAGCTATCTCCTTGAAAATCCGGATAGTGTCATCGGCTGATCTCAAGGTAAGGGAAGGAGTGAGCAACCCTAGAGTCATGGCGAGAACAACTTTCTCCATTTGATGCATTGCATCCAGGGCCTCTTCCTTTACCTTGTCTATCTTTTCCAGAATGAATTCTAGCTGATCTATCCGATAGTCCAGAGTGGACATAGTTTTGTTGAGGGCCCTTGGATGGCCGAATACTCGAACTTGACCGGATCTTCGGATGAGCAGATCGAACATTTCTTTGGAAGGTCTCGTCTTTGGAGTCTAGCATGCTCTAACTCTTTGATATCGGACCCGCTAATGCTTGGAGTTCCTTATTCGACCTTTCCGATGTTTAGGTATAAAGCTGGTATACTCGGCGATTACTCTTTCACTATCCTTGAGGATTTGGCTCCTCAAGCAAAAACGGCCATACCTTGCTCGCCGATCTTTGAATACTCATTAATCTTCTCCTGACTGAGCAGCTCAGGAGTCTCGGCGGCATTGTGGGAGGTGCACTTCCCATCTTCTGTAAGGCTTGAAGCAGGTATTTGTTCTGCTCCTTCAGTAGCCTTTTCTCCTCTTTCGTTTCCTGAAGCTTTTTGCAGAGTGCATCAACTGCGGAAAGAGCTTCCCCCTGGAGACTTTCAGAGGATGTCCCCATTGTGACTTGGGTCACGGTGAAATCTGTCGGAGACAGATCTTCTTTCTCTTTGAGGGGGTTGGGGTACGCTATTTCCATGACTCTCTCACCTGCAGCGCTCTTCGAGAAGCGTGTAACCGGCTTGTTTCTTTGCTCCTTTAGCTGGAATGACCGAAAAGTCCATCGGAGCGATGGGGACTTTCCTCTTTTGTTGGCTCAGCTGCTGAGAGATCCAAGCTGGTCCTATAGAAGAAGGACCAGAGACAGAGAGGGAGGCAGTAACGGTAGAAGAGGGGAAAAACGTGGAGACACGCGGCGGCGGCATTGAAAGAATAGCCGAAGAAATGTCCACGGGAGGAAGGGAAACCGCAACTGCAGAAGACATAGGAAGGGAAGGGAGCTCGGAGATGAGGGAAGAAATAGAGGAAGACAAATCAGCGAGGGAGGAGAAGATAGATGAAGAAGCAGGGGAAAGGGTAGAAGAAGGGGCAGAGGACACGACCAAAGGGGTGGTCGTTTGAGTCACTCGAGGAGGGGAAGGAAGAGAAGAAGAAGGGATAGAAGGGACCTCTGAAGTTGTAGCGACGCCGACATCCTGGGTGGATGGGCGTATAGGACTATCCTCTGTCAATTCCTCATCAAGAGTTATGACTTGTTCAGGCTCTGAGGGAAGAGGACTTTCAGGGGCTTCTTCCTGAATGATGCTAGGTTCACCTTCTGCACCTTTGCCTTTCAGCTGCTTTTTGGACCTTGGAGTGCGTTGCCCAAAGGGGAAGTTGTGAAATCTACTCGAGGTAGATTAGTCCGTTCATGCGGCACGATGCTCTGTTCTCCGTATAGTCTCTTTGACCTCTCTCCTCGGTGTTTGAGGAGCCTTGTTCTGTCGATGGCGGGAAGGGCCAATTGTCCCCATCTGTGTCATTATACACCTTATCTACTTCATCTTCCGTAGTCGGAAGCCTTCGGGGGACAATGGCCACTCCGTATTGGATGATTTCGCAATGCTAAGTGAGAGTGATTCTTTCTTACGAGTTACGCCTCATGGAGAACATCAATGTAAATATCCTCAATTTGAGGGACATGGATCGGATCGAGCTTCGCTTTTGGCAGGCAGCTTCTTGGGTCGAAGGTAGGCCTGGCTGGGAAGTCATGCTTCAAGTTGAGTAGCTCCAGCTCTGCGAACATTTCCTTCACCTTATGGTGGGTGGAGCATGTGTATCGGCCCACTTTGAGGGGGAAAGGAGTTCCACCCTTCTTTCTTTTGAGGCACTTCTCATGGTATGTGACCATTTGCCTTGTGCAGTTCTAGTAGAATCGGCTTAGGCCCAAAGCCATACCTTGGTAGCTGGTTGGCTCTCCCAAAAAGTTGGCAGCCCTCGAGATAGGTGAACGTGGGAAATTGGGTGAGCAGGGCCCCCATTTCTCTATATGTTTGCCACTATGTTTTTGGTCGTCATTTATGAGTCATGTTTGGCCTCGGTGGCGAGATGACATGATAGAAGAATGCATCGTTAACTTTTGCGAAATGTTGGATGCTATTCTCACCTCGGCTCTACGGATAGTAATCAAATATCTTGGCACGAGGCCATACTCCACCGGTTTAGTCCCGGATAATCCCCTTGCCAAACGCTGCGGCGTAGACTACATAGGAGTTCATATGGAATACTCTGTTGTGGCGGCATTGTGTAGTTGCTCGAGAGATGGTCTGCTTATTATTTCACCCAGTAGCGCTAATCGGGTAAATTTTTATTCATTGTCTCAAGTACATGCAGCATCCACTTATGGAAATAGTGGGCATCTGGAAAGCTTAGAAGACTCTTCTCGGGAAGGTGATAGTATCATTTGAGCTCCTCTCGAGAAATCACTTGGTGGATAGTCGTGGCCACCGGGTCATCGCCTTCTTGTTTTTAGCTAGACCTCATTCATCAACTGCATGCATTGGTCTTCGTTGTCTTCCAGGCCTTGATGCATTCTCGTTGGCTATGACCACGAAGTTCGGTGATGAGGATGCAAGTATCAACTCAAAATGACGGGCGGTGAGGTTTATGCGCCTCGCCCTTACTATTTTCGACACATCTTGTGTCTTTGTTGTAACATTGCGCAATCACCATCATGAATTCGTTGTTGCAGCGGCGACGGGGATTCCTCCGGTGAAGTGCGAGTCGCTGCTATTAGCTTGTCCATCCATGGAATTCTTGTAACTTTACGAGTCCCTAACCGAGAATTCCTCCATGTCAATGTGACCCAGTCCCGAGTCTCGACATCCATACTTGCACTCGGCACTGTGATTCG
The DNA here is from genome assembly GCA_018340775.1 of Taxus wallichiana var. yunnanensis. Classification (NCBI taxonomy): domain Eukaryota; kingdom Viridiplantae; phylum Streptophyta; class Pinopsida; order Cupressales; family Taxaceae; genus Taxus; species Taxus wallichiana. Next base: position 758,039,634 of record CM031238.1, on the reverse strand, counting down.
GGCATCGACCCTCGATATTTGTATTTCATCTCTTCTTCATCAAACTTAGCCTTTCCTCTTGGTTTGGTGGGCTTCTTGCTTGCAGCGTAGACATGTGTTCTTTCAAACTCGATTGCTGATCTGCATGAAGAAGAAGTGAGACCCAATCCAAAAAGGTTGAATTAGTCATTTGATCTTCCATTGGAATGCTAGCAGAAGAAAGAATTAGAGATTTTAAGGCTCGGGCGCGGGCGCATGAAAAATGCAATGGCGCGAGCCAAATAGATAAGGCACACGAAAAGGAATGTTGTAGAGGTTAAGCGGGTGCCCAGCGCATGGCGCATGGATGTAGCAGATTGCATTTTATGGCAGGGCGCATGGGAATTGTATGTTACATTGGTATTCGGTGCGCCCTTTGGCGCATTGATGGACCATGTAACATGGATTTTTCGTGTGCAAAATGGATATGGCACGGCGCATGAAGGTTTACACAACATCATGTTCTTGGCGATCGAAGTGCGCGCGCGCTTATAGCCTTTATACTTTATACTTGCTTGCGAGAAGGCTTGTGTTGCATGGAAGCTGGGTGCGCCCTTTGGCGCATGGAAACGGGATGTAACATGGATAAATGGTGTGCCAAAGGCTTTTAAGGAGGCGCGGGATTTATACTTGTAGCATGCGAAAAAGGCGCGCTTTGAGGGCGCATGAGTTCTAGATGTAGCAGGACAAAAGGCTGCGCCATTGGCGCGGATTTCAATTATGCAACAAGGCGGATAGATGCGCCGAGGGGCGCAACTGTCTTAAGTGCAACAAGACGCGCCAGTGCGCCATAGAACTAAACTCTTTGCTCAAACCTTTTCATTCTTTCCTCCATTTCAAAGGTTGCTTGGACATATAAGGTTTCAGAGAAAAGTTTATCAGACCAAGCCATTTTCAAAACAACACCCCTTTACCAGCAGATCTGGAAAGAGGGAGGGAAGGGAGGAGGAAAAGAAGAAAATGAGACGGGACAGCACAGGGGAGGAACTAGCTTAATCAAAATCTTATTTAAAAACGGCCAAGCCAAAACACAGACCAAGAACACTCAAAGAACCGAAAGCACACACAACGAAGAAGAGGGAGAACCTCTCACCTTAGATATATAGCAAAAATTTGGAGAGCGGGTCCACAGGGCGACGAAAACGACGGAGCAGAGGCTGACAAGTCCAGAGTGATCACGTGCTTTGCAAAAGAATGAAAATGACATGGGGCGCGCATGTATATTTATAGAAAAACTGGTCATCAATGCGCCAACCACTTTTGAAATGGCGCATGAAATTCTTGTCGGGAAGCGTGCGCCCTTTGGCGCACGAAAGTTTTTGACAACAGAAGATTGAGCGCGCCTTTGGCACACCATATGCATTGTCGACATGAAGTTATGTGCGCCCTTTGGCGCACGAAAACTTTGTGTTACAGAGAGATTATGTGCGCCCTTTGGCGCACCGAAAAGTGGCGCACGCAAAAGAGACTCAACATCCTTTGGCGCACCGAAAGACGTGCTAACATGGAAAATCATGCGCCAAAGGCTTTTAAGTGGGCGCACCAAAACTTTGTGTTGCAAGGCAAATCCATGCGCCCAGCCAAAAAAGGCTCAAAAAGACTAAGTTCGAAAACTAGATTTCCCAGGAAGGGATTTTACAACGTTTCGAACACGAAGGATCCCTAACGAGGGATCGAAACAAAATTTTCGGTATGGTTATCGGTAAAATTGCCCTTGTCAATTTTACGGGATAACAAATAGACATAGTTTTGATTATTTTTATACAAAAAATCAAACACGATTTATTGGAAATAATTTATATCACTTTTGTTTATTCGGTCACTTTATGGGTTCGTTAGTATTTATTGACTTAAAATATACAACATTGGAGAGATCACCTATCGACAAGGTGATCTAACCTCTATGTTTGAGAGGGGAAGCTCCCTCATATAATGGGTTTATGGGCTTTGGATACTTTTAACCAATAAATAACTTGAAAGGAGAAAAGAATCAAGAGGAGTGTGGAATGGAAGAGGAAGGAAAGTTAAAGGAGAATAAATAGAGAGAAAGAGAGAGAGTATGTAGGGATAAGAAAATGTAGATCTTATTCCTAAATTCTAGAAATTATACCATGAAATAAAACATATTGCATGTTAATACTTTGCATGAAAAGGAAGGAAAGTAAGATTACATTTGACATAGGAACAAACATAATCACCAAGAATCTCAAGACAAAAAAATTCCATAAACATCCTTGTATTTCTTCTTGAAAAACAACACAAAGTTTACTTCTTGTCTTTTCAACAAATTATTGATAATAGACAATCTCTTAGAGATATTTAGACTCAAATTTATCTTGAATCTCCATACGAAGCATCTAGACAAAAAGTTTTATTTACTCCAATTGCTTAAGATAATAGGACACAAAGTTCCTCCAACCTCAAAGGCCCTTTACAAATGACCTCTAACTTCATTTTATAACTCAAAAATTGGTTTAAAAGTAGTTATGGTTTACATGACATCACTTAAGGGCATAATTATGTCACTCCAGTCAATATTTTTTTAATAAAGTAAAATCACCTTATTAAAACAAAATCACTTATTTTAAAGTGATCTAATTTAAAAATATTTACTACAATAATAAAATGGGTACATGTGTACCCCACTTTCTTGACTTAGACATACAAAAGTGACACATAGATCAGCAACACAACACCCAAGATTAGTCCTTATCAATTGGGATAAGACTCCACCTATCTCGATTGTATGAGAAATGAACTCATTGACCCCAAGGACAAAAAATTATTGATCTAACACCCTAAATGTGTGACATGTTTCACAATATTCTATTTTATGAAGGTCCGGAGTTCATTGTTTGGTCAATTGCTGCAAATGCACATTTTCTTATTTTTCTTAGTTTACGATCACACGGAATCGGTTGGGTCTGAAATCTAAACAAATCTTCAATACCTATTTTATAATTATCATTGCATGGTCTATCTAATTTAATCCACATCTATTATTCATGATTTCACATTTCTACATGTTCAACATTTCTTAGCCTTTGTGAATTCATGGTTTACCACATTACCATACTTTTTTGCACCATTTTGACTTTTCAATGATTCATCTAACCTTTGAGATCCTCAATATTCCTTAGTTTAGGTGGTGAAAGACATATTCCTTTCGAGTGTGGTGAAAGACATTCCTTTCGACAAGTATGTCATCTAGGAATTAAAGCATGGAAAACATATCTTGAAACTTTTCCCAAAGTATCGCAAGATGTTGATTGTCGTTGTCCTGATTTCACCTAGACTAAAGATGTATGATATCGGATGGGTTATCTCGTAACAAATACCCAGATATGCACTTTAGATATTAACACTTGAATGACCCTGAATGAATAAGGGAACCACAAGTATACTTAGTATACACATTGATGAAATGAGATATGAGGAATTGGTTTAATACCAACTCATAACAGCTGCATATGGTTTACTATTGTAGGATGGATTGGCTAAATTAATGTTGGTTCTAAATTATGTGAATTTAGAATAGTGAAACATTATGATATAAAAAAATCCCTTGTATTAAAGTCTTAAAATGAGGATGTTAAAGATTTTATCTTCTCGGTTTGAATCTCACCACTCAAACTTCAATGTCAACTTAGTATTGTTGACAAGTGAACTTTAACCATTTGGAACATGTTTTGATCAACCCACTTACTATCTCCAATTTTCTCATTCCTTTAAATTACATTAACTTGCATGTATACAACCATCTTACCTAACTCTCGCGTAAGTTTGTGGGGTGTCAATTTAGTCACAGAGGTAAAAATTATCCAAATGAATGTTACTGAGTATAGTGGTGGGGGAATGTGGGTGTGAACGCAGAGGTCCCAAGTTTGATTTTGTCTAAATCACTCGTGAATGAGCGTGAGGGATAGGCTCTTTCGTTCACAACCATATTCTACTTTTTCATCTGGATTTGATCATCACAAAATGCTTTAATTTCATGTGATTTTTACTCAAACTTAGCTCATCATCTTGGTTTTCATTATTTACATTTACCTTACGGTCTCGCTTCATATATATTCGGCTTTAAACTTCTTTGACATTTCTCTACCAACTACAACTATCACATTCTCAATTTCTTCCATTTACTATTTCTCAATGATTTTAATACATGAACATTAAGGAATTCACCATAATGATGTTTTTCCCATTTTCTAGAAGGCTCTATCAATAACTCCATTTTTACATATACAACAATTATTCTTAGTCCAAGAGACCACACTTCATTGAGGCATTTTCATATAGTTCATGTACATTATACATGCTTCCACCTTCTTACATGATGTGAATTTAATGTTTGTGATCTATATATACGGTCTAAGACTTTCCACTTAATTCCTTTACATACAAGCTTAACCCACCAAAAACCTACTAGGAGATCTTGCCATTCCACTTATTTGATTTCTTTCAAAGACTCCTCTATCCCTAGAATAATTTCTTGATTTCTTCTCCTACTTGAGAATGTAGAAAAACTTTCATAGGAAAAATTAAGATCACCTCATGCAGTGTCTGTAATCCTTCTAACAACCTATAAAAGAGTTGGATTCTCTTATAAGAAAGGAGTAATTTAAAGTTTCTCACTAATGGATCTATATATCTATCTATGACCTCATTAAGATCTTGAAATTTATCCTCACTAATTGAAAGATATTTCGCAAGTCGAAGGAATCACACAAAATCCATGTGATCCTTACATCCCTCAATAATACATTTGTGAACATAAAATCCATCAAATACTTTAAATGTTAATGTCAAATAGGATGGCCCTTTTGAAATTGAATGAATGACGCTCTCTCATAAATCCTTATGCGAAATATTCTTAATGGAATCACTTTTCGATATAGTTTGGAACTTTGGGTGCACAATCATATGAGGTCTGAAAATTTTTCTTACAATATCCTTTCCTTTCCATGTTTCTCTTGTTGAATTTACAAAATGAATTCATTTTTTCATAGTAATGATTCATGTCATGTCTAGCATGTCGGTGATGAATCCTTAACTCACTTAATTACAAATCAAATCAACTAAGTATTTTTCTTTCTCTAAAAAATTCACATGATAGATAACCATGTGATAGATAATTATAGGATGTGTATCTCTATGATTATAAAGTTACTCCTTTATTATCATTCTTGTTATGCTTAATTACAGCCTACAAATAAAAAGTTGATTTATGACTCTACAAATAGTTAGTTTTACAATCCTCCCCTTAGGAAGGTTCTCTTTATTTTCTCTCGTAACTAGAATAAATTATTCATCCTTGTTTGTATCTCTATATGATGGTCGATAATCTTGATATCCATGTAATAGTTCAATATTTATATCATGAAGGGTTTTTTTTTTTCTATTCCAATGTAGTATCTCCCACTCATTATGGTTGGAAGATCTTGAGCTGGAATAGACATAGGCTTATAAAATCCTAATTTTTTTAATGACTCTTTAAAATTATATTCATTATCATTAACATTAATTGCTTCCCTAGTGAATCGAGACACGCATGGAAAAATTCCATCCCTAATTGTATATCCAATACAGTAGTCTTGTTCCATCAAAATTTGAAATTCCTCAATTAACATTTTCATCAATTTCATCTTTAAGAAACTCTTTCTTTAAACAATTTTGGTCACTAGATTTGTATCCTTCCCTATCCATTTGGTATTTTTAATGGAATTCTCTGTTATGAATAGAAATCCTCTAGTCTTGCATGTAATGAATAAGTTCTTCCCAACACTTGAAGAAGGGAAGAAGAAAGAAATTTTTTTTATGACTTTTTAACCATTTTTCGTCCATTATAAGAAGTGGGGAAGTGGGTTGAATTTTGTTATTTTCTAAATTTGGCATTTGGAAAAATTCCCCATGGAAAGCTGGGAATGATGTAAGTAGAAAGTCCATGATTTTTTTCTACAATAGCTACCATGTTTGTATTTTTCTTAATTTCTTTGTGAATGTAGTTTATTACAATTTTTATTGAAATATCTCTATTGATAAGCAATATTTTTGACTGACATGGCACATGTTTCAGTGTATCTCAATGTTATTTTGATTTGGCCCTTTGGGGAGTGCTATCATACCACCCATAATTTTGTACTATTATCCATGTACTATATTTTTATATTAATGCAGAGCTTTCCAATCAACAACTTTAATTAAAACTAATTATATCATTGTCATTTTTAATTATATCCAATCCATATATACCTTTTACCCAATAACTCTCTTACTCACAAAAATTTGCATTTATCAATTTAAAAACATAAAATATAGTTAATTTATCATTCATATTCCCAATACAACTTTCACATTTCCATTATATAATCATCATGTAAAAACTAGAGATACAAAATTAATTTCACTTTTGAACTATAACGAAGCACAAGGGTTTATAAATACAATTTGAAAACATTTTTATATTTACATATTTCATAAATACTCATTAAATTACAAAAACTTATCTTTTGAAAATTATACTACCTTTTAGGGAAAAAATACATGTAAAAATATTTTATATATAGTGTAAAAATATTTTATATATAACATAAGCTTCAACAATGTCATCAAGATGTCAGAGAGAGAGAGAGAGAGAGAGAGAGAGAGAGAGAGAGAGAGAATATTGTCAAAATAATTTACCTCAAACAATAGACTTGGAGGTCCCACACATACCTCTAGAAAATGCAAGCATCCCTTTGATGAAATAGATAGATGTGTAATATATATGGAAAGAGGGTGAGTCATATATGCTATATAAAATTATCACCTACAACCTGGTATTTATGCAAAAACAATACACTAGAATAGGAATTACACTTTACTTCTAATATATAAAATATAAATAATTATTTTGTGGTTGTAAGACTTAAAAGGGTTGGAGTTACCCCTTACACTTTCCAAATCTAAGTATTATGGCTTCCAATATAAGCTTAAATATACACTCCTAAAAATGTAACTACATCAATTACATACTAAGAAAAATTATTTAAAGATCACAAGTTCACCACAACTCATCAAAGCTAATGTTAATTGACAATGTTAATCTAGTTTACAGTATCATTGGTCTCCCACATATAAACATGCATGTGTCGTCGGGATGAGGGGTGAAAAGTATATTCGCCAATTAATTAATTAATGTAAAATTAACAGTATAACATAAATGTAAATGTAACTTATATAACATAAATAAATGAAATAAACACATTGAACATAGAACACAAAACACAAAACACAAATATAACGTGGAAAACCCGTAAATAGGTAAAAAATCATGAAAGAATAATCCACTATAGAGAAACATTTTACAACCCATTCCAATAACTCCTCCCTCACTTCTACTCCATGTATTTACCCGGAATCTAAATGATTCACATTATCTTTAGAATATGACCTATAGTCATATTTAAATAACCCAAAGGGTTATGTCCATATTAAGTGATGGGGCACACCCCGATTTAATAAATAGTTAGTTAATTAATAACTAACAAACCTAATACAAATTTTATATTTAAATAATAAGAATATAAATTATTCTATATTATTTAACTATAAACTAAATATTATGATGCACTTAATATAATAGCTCTAACACTCCCCCTCAATATTAAGTGGGGATCTATATGCCAACATTACATGTTTTACAACGGGATTTACAAATCCATAATTTAGGCTAGCACATGTACTTTTGAAGGATTTATAACACCTTCATCATGCTCAACTCACCTTTTGGTATAAAAGGATTTGGAATCTATAAATCAGACATATGATTTAGGCTAAGCATGATTTGTGAGACTACATCTCATTGTTTCTCATGGAAATATTCTTATACTGCATCTCTAGGATCCTTTTATAACACAAGGACCTCCTTTACAAATATATGCATATTGGACTATTTTTTTCCATAAACTCTATCAGTTTACATGTAAACTCTATCTCATTTACTTTAGATCATACAAGATATTTTACAATTATTTTAAACCAAAGTAGAAGTATAGAGGAAAAGGAGTCAACAATTGGCCGACCATTAGGAGGTGACATTACATGCACACTCCCCCTCAATGGAAACTCTGAAAGGCAAAGCATTGCACACACTTGCATTATTTTACAACACACAATGGCTTATAAACATATCTGCAATATAATCTTCAGTCTGAAAGAACTGAAGATCTCTATCACCGTAGAGAAACTTCTCTTAGATAACACACATGAACTTCAGTTTATTCACCCCTTAAATTAATTCACCTCACCCAAATAATAAATTTCACACCTTCCCACTTAATTCCCAAAACTAAAAAGGTGTAGGGTTAAATCGCAACACTTGGATTCATCTAATCTCAACCCTTAGATCTTAGGGATTTCTAACTAACCCTAAACCTCATCTTTTGGATTTTTATTAATTTTGTTTTTCCTCCTTTCTCTCATTTGTGCAGGTGTATGGAGAAGGCCATGGAGGCCAAAAGGAATATATATATATATATATATATATAATTTTATTTTCTTTTTGTAGGTTAACATTATATTTTTGTATATGTTATTCTCTAAATTTTGCCTCCGTTTTTTTTTTGGAGTGGGTATGAACCGAAGCTTCCTAGTTTTCACATTTGGGTATACGTATGTACTATATATTGTTTTAATGGCACTCAAGCCTATATATATATATATATATATATATATATATATATATATATATATATATATATATTCATAGTTTTTAACATGATATGCAAGTGGAGCTAGGGCCCAACAAAAATTGCATATGGGGCGGTGGTTTGAAGCCCAATTGGGTCTGCGTAGAAAATTAGAGAGGAGTTGGGGTGAGGGTTTGAATGGGGGAGCTTGAAGCAAAGGGAAGGGGGTATGGTGTGGGATTTGTTGGAGTACCACCGTAATGCGGGGAGGGGGAGGTGTAGGGCTGGCCATGGCCTTGTCGTGGCTACTCTAACCCCACCCTCTCCATTATAACTCAAACACAACACAATCCAAAGAAATGCAAACCCCCTTTTTGCATATATAGATATACACTGCTGTGATTTGTAAATGGTTTAATAAATCCCCAAAACAAACATGAATAAGGAAGGGGGCGGAATATTAGTTCTAGTTTTTTTCACGGTGATATTCATATACAAAAATTATAATTTTGAGAGATTTTCTCTCTAACACACACACACACACACACACACACACACACACACACACCCACACGTATTGACATATATTTATATGGGTATTTGAATATATAATTATAATTTATCTTTCAGGTTTGAGGGCTTCATAGAGAAATACTTGGGATAATAAAACCATAAAAATTTAAGTTTACAACTCCTTGAAGTTTTTTTCTTGATATTGATTTTCTAGTGTGTTCACTTCTTTGTATGTATATGTATATATATATAAAGTAAAACATGTTCCTATGAGTTAATGGATTAATAATGACTCTCACACAAATCTGGTTTCAATATTTAATCAACAATAATAAATGAGAACATTTACCACATATCTACAAGGATATTTCATTTCCATTATGTTTATTCACAAGAAAGAAGAGAAATATTTGTTTAACTTTACCATAGTTTAGATGAATACCTTTACCAAAGTTGAAACAAGGAAAGAGCAAGAGGCTTAACAATAATAATGCTCCCTTTAATACAATTTCACTCTACTAATTTTGTTTTCATTTCCTTGCTATGGGATGCCCAAAATACAAACAAAACCATTTTCTTATTTCCCTTAACTTATGCAAATAAACCAACATTTGATAAACCATAATGACTATAAAAATAAAACTCACTTTCCTTAATACCTCCAAAAAAAAATGAATAGGAGAAAGTATTAATATTTAGTGCACTCCACACTCGATCCTTTTCCTTAATTCTCTTTTTATAGCACAAAAGATAATGCAACTTTCCATCCATAACGCAAGATTTTCAATATGCTTTTGCAAGATTATAAACCTACACACATCTTCCATTTTTCAATGTATATAAACATACGTAAAGGCTTGAGTAAGAATTTATTTTAACATAGAGAAAGTGAAAAACAATATAACTATGTTATTACAAACAAGAGTAGAAATTTACTTCACTATGAATGGACTAATATTCCAATACAACAATGTTCCTTCTCAAGAAGAGGATCAAACTCAACCTTCAAATACAACCTTACAAACTCCATATCAAGTAAGGGAAAGGCTTGTAAAGATACAACTTTTGTAAGAATAAGATATAATTATATCTCAAGAAGGAAGATTACAAAAAGGAGTTTACAACATCTTTACAAGAACTAAATAAAATCCAAGTGGAAAAAGTCTTCCCAAAAATTGGTAAACAACATGACAAAGTAAAAAAATCTTCATCATTTTTCAAGCTAAAATTTGCATGTTTTCCATTCCAAAATGGTCTTCAAAGCACAAGAAGAAAGGGCCTGGTTACCTCCCAACCTATTGGCATCATTACATGCCATCTCCAATACATGGAGGACATGTTAGCCTCCCTCCAAGCCCATGGGAGAGAGAGCATACATGCTTCAGATTTCAATACAGTGAATATGGGAGGAAAACACACATATAAGCACACTTTTCACATACACAAAACAAAAATCAAACAACACATAAAGGAGAAGCTCTAAGATTTCCCCAAAAATGGGGAAGAGTGTTAAAAATCCCATATGTAGCCAAGTGGTGAATCCAACCATAGGAAACACAATGTAAATTTCAAGCACCCTCCTTATCTCTCCAAATCACAATTTCCCTTCTTATCTCTCCAACCCATGCACCAAGCCTCCTCCTTGGAAGGATTTTCAAACCATGATGATTTCCTTACCAAGGATGGGGAAAGAAGTTCAAACCATATGAAAATATTTCCCACATCAAACCATATGAGGGGAGGAATAAAGAAAACCATCATGGCTTTCCCATCAAGCCATGTGGTGAGAAGGGTATTCCTCCCTCTTCCCAACACTCCAAAATCACACACAAATATTGATGGATGAAGAGAGAAAAAACACTAACAAAGCCCGACAACACACCCATAATCCAACATATAACAACAACAAAAACAAAACACCATTTTCATTTCATATACAAAAGATATTTTCCATAAAAAAAAAATAGTAGAATAACAAGGAATCCTACCTGAATCAAGCTCTCCAAAATCAGTATGAAACCAAAGAATCCAAATCTCCAAGAACACCCAAAATCTCCAACACCCAAATGCAAGAATGACCAAAGAGTCCCAACCCCTCTCCATGAGGGAATATTAAAAGAAAACCAATAAACATTTCCCCAAATGAGAGGGTGACATGTGTCACCCTTCGCATATCCCCACACAAAGATTCCAAAAACCAAATTAAGAATAAAACAACTCTCATTTTAGAGGTAAACTCCAAATTTCCCAAAATGTGATTAAAACCAAAACCTCTACAACTTTTAATAAACACAAAAAACAACTCACTTATAATAAAGTGATGTGTGAGGGGTCAAATGGGAGGGAAACTCCCATTTGGCCTTGAAAAGAGACCCCCCTACCCATAGGTAGGGTCCAAGGGGTCCTTTTCCATGATAGGGAAGCTCCCAAAATGAAAAGTGATCACCAAAATTTCCACTTTTATCCCAAATCCGAGTTTGGGCTAAATGGCACAAGAGTTGAGGTGGTGGGGCCCACCCAAGTGGCACTTAGGTGGTCCCATACCTCAAAAAACCCACTTAATTAACATTAAACACAAATTAGCACAAGTAGGGACCACTAGGTCCCTAAACTAGCACATACAAGACTAAATAAATAACTAATAATAAAATTACAATAAGGGTCAGCTATCATGCCCAAACACGACATGCAACAACATATAAGGCTTTACACAATACACATGGCTATGACTTGGCCAATTTTTCCACTTGTGCAAACCCGAAGTGTATCTCTGAAACCCACATTCTCCTGTGCCCTATAATCTGCACACTCAATGCAAACATTAAACATACCTACCCAATAAAATATAACAATTAAACAATATTAATAAATCATGCACGAATAAAACATGATAACTATACCATATACTATTAGTATGAAATGGCTAACACTAATCATATACATCCATACTAATTTAAAATATATTAACCATCTAAGTAACACATGGTGACATCCAATTAGCCATTACAATTCCAATGATAACCAAGTATATGATGAAGTCATAAATAAATCCATCACATATGAAATGAAGTCAATTATAACATAATATGTTGATATCCAAAATCATAACATGCAAGAGCTAAGAAATAATCACAATACTAGCTTGGCGTTATGTGCCCAAATCACACAAGTGTCGTCAAATGAACCATAATAAAAACATATAGAAATCAAATGATGCTAAATTCCATGTCCATCATCAATAGAAGTAATGAGTCAAAAGAAACTATGGTAGGAAGAGGTGGGCACTACATCCCCTCTCCTAAAATTAGACTTCCTCTTGGAAGTCACTGGAAGAGATAAGGATATCAAGCCCTCAATGGTGTAGCATCCTCCCATGTAGTTGTTGTCTCATCATATCTATCCCATTGCACTCTAACCTAGTCCAAGTCTCACCCCTAAGGGCCAATCTCTTGTGCTTTATGATGCACGTGGGCTCTAGTCTCCACTGTCCTTCATCCTCCACCTATAATGTCAACCAATCCAATACATGAGAAATATTAGGAACATATCTACATAATATTAAAACATGAAAAACATCATGGGCCTATGTAAGGCATGGTGGAAAAGTTGAACGATAGGTAACTAGATAGGTATGACCTCCAACATCTCAAATTGCCCCATAAAATGAGAAAAAGCTTAGAAAATTTTCCATAGCAGATTGGGATCTTATGTGGATGAACCCTCAAGAAGACTTTGTCACCCACTGCAAAGTGATGATCGGTCCTCTTAGTGTCTGCATACACCTTCTAGCATGCTCTAGACTACTCAAGATGTTTCCTAATCAATATAACCTACTGCTCCAAGTCCTGAAGGTAAGTTGGACCAAGTAAAACCCTATCGTCAATCTTGTGCCAAATCAACGATGTCTGCATGGTTGTTCATACAAAGCTTGATAGGGGTCCATACCAATAGAACTGTGATAGTTTTTGTTGTATGCAAACTCAACCAGGTGTAGATAATCCTCCCACTTCTTATGTTGGTCCATCACATACATCCTCAAGTTGTCCTCAAGTACATGATTAACCCTCTCAAGTATTCCCATCTATCTCTGGGTGATATGTTGAACTGAAATTAATTTGTGTTCCCAGAGTGGCTTGAAAGGAAGTCTAGAAATATGAAGTGTAAATGGTGTCCCTATTGTTGATTATGGTATTATAAATCCCTTGTAATATGACTATGTCCTCCATAAACACTTTGGTGTTGGCTTGTGCATTATAGGTGACCTTGGTTGGTGAAAAGTGGGAAACCTTAGTAAACTTGTCTATAGTGACCATAATGACATCATGGTGATAAGAAGACATGAAGAATTCGAAAATGAAATCCATGGAGATGACATCCCATTTCCACTCGGGAATTTTGTGAGGATATAAAAGTCCCACAAGATGAGAATGTTCAGCCTTGACCCTCTAATACTCAAGAAAACGAGCTACAAAATTTGTTATATTCTGTTGAAGACCCGACCAATAATATAAATCTCTCAAATTGACGTGCATCTTCTTCACTCCTGGATATGCTACATATGAGGCTCAATGAGCCTATAAAATAATGAAGCTATAAATATCACATGTCTTAGGCACATAAATGCACCTTTGAAACCGAAGTAGACCATATGCCTCTAAAACACACCCTAAATATCTTCCCTCTAAGGAACCCTATGACTCAAAAAATTTATTAGCACCCTCATAGAATCTATCTCCTGGAAGGTGTTGAAGAATCCTTCCTCTCAGATCTGATTGTAGTGTCATGGAAGAAATCACATGTCATCGTCTACCAAGTGCATCCAGTAAAGACATTCTCCTTTCCTTTGATATATTAAACCTCCATGTCATACTCACATAAGAACTCTATCCAATGTCATTGGCGAGTGTTGATGTTTGGCTATGAAAAGATATGTTGAAGGCTATGATGATCAGTCCTCACAATGAATGCCCTACCCAAAATGAAATGATGCCGATGCATTACAAAGGTGTGAACAACTACTACAAGCTCAAATTTATGGGTAGGATATTTAATCTCATAATCTTTGAGCTTACATAGCTAAAAATTAATAACTTGACACTCTTGCATAAGAACTACTCCCATTCCCTTTAATGAAGCATCAGTGCAAACCAAAAACTCCTCTATCGGATCCATAACTTCCAAGATAAGTGTCGTGGTCAATCTCTCCTTAAGCAAATGAAAATCTTGTTCACACTTCTCGACCAGTCAAATTCACCCCTTTTTCTTTGAAGAGAAGTAATAGGATGCGTAATCCTAGAAAAGTCTTTATAAAAACCAAAGTGGTAGTTTCCTACTAATCCCATGAAACTCCTTACCTCGGTCACTAATGTGGGAATTGGCCAATCAAGAATGTCTCATATCTTAGAGGGATCTACTGAGATACCCTCTCCTAAAATTATGACCCAAGTATTGAATCTCTATCTAAAAGAAACTGCACTTTTCCAAGTTCCCAAACAAATTTTGATCTCTCAAAACATGTAACACCTATCTCAAATGCTCCTCATGTTCCTCCTTGGAATGAGAATAAACCAATATATCATCTAGGAACACTAAGACAAAGTGATCCAAAAAGGTCCTAAAAACCCCATTCATGAGGCTCATGAAGACAACTAGGGCATTGGTCAAGCCAAAAGGTACAACAGTGAACTCATAATGCCCATATCAAGTGTGGAAAGTTGTCTTGTGAATATTTACATCTACAATGCACAACTAATGATATCCTTACTTGAGATCAATCTTGGAGAACACTCTGGCACCCCTCATTTGATCAAACAAGTCATCAATCCTTGGAAGTGGATAACGGTTCTTAATTGTGACCTTATTAAGCTGCCTGAAATCAACACAAAGCCTAAGAGAACCATCCTTCTTCTTCACAAAATAACTAGCACTCCCCAAGGGGACACACTAGGGTGAATAAGGCCCTTCTCCAACAACTCCTCTAGTTGAATCTTGAGCTCATGAAGCTCTGGAGTCATCATCTGATAAGGTGCCCTAGAAACTAGTGTTGCTCCTGGTACTAGGTCTATAGTGAAATCCACCTCTCTACGAGGTGGTAACCTAGGAAGCTCACTGGAAATACATCTACATACTCCCTCAATACTGCATGCTCATCAAGAGGTGAATGATCTAAAGCACTCACTAATCGATCACTAATACTGATAGAAAATAACCGATAACTCATACATATGCTTCACTTGAGTTGCTTTAGTCGATATCATACGCAATGAGATAGGCCTCTGAATACTAGAGATATACCCCGAGTTACAAGGTCATCCTGACACTCAATGATCTTCCCTCTACAATCTACTTTGGCCTAATGAGACTTAATCCAATCTATGCCCAGAACAACCTCGTAGGAACCTAAAGGTAACACTTGAAGATCTAAGCTAGTGAAGAATACTCCCAAATCAATTACATATCTCTCCACATAGGTATCTATGCGAGTTTGGTGCCGGAGGTCAACTCGACCTGCCAACTATCTGGGTTCCTAGCCACCACTAGCCCACACTAGTCCACTATAGAAGGTGATATAAATGAATCGCGTTCCTAAATCAAAAAACTGAGACATAAATACCCCTGAAAGTACTTATTGTCTCGATAACTATGGTTTGATGCTTGGTCTAGCGGTTATCTACCATTACGTAGACATGATGGGAACGTCCTACATCTACCATTGTCTTCTCAAAGATAAGATATCTTTGTCTATCAATGGTGGTAGTTTTGTGTAGACATATACGCACATAGTGATCAGGAGACCCATAAATGAAACATCATCGCCTCTCTCTGAGAAGTGGTCCCTCTTGTACTCAGATGTACTGATCCTACTAGCCTGACCCTAACATATTTACGAGTTTGGGCTGGTTGTACTTGTTAGGTGTCATTCCTCCTATCTCTTCCACCACCAAAACCTCCTCCAAATACTCTTTGCATGCTCTATGTCCGCCTAGTCCTCTGCTACTAGTGATTTTGATGTTGTGATTGATACCGTGTGTGTGTGTGTTGGAGGCCTCAACACTGAGCTATGGAGGCATGAATCCTCCTCTAAGGGGTGCAGTACCCGTGAACCCTAATCCTAAAATGACTTTAGCTTCTCCTAAAATTTACCCAT
This sequence comes from Taxus wallichiana var. yunnanensis, assembly GCA_018340775.1. Lineage (NCBI taxonomy): Eukaryota > Viridiplantae > Streptophyta > Pinopsida > Cupressales > Taxaceae > Taxus > Taxus wallichiana. The sequence continues at coordinate 758,023,287 of CM031238.1, read as the reverse complement.
GTTTATGTCTCGATGTTCATGGGCCATGTTCTTGTTCTCCTCGAATAAGTAGACCTTCTCTATGACCTTATCAAGTGTCGGAGGAGATAAAATCCTAACAACCTCTACTATATCTGAATTCGGTCTCCAAATGAACTCGTTAACTTACAACTTATCATCCGCACATAATCCACATACTGCAACAAATCCAAACATTGGATCCCATACTATTCAACAAAGATTGCATCATTCCTATCGTAGGTGATGGAACTCATCAATCCTATTCTAAAATAAGTGTTCAAACATGTAGTGATCTCTAAAGTGCTCCTCAAATAGCTCCTAAGTCACTATATCTCTAGTCAAGTGGAGCTTTTGCTCCTCATTCCTCCACCATACACCTATTGCGTTAGGGAGGAGGTGTATAGTAAATCTAGCCTTGACCTTGCTCTCGTATAAGTGTAATCTAAAGCAATTTTCAAGTTTGAGGAACCATGAATTGGCCCCAAATCCATCCGAGGTGCCACTATAAGTAGGTCGCTAAAGAAGGAGTTCCCTAATCACATTACTCGTGTCTTGATCATGAAGTTGATGCCCAACCATCCTCTCTATTGGTGAATGCGGTCGTCATCTTGAAATGGACCCTCAAGGCTATGAGAGAGGCTATGACAATGTGACGACACTCTCTCAAAGTGAACGGAAGGGATACGGGACCTCCCCCACCTCGAGTCTCATGATGATGTGAATCGAGTGTGTATCCTTGTCTGACGATGTATCCTCTCCCTACCGAACATCCTCTCTCAGCCGGCTCGTGTTGCGTCAAAAGATGGCATTTCACAACACCTATCGGTTGTTGAATGACCTCTAATATATGTGGTCCAAAATTGAGGGCACGTGGCTAGGAAGTAGGAGATCTACATCCTAAGTCCCTAATGAATCGGAGTCTCACAAGAACCATCTTGTGTATGAAATGAAATGGTAGGTTATTAAGTTGTGAAGGTAGCGGAAACGATTTAACTTTTTTCATTTAATGTTTTAACCATTATTGATTAATTTAAATTTTCACCGAGAGCGTCCAGGTGTGTGAACATGTGCTCTAATACCAAATGTAATGCCCCATTATTTGACATGTTTAAACCTAAATTAAAACACCTAAAAGTCCATAATTTATTTTGAAGTGTTAATCAATGCTTGTTTAATTTCCCAAGTGTTGTCAATTTAAAATTCACCCTTAGTCCATAATTAATTTATTTAATTTAAATGTCAATTATATCTTGTTTTACTATTTAATCACCTCGTTAAATAATTCACTCAAATTCACCTAAGCTAAATATTTATTTACTCCCATAATTATTTTAAAATTTGAAGTAAAGTTAAACTCTAACAAGCGTCCCTAATAATCCTAAAGTGTTTATTAAATTTATTCACCCCTTAAATTAACTTACCTCACCCAAATAATAAATTTCACCCCTTCCCACTTAATTCCCAAAATTAAAAAGGTGTAGGGTTAAATCACAACACTTGGATTCATCTAATCTCAACCCTTACATCTTAGGGATTTCTAGTTAACCCTAAACCTCATCTTTTAGATTCTCATTACTTTTGTTTTGCCTCCTCTCTCTCATTTGTGTAGGTGTATGGAGAAGGCCATGGAGGCCACAAGGAAGCCATGTTTATATATATATTTTTCTTCTTTGTGTAGGTTAACAATGGATCAATGGGCTTCTCCATATTTATTTTGTTTGTTTTGTATATGTTATCCTCCAAATTTTTCCCCCTTTTTTTGGAGTGGGTATGAACTAGAAGCTTCCTTGTTTTCACATCTGGGTATATGTATGTACTATATGTATATTTTTAATGGCACTCATCATATATATATATATATATATATATATTCATTTTTTTTTATAATGATCTATAAGTGGAGCCGAGGCCCAACGAAAATGGCATATGGGGGGGGTGGGTTGATGCCCAAATGGGCTGCGCATTGGATTGGAGAGGATTTGGGGTGACGGTTTGAATGGGGGTGGCCAAAGTAAAGGGAAGGGGGTATGGTGTGGAATTTAGTGGAGTACCACTTGTAATGCGGGGAGGGAGAGGTGTTGCATGGGTTGCGGCCCGTGGCCCAACCCTGCCTCTCCATTATATCTCAAACAAAACATTGTCAAAAGAAATATGAACCCCCTTTTTAGCATTATATATATATATATACTCTGATTTGTAAATGGTTTAATAAATCCCCAAAACAAATGTGAATAAGTAGGGGAAAAATATTAGTTCTGGATTTTTTTCACACTTATATTCATGTACAAAAATTATAAGGTTAAGAACACACACACACACACATGTGTGTGTGTATGTGTGTATTGATGCGCCAAAATTAGCATGAACTTGACAAGATCATAAGTTGAGCTCTGAGTGTCCATTTGAGTCCATTTTTTTAAACCACATTTTTGATGAGACAAACACACTGTTCAACCCGCCCTACCAGTTGGAGAAAGTTTCGCACAATTTGGGCTTGAAATCTGCCATCTTGAGGCCAAAAATTAGGATTTAAGTTATAGTTCATTTTTTTCCTATTTTAGGGCATTAGTTAATTTTAGTCTATTAGTTGCATTATGAGTTAGAAAGTTGGAAATTCCTCTAATTTAGGAATGTAGAAGATGTGTGGAAATTTCTATGCCTGTATAAATAAGCATGCAAACTTACTAAGAATAGCAGGTTCTAGTAAACTGCTAAAAATAGTAATTTCCACCACCCAAAGTAGATTTAGTCAAAGTTAGTTAGATTTTTCTTAGAAAATCGCAATGGGAGTTTCTTTCCTATTTAGGAAACATTGTAATTCATTATTCAATAATGAAGAAGGAGATATATTTTCTTTTGGAGTTCATATTATTTGCAGTATATTGAGTTTGTTTAGAATTTGGCTACATTATCTAGTATCAGAGCTGGTTCAAGTCTTACAAAAATGGTAGGATGAGGAAAAGGATGTGGTATTGCCCGGATGAATATCAATATGCAAGATCTACGAGAGGTAAGTTGTTGCGCTTTTCTGTAATGATAACCTAAAGAGGAAATCAAGGTAAATGACACGAGATGAAGAAGAATTTTGTGAAGAGGAATGCAAGTGCCACCATTAGCTTTTGAAGAAAGGATGCTTTGACCATTAGAAGGAAATAATTATGGCATAAGAGTTGATGTTTGAGTATGGAGGTAGTCTAAAACCAGAGGAGTGATAGAATGGCTAACTAGCATGGGGAGATTTTTTTGAATGGAAGGCTATGTCGGAAGAAAAGAAGGTAAAATATGCATGCACAAAATTGAAAGGCCATGCTATGTTATGGTGGGATCACCTATAAAAAGAGTGGTCAAGAAAGGGGAAAGAAAAAATTAGGACATCGAGTAAGATGGAGAAGAAGCTGAAATATAAATTTCTCCCTATGGATTATGCACAAACCCTTTACAGGAGGTTTGAGTAATCTCGAGCAGAACTTACAAATAGTGCAAGAATACATATATGAGTTCTACAAGTTGTCCATTCATGTAGATCATGAATAAACCGAGAACAAATGGCTACAAGGTATGTAAATGGATTAAAATTTTCTATTCAAGATGAGATAAGTATGCATAGGATTAAGAGCATGGAGGATTCCTATCAATTAGCCTTAAAGGCCGAGGAAAAAAAAATCATCAAAGTTTTAGGAGATCACCTGGAATGAATAGGGGTCCTCATCTTCCTTTCAGGATGAGCTATTTTCAGCCAAGGTAGGGGAGAATCACCTCGTGGAGTGGAAAAGAAAGAAGATACGAGACAAGATTTCTAGAATCAACAAAGAGGCAGAGGATTTTCTAGGGGAAGAGGATATCCTAACACTAGAGGATGGGAGGCTCCACGAAGACCATTTGTTTGTTACAAATGTGGTGAAGAGGGGCATCAGGATTTTGAATTCCCGCATTCTTATATACATGACAAGAGGCAATTAGATGTTCCAAGAGTAAATAATATTGAAGTTGGACAAGTAGAAGACAAACATGACCTAGAAATTCCACCAAATGTTGGAGAAAAGATGATGATCAAGAGGACGATGATTTCTCCAAGAAAGGATGTCAAGGGGGAAGCATGGTTGTGTACAAATATTTTCATAACAAGATGCACTTTATGAGGAAATGTATGTAATGTTATTATTGATGGTGGTAGTTGTGAGAACATGGTTTCAAATGAGATGGTCAACAAATTGGAGTGCATTGTGAGAAGAATCCTAACCCTTACCGTATTGCTTGGTTTAAGAAGGGTAATGAAGTTACTATTTATAAGAGATGTTTAATAATCTTTTATATTGGGAACAATTATAAGGATTACATTTGGTGTGATGTTATTCCTATGGATGCATTTCATATTCGCTAGGAAGACCATGGTAATTTGATAGAAAAGTTATTCATGATTGGGGAAAGAATACTTATACTTTTTGGAAGGATGGCACAAAAATAGTTTTCTACCTCTTAATGAAGAGGGAAGGCTGAAAATATGCTTTCTACAAAGGAATTTGTGAAGGAGGCACAGAAAACCATTTTTTTATGCACTAGTCATAAATAAGGATGAACTCGCAAACACACAAATACCATTAGAAACAACAAAATTAGAAAAAAATTATGATGTTATTCCTAATGAGATACCAAACAGATTACCGACCAAAAGAAAAATTTTCGATGTTATTCCTAATGAGCTACCAAAGATTACCAACCAAAAGAAATATTCCTTCGGTAGCTCATTACAATCAATAAAATTACAATCAAGTATAGGTTCCCAATACCTCGCCTTGATGATATGATGGATGTGCTTGTTGGATCTAGGTATTTCACCAAGATTGATCTTTGAAGTGGTTACCATCAGATTCGGATCAAAGAAGGAGACGAGTGGAAAACAACATTCAAGATAGGAAATGGATTATATGAGTGGTTGGTGATGTCATTCGGGTTATCCAATGCACCTAGTACTTTTATGAGACTGATGAACACCATGTTGCGAGAGTATAATGGTAAGTTTTTTGTGGTTTATTTTGATGATATCTTGATCTTTAGTAAAACTAAAGAAGAACATTTGAGGCATCTAAGGGTGATATTTGAAGTGTTAAGGAAAGAGAAACTCTATGCAAATATGAAGAAGTGCACATTTATGCAAGAGAGTTTGGTATTCTTGGGCTTTATTATTTCAGAAGATGGGGTAAAGATGGACTCAGAGAAGATAAAGGCAATTATTGAATGGCCTACTCCACGGAGTATAACAGAGGTAAGAATCTTTCATAGTCTAGAAAAATTTTACATAAAGTTTATTAAAATTTTCAGCAGATTATAGCACTTATAGCAGATTGCACAAAAGGAAGGGAGATTTTGTGGACAAAGGTAGCTGAGGATAGTTTTTAGTTGTTTAAGAAGAAGGTGACAGAGGCACCCATTTTGGCACTACTAGATTTTGATAAAGTGTTTGAGGTTGATTGTGATGGCTCACATTTGGGTATTGGTGATGTTCTAAGTCAAGGTGGAAAGCTAGTAGCTTTCTTTAGTGAGAAATTGAATGAGGTAATAAATAACTACTCTACTTATGATGTGTAATTTTATGCAATTGTACACGCATTAAGGCATTAGAGGCATTACTTAGTGCCTAAGAATTTTGTGTTATTTATAGACCACATGGCTTTGAAGTATGTGAATACACAAAAGAAGTTGAATAGTAGGCATGCAAAGTGGGTATCATTTTTACAGGGTTATACTTTTTCTCTAAAACATAAATCAGGAAAACATAATCAAGTTACAGATGCATTGAGTAGGTGTGTGACTTTGTTTACAACTATGGAAAATGAGGTGGTGGGTTTTGAAGCAATAAAGGGTTTGTATTCTTCTGATTCTGATTTCAAGGATATTGTTGAAAGGTTAATTCGTCCATTGTTAGACAATGTAGGAGATGTCAAGATGAGTACATTTTATAGGATGGCTACCTATTCAAGGGATGCCAACTATGTATTCCAATTGGGTCTATGAGAGAGAATATAGTGAAAGTTTTGCATAGCGGAGGATTGGCTGGGAATTTTGGTAAAGATAAGACGATAGCCTTAGTAGCAGAGAAATACTATTAGGAAAAGTTGAAAAGATATGTGGTAAAATATGTGGAGAGGTGTCGAATTTTCTAAGTCTTGAAAGGCCATGCACATAATACAATGTTGTATATGTCGTTACCTATTTCCTAAAGGGTTGTGGACAAATCGAGTATGGATTTTGTTTTGGGATTACCAAAATTACAATGAGGTAATGACTCAATTTTTGTATTTTTGATAGATTTTCTAATATGGTTCATTTTATTACCTCAAGAAAACAAGTGATGCAACAGGCATAGAAAATTTATTTTTTAGAGAAGTTTTTCATTTGCATGGTGTTCCAAAACCACTACTTCAAATAGGGACACAAGGTTCTTAAGTCACTACGTAGGAATCTATGGAAGAAATTGGGAACTCAACTACAGTTCAAAGTAGTTCCTATTATCCTTAGACCGATTGGAAAATAGAGGTGGTAAATCAGATTTTGAGAAACTGTTAAGGTGCATCATTGGGGAAAATCCAAAACAATGGGACTTAGCATTACCACAAGATGAGATTTCATATAAGATTTCCATAAATATATCCATAGAAAAGTCTCCATTTTCGATTGTGTATCGGAGTAATCCAAATGGGGTGTTAGATTTGGTATAGCTACTACCAATTGATGGCGAGTCGGTGATGATGCGAAGCATTTTTGAACATATACAACAATTGTAGGAAGAAGTGCGAAAGAAGTTTTAGAATAGTAATGATAAGTATAAGGAAATAAAAAATATGGAATGAGACGGAGAAATGTATTTATAGTTGGTGAGTTTGTTATGGTATACCTATGGAAGGAAAGGTTTCTAAAAGGAACCTATAATAAGTTGAAGTACAAGAATATTGGTCCCTGTAAAATCGTGAAAAAAAAATGATAATGCTTATGAGGTAGAATTGCCGGGGAATTTTGACATTTCTCCGGTGTTTAATGTTTTATATTTGTATTTTTCATGGGGATGGTGCCAAAGGGATGTTTTTGTAAGTAAGTGGATTGGAAAAAGGAGTTTCCAATAAATTCCATCTATTTACTCACCTTATTTAATTAATTATCAAATGGGCTCCATGTGGACCCATTTGATAATTAAATTTTGGCATTATCTCCCATATCAAATTTTATTCAATTTATGGGTATTAATATACCCATCGACACCCCTTTCTTAAATTCAAAAGATGGAATCTATTATCTCACCTACCCATTCAAATCATGCTCCCCACTCCATCTAATAAGTCAAACCATGGGCCCCACATGATCACATCATACCTCTTAACTCAGGTTACTCTACCCAACCCGGTTACTTTAACCCCAATCTAACCTCACCTCTAAGCTATAAATATGGGTTTTCCCCCTCTTTCAAAAGGACTAGAAAGAAAACCACGGAAGGAGAGAAAGAGAAGACCTAGACCCAGAGAGGAGAAGAAAGAGCTTAATTAAGTTCTGCAAGTTTGAGGAGAAATATTTTCCATTGTTCATTATCTTACCATCTTTATGCCCAATTCATCTCCATATCAGAGCACAAGCTAAGTCCCTCGTCATTTTAGTTACTTGTCATTTTGTATTTCATTATTTCTACATGATATCTATTGTTCATCATTTATTCATTATCTTTTAGACATAGGGTTGACATCCTCCAAGGGAGTTAACATCCTCTTGGAACCGGGATTATCTAGAACCCCCGCATATTGTTATCTAATCTTATATGTTTTAGTTTTGTAGATCTATCTTCTTTGTATCACACATCTATCTTCTTTACACCCATAGATCCACATCTGCATCTGAGGTCTTAAGCCCTCCATCATTCAAATTTGTTGGTGGCTTCCGGTATTGGCTTTCACCTATGTGAGAACGAGGTTTCTGTCAACATTTGGCACCCGGTGGGACCAGATCTAGATCTAGTCATTTTCGTTTGTTTTTCTACTTGTTCTTTTTTTCTAAATTGTCCAAGTGTATCGTGAGTCTTATTATATTGTTGTCAGGTTTCATAGTTCTCACTTTAGATATGCTTGTGAAGATTTTTTTTTTTCAACTACCTGACGACTTGTTTTGAGGTGTTAGTTTATCTTCATTGTCCTGTGTGTTTGACACTTGCATTTTGTCTTTCTTTGTCACCATTGAGGTACGTGTTTGGTTTTTTCATTTATTTTGAAAAGTATTTTTATTTGGTTGTTTATAATTGATCAATATTTTTATTGTTTTGTTATTAAAAACAATTAATAATAATTATAAATAAATGTGATTTATACCTATAAAAAAAAAAAAAAAAACAATATAATAATATTATTATTATCCCACACTCCATTCCCAACTCCCATCATTTCCCTTACCTCATCTTGAATCTCCCCACTCCCAGCCTTCTCATTCACCTCCATACCCTGAGCTCTCATCCAACTCTCCACCCATCTCCCTTCCCCCCACGTAGATCCTTCCTTCTACCCACATTTCATCTCCCTCCATTCCTTCGACTCACCCACTCACTTCCCTTCCCACCATTCTCCCAACCACTCACTAAATTGTCCCCTTCCTACCAAGCCACCATTCTTTCCCATTTCAGCTGCATCCCCAACATCTCAACATGGAGCTTCATTCCAACTCCTTGTTTACTTGACTCACTCATCTCTCCCCCCACAAACAGAGCTCTTCTCATGATTTCCTCTGCCATATCTCTTCCTTTCCATGCAGAGAAAGTGAATCCCTTGTAGACTCACAAGATTTCAAAGTGTGATGTTTCCAAATGCTCCATTTCAGTTTCAAATTCACACAACTTTATGGGTAGTGAATGTACAGTCACTTCATAGAAATAGACTTGTAAATACATAGTAATGACGTTATAGAAGTCTTGATGTTTTGTGTTAAAGAGAACCCAGACATATAAAACCACGTATGGATCAGACTTTCCAATCATCTCCATGTTTTTCAATGAATTTTCTCTTACTACTGTAACAGTAAGTCGACCTTGTGGCTTAAGCTCAAGTTTATTTGTCTTCAACAGAATCACTAATATATAATTTTCCCAACCAGGTTTCTATCAATTGTTTGGCCTTTTTCTCTACATCGCAAACTTACACAGATTCAATGTGTTATCCTTCCAATTGTTTCTAGCTCGGTTTTCAACCTTCCTTACAAGAATCCATATCATTACAACATTTTTCCATGTGCTTCAATGCTTTAATTGTTTCTAGCTCATCTCAAATCCACACAAGAGATTCCACCTCCACGCGAGGATAAGTTATCGCCACTTTAAATCCATATAATTAGAACCATATTTAAATCCACTTCCAGCTATTTCTAACTCGGTTTCAAATTCACACAAGATCTGTGGGTCGTGACTGTAGAGTCTCTTAATAGCAATTAGCTTCCACTTCTTTTGAACACATTTATAAACAACGTTTGTATCACCATAACCAATTATATGACTCTCGTTTAGATTTTATGATTCTCATTATGGTATCTAACATGTGAAAAGACATGGCCATGTGCAGTATGGCCCACCATGACCCACTTCCCTTCTCATCGACCAACCACTCCACTTTGACCAATTGACCAATGTTCAATCCAAATCGACTAGTCAACTCATTCACCAAATTAATTGACTTTTATCACCACCGTCCAAGTACATTATTGCTAGTCTTCCTTTCCTACATCATGTATTTTTTCGTTTAGAAAATCTATAATGATCTAAGTCATTTTTTTGTCCTCTTGTCCAAAAAGTCTTTCCTCTATTTTGTCCTTTGCTCCTTTTTGGTCTAGCGTTTTTCATCAATCTATAGTTTATATTATTCGTATTATTTGTGTCAAATTGTTTATATTATATTTATTTATCTTATAACTAGCTTTTATAGCTCTTTTGTTTTTATTCTAATTGAATATGAGGTCGAATACATTTAATCATTTCAAATAGTTTATCGCATAGTATATTTTTTTCGATTTATAGGATTTTATATCTATTGTTTGCTTCCTAGTATAAATTAATTATTTTTATTAATTTAGATTACTTGTTTCATAATCTAAATTCACTATTTTTATTGTTTTGTTTATACTATTTTTGTACAAAATGACTTACAACATTTGCATCATTCTTCTTAACCATATTAACTAATTACATTTCTTTTCTTGCGAGGTGAGGTGAAATTTATGATACTACTGACATCAAATCAAAAATAACGCTGTCAAAGACCAATATTGAAACAAACACACACACAAAACACTTTTCACCGACCTCATCCTCCTACATCATAAATGGTGCCATTTTAGGGTACTTGGAATGTTTTGATCACTAAATGGCACTTTCAAAATAATTCATTATCAAGTAATCAAATAACAAGGAAAAGCGTTCTCCAAGTTTTTCTCGTTTTTCTCTATTTTCTCTTTTTGCATTAAACTTTCCCTTTTCTGAGTGATTTCTGCATCGAATGTCACATTTCATTTTGGTCTAAAAAGAACCTTTCATGCATCATTCTTGCTCACATAGCCTAAATAAGGGGTCTAACCTTCTGCATCTCACTTATCACACATTGACCTAAAACTTCACGAACAAAATCAACACATCAAAACATTCCTCTCACTGGTTAACTGATTGGGACTTGAACACCCAACAAGAAACCATCTAGACATCTCCCAAGCCAAAACTACCTGAAACCAGCCTTAGACTTTCCATTCTTTAGGCACCTTCATTATCCATTTTACTTTTTTTTTCACATCTCGTAATTAATCATGATGATAAAAAAATATGTTGCTTGATTTGTTTGTCAACAAAATACATAAACAAATGTTTCTCTATTTCACATCTATTGTCACTCTCTCTCAAATCGAAACAAAAAACAACAATGTCCTCCACCCAATAAATTACTTCTCCTAATGATCTCACCCAACAAGATTCTAAACTCAAAACCACGCCTTCAGTTACCAACCTCCAATCTCTCATGACCTCACTTCTGAGAACCATGTCATGCACGATTATCCCTATCTTAAAACTAATCCTCATATCCCTCATCAAGCTAATCTTCCTAAACCAACCACATCACCATCATCTCCCGCTCCTCTAGAGACACTCGGGCCTCCTCCTAACCCCATATATGATTTCTTATTTCCAAAAATCTCCTACAATCTCTCAATCCTCCCAATCTCCTAAATTGGTGGATCACATTCCACCCACATCCCATTTTGACAATTCTATTTCATCCATTACTAATATGCCATGTCCAGCCATCTCAACCTCTTCACACTTACATTCCTACCCATCGTATGCTCCAACCATCTCAACCTCTTAACACACATATCCCCACTTATCATTTACCACAACAACCTACCCAACTTCAACAAACACATCATGTCCCTATTGTTCAAAGTCAGCCTATGCAACAATCTCAACCCATGACACATGTTAATCCTTACCAAACAACTCCCCACACACCCACACATCCACAAATTAATCAATTGTCTTATCAAACCATTCCACAAACATCCTATCCACAAACTTATCAACCACCTTATCAAACAATTCACCAAACACCCACACATCTACAAACATATCATTCACCTTATCAAACTACATTTCAAACCACACAACCAATTCAATCTCAACCTAACATCACATCGAGTGATCTATTCATGCCTTAATGAATCGGTTGGCTAATTTAGAAACCATTACCTTGGCACCCAAGAACACCTTATCCTATGAACACATATGTAATGAACCGATTCATCCATCGGTTCAATCAAACCCTACCCTCCTCATTGGAAACTTCTGAATTTACTAAGTTCAACAACAAGGAAGATCCCCAACAACATCTCCTCACATTTAAACATGCATGTTGTCTTATTGTGCATGATCACGATCTACTTCTTCACACTTTCCCCATGTCTTTGTCGGTCTGGGTTGGACTGGTACAACAGTATCCCATGACATTCCATATTCTCTTTCACCCAACTTGCAGTTGTTCTTAGAACACTTTTCTATCAATATCACACATAAAACTACTATCATTGACCTATACACCATCGAAAGTTTGAAGATGAGCCCATCACCGACTTCATCACACGATGGCGTGGTGTTATAAACCAATTGTCCTTCACTCTTCCACAAACTGAACTCATGAATTATTCTCATTCATGTGCAAAACATATATCATCTACTTTGCAAATCCAATCATTCTAAACCTTTGATGAAGCTTTCACAATGGCTCACAAACTCAAAACTTGTGCCATTGAGCAAGGTCATCTTAAACTCAGATCGGCTAAACCTAAAGTTGAATCTACTAAACCATTCACACATAACAACAAATTTAAGGGTGCGGCCAACACTGTGGTCATTAAACCCTCATCCACATCTATATCCAGCACATGGCCTCAACAATGATCCCCTCAACCAATAGTCAACTATACCCCCTTGGGAGAATCATATAGCTTTGTGTTTGATAAATTGATGTTGTAAACTCCATCCAACTTCCTCCCATATGACCGTGGACAACTCGCAAGCCAAGCCTATTTGGTATCATGAAGCCCACTATTGTAAATATCATCGAGTCAAAGGTCATGACATTGAGAAATGTTGTTCCTTCAAATATCGTGTCCAACAACTCATAAATCAAGGGGATATCCAAATCGATAGCTCCACTACTCAAACTTTACCTAATCAACCACCAAAAAATCAAGCCACGCCTTTACATCTCAACTATCAAATGCTTATATGATTAACACATTGTCAATCAAGATCCCATCTTATCACCAACTCTGCATGTTCCTATAGTGGACATTATTCCCATTCCTTATTTATGGAACCTAACACACCTATATCAACTTTTACTACTCTGTCTGAACCTACACCTTCTTCTATCCTTATCACATCCACATCAAATTTGACTATACCATCCACTTCATCCACTTCAATCATACCCCAATCTACCACATTAGATTCATCCTTAACACCTATTTCAGCCCCATTGATATCCACACATATCCCTACATCTCTCACATCTATTCCTTCACCCACATCTACATCAAACACACCTATTACTACACCTACATTACTCACAACCATCCCAACTAAACTCATTTCTACTACATGCACCTTTACAACCCCACCTTCGACATCAACCCCATTAGCAAACATATCATTCTTACCCCTCAAAAACATTTATGAAACAACCAATCCCATCTACTTCTACACCTGAAAATACTCTGCATTTTTGCATTACCCATAATGTCTACTCCATCGGTTATCACATCACCCACATCTCCAAATATCCAAATATGCCTACATCTCTATCTATCCCACCTACCCCTATATCTATCATATCAACAAATCCACCTATCCCTACCTTGACATATTTACCTATATCCTCTTGCCCATGGCCACATCACCAGTTCTATCCCCAATACTCTTTACCTAATTTTCTATCACACCAACCAAATCCTCTCGATCTGCAACCCTATCAAAGATACCCTTTGAATCATCTATTGAACCAACACATCCACCTAAATCAAATAAAGATGGTTTACATTCTCCCTCTACAAAATCAACTCTTTCCATGCCAAAACCTAAACAATCCACATCTCACATAGATATCATTAATCGCATCATACAAACACCTATTTCTCCATTAACATCCTCATCTTGTTTTAGGACATTTTCTCCATTAATAACCACACCACCACTATCAGATCCTCTGGTTGAGATTATTATCATCCTGCTAGAGGTAAATCTTCTCGGTTGAAGTCTAAGGCTCATGGAAAACATCCTCGATAGTCCCTGTGCATCCTCGAAAACATTCAGATTTTCCCTCTTCTCAACAATCCAATGCCACAACATCTATTTTAGGATCAGTCTCTCCATCTATGACATCTCACAACAATAAATTTATAGCCAAACAATCCAATCCTCCAATCAAATTTGATTTGTCATCTAAGACATATAATCTACCCATCCAATGTACATCCTCACCTAAATCAAATCCAAACAATACAATCCTTCAACAAATTTGATTTTCCTCCAAAACACATAATTTACCCATCCAATCTACATCCACTTTTCTCCTAACTCCAAGCTGAGATATCCTATCAAAACCCACAAGAGTTACCTTCCCCATGACACTTCAATGGGGTCTTACGTAGATATCCTTTGACATTTAACTTAAATATCTGCCATCACACTTCCTCCCATTAAAGCCTTTAATCCCTATGGTCCCAAGCCATCATGGTTCAATCCTAATTGTAGTTGTGCTTATCATCGTACCCGGGCCATGACATTGAACATTGTAAGGCATTTTGAGACAATCATCCACAACCTTATTGAGAAAGATGATTTCCTCATTCAAGGGAAAGTTCCTTCTCCATCTACATTGAATCCAATTCATATCCCATCATTGGTTTCCCATGATTCCTCCATCCACATCATCCCTTAACATCCCTCCTACACATGACATTCCTCCTAAGGAAGGTCCTCCATTGTTCATCAATACCACTTATCTTGCCAAGCACACTTGTGGTCTCTCAATCATTTATCCCATCCAAATCTAAAACAATCTCATCTAAACTCTTTTGACATCCTTTAACTCCTTCACATTTAACTCATTGGGGGAACAACCTTCCCTCGCCCTTGAGCATATCATCATACAACTCCCTTGTCACTAGGGGACTTTGCTCATTGACATTGTTTTGTTTACCTTCTTCACATTCATCCAATCTAAACTAATTTTGTCCCAAATCCTCATCTCATTCTAAGTCCACCATTTGTGGCCATTTTTCCTTTTGTGAGGGACCATTATTTTTTTTTTTCATCAAAGTCCACCATGGCCATATTTTGTCCTCTTTTGAGGACCATTTTATCAAAGTCCTCCTTTGTGGCCATGGGGACCATTTATTTTCATCAAAGTCCTCCTTTGAGGCCATGTTTTCCTTTCATTGAGGGACCTTTTATCGAAGTCCATTTGTGGCCATATTTGTGTCTCTTTTGGGGACCATTTTTTTCATCAAGTCCTCCATTTGAGGCCATATTTTGTCTTCATTGAGGACATAATTTTTTTCATCAAGTCCACCATTCTCATGGCATATATTTTGTCTCTCTTAGGGCATCATTTATTTTCACTCAAATCCACCATCATGATCATATTTTTGTTTCCTTAAGGACATAGTTTTATTTCTACATCTATCATCTCATCTTGTTGCAACTTAATGTTTTCCCTCTCTTGGTGGTAAACCAGAGACATAACCTCTTAATGCATTGCACTTGTGACCAGTCTATTGTTAGCATATCTACCAATGAGCACTTAGTTATATCCTTAGATCATTCCTCCATCCTTAGCCCCTTCCATTTGTCATTGTAATGATATGAATTATGTGGTCTGCCTTCACTACTTTGATATGACCCCATAACCATTACATCCATCACCTTCTCATTCTCCTATTGCAGCCATGCAAAGGGTCAGGGGTGTCTCTTGTACATTCATTATCCCCTCCTAAGTGGTCTACTTAGCTATTCCCAACTCTCCCCCATGTAAAGCTAAAATTCATGTATGCAAAAGGAAAAATCAAAGTTATAAAAAAAATAGATTGATCCCTCGAAGGACAAGTTGTTCATGCAAAAAAAAAAAAAAAAAAAAAAAAAGCATACAAATCAAAAATCAAAGCAAAATCAAAAGAAATAGACCGATCCCTTGAAGGATGGCTATCATATCATATTATTCTTGCCATCCATATTATGTATAAAGTAGACCATACCCTCGAAGGATGGCTACTCTATTATTATGGCATTTGGAAGGTTTTCGCATTGATCAACCTTCATTTTATCAACATTTTTGAAAGCTTCCCGCATTGATCAACTTTCTTCTATTGTTCTTTCCCTTTCCCAAGAGCTTGGGGCATAGACTTAAGGAACACCACCTTTGGAGAACCTTCTTCCCACGTACAAGTTACATCTCAAATCCCTTTGTCATGTCAACATTAGGATTATGAGCATCTTTCATCCATATTTCCCTCATGGTCTTTTGGTATAACTAACTATCATTGGTTATGTGTTAACACCTATTATTGGCTACAAGTGCAATGCCTTGAGTGGTAACCTTTCTTGTTTATCTCAATCTAGTTTGAAAGCATAGTTTCTTTGTATGCCCTTGCTACAACTATGTTCCATTCATCTCATCAAGGTCATATTTTATCAAAATCACATCAAATTTCACACTATGAATTCTATATCTATCCATAATATCCATGAATGCACTCATGCAAATACACTTTTAGTTTGTGAATTCTACTTGATCATCATTGTAGTTTGTGAATCCTACTTGAGGATCCTTCTCAAGGAAAGTTCATTATCCTATCTGCAGCTCTTATCTCCCAACATGTTCAACAATGTCTTTGATCCATTGCTCTTCACTCCCCATTTCCACTCATCACCATTTGTCTCCACATCATCCTTCTCACCTTTTTGTCCCCTTGCACCATGCCAGATATCTTACTTGTCTTTCCTCTTGAGTTTCCCTTTCACTCTTCCACTTTCAGTTTGACAATCTTACTTAACCATCCATACAACCAGAGAATCTTAGTTAAGGTATATCTTCTTCCTTGGATCCTCTCTGTAGTAGAAGCTTCTCCACCATTTCCTCTTTCAGCGGATGACAATCACCACCACAAACATCTTTTTCCCTCCTCCTTTTTCACTTGACACTCTTACATCATCACTCCCACCACGTGGGCATCCCAATTAAGGATTTCCCTTACACTCTCCATCTACATTGCATATGTTCCTCCATCCACTCATGTCACACTCCTTTGTTTCCTTGTTATCACTTGATATCACCTCCTTTCATCTCTTGTTCCATTTTGGTATACACTACTCAGTCTTTTCATCATTCTTCTTCTTCTTGGCTTGGTGATCCTACTTAACCATCCCCGTCGCATGGAAATCTTACTTAAGAGTTCCCTCTTAAGAATGGTTTTCCATCTGACCCTTCCACCTCCCATCATATCTTCCTCATCTTTGTCTCCCACCTCTCATCATACTCATCCACTCCAACCAACCATTCCACACATGTATCAATACAATGTTGTCTTTCTCCTTCCATATCATCACTTGCCGGTTTGGTGATCTTACTTAACTCCTCATGCGGCATGGTGATCTTACTTAAGAGTCCCTCTTAAGCATGATTTGTCATCTGCACTCACCCACCACTCCACATTCTCACCATCTACATTTTCTCATCATTCCCCATCATCACATCCTCTCACCTCCTCTTCCATTCTCACAAACACCACTTCCTACTTCCCTTTTTCATCTCCATCATCCCTTACTTGGTAATCTTACTTAACCGTTGCTTCTCCATTCATTTCATGTCTTGTTTCTTCATTTTTCTCTCATTCATTCTCATCCACTGTCCTCTCCTCACCTTCATCTTCCTACACATCGTTATCCCTCCTTTCTTTACTCTTTCCACTCCATCTTCTAGAGTTCTCCCACATATCTACCCCCATACTTACCCGTCATTGTCATTGATCATCCCCTAACATTATTTCATCATCATCTTCTATTTCCACACTAAGTAATTATCGGTGGACTTCTCCTAAAAATCACTCATCCCCATTTTGCACAGCCTGGATCCTTTTCTTTGACCCCTCCATTCTATCTTCATTCCTTCCTTCCTTCTCTGTGCCCTCTGATCATTATCGGGGACTTCTCCTAATGTCCCTTCATTGGTGTTCCCCCTTCCATTCCTCTTTTACTTTTCACCTCATCTCATCTTTTGTCCCATCCTTTCCTACTGATCATTATCGGTGGATTTCTCCTAACATCCATTCGTTGGCATTGCTCTCCTATCCCTTCCTCTCTTTTTCCTCGCCACCTCTCCATCTTTCATTCTTCCTTGCCAATTTCTTCATTGTCTTCATCATACACCCTCTCTCTATTTTCTCATCATCAACTTATCCTCATCTCATGCATCTCACATCTTTTCCAATCCATGTCATTCCTCCCCTCAAGCTTCTCTTTACGTTCCTTATGCTTCTCACTCTTTATCAAATATCTTCATTCTTGGTTCCCTTCCTTCTACATAATTTTCTCATTTTGTCTTCTCCTCCTTTCTGATCCTCATCTTATTTCACTTCCTCTATATCATCTTCCTCCTCGTTTTACCTCGCACTTCCTCCTTACTTCCCCATCGATAACCTGACTCTTCAGCATTGTCCCATCTTTTTATCATCCCACCATCCACATGCATTTCCATGCGGTCAGTTCCATATTCTTTGCCTTGGATTTCCTCACTATGATTTGCTTCCTTCAATTTTCTTTTCTCTATCATCTCTTTCATTTTCCATTACTTCTCTACCTTCCTCTACTTCATCCTCCTTCACACCTTTCATTTTAAATAACTCTCTCCTTTTTCATAATTTCACCCTCTTGCTCTGTCCTTTTCTTGTCTTCTCTTTGCTTTTTCCTTCTTCATTTCCCCCTTTCTCTATAATCCTTCTTTGTTATCTTCTTCCTCCCCTTTCATTCCTTCTTTTCTCCTCCTCCATGTCTCGTCCCTCTATTCCATACCCCTGTCACCTTCACATTCGATCTTTCTTACTCTTCTCATAATCAACCAGTCCTCCTGTCTATTCCCTTTTCTCTTTCTCAACATCCCTCACACCTAGCATTCAATCAATCAATGTTTCTCCGTTTATGTACCACCATCGATCCATTTCATTACCGTTCTCATTCTTTCTCTCTCTGACATTGACCTCTTCTCTTTTTGAGAACCCTGTCACATCTTTTATCTTCGTCAGTCCTCTCGTAGGGGCATCATCATATCCATTTCTAAGAATCTCTTCCCATCTTCCTTTGACATTTTTTCTTGGAGGATACCATAAATGGCCATCACCTATCTGATCTTGTTCTCTTCCATGAATATTTCTCTACTTTTTTTTTTCACAAAAGTATCTTGACTTCTTATCCTACTTATCAAACAAGTAGGACTGCTTTTTCTTTTTCACCTTCTAATTTGCTAACACTTATGCATCTTTCTTATGAAACATGATTACCATCATATTTATCACCCTTTTAGGGAATTTTATCTCACCCTTCTATCTATCTTCTCATCATGTCCACATTTATGATTATTCCCCCTAGGGATATTTTATTTACACATCCATCTTCCATTATGTCATCTTCATATCCTATGTTGGGGCACCTTTTCATCCTTGTACTTTCGATGCATATAACTCACTTTTTTTTCTCATTGTGCCTTGTGTTGGGGCATCATTATCTTCATCCTTGTCCCTTTTGCGGATGCATGATTTTTCACATGATTCCTCACAAAAAAAGGATTTCACACATCTTTCGCATTCAGTTGCACATATTTTGATGTTTTCCTATGACCCATTGGTCATCTTGGTTTACATCCATACTTGCAGTGGTCTTCACCCACTCATTGGTCTGTAGAACATTGTCGTATCTCTCATTGAGACCACAATTTCCTCTACCGATGTGATATTGGAGTCACCACCATATTTTTTTCATTGTTATTGTGATCCTTTTTTCAGGGCATCTTGCCTTTGGTCATGTCTTCATCCATCCTCGGACACATATTTCATCTAACCCTTTTTATTTTTGTCTCGTGGCTTGCTATCGCAAACCACTCAACAAAAAGGGGCAAATGTAGACACCAATTTTTGGTATAGCATAACCCCCTCTCCGTCATCTCACATTCATACAACTTCCCTCTCACTTTTCTTTCCTAAATTTAAATAAATCCATCCATTTACTCACCTTATTTAATTAATTATCAAATGGGCTCCATGTGGACCCATTTGATAATTAAATTTTGGCATTATCTCCCATATCAAATTATTCAATTCATGGGTATTAATATACCCATCGACACCCCTTTCTTAAATTCAAAAGATGGAATCTATTATCTCACCTACCATGTCAATCATGCTCCCCACTCCATCTAATAAGTCAAACCATGGGCCCCATGTGATCACATCATACCTCTTAACTCAGGGTTACTCTACCCAACCCGGTTACTCGTTAACCCCAATCTAACCTCACCTCCAAGCTATAAATATGGGTTTTCCCCATCTTCAAAAAAGGACTAGAAAGGAAAGAAGGAGAGAAAGAGAAAAAAGGAGAGACATCAAGACCTAGGAGAAGAGGAGAAGAAAGAGATTAATTAAGTTTATGCAAGTTAGGAGGAGAAATTTTCCATTGTTTCATTATCTTACCATCCCTTGATGCCCATTTCATCTCCATCACGGGAGAGCACAAGCTAAGTCCCTCGTCATTTGAGTTACTTGTCATTTTATATTTCATTATTTTACATGATATCTATTGTTCATCATTTATTATTATCTTTTAGACATGGGGTTGACATCCTAAGGAGTTAACATCCTCTTCCATTTAGTTATATGGGTATTTGAATATAGAATTGTATTTTAGCTTTTAGGTTTGAGGGCTTCACACGAAATACAGGATAATGAAACCATTAAAAATTAAGTTTACAAGGACTCCTAGAAGTTATTTTTCTTGATATTGATTTTCTAGTGTGTTCACACCTACATAAACATATTAGAGGTATGTATGAAATATTTAAATGTGTGTGTGTGTGTGTGTGTGTGTGTGTGCACGCATGTGCGTGTGTGCTATAAAGTAAACCATGTGCCTATGAGTCAATGGATTAAGAATGACTCTTACACAAATATGCTTTCCATATTTAATCAACAATAATAAACGAGAATATTTACCGCATAGCTACAAGGATATTCCATTTCCATTATGTTTATTCACAACATAGAAGAGAAATATTTGTTTAACTCTATCACATTTTAGATGAATACCTTTACCAAATTTGAAACAAGGAAAGAGCAAGAGGCTTAACAATAATAATGTTCCCTTTAATAGAATTTCACTCTACTATTTTTTTCCATTTCCTTGCTATGGGATGCCCAAAATATAAACAAAACCATTTTCTTCTTTCCCTTAACTTATGCTAATAAACCAACATTTGATAAACCATAATGAATATAAACATAAAACTCACTTTCCTTAATACCTCCAACAAAATAAATAGGAAAAGTATTAATATTTAGTGCACTCCACACTCAATTCTTTTCCTTAATTAGCTTTTTTAGAATAAAATATAATGCAAATTTCCATCCATAACCCAAGATTTTCAATATGCTTTTGCAAGATTACAAACATACACACATCTTCCATTTTGCAATGTACATAAACATACGTAAAGTATTGAGTAAGATTTTATTTCAACATAGAGAAATCGAAATACAATATAACTATGTTCTTACAAAGAAGAGTAGAAATTTACTTCAATATGAAAGGACCAAGATTTCAATACAACAATATTCCTTCTCAAGAAGAGGATCAAAACTCAACCTTCAAATATAACCATACAAACTCCATATCAAGTAAGGGAAATGCTTACAAAGATACATATTTTGTAATAGTAAGATATAATTATATCTCAAGATGGAAGATTACAAAAAGGAGTTTACAACATCTTAATAAGAAATAACTAAAATCCAATTGGAAAAGCCTTCCCAAAAATTGGGAAACAACATGACAAAGTCTTCAATTTTCTTCATCAATCTTCAAGCTCAAATCTACATGTTTCCCATTCCCAAATAGTCTTCAGGGCACACAAAGAAAAGGCTTGGTTACCTCCCAACCTATTAGAATCATTACATTTCATCTCTAATACATGGACGACATGCTAGCCTCCCTCCAAGCCCATGGGAGAGATAACATACATGCCTTAGTTTTGCACAAGTGAATAGGGTAGGGAAAACACACATACAAACACATTTTTCACATACACAAAACCCAAAATCAAACAACACATAAGGGAAAAGCTCCATGCTTTCCCCAAAATGGGGAAGAGTGGTAAGAATCCCATATGTAACCAAGTGGTGAATCCAACCATAGGAAACACAATGTAAATCTCCAAGCACCCTCCTTATCTCTCCAAATCAAAATTTCCCTCCTTATCTCTCTAACCCATGCACCAAGCCTCCTCCTTGGAAGGCTTTTCAAACCATTATGATTTCCTTGCCAAGGATGGGGAAAGAATTTCAAACCATATGAAAATATTTCCCCACATCAAACCATATGAGGGGAGGAATAAATAAAACCATCATGGCTTGCCCATCAAGCCATGTGGTGAGAAGGGTATTCCTCCCTCTTCCCCAACACTCCAAAATCCATCACAAAGCATGATGGATGGAGGAAAAAACTACTAACAAAGATTCACAACACACCCATAATCCAACATACAATAACAACACAAACAAAACACCATTTTCATTTCATAAACACAAGATATTTTCCATAAGCAAAAACATAGTAGAAGAATAAGGAGGCCTACCTCAATCAAGCTCTCCAAAATCTCTATGCAATCCAAAAATCCAAAGCTCCAAGCTCCACAAGCACACCCAAAATATCCAACACCCAAATGCAAGAATGACCCCAAGAGTTCCACCCCTCTCCATGAGGGAATATTAAAAGAAAACCAATAAACAATTCCCCAAATGAGAGGGTGACATGTGTCACCCTTCTCATCTCCCCACACAAAGATTCCAAAAACAAAATCAAGAATAAAACAACTCTCATTTTGGAGGTAAACTCCAAATTTCCCAAAATGTGATTAAAACCAAAACCTCTACAACTTTTAATAAACACAAAACCAACTCACTTACAAGAAAGTGATGTGTGAGGGGTCAAATGGGAGGGAAACTCCAATTTGGCCTTGAAAAGAGACCCCTACCCATAAGTAGGGTCAAGGGGTCCTTTTCCATGATAGGAAGCTCCCAAAATGAAAAGTGATCACCAAAATTGCCACTTTTAGCCAAAATCCGAGTTTGGGATAAATGACACAAGAGTTGAGGTGGTGGGGCCCACCCAAGTGGCACTTAGGTGGTCCCATGCCTCAAACAACCCACTTAATTAACATTAAACACAAATTAGCACAAGTAAGGACCGTTAGGTCCTTAAATTAGCACATACAAAACTAAATAAATAACTAATAATAAAATTACAATAAGGGGGTCACCCATGGTGCCCAAACACAACATGCAACAACATATAAGGCTTCACACAAAAACATGGCTAGGACTCAGCCCATTCGACCACTTGTGCAAAATCCAAGTGTAGGTCCGAAACCCACATTCGATGTGCTCGTAATTTGCACACTCAATGCAAACATTAAACATACCTACCCAATAAAATATAATAATTAAACAATCTCAATAAATCATGCATGAATAAATCATGCTAACTATACAAAATAATGTCAGTATGAAATGGCTAACGCTAATCATATACATCCATACTAATTCAAAATATATTAACCATCTAAGTAACACATGGCGACATCCAATTAGCCATTACAATTCAAATGATAACCAAGTATATGACAAAACCATAAGTAAATCCATCACATGTGAAATGAAGTCAACTATAACATAATATGTTGATATCCAAAATCATAACATGCAAGAGCTAAGAAATAACCACAATACTAGCTTGGCGTTATGCGCCCAAATCACACAAGTGTCGTCAAATGAACCATAATAAAAACATATAGAAATCAAATGATGCTAAAGTCCATGTCCATCTACATTAACCCAAATTATATCATTGATTGAATAAATTGTGTAATTTCCTCAATAAGTGTTGATATTGGATCTAATTGAGCCATAATTCACATTATATAGTCACTACTAGGTTCACTGAGGATCAAATTAGCCCAAATTACATCATTGTTTGAAATATTGTAGTAATTGGTTCAATCAATGATAAATTTGGGGAAAATTGAATCCTAAATCATGCGGGATCAATTAAGTTCATAAGAATTAAATTGTCCTAAATTATATTCTTAATTGAACCAATCACGTAATTAGTTCAACGTGATGCAATTAGGGCCAGTGAGCCCTACTTCTCATCATATAGTCACACTCAAGTTCATGGGGATCAAATTATTCTAAAATATGTCTATGATTGAATCAATCAAGTAATTAATTCCATCACTAATTCAATTGTGGCTAAATTATACCCAAATCATCTCATATAATCACAATTCGATTCTTAGGAAAAATTGGGAGCTAATATCCCCGAGAAATTGATATTATACGTGGAAGATGTGAGGTTTGTAAATTTAATTTTGACACATCTAAAAATTTTACATATGCTAAACCAACCAATTCGAAAGGCCCCAAAACCTACAAATGACGATATGTTTTCACAAAGCAGACTCGGTTTCAAACTTTTCACCGTATTATTAAGCCTTAATTTCTTAAATGAAATCCCAAACAGGAATAAGCATTTTATAGATTCCAATTTTTTCTATAAAAAAAAAATTATTATGGGTAAATAGTTTTTTTAAAAGGGACTATACCCTTGTACAGAAAGGCTCAAAAGCCAGGATAGAACATGAAATCCCAACAACAGAAAACATTCTGCTCAGAAAAGTACCAACATCCAGCAACAATCCCACTGAAAAATAGCTGATGAACAACAACTAGTCTGCAACAACACCAGAGCATCATTGCAGAGCCAAAAATTGTTGTCTGGCAAAGACAAGGAACAATGTAGAACAACCAACAATGAAGAGAATCAAATCATCGAGGTGGAGAAGTGGCATTCTTTAAAATACACTTTTTCTTTTTACGGACCGTTACCCATCCTGATGATGCCTCCACCAATGGAGGGATAGATAAAGGAGAATTTTCCTTAGTTGCAATAATTCCAACTGAAATTTCCTTGCTGTCAACAACTAAGTGAGATAAATCTATTGCATTTTCTTTGCTGTCAACAATAGGAATTTCGATAAAGGGGTTTCTGGGACAAAGTCAGATTCAACCTCAGCATTTGAATTTGATTCTAGGTCCTCCTTTGCACCAAAAACCAAATGTTTGGGAGGGCATCTTTCCACCAACTGCGTTTCTCATGCTGGCGCTTTGCCATCCCACAATCAATAGAGGTGTGACCTAAACAAAAAAACCCTCTGCATCGAAATGGAAGACCTTCGTAATCTAAAAGTTGTGACCAAGTTCTGTTTTGCACTCTAAGATCAATGGTTGTAGGGAGGTTTTTAGCCGTGTCAAGTTCCACCAAGATCCGAGCATAGGTAGTGTGGGTGTAATCAGAGGTTTGAGAATCTATAAAAAGTGTAGTTCCCAAGGTGTTTCCAATAGATTTCAAACATTCACCACTCCAGAATTGAAGGGGTAAATGGGGTAGTCGGATCCAAACAGGTTTGCATGAAAAAGACTCAATGAGCAAGTTGGTTTTCTAAATTGTAAGTCATGGAGGTATGAGATAAAATTGAAAAGTTGCAGAGAGGCCCTAATTTCTTACATTTACTAAAATACATTTAAAGTATAAGAATATAAATGTCACATTTATTTTAGTAAATATGTAGAATTCTTTCCATTTATTCATATTGTAACCCTTGAAATTGGAATTCAACATCACCATGCACACACTTTAATCTCAATGATTATCAAACCTAATGTAACTAAAACCATGAATGTGTTTTTTGGAACCACATACTCATTT
Organism: Taxus wallichiana var. yunnanensis; assembly: GCA_018340775.1. Classification (NCBI taxonomy): domain Eukaryota; kingdom Viridiplantae; phylum Streptophyta; class Pinopsida; order Cupressales; family Taxaceae; genus Taxus; species Taxus wallichiana. The sequence continues at coordinate 757,997,642 of CM031238.1, read as the reverse complement.
TTTTCAAAATTGTGTTTTATCCACAATTTGGCTCCCCAACTTCTTACACTAACTCCATAGTTAATAAGGTCTTACAAATTCTATAATTAGAGGAAAGCGTTATCTAATGAAGCTTAGTTATGAAGATGCAAAGAGGGGAGCATGTGAACTTCTTCATTGAACTACAAATATTGAGTTATAAGAATATTATTAAATATAGAAGAGTTTCTATATTTCTAGAGTTGAAAGAGGATTAACACTCTTACCAAATTCCAAATGAAAGAAATAAAAGTAGTTTTCCACTCTGCATAAACCCAAATAGAGTATGTCAATGAAATAAGTTTGGGGGTGGAAAGATGAAAAAAATGAATTAGTTGCTAAGCAAACTAGGCATGAAGACGAGTCTAAAAAATGATTTGATATCTCTTTCTTATCACATGCATTATTATATTTAGGACAAACAATCCCTCTCCCAAAGTGGAAGCCCTCGATAGATAACACCATATGTTTTTTTCTAAAAGGTTCAACTCTTGACATTAGTCTTTCAAATGTGATTGAGGTAAAAAATCCAAATCCTAAGAGAGCAATTCAAACCCCATAACTACTATGTTAGCTAAAACCAAAAGAAAAATGCTAAATATTATATATTTAACAAAGGGAGAATAATTTTGAAAAATTTTATATGAAAGTTTGATTGATAATCTGTCCACCAAGTAATTTAGTGGTTAATGACCTAATTTGTTAAGCATAATATTTGACCTAAACTCTCAAATATGCTTGAGATAAATAATAATATAAATAAATAAATATTTTAATCTAAATTTTCTTTAAAATAAAGAGTAAAATCCAATCCCACAATGAAACAAAATCATAGACAATAATATTCCCCTTTAAATGTGAATTCCATTATTTTTTATAATCTTATCATTTACTATTGTTGGTTTTTAATAATGTTCATCTTCAATACTTTAAAGGTGAATGAATTAGAAATCACCATTTTCATGCAACTTAAAGATATAGTTTGTTGACAATTCTTTGACCGACCTTAATCATTTAAATGAACAAACTGAGAATTGAACTATTTTTATAATAGCAAAAAACAATTGATTGATAAATACACTTATATTAATAATATATAAAAAATATTAAATATTATTTAAAAGTCTAAGTAAAATAGAATCACACGTCAAGATGCAAACAAATAGATTTGTGCAATAACAAAAGTTAAACTAGTAGGTGAGAATCCAACATTAAATATTGTTGGATTAAAAAATGTGAAAAAGACTTAAATGGAATAAAATAATTGAGGAGGATGCATCACGCATTGACAAGTTTATTCTTTTAAAGATTAAATATACAATTCTTCTTTATACACCTCGACATGGATTGTTGAGACAAACAATTGCGATAAACGATTTAAAATAAAACAAAGCTAAAAACACACTTCTCCAACGTTACCTTGGAAAAATGTCGTAATTACGTTTGCAATGAGCGTGGGCGTAAAAGTGTGAAAAGGATGGAGAGATTAGTCCACGTTAGTGATGGAAAACTTTATCCCCCTTATCTTATAAAATTTTATCCCCGTTATCTTATAATATTTCGGTTTAAATTGTCAACAAATTTATTGCGATATTTATAGAATGGAAATGATCGTGTGAATGGAATCCTCTACGAAGTAAATATTAGAAGACAAACAACATCTTTATTTGTGTTAAGTGTTGTTTCGGTCCTATATCTATAAATGGTCATATCAATATGGATAATTAAAGTTTGAAATGGAATTTATAAATAGAAAGAATTTAAAAGTGCTTAATTATAAATATTTGAGTTCTTTTTCTTAACGAAATACTCCTTTAAAACAAACATTTTGATTTAATGATTAAATTATTATATGTTATTTGTAAGAAAATAGAATACATGATGAGTTAGAGATGGTGTTAAGGTAGTAGGAGAAAAAGAGTTAGAAAAGAGAGAGTATATAGAGAAAACAAAATATCAAATCCATGTGTTAGGATATAATCGTAAATGAATGTCTAAATTTTAACAAAGAAAAAACTAACGTGAAAAAGATTAGGATAATTGTTTAGATGCAGAAAACAAGCAAAGATAGAACAAGATTATCTTAGTGATTTCAACCTAAGTAATAAAAATTAGCTTTAGAACATAACAGTGAAATGAAATGGGAAGAGATACACATATTACTGGGTGTAACTAGCATGGCGCAAACTATTGGTCGACTGCCCGTGGTCGAAAGTTGCCGACCAAAAAATATGCATCTTCATAGAAGGGATTCAACCCTGGCACCTCCCTATTTCGATTGCAGCATGCTAACCACTCCCCTTGCACACCCTATATGCATATATACCGACTGCTGTTAAATTTAAATTCAAACTTTTCAACCATTACCAAAAAGTTTTGTTGCTTCTGCACATACAATCGTTTGCGCTTGTTGGTTAAGGCTCTCCACAAATATTGCTTGGGCAAAAAAGAGTTCTTATAAAATAAAATGTGAAATAAATACATAAGCGTGACTTTTAGAGAAAAGTGAGAGTAAATGATATGTTTAGAATGTCAAGACCACAAACACATACAAGTCAGAGATCTGAGAACATTGAGAGTGATCTTCACGCTAAAACTATATAAAAACTTCACGTTAGAACTATATAAAAAACAATGAACCTTATTAAAAGAAACCCTCAATTTCTATATCACACACACTTGGCGCATCTGCAATAACTGTTGGGTGTGGTAGACTATTGAAAACTGTTTATTTTTAGTCTCGATTGCTAAGTTTTTTCGGCCGGCAGAATCGTAAGTAATTTTTGGATGGACTATATGGAAAGTTTGAATACGGTGAACCGTTATGTTTGAAAGTCAGCAGTGAATTTCTGTAGTTAGAACCAGAGGGCGGCTCGAGGCTTAAACACCTCCTCCAAAGAGTCAAAAATTTTGGAATTGCCTTGCCAGACACTCCGGTTTGGTGTCTTGGAGTGGACTGGCATTTACAAGTTAATTGAGCCGATAAGGTTCATCCGGTGTCTGCGTCAATACATCAAAATCAAGCATGTGTGACTCGATTACCACGGCACCAGTAGGTTCTATGTCCTCCGTCCATGGTTTCACTCTTTCGCGTTGTATTTAAGTACTGTAAACTGAAAACAATAGGAAACATTGAAATCGAAGAACCTGCTTCGGGTGCAATACAGAGTTTAATTCTGTACAGGGAATTCAGCTCATCAAGATTTGTTTTTTTCGTGCCATGAAGAGCCTGCTAATGGTTTTGGGGAAGATGGAGGATTTTGTTTCCTCGTCCCTCCTCAGGACGGGAGCTTTTTGAGTTCCGTTACGCCATTGAGAGTAGTGAGTTTGGCAGCAAACAAAAGCAGTGATGATTCGAAAGGGAATTACAATGGCCCCCACAATTTCCGCCTCGATCCCTCCTTGGGGATCGTCGTCATCGGGCTGCTGGTATTTTTCTTCTTAGCCGGGCTTTTCTCTGTCTTAACCTGCCGCCGCACGACCGCGGCGACCAGGGGGCTGGAACGGACGGCCATCGAGAGCTTCCCGTATTCACCTACAATCTCGTCAAGGGACAAAAAGCCCAGGCAAAGGGATCGGAGTGCGCGGTCTGCCTCAGCGACTTCGAAGACGAGGAGATGCTGCGGTTGCTTCCCAAGTGCAGCCACGCATTCCATCCGGAGTGCATCGACATGTGGCTCCGCACGCACACCACCTGTCCGGTCTGCCGAACCAGTCTTCTGCCCGAGGAGGAATCGAAGCCCACGGACACGGACTTGGGTGTCGTCGAGCCGCAGGCGTCTCCGCGGCAGGTCGCGATCGTTATCGACGACGGCGGCAACCGCAACGATATTGTAGACGACGAAGCAACGAACGGGGCTCCGGGGACGAGCCACGGTTCGAAGGGGTGCTCGTTGGTAAGGTTAGAGAAGGAGGTGGAACAGACCACGGAGTGGTACATCGCCTCCCCGCGGCCTCACGCCATGGTTGCTCGGGACGTGCAACTTTGTAGCCATGCATCATTCGCAGGCGCCGTCGACTTCGAATTCCGAGCCCTCGCGCACTATGCCCGACGATTCTATGGACGATACAGCGGAAAGATTGAAGCGTAGAGACAGGCGAGCGAATCAAGGCGTGCAGAACAAACTAGTCAATCACGATCCTGCAAAATCTGAGGGATGCACACCAACGATACTCCCCCAAAGCTACCATATGATTTATTATAGCACGCAGAAGACAGCGTTGCTGGAAAAGAGTGAGACTATAATCCCAAGAAACGCTTCAGTTGCCTGTATGTTCTCAAATCGACTTGCGATTCACAGGGGTTACATTTGACGGTCACCCCCTACCCGTCAAGAAATTTTTTTGTGACTGTTTTCTAACTAGTATCATCTTGCACATGACGTTTATTTTTTAGTCTTAACTTTCATTACTCATATAAATACTAAAATATATATTTTCATATAATATAACCATATAAAATAGAGATATTGTTGACATAAAATCCACATATCATTGACAAAGACGTAGATTAGTGGATCGCAAATCAGTGGCTTCACCACTTAAAAAAATGTGCAACCTATGAAAAGGATATGCCATGCGATGACATCCTACATGTGTCATAGTGAATATTTTTAAATGATCCATGAAAGTGGTTTGGCTTACCTTCTAACATGTAGGTTTGGAATCGCTAAAGATATTTCATAGAGTATATAGGGGTTTTGTATAGTCACATAGTGTGATTATAAATGAAATGTTGGAAATGTACATTTTCGTTGAATCTACTTCTACATGTTTGCTTGTTAAAACATTGGAAATATGCATTTGTATTCAATCCACTTCTACAATAATTATGTGATATTGAGATGATGTTAACAATGACAAGTACTCGATCTATTTCTAGGAAACATTGCATTCAAAATTGAGAAGAAAGAAAAAATAGGGAAATAATGCATTAAAACTTATTACCAAGTATTATGCACTAGAAGAAATTGATATAGAAGCATGATATTTATCCCCTACTCCTCATTCAATTTGGTGGGTGAGCTCCCTAAATTCTCCAACTTCCTATAGGTTGTATCAAATCCTCATCTCAACATTGAATAATAATCTCCCACTTTCCAACTTAGTTAATAGTGTAACGCCCACATCAAATGTAACAAGTCAACAACAATTTAAAATGGTAAGAACTTATAATTTTTCATCACCGAATCAATTGAACTAAAAAATCTTAACTTTCAAGGCTTCATTGTCTTGACACTTAATCTATTCCAGAGTGGGCATTAAATATACCCCTTCCTTCACCCATAAAATAAATGAAATAGAGACAAGTGACAACTAAGAGGACACTGGACATAGTCCAACCCACTTGTCTCGGCATGAAAATATTTTCAAATCTTCAAAACAGAACATGTTTAATATGATAGCATAATCTAACATTGGCAGCACTAATATTAAATTAAAAGTGTATAGAATATTATATTATACATGTTTCAAATGCGATGGGCCGTAGAAACATAATTGTTATAATATTAAATTGTCCTCCTTACATAGAGTCGGATTCCATTGCTTGATTAAACAGGATTAGATTTTTATACAAGAAGTGAGTTGGGAATATGGTCGAATCATCTAAATTTCAAGATATAATTTTTAGTTTCCTTCAATTCTAAAATTTGTTGACAATATATTTACATTCCGTAAAAACAAATTAATGGGGTATTTTTTAATCATTCAATTGTGTATGGGTGTGAGAACATAATCATTAAATAGTGTATGGATGTGAGAATATATAGCTATGAAAACATCTCAATTGTAAAAAAATCACAAAAATTAGTTTGAAGGTGTTTGATAATGTCCATCGGAAATTATCCCCCAAAAAATTAGAGAGCAAGAAATTTTGCCTTAAAACGAAAGTGGGTTCATCAATGGATTGACATACGGGAATATTATTTTTGTCATTAGTTTGGAAAATTGTGAAATTAAAGCTTGAACTCAACCATTTTGCCATCAAAATTGCAGCGCACCAAAACCACATTTTGAAGCAAAAGACTAAGTCCACACCATTTTGCTAAGGATAAGGTCTGATATGTTAATCTGGTCTATTTTATCAGTAAGAATGAAGTCATTCATACTCAGCCCAACTACATCCCCACCCAATATTTACTATTCCACCAAAAATAAAATATGCAATGTAACTTGGCCAAATAAAATAAAGAACCCAATACCCATAAGGATGAAAAAAGTATGTGCAGTTACCTAAGGAATGAGTCCATATTTGAGATGAGACCGTGTTCCAGTGACCCCCTTGTAGGTGAACATCACGATGATGTTTTGCAGCCTCAGCTATTGAACCAATCCGTTGTAAAAGCTCCATCCTTCTTGCAAAACTCTTCATTTTCAAAAAATACATTCCAATCTCAGCCCTCCATCCACGTCCACCAGTTTCTCATAAAATATAAATTCTATTATATGCGATACAGAGAGAGGAGGGAGAGGGAATTTTACCTTCCTTAGCAATCTAGTGATCATGGGAGGGTGAGCATAGAGAATCATCTGAAAAGGCACGTGAAGCCAAGAAGAAGTAACAAAGTAACAACTCTAAGATTTGTTTGAATTAGCAAAGCAACAACTTGAAATCCCCAAAAAGAGTGACTTGAAATTCAAGGTGGCAACTTGAAATTAAAGTTTTTGTTTGAATTAACATTTACCGTCACTTGAAAAGTCATGGATGGGCATTATTGTCAATTGAGGCTAGTCACTCTTCAAACTTCGAAAATGTGCCTTCATGTTCCCAATCTCACAATGAGTACCCTTGCTTCAAGTTTCCCCAAGATCTTCAAAGAATAATTATTATTTTTAAATAACTTTTTAGGCTCGACTTGTAAACTACAAAAACATATATTATTATATATATTTTAAAAAGATGATTTTATAAAGTAAACATTAATATGATTAAGTTTGCAAAACAAAGTGCCCATCCTTTAGTATGGGATAAATAATATTTTGCCTATATTTTATGGTTAAAAACATGAAAAACATTTAAACGGACATCAAATTTAACCCCTGCTTGTGAATATTGTGTGTGTTGTGTGAGTAGTTGGTTGGACATCGGTAATCAATGTAGAAGATAACTTACGCTCAAACCGATCTTCATTTTAGTATTTATTCACACACTTTTGCCATTGTTTTTTATATGAAGAACACTAATTATATGATCTTTAGGATTGGATTTGTTAAATATCTGAAAATAACCGACGACATTAATTTGCGTAGGACATGAAACCACTAACAACGACCACAAGTGCACACTAATTCACTCGAGAATCAATATCAAATTTCTTGTCGAATTGCTTCTTAAATGTAATGACATGCAGCAAAATTTTGGGGTGTGCTCTTATCTTGCCCGCTTTTTTCTTAAGGCTATCTTGTATCTTATTACATTAATATAATATAAGATTTATTTTCATAAAAAAATTGGTATGACTTGAAGCAATTTGAGCGAACAAAATAACGAGAGGTAATAACCTATACCCATAAAAATTGATACATTTTTATCTAAAATAAATGAGATTATTTTAAGCTATAAAGGGTAATTCGTGTATGCACTTGATCCCCCTCCTTAACATTTCTATTTGATCTCGCCCTTCTTTCATGCGCAATAATTTGTATCATGCAAGTCAAGTTTTAACCATATCGCCGTCGCGATAGGTTTATCGTTGATGTTTATTCGGATAATTGTAAATTGTTTAACTCGTGAAATCGATGTTATGTAGAATATTTGTCCCTTAGGTTTGAAATTGTGTCGCTATAATAACAACGTGAAAATTGATTTAATCCCCTATGTGGTTCATGATTGCAATTTGCTTCCGTTTCACCATTTGTTGTGACTTAGTCATGTTATTTTTGTTTTAAGGTAATTCTAACATTTGAAGAACTAAATAACTTTAAAACAAAAAAATTACCTCCTTTGTTAAGTTTTTATTATTTATTTTGGGTTGTTTGGTCATCTTTTTCCATTTTAGAACTCGCGTTAAGCGAAGCCCGACATTTGGTATCGAGCTCGGTTTCAACACCATATGCTTTGGGGATTTGTTAATAGCTTTTATTAGTTTAGTTTATTTAAACCACCATGTTTAAATCATTTCCTTAAAATTCTAATGTATTATTTTTCCCTCATGCAGGATGACGGGGGATAATACCGAACAAGGTGCAACAGTTGCTTAGGGTCATGGACGACCAACTCCAGAGGCTCTAGTACTAATTTTGGGTCACATATCTTAGACGCGCTTCATCAAATGACGAGGGTCCTCCAGATTGACTTCTGCACAACCAAATCCATATGCAGAGGATATTGGCATGAGAAATACTCACATACAGGTTTCCTCACAATGACAGAGAGATCACACAGCCATTCAGTTGAGCTTATGGCCCAACGAGAGAGGTCTCAAAGTCTTATAGTGTAGATTCAGAGAGGGGTTGAGACACACCCTCATGGGTAGGAAACATGTGGTGTCATTCACAATCTTATATGACTTCACCCACCTATGTATGGAGGAACGATATATGGATTTCGGGCTAATTCATGGATCCTAAGCTTAGATAGTTTCTTTCACTTGCATATTTATGAGATGAATGCCAAAACTCACCTCACCATACACCTCCTCCGTGAAGCAACATGCATCGGTGGAGGAATGAGGAGCGGAAGCTCCATTTGACCCGTGAGAATGTCACATATGAGTTATTTGAGGAGTATTTATGGGTTCGATACATGTCGAATATTTTCATTTAGAAGAGGATTGAAGATTTTCATGACCTCGACAAGGTTCTAGTATAGTGGTCTTGTATGAGTGCAAATTTTTGGATCTTCTGCAGTATGTAGACTACCTCCATGATGAGAAGTTGCAAGTGAACAAGTTCGTTGGGGGCACGAATTCAAACTGTGAAGTAGTTAGGATTTTGTCTCCCTTGACCTTGGAGGAGGAGGTGGAGAATACCTATCTTGTAGAGGAGAACAAGACTAGGACACCGAGTCTCGTGATAAGAACTAAGGCAAATTACATAAGCAAGTTCGCTCATTTCAGGATTAGAGATCACGTGGCTCCGCCCCACCCCGAGAGGAGAGTTTAAACCTTTGAAGTCAACTTCATGACCTCCCCACACTCTTAGCAGAACCCTCTCGCATCAAGATCCTCAACAACATAAGACTAGGTGGGATAGAATAGTTAGAGAAATAGGGACTGAATTGGCCACATTTTGAGTAGAGAGAGGAGTTTGGGTAGCTAGCATCCTAATCTAGCCCATTCATAGCAGATGGCTAGAGTGGAAGCCACGGAGCTCAATACATCGAGCATAAAAGGGTCTCGGTCGTATAGATATGTGCTAGGTTGTTTCATTTGTGGGGCCCTTGAACATTACGCACGATTTTTTCCTTAGAGACCATTTTTTACCCAGAGGCAAAAGTCAATCGATCCGAGCAAATCGTTGGTGATGCAAGACATTCTCATCATGTCTACATCGTGGTAGAGAATCTGTCTAGCCAAACATCAATCCATGGTCATTGAGATAGCTTGTATGATTAGGGGTACACATGTTATTATATTATTTGATTAGGATATTTTGACTATGTTATATAACCCTCTTTAGTGGATAGGTGTGGATTGGTAGATTCTAGGCAGGCAGATAGGTGGCAGGTAGAGTTGGCCACTTGGGCCAAGCTCACCATAGACTCGTATGTGGAGACATATATTCTAGACGTAGGTGTATTTCTCCACCGCCTTAGACCTCCATGTTTTACCATTGGGATCTTATGAGGTCGTTCTTGGTATGGATTGGCTTGATTCTCATTAGGCCAAGGTAGACTATAGACACAAGTTCATTGAGTGTGTGGATGACATAGGTAGTTATGTAGTTTTATCTCGGGGTTGAGAGACATGTGTCCTTGCATATTATTTCCGCTATGCAACTCAAGAAGAGCATGCGAAAAGGGTGATGGATGTTTTCTATCATGATCAGTGATAGATTGTAGGAGAATCCATCGAATTATCCTATGGATGAGCACCCTATTTTGAGAGTTTTTGTAAATGTTTTCCCTAGTGAGCTTCTGCGTATGCCACCATGTTAAGAGGTGGATTGTTCTATTGATCTTGTTCCTGGTTTCACACCTATATCTCGTACTCTCTACAAAATGACCATACCTAAGATCCATGAGCTCGGGATCTAGATAAAGGATATTTTAGATAAGGGTCTCATCTGACCTAGTGTGTCTTCTTGGGGCATACCGGTGATTTTTGTGAAGAATAAGGATGAATCTCTTCATTTTTGTGTTGAATTCAGACAACTTAACAAGGTAACGATGAAGAAACCTTATCATTTTCCCCAAATTGATGATTTGTTTGATCAGATGAGGTGAGTTAGGGTGTTCTCCAAGATAGATCTAAATTGAGAATACCATCGTTGCTTATTATATAAGGAGATATACATAAGAAATCATTTTGTACTCAATATGGGCATTACGAGTTCACAATAGTTCCTTTCATTCTAAGGAATCCACTTGCAATTGTTATGAGCCTCATGAATGGAGTTTTCAACACCTTCTAATGACATCATTGCCTAAAAAAGGAGAGTTAACACCATTGCCATCCATCTAGCCAAGGGTTCTAAGTCTAGGAATGTAACATTAAGATAGAAGCTTAAAATAATGTCTAACTAGTATGAAAATAATACAAACTCTAACTAAACATGCTTACTAATATGCTTAAATTACCTAACATGGGCCTAAATAGACCTAAGAGGGAAATAAAATGGTTATGGTCTTTACTCCAAACAAGGTGAAATGGCCTCTCCCATTAACCACTTGGTCATTTTGGATATCCACCTACTAACCCCATTAAAGGCTTTAAGCAAGGATTGAACTTGGTAACATATCATAAATTAGTTATATGAGATGCAAATCAAAGCATGGTGTAAAGTATAAAGGAATGAGGTGCACCCTTTTTATAGTTTTCATTTTGGGAGAAACTTGTATTTTGGTGCATGTGGGACTAAAAACCTCAAATTAGATTAGAATTGCTAATCATGATTAGGCCTTGCTAATCACAATTAGTGAATTACCAAGTAATTAAGAGGTGTAAATCCCTAATCAATTGCTTAGGGTTAAATAGGGGTTAGGATAAGCTTTTAAATCTTGTTGAGACATTGTAGAGGTGAATGGTGTGATTTTGAATGGTTGGAAAAGGGGTTGTTATCCAAAATGGTGCCCCAGCTCGTTTTTGTGGCTAACTCCTTGTGTTCTTGCCTCTCTTGTGCCTCAGTCTACATTTTTTGATTTTCAAGCACTCAAGGCTTTCTAGAAATGGCACCATCAGATAGAGCTCTCTCTCATCTTTCCAGAAAGGTAAAGTTTGCCTCCTAACTCCTTATATTTTTCAAGTTATGGCTCGGCGGAGTTTTTGTGGAAAATTTTCCCATTTGAGGCCCGCCAATAGGAAGCTGCCACGTGGCAGAGGAGTTTGGGGTGCGGGAATTTTTGAAAATTTTTCCAAAGACAAAAAAGAGGTAAAATTTGAAAAAATTTCCCGCCGATCCGTTTTTGGGCCGTTTTTGCCCTAAATCTTCAAACGATCATATCTTTTGATCCAGAGCTCGATTTTCGCGTTCTTTATATCATTGGAAAGCTGTTAAAATTATATACATGATTCCATGCTCAATTTCTAATTTTGATTTAGTTTGAGAGAGAAAATTCAAAAACGGTTCTGGTACGTGTCCATGGCCGTAAATGACATTTCAATAACCAAATTTAATACGTAAAGGGTCGCATTCTTCTCCAATATGGTCAAAAATGACAGGTATGGGTTTGTAAGGTCCTCCATGCTATTTTAATGAATTTTCCATCAATGAGGAATGGGCTCCCATTTTTACGTTTTCTCTCTCCTAGGCTCGACTCCATGCATTGTAAAAGCCGATTTGGCTCATTTCTTGAGGTTTGAACATTTTTGGCATAGAAAACTTCTTCTTTCACCTCCACCAAGTGATTGTTGTAAGAATCAGACCTTTTTCAAGTATTGTACCAGGTTTATACCTCTTCGAGGGTGGAATGCAAGAGATTTTACATGGAAATGACAAGGCAAACTCGTGAATGCTTTTCTCCTTTGTTTGTATTGTTTTACTTCATTTTAAGACCCATAATTGCATCTATTAGCTTGTGTATGTTTTCCCTTGTTGCATTTCATGAAATTTTTCTATTTACATGGCAAAAAAATGTTTCACCACTCCTTTGGTGCATCACCATCATTAGTTAGTTTCAATTTTTGCATTTCTATCCCTGTCCCTCTTGCAATTTAGAGTAGGATTAGGATCTGAACCTCTGTAGTTGTGCAAAATATAGATATAAATAAGAGGATTTTGAGGAACCAGCCTCTAATCTGGAGATTCCTCTCTCATTTTCACAAGTCCCACACTTAGAGAGAGGTTTCCATGTTGTGCAATCACACTAGATGCCTAAAACATCAATTCATAACCTTGATTTGCATCCAGGGGTGCTACTGATTTGCAACAACAGCTTTGGCATGACACTCGGTGGGACCTTAGAGGTCTCATTGTTATTATAGCAAAGTTGATGTGCATCTCGCTGCAATTTTCTTGCTTGAAAAGAGCTATAATTTGCATATCCGCGACTCCAAGGGGAAGAATCAATCGGTTTCAGCAAAGTGCAGCCTCAAAACTCATGAGAAGAATCACCACAAGGTCAAGAGTCGAGAAGAAGAAGTGTTGTTTGAATACCTTCAGCTTATCTCCAAGAAGAAGGCAAAGAGGAAGAAGGATTCAAAGGTCTCCATCTCCACCAAACAGAACTCTCTCAACTCCTCCACCTGCTAGGCCTTTCATTTAGTCAACAACAGTTTTAAGACCAATTAGAATGGCAAAAAACAACCCCTATGTCAACTTCACAGAGTAAAGAGCCCACTTTCCCTCAATGCACAACATCCAATTCCAATTGCAACTGTTATCCAAAATTCACCCCCCAGGGTAAATTTGATAACATGCATCAGGATGTCCAAATTCCAAGAAAAATGACTGATTCAGAGCAAAATCAGGTTTCTAGGGTCCCTTCAGGAATCTTTCTAAACTCCCCAGGCCGAAGAAGGAAGGAGCAAGCTTTGAGAAAGTGCGAAAAGTTGCAGAAAGGCAAATAGGATTGATCCAGGAAAAAGTGAAAAATTGGCTAAGTCCTTCTAGAGGGAGCAATCGGGACAAGCGGGCCAGAAATACCCGAACCGGCCGAACCGGCCGAAAAGAGACAAGTCAGCCCAAAAGCAATTGGGACAAGCGGGCCAGAAATACCCGAACCGGCCGAACCGGCCGAAATTGTCCCAAAAGGTCCAAAATCAAAATAGGACGTCCGGGACAAAAAGACCCGAAATACGCGAAGAAGCCGAAGGAGCCGAAAGCCAATCAAAAGGTGCCACGTGTCTTTGGCCAAATGAGGGACAAGGAAGCCCATTTCGGGCGGATCGGAGGTTTTTGTCCCAAGCAGCACTGGGACATCCGGGACGAATGGACGCGAAGTACGCGGAAGACCCGGCAGGCCCGAGAACCATTGAGAAATTGCCACGTGTCATCAAGGAAAAGCCGAAGGGTCAAAGGGCAAGATTTGAAGCGCTGGCCCGAGCCAATAGAAATTGGACACGTGTCCAATGGAGCATAGAAGTGCGGAGCTCGGGGAGGAGTTGGAAGGTTTGGCCAAATCTAAGCCAAAAGGGGTAAAAGTGAAGGAAGACCCGGCAGGTTCGTGAACCAACCAATGCATGCCACGTATCCCTAGTGGCGGGGCATGGGAAAAAAATGTGGAAAATATTCCAAGAGCACCAAAAGTCAAAATTCAAGAGACAGCCCGCCGAAAAGTAGAGGAGAGAGAATTATTCAGCGAATCAGAGCATGCCACGTGGCGTCCAAGTGGCAGTGCGCGGGAAAATATTTCAAAATCCGTTTTCGCCTGTTCCGTGTCCTAAATCTTCAGATCGACATATCTTTCGATCCAGAGCTCGGATTTACACGTTCTTGATATCAATGGAAAGCTGTTGAAATTCTCTACACGTTTCCAGGGTCAATCTTGCATTTTGGTATAGTCCGGAGGGAGAAAATTGAGAAAACGCCTCTGGCACGAAATAACAAGCAGAGGTAATACTTCAACAACCACTTTAATGCAGCAGACAGTTCGCCGCTTCTGTTAGGCAAACCGCCGCTTTGCCAGAACCCGCCGCTTCTGCCATGATGGACGAATTAAATGCAACCTAGAGGTGGTTGGGGCAGATTTCGAATTCCTCTCTTTTTTCTCTCCCATTCTTCCTATAAATTGTAAGGAGGGGTTTCTTTCTGTAGTTGGACATTTTCTGCTTTGCACCCTCCCTTCTCTCCTGTTCATAAGAAGATTTGTGGAGTTTTCAAACCTCCCATATAGACTGTAACACCGTTTTTGCCTTCTGGCTATTGCAATGTATTGAATCGATCCTCGAGCAATATATATGTGTATGCGTGGTTGCTTCTAAACCCTCTTACATATTTATTAATCATTCTTGATCTTTCATTGCATTTTTTGCTAGTGCATGGTGTTGTGTTATATCTACATGGTCTGTGTTTAATGTGGCAAAGCATATGTTCTTCATTCCTCGGTGCATCACCTCTATTAGCTTAGATTTATTTTATGCATTTTCTTACCTTGTCTCCTTGGCAGATTAGATTAGATTTTGAGAAAACCCTCTGCATATTTCGTGTGCACCTGAACAGAGGAATAGGAACCAGCCTTTCTCTGGAGATTCCTTTCTCACTCTTCAAGTCCCACACTTGGAGAAAGGATTCAATGTTATGCAATCACACTGGATATTAATATGATCAACCTAGAAAACTGATCAATATCCAGGGGTGCTGTGATTTTGCACTAACACTAAAACTTGCAGCCTTGAAGAACATTCCCTACTTCATGGAGAAAATCGACTACTCCTGTGTGATCATGTTAAAGACATTGTCAATCTTTGTGCAATTCATGAAATCAATGAGATGCAAGTGGCTGTCAAATTGCTGGCATCTTCATTCAAGGGGAAAGCATTGCAATGGTTTAGAAGCCTTGGAGCTGGTTCTATCACAAATTGGAATCAGCTATGTATAGCACTTCATGAGCAATTTGGAGAGAAGGGAGACAACTTGTCTCTTTTGGAGCAGCTGACAACCATCAAGAGAGCTCCCAATGAGCAGCTGACTGATTTCAACTTTAGATTTCAAAAGACTTGGGAGAGAATTCAGTGGCAATCGGACAACAATGCGAGAAGGTTCTTTTCTCTACTATCTCAAAGCTCTAAATTCTTATATTTCTATGTTGATTCAGTCCATGGGAGGCATAACTATCCCTATGGCTTATAGCATTGCCATTAGGGCTGAAAATTGTTTGATCCAAGCTGGAAAACTAGCCCCTAGACCTCCCATGCCATTGTTTCCAAGTTTAGAGAGTCCAAACACCAATCAAGCACCTAATTTGGCTCCTTCTCCCACTCCTAGAAATCAGAGTTCAAATGAAGCTGAACTACTTCATCTCCAAGTGCCCCAAATGAGCTTCAAGAAGTCATGAAGCAATTGCAGAAACCCTAGGCAATGAGCTAGTCACTCTCAAGAGGTAAAGAAGCCCAAGGTTTTAGACCTTCTTACCAGCCCCAAGCTCAACCCAACAGCAGCCATACCAACCACAAAGACCACCTAATCCAACCGCAAATATGAATCAAACAAGGCCTCCCGCCAATAGACCATTTCAGCCCTATAATCCAAATGCCATATCTCGCGCTCTAAGGCATTGGTGCCAACACAAAACAACATTTCTCGTGAGTATGACTGGTGTTTTCCATGCAATGAACCTCATAACCAATCCATGTGCTTCAATGGTGCTTTGAATCAAGCATTAATGGTGACAACTACTGGTGTGGAGGGTGAGGGCAGTCAAGGAAACAAAGCCAACAACAAGAAACATTCCAACAGCAATCAGCCCCAAATGACACCACGTTGGTAAATTAGCAAGCAGAGGATTTTTGTGGCATGAATCAGGCAGTTTCCCAAGGTGTTGCAGCCAACACAAGGTCAAAAAGAAGGAATTTGGGTGAAGAACAGCCATTAGCTCCAACCAATCCACAACCTTCCATGGCTCCACAAATGGTTGGCAAGCAAAATCCAATTTCAAATGCACAAGGGCAGCTAAGAACAGCTCCTAGACCAACTCAAATACTAGTTATTGCTGCCCACGTGCAAGGAGTGAATGTACAAGCAAAGGGACAACAAAGAGATCCTTCATCACCATTCAAGATCATTGATCGATGAAGAAGACAAATGTTAATATATCAATGTGGGAATCCCTATCTATCCTGTGCCAAAGAGACTTACATACAAGCTGCCATGAAGGACTGCCAACTTCGAATCAAGCAAGTTCAGATGCAAGAGAAAGTGCTCACAAATGTTGCCTAGCCCGAGGGAAATCATGGAGGACAAAGAAGGTAAAATGTTGAAGCCCCTCCTTTCTATGTTTCATTAATCATGGAAATCAATTAGTGCACAATCGCATGATATATTCGGGGCAAGTAGCTCTGATGCCTAAACAAATAGCTTATCACCTAGGGCTCCAAAGATGAAACAATATCCAAAGGGGTAGTGTAGTTGGATGGGACAAAGCAAGAATAACAACAGTTGGGGTGATTAGAAACTTGAGTCTTACCTGCATGCATGTCCAAATGTTGTTGTTTCACAAGATGTATCACCATAGACCTTCACCACTCTTTGCCCTATGCTTGTCAAGGGACTTCACAACCAAGATTGGGGATATTTGTCTCGCTGATTGGTCACACATGTTGTTCGTAATGAGGTATGGAACTAAGGCTACAATCGGTCTCGAACCTATTGCAAACTTCCACATCGAGCCTTACACTCCAAGTCCGATCAACGCCAATTGTTCAAAGATTTGATCAAGAGGACCACCAAGCACCGATGAAGCCGACACCAAGGTTGGGAGCATCCCGGATCTAACTCTTGATGAATGGGAAAACAAGGTACATGCTTTTGATCCTTATCAAGAAGTAGAAGAATCTGAGCTAGGGGTCTATTGTATACATGAAGAAAATCAGCCTATTCCTAACATCACCAAGCCAAACCACAAGGATGAAAATGAGGTATGGCAGTTGTTTTTGATGGATCAAGAAGTAGACAAGGTGCAGGAGGTGGAGCCATGCTTGTTTCACCTCAAGGAGTAAGGTACTATTCAATTTTTAGATTTCAGTTTGCATGCTCCAATAACACTGTTGAATATGAAGCCTTAGTGCAAGGGATGCATTGGGCAATGAAAAAGAAAATAAAGAACTTGCAAGTCTTTGGTGAAAGTGAATTGATTGTAAATCAAGTCAAGGGACAACATACGCCAAGAATGATCTACTCAAAGTGCTACAAGAACAGGTGTGGGACCTCATGGAAGATTTTGAGGGTTTTGCAATCAAATCCATTCCTAGGAAAGAGAATCAAGTTGCTAACAAGCTTAGCGGTAGGGGCAGCCTTTGACATTGTGGAAAGCATTCAACAAGACAAGGTACAGCCAAACATCCACGTGATTGTGAGGCCTTCAAATGCCGATAACAATGTCGGCTTGGCAAGTGTTTGAGAATGACCAACAAATCATCCATTTCTTCAGAAGAAGAAGCTGAGTTCTCACCTAAGAATCAAGAAAAATTGGAACAGCAATATGGTGACCAAGTGGTACAGCTGAGAACTAACAAGCTGCCCAAGGGAGTTATCACTTTAGAGTCCATTTTTAATCCCAATGATCAGTTTAGAAAGGAGAAAGTGAACATTCAGGTCAAGAGAGAGGATTCAATATCCATCTTGGTAGAAGAGAACAAACCATTGCAAATTGGAAAGATGACAACTGATCAAGAAAGGTATGAGTTCGTACAACTGTGTCAAGAGTTCCCTGATGTGTTTGCATGGAGCTATGAAGATTTGAAAGGTTTCAATCCCAACTTAGCTCAGCATACCATTGAATTGGATCCAAATACTAAGCCTGTCAGGTAGAAACAAAGACCAATCAATCCACACATGGAGCCTCTCATGAGGAAAGAATTGGACAAGTTTGGTTGAGTCAAGAATCATATTCCCAATCAAGCATTCTAGTTGGGTTGCCAACTTGGTTCCAAATGTAAAGAAGAGTGGAGAGATCAGATTGTGTGTTGATTTCAGAGACTTAAATAGAGCATCTCTCAAGGACCATTACCCACTCCCTTCCATGGAGCAAATCTTGCAAGTTGTGGCTGGCTCCGAGAGGTTTTCACTACTTGATGGCTACTCCGGCTACAATCAAATTATGGTGAAGGAAGAAGACCAGTTCAAGACAACCTTCACAACCAAATGGGGGACTTTTGCATACAGGAAGATGCCATTTGGGCTGTCCAACGCTGGTGCTACCTTCCAAAGAGCAATGGACATGGCGTTCAAAGGTTTGATTAACAACGTGGTGCTGATTTACCTTGATGATATCACTGTTTTTTCCAAAAATGCAGCAGACCACCTCTCTCATTTGAGACAAGTTTTCACGAGGTGTAGGAAATTTGGAGTGTCTTTGAATCCTAAGAAGTGTATCTTTCTTGCACATGAAGGAAAGCTCCTTGGCCTTATTTTCTCCAAAGAAGGATTAGCAATTGATCCAAAGAGAGTCGAAGACATAAGAGCACTACCATTGCCAAGCCACAAGAAAGCCCTTCATATTTTCTTGGGGAGGATAAACTTTGTTCGGAGGTTTGTCCCAGATTTTGCAGCCCTTGTCAATCCCATCACCAAAATGTTAAAGAAGAGCATGGCTTTCAAGTGGACAGCAGAAGGCAAGGAGAGTTTTGAAGCAATCAAAGAAGCCATTTCTCAAGAACCAACTCTCATCAACCCGGACTTCTCCAAGGATTTCATCCTCTATGCATTTGGAGGTAATGACACTATTTCTGCCATTTTGGTACAACATAACAAGGATAATGATGAGCAGCCAATTGCCTTCTTTAGCCAGAGCCTAGATGACTATGAGGTGAAGTACTCTTTTATTGAGAAGCATGTGTTGGTAGTAATCAGAAGCTTGAAGAAATTCAAGCATTTAGTCTCAAACAACAAGGTCCCGTTGTTGGTCTCACATGTGGGTTAAGGACTTCTCCTCAACAAAGATTTGAATGAGAAAATGGCAGGTTGGATCACCCGTGTCATGGAGTATGACATTGAGATCAAGATCACCAAGTCGGTAAGAGAGGATTGTGTGAGCAGCTGGTTTTGGGGAAGAAAAAAGAAGTATGCAATGAAGAAGAGGTTGTTTTGACAGCTCAGGGGCAGCCATGAGCCAAGTGGCAATCAAGAAGAAGACAATGTTGCACCCACTCCTCGCTGGACACAAGGTATAATACACTTCCTAAGCACAGTGCCTATGCCCTTCGGAGATGAACAAGACCCAAAGAAGACACTTTAGATTGCAGTTGTCCCATATGCCATTGTTGATGGAGTTTTGTTCAAGAAAGATGTGAATGGAGTGCTCTTTGAGATGCATTAGCACAAATTAGATTCATAGGGTGTTGGAAGAGTTCCATGGTGGACCAGCTAGTGGTCATTTTGCACCAAGAGTGACACTCTAAAAATCATGAAGGCTGGTTATTATTGGCCTAAAATTTTCAAAGTGATTGCTATGCGTGGATTAAGAGGTGTAAGAATTGTGCATTCTTCACAGAGAAAAAGAGACTTGCTACCCTTCCATTGCATCCAATCTTAGTTGACCAGCAAATTTTCATGCAATGGGGTTTGGACTTCATTGGAGTCATCAATCCCAATTCAAGTCAAGGGCACAAATGGATTTTGACAACCACGGACTACTTCACCAAGTGGATCAAGCAAAAGAGCACTCAAAGAAGCAAATGAGTCCAAAGATCTTAGACTTTTATGAGGGGATAGCAACCAGATTTGGTATACCGCTACAATAATCTCGATAATGCATTGGCATTCATTGGATCCAAGGTGACCGAGTGGGCTGTCAAGAATGGGATCTACTTAAGCACTTCATCAAACCATTACCCTCAAGGTAATGGCCAGCCGAGTCTACAAACAAGAACTTGTTGAGGATCATTAGGAGGACTCTTGATGAGACTCGAGGTCTTGGCATACCAAAAATCGAAATCAGCCTTATGGGCCGATAGGATAACTCCCAAGAGATCCCAGTAACTCTCCATTCAAGCTTGTTTATGGAAGAGAGGCAATCTTTCCCATGTCACTTGAGTTGCCAACATTGGAACTCATGAAGCAATTAGAGTTTCTAGAGTTTGAGCCCATAGAGGTGAGATATGCGAGTTGATGGAGCTGCGGAGGAGGTCAAAAATCAGGCATCCCAAGCAATGGAAAAGGATCAAGCTTTGATCAAAAATACCTTTGATAGGAAGGCCAAGGATAGATCTTGTCGTGGAGATCTAGTGTTAAAATGAGATGTGGATAGAGCAAAACCGGGAATGCATTCAAAATTTGATGCCATTTGGAGTGGCCCATACATGGTCACGAAGTGCAAGAACATCAATGCTTTCCAATTGGCCTCATTGGATGGTGAAGAACTGCAGATTCCACCAATGGAATCTATCTCAAGCGTTGTTTCTAGAGGGAAATTTACCACCTTGTAAATATTAGATTAGATTTTCATTCCTCCAAGTGCTTTGCACATTGTTTTGTTGTCAGAGGTTAGTTTTGCTTTCCCTAAGTGCTTCGGGCACAACTTGTCATCCTGGAGATGTTTTTGCAGTCCTTGCTTCCATCATGTGATATTCCATCTTCCTCCTTGCACATTCTAAGTCGGGTTGAGGTTCTAAATAGAATATTTGATGACTTCATGCCCAATGGACTACTTCATGCAATCGGTATTTTCATCTAGCGAGCAGAAAGATGACCCTCCGAGTCGCCAAAATTGTTATCCAAAATGGTGCCCCAGCTCATTTTTTTGGCTAACTCCTTGTGTTCTTGCCTCTCTTGTGCCTCAGTCTACATTTTTTGATTTTTAGGCACTCAAGTCTTTCTAGAAATGGCACCATCAGATAGAGCTCTCTCTCATCTTTCCAGAAAGGTAAAGTTTGCCTCCTAACTCCTTATATTTTTCAAGTTATGGCTCGGCGGAGTTTTTGTGGAAAATTTTCCCATTTGAGGCCCGCAGCCAATAGGAAGCTGCCACGTGGTAGAGGAGTTTGGGGCGTGGGGAATTTTTGAAAAATTTTCCAAAGACAAAAAAGAGGTAAAATTTGAAAAAATTTCCCGTCGATCCGTTTTTGGGCTGTTTTTGCCCTAAATCTTCAAACGATCATATCTTTTGATCCAGAGCTCAGATTTTCACGTTCTTTATATCATTGGAAATCTGTTAAAATTATCTACATGATTCCATGGTCAATTTATAATTTTGGTTTATTTTGGAGAGATAAAATTCAAAAACAGTTCTGGTACATGTCCATGGCCAGAAATGACATTTCAACAACCAAATTTAATACAGAATGGGTCGCATTCTTCTCCAATATGGTCAAAAATGATAGGGTATGGGTTTGTAAGGTCCTCCATGCTGTTTTAATGCATTTTCCATCAATGAGGAATGGGCTCCCACGTTTTTATGTTTTCTCTCTCCTAGGCTCAACCCATGCATTGTAAAATCTAGATTTGACTCATTTCTTGAGGGTTGAACACTTTTTGGCATAGAAAACTTCTTCTTTCACCTCCAGCCAAGTGATTGTTGCAAGAATCGCAGACCATTTTCAATGATTGTAGCAAGTTTATACCTCTTTGAGGGTGGAATGCAAGAGATTTTACATGGAAATGACAGGCAAACTCGTGAATGCTTTACCCTCTCTGTTTGTATTGTTTTACTTCATTTTAAGACCCCTAATTGCATCTATCAACTTGTGTATGTTTTCCCTTGTTGCATTTCATGAATTTGTGTCTATTTACATGGCAAAAAAATGTTTCACCACTCCTTTGGTGCATCACCATCATTAGTTAGTTTCAATTTTTGCATTTCTATCTGTCGTCCCTCGCAATTTAGAGTAGGATTAGGATCTCGAACCTCGTAGTTGTGCAAAATATAGATCTAAATCGAGGAGTTTGAGGAACCAGCCTCTAACTGAGATTCCTTTCTCATTTTCACAAGTCCCACACTTGGAGATAGGTTCCCATGTTGTGCAATCACACCTGGATGCCTAAAACATCAATTCGTAACCTTGATTTGCATCTGTGGGTGCTGTTGATTTGCAACAACAGGGGTTTGAGTCAATACTAGGTATATTGACCAAAAACAAGGGCAAAATAGGCTTAATTAGCTAATAAATGCCAATTGTCTATTTTGAAGAGGATTTTGACTTACAATTCACCGTAAAGTGGCATCCTGCATGCAAAAGGGGTTATGCAATCAATAACGTGGTGTTAATTGGCTAAAGTGGTAAGAAACATTAGTTAATTAGCAAAGAGCACTAATTATAATGGAATTGGCAAGAATGAGAGTGATTTACATGTGTTTTGGCAATAAGATTGCAAAAGCGGAATTTAGGTGTCTACACCTTCTTAGGCAGATTTTTCATTATTTTTTGGATGACATATTGATATATTCTCGCTCGATTGAGGAGCACCAGGAGCACTTAAGATAGGTATTACAAGTTTTGAGGGAACACCATCTATTTGGGGACTTGGAGAAGTGTTCCTTCTTTCAGACCGAGATTTAGTATTTGGGGCACATTATCAAAGGTGAGGAAATCTTAGTAGATCCCTCGAAAATATTTTATGTCATTGATTTGCTATCCCCACCACAATGAATGAGGTAAGGAGTTTTATGGGGCTAGCTAGTTATTGTTGTGGTATTGTTCATTATTTTTCTATAATTTCCAATCTTATCACTTATGTTCAACGTAAAGGGAAGAATTTTTGTTGGTTAGAGAAATGTAAGCAAGCCTTTCAACTACTCAAAAGTGATTGATTTGTTGCACCCATCCTCGTACTTCTAGATCCTTTAGTTGACTTTTTTGTTTACACATATGCATTTATAGAGGGACTTGGAGTGGTGCTCATGCATGAGAATCATTTCATTTCTTTTGTGTCATGCAAGCTCAAAAAATATGAACTTAATTAACCCACTCACGATCTTGGGCTTGGAGTAGTGATACATATGTTTGTTCCTTAGAGGCATTTTCTTTTAAGCGAGTCCTTTGTATTGAGGATAGATCATTTGATCCTTTAACATATCTATTCTCATCCCAACCTCAATTCCCGACCACAACGTTGGATGGATTTCCTCTATGAGTATGACATGGACATCTAGTAAATCAAAGAGAAGTAGAATGTTGTCATTGATACTTGTTGTTGCAAATCAGCAGCACCCCTGGATGCAAATCAAGGTTCTGAATTGATGTTTTAGGCATCTAGTGTGATTGCACAACATGGAAACCTCTCTCCAAGTGTGGGACTTGTGAAAATGAGAGAGGAATCTCCAAATTAGAGGCTGGTTCCTCAAACTCCTCTGATTTAGATCTATATTTTGCACAACTACAGAGGTTCAGATCCTAATCCTACTCTAAATTGCAAGGGGACAGGGATAGAAATGCAAAAATTGAAACTAACTAATGATGGTGATGCACCAAAGGAGTGGTGAAACATTTTTGCCATGTAAATAGAAAAATTTCATGAAATGCAACAAGGGAAAACATACACAAGCTGATAGATGCAATTAGGGGTCTTAAAATGAAGTAAAACAATACAAACAGAGGACTGAAAGCATTCACAGAGTTTGCACTGTCATTTCCATGTAAAATCTCTTGCATTCCACCCTCAAAGAGGTATAAACCTGCTACAATACTTGAAAAAGGTCTGATTCTTGCAACAATCACTTGCTGGAGGTGAAAGAAGAAGTTTTCTATGCCAAAAAGTGTTCAACCCTCAAGAAATGAGCCAAATCTGGCTTTTACAATGCATGGGTCGAGCCCAGGAGAGAGAAAATGTAAAAAACGTGGGAGCCCATTCCTCATTGATGGAAAATGCATTAAAACAGCATGGAGGACCTTACAAACCCATACCCTGTCATTTTTACCATATTGGAGAAGAATGCGACCCATTCTGTATTAAATTTGGTTGTTGAAATGTCATTTCTGGCCATGGACATGTACCAGAACCGTTTTTGAATTTTCTCTCTCCAAAATGAACCAAAATTATAAATTGACCATGGAATCATGTAGAGAATTTTAACAGCTTTCCAATGATATAAAGAACGTGAAAATATGAGCTCTGGATCAAAAGATATGATCGTTTGAAGATTTAGGCAAAACAACCCAAAACCGATCGGCGGGAAAAAATTCAAATTTTACCTCTTTTTTGTCTTTGGAAAAATTTCAAAATTCCCCATGCCCCGAACTCCTCTGCCACGTGGCAGCTTCCTATTGGCTGCGGGCCTCAAATGGGAAAATTTTCCACAAAAACTCCGCCGAGCCATAACTTGAAAAATATAAGGAGTTAAGAGGCAAACTTTACCTTTCGGAAAGCTAAGAGAGAGCTCTATACGATGGTGCCATTTCTAGAAAGCCTTGAGTGCCTGAAAATCAAAAATGTAGACTGAGGCACAAGAGAGGCAAGAACACAAGGAGTTAGCCACAAAAACGAGTGGGCACCATTTTGGATAACAATACTTTCAAGAAATGCGACATGAGATTTCTTCCTTATTATTGCGATCAAATCTAAGAGCGGGATACTTGAAGCTTCTAGGTGATAGATTCTATGAGGATGTCGGGAAGATAGTTGAGTCTTAAAGGCCTTAGTGGGAAAGTATGAAGGGTGCACATTGGATTCAAATGGTCTTCTTTGGTTTCGAGACACATATATGTGCCAGAAAGCGGAGTGATTTGCACAAGTTTGTTCTTTCTAAAGCACATCAAGCACCTTACTCAACCCATCATAGGGTGAAGAAGATGCATGTGGACTTGAGACAAATTTACTTTCGGTTAGGGTTACACCGTGATGTTGCAGATTTTGTACCTCGTTGTCTTGAATGCCAGAGGGTGAAGGCTAAGCATTCCCATCTTATTGGTATTCTCTACCCTAATAATATTCCCGATTTGGAAGTTGGACGTGGTGTCAACGGATTTTATGATTGGTCTTCCCACTTCATCATTTCATCATGGATACAATGGATAAGTTAACCAAGGTTGCCCACTTCTCTCTAACAAAGGTATAGTATAATGTGGTTGCCATTACATAGGTGTTTATGGATGATGTAGTGAGGTTGCATGGTATTCCTAGGATGATCATTTTTAATCATGGTTTTGTTTATACTTCTACGTTTTGGACCTCTTTTCAGGAATATGTGGGGACTCGGATTAATTTTAATTCAACGTATCACCCTCAAATAGATGGGCAAGATAGAGAGGGTGAACCAAGTACTTGAGGACATGCTTTGGATGTATGTGATGGATCATCAGATGAAGTGGGAACAAGACCTTTCTCTGCGGTTGATTTTCTGATAACAATAGATTTCATAGCTCCATCGACATGACACCTTATCGAGGATTTGTAAATGAAACCTTACATGACATCATTGAGTTGGGATAGGTTAGATGATAGGATTTTTATTGGTTCCAAACATCTTTAGGATATAGAGCATTAGGTTGCTCTTATCGATAGTGTTTAGATCAAGATCGTGCATACCAAAAGGCATATGATGACACGAAGAGGCTAGACTGTCACTTCCTTGTAGGTGATAAGGTATTTCTCGAGGGTGCATCCGCAGTACATGATTTTGATCGTTATGGAAAGGGATATAAGTTATCCCCTTATTGTTTTGTACCTTTCAAGAGTTTGGATATTATTGTCCCAGTTTCCTATCACTTAGCTTTTCCGCCACGCCTATCTTCAAGGTGCACATGACATGTTAAACATCTCATTTTTGTGAAATTATATTCCTGATGCATCTCATATTTTTGATTGAGTCGGCCTTATAGGTGGAGGCCGAAGGTCGGTGGACTTTGGAACCGTGTGTATTATAGAGCATAGGAGGCTAGCTCTTTTTGGGGCGCGACATGGACCAATTTAGGGTACACATTTTTCCCAAACTCGTATTTGGGGAAAATGTGTAATTTAAGAAGGGTTTATGGCAAGAAAAGGACCTCATTTACATGGAAAAGTGGCCCTAACCCCCATCCATATGGGTGTGCGGACTCTTTTCAATGAAAATGAGGAACATTGGCTCATTTTGTCACTCACCACACACTTCATATGTTTTATTAAGGGTAAAGGTTTTTAATTGGGATCCTATCCAAGTACAAAAAGGCCTGAAAGATCAAATAAAACATTGACAAAACAAATAACAAGAAGAAGCGATTGCTCAGCAAACATGAGAGAAACTAAGTAGGAGAAACATTTTTCTTGTGAAGATATTTTTTCTTGTTTTGCATTGTTTTCCACCCATCTGAAACCTCTGGAACAAGAAGGATAACCTCAAGATCATCTATCGGCAGGTATGTGTTTTTGTCTAAAGTAAAGATATGAGGAATATTTTCCTTTTCCGCTTTACATGAAATTGAATCAACATTTTTATCTCGCTGATTTTCAGCATTAAATTTTCTATTGTTTCTATCAAAGCACCAATTTCACTAAGAGGGTTTCGAAACCGATTTGGCAACATCTTCGAATCAACATTTGAGTCTAACTATTCCTTATCACCGAAAACCAAATGTTCGGGAGGGCATTTTTCCACTAATTAGCTCTCTCATTTTTGTGCTTTGCCATCCCACAATTAGTAGCAATATCACCTTCCACACACTTCATATTATGGGAACTTTTATTTTGGGAATGTATGGGATTTTGGGAAATCCTCTCATGGTTGCTTTGGGCTATTTTTTTCCCTTTTTCTTACTTTTATGATTTTTTTTTTGGCAAGGGGATTAGATTTGATTATGGTGGGGGTTGACATTTTTCACCCTCCCATTATTTTTGGGTAGCTTATTTCCTTTTTAACCCCTCACTTCCTTTGGGATGGGGTTCTTTGCTTGGACATTTTTGGGGAAAGCTTGGAAGCTTGGTGGAGACTTGAACTCTTTTGGAAATAATTCTTGGATTTGGCTTATGGTGTAACACCTGCTAAAACAACCCACTTGAGACTCAAGAACAACCTAGGATTAGTCAAAAAAATTATGGGATAATTTTTTTGTATAAAAGTGTCTGCTACCAGGTTACAAAACAACAGTTGCCACAAGCAAGGTTTAGAGGCCAAAAAAATATTAGCTCATAGTTTTCCCATTACAACAATTATTAAATTTACAGGGTCAAAACTTAGGGTTAGAATAATCATTAGGATTAAGAGGGAAATTTCTCACTCTCCCACCCTCTAACAAGCTTAAGAGATTCAACCTAATTTTTCTCAAAATTAATGCACTTGAAACCTTCTAAAAACATTCCCATTAGATAGGAAATTTTCTCACCTTTCAGTGATATAAAGAAGTCCTCCTAACTCCTTATATTTCAAAAGTTATGGGTTGGTGGACCTTGGGAGGAAAATTTTCCCAAGGCGGGCCAGCGGGCCTAGGGGAGAAAATTTTCCCCAGGGGCGGGTTTGCGGGCCGCGGGGAGAGAATATTTGGATATTTTCCCATTTGGGGTGAAAATCCACCCTTGCACCCGTGTGTCATTAATTCTTTTCATCTTGCCAAACACGCATGAAGGATTTTACTTGGAAAATTTTAGGATAGATTTCAAGGTTAAAATTTTCTTGATTGGTTTGCATTCGAAAATTACCAATGTTTACACAAAGAGAAAACCTACAATTTCGCCTTTACTTGATTTGAAAGGTTCTTTAAAAATTTCTTCAGTGTTTTAGTTTAGTTTGGGGATCATTCTGATCTCATTAAGTCCAAATGAATATTTCATTTGTCTCTTATAAATTTGTAGGGTTATTTTGGACATTAGATAAAAAGGAATTTGTGAAGTATACAGTGAAGTAGAAATGAGGTTTGTACACTTCAAGAACAGAGATTTAACTATCTCTTTTGTCATGCAATAAAAACATTGAATTTATTCCATGCTAGTTTTAAATAGTTTTCTTTCCTTCAATCAAATGATAGAGACAAGAATGCAACTTCTATTTTTTTAAATTTAAACATTTCAAATGAGACAGAGCAGTGCAATATTTCTTCATATGTGCTTCCTTTTCACTTTTACAACAAAGATTTCCTACTGTATATCAAACACATATTTCCAATGGAAATAATATCATATGAACAAGGCAAAACACTTCTATTAATTCAAAGGAATCTCTTACAACTTATTTCCCATTTATTTTGAAATACAACATACCAAAAGCATATCTTTCTTTTTTGTTCACATAATTGAATACTAGATATATTCTTCCATAATCAATTACAACTTTCATAGCTAAAACAAAGTATTCTTTCCAACACAATAATATACAAGATCATCCACTTCAAGGTGGGAAAGGTTACAAAAATAATTTTCACAAGGGACTATCAGAACTCTATCTTCCTCCTCAATTACAATGTACAGAATACAATTTCTTCCACATTTATTCAAAACCAGAAAACAGAGTATATCTCTTTCACATTTCAAATTGCAACTTTCATAGCCAATACAAAACATATTTCCATCACCAATAATGTACAAGGTCATCCACTTCAAGTGGGAAAGGGTTACAATAAGAATAATCTCAACAAGGATTGTCAAACTTGTCTTTTTCCCCTGCTCCAGAACAGCAATATGAATATCCTCCATTTTCTTTATTTCAATTTGATCACAATAGAACAGGGGGAAAGGCAATGCTCTCCACCCAACCAAGACATCCAATGAAAAGGGGAATCCACCCTCTTCATTGGCCCCGAGCCCCAACCACAATGCAATAAGAAATGTGTTTCAACTCATGGAAACAATAGGCTTCCACAACACACATGCAAATTTCACATTAAAAAAATATAGTCCAAAAAAAAAATGTAGTTTACAACCACATAATTTAGACAACAAACAACACTCAAGCATCATAATGCAAACCAAAGGTGCGAGAAACTATGGGGGATGTTGTTTATGCCTCCCAAGGGGAAATGAGTATCACCACCTAAGAACAACCGCCAAATATATATATATATCATTTCAAATCCCTGACATGCCCTTATGTCTCCCCCAAGTACCCCTTATTCCTCACATTTCCTTATGCCTCCCCAACCTCTTATGACACCCCATAACGAGTAAAGAAATGCAAGCTATTTCTTTGTAAGGTGGAACCCAAATCCCAACTCCCTCCACACTTATACCTCCCCAAAACACTTATGCCTCCCACAGAAATACCCCATAGTATTCTCCTACACCATCCCTAGGCCATCTACCCAAACAACCCACACACATGCCAAAACATTCACAATAATAACATTTGCACAATAAAAGAAGAGCATTTCAAGAGCCAAGCTCTTACCTCTCCATAATGGAGTTTGTTCCAAGTTCCAAACAACAAGCTTTCTAATGCAAAACAACCCAAGATCAACGAAACAGGCCTGTAAAAAGTCTACAAACTTTCTCCAAAAGCAAGAGCTCAAAATAGCAAAATAATTCACCCCAAAAGAAGTATGCAAAAGTGAAGCAACCAAAAGAGTGTAACCCCAAAACAATAAAATGAATTCAAATATATATAAGGGGGAGAGAGGGGGATGAGGTGGATCTATGTAGGATGCCACATCACACATCCTCAAATCCAACTCACAAGTCAACTTCAATCTCCAAGACACAATAAATAAGTAGGTGAATAATATGACAATTTTACTTACACACTCAAATCAAGCCCATACCCCAAAGGACTGAAATTAATTTCAAGCAAGAAGTGCAACTAAAACATTCATTTTGACTAACAAGATGCATAATGAAAGTCTAAATTCAAGTCTCCAACCATAGGTATGGTTGGTAAACAAATTTAAGAGGTATGGGACAAGTTTATCTTGTCCCACAAGCCTCCAAAATCAGCCTCCAAGGAAAAACTTGAATTTCCAAGAAAAATGGAGTGTTTCTTACTCCAAAATCAACTTACATACCCCTTACACATTAGTTACACATTTCTTACAACACTTTAATTCAAGGCCAACAACTCTATTAATTACTTTCTTATGACATATTTTAATTAATTAACATAACAATAAGATTACTCATAATATTACACACCAAATAATAAGTAAAGAAAGGGGTCAAAGCACCACAAAATAAACACATGCAAACATTAACAAAGGGACCAATAAAAGAAAATACATACAACCCCTCGGTCACATTTAAAGGTGATCCCCCCCATGGGAATCCCTAGCACAATCAAACACACACAAACAATACAGTTGCCATGGTGACCTTGTTGAATTCATCTAAAATTCTAAAGTGGTTGGTCTCCAATCCCCCAATGTTTGTTGTGATATTTTAAACCTACAAAATACAAATACCTCATTCAGCCTCGTGGCCATATTAGAACATCCAAATGAATATAAATATAATTTCAAGATCATCGACATATATGTGAATCACAACAAACATCAAGACAATCAACAATATCACTTACAATTTCATCCACAACTATATCATCACCAATTTTAATTCAATTCTCATTTTCTAGGTCTACTCAAAATATCCAAATATCACAAGTCCGAACAACATCTATAATGTAACCATGTCAAACAATATATCAACATCAATATCTAAAATGTCTCTAATAATCATCATGCACCATATATGAATCAAAGTCCACAATAAACCATGATCTAACATCTAACATCATACTAAATTAAACTATAACAATGTCCATAATATAGTTAGTAGTATCAAGATCAATATCACAAGGTGTCGAAGGAAAGCGGACACTAAATATGGAGTACAAGGTAGGATCTTGCATACTTATGTTTTCACTTGATTTTTCCTTGCATTTTTGTGTATGGTTAATTGTGGAAAATACATGTTGTGTTGTTTTTATTGTTTCTTCACCCACCCTTGAGGGGTGTTAGTTTTTAGAGATTGTATCCAAAGAGGGAGGAATTTTACTCCTCTTTATTTGGGAAACCTCCACAAATTTTTCCAAATATTAGAAAAAAATTGTAAGCACCAATAATAAAAAAGGTATCCAGTGAGAAATCCCACCTATTTAGAGAAGATCTCATCAAAAGGGAGCAACCCAAGGAGGAACATCCATCATAATGGGTTGGTAAGAAAGTATTTACCGTTATGGATAGTACTTTTGCATACCTAAGTTTTGTTTAACATGCTTTTAACACCTCCAAATCACTTTTTGGGTTTCCATTTTTGAAGAAGCATGAAAGAAACTAACCCCATTTGTTTGAGCAAGTGTGGAGGTAGATCACTTATTGAGGGTGAAATATGGAGTAGCCATCCAAATTTTTCTTACCACTTATGTAGCATTTTGCAAGAATGGTAAAGATACACCTCATTAAAACGAAACTTCAAACAAAGGTTCTTCATGTTATGACAGTAGTAGAGACATGTTGATCAACATTTGTAACATGGATGTGATTGAAGTGTTCTTCCAAGAGGAGAAAAAGTGGCACGAGATAAACATAAGAAATTCTTCCATGTTTGGTAGCATTAAATATGAGCATTTTCATTTTGTATATGTATATTGGCATATATTGTCTTTCATTGAAATATGTTCTTTCAATGTATGTGTAATTATTAGATGTGTTTTGTGAGACCTAGGTTTGGCAATGTTTGTAAATGGAATTGTGTTCACAATCCATGTTTTATTGTATATGATTTTAATACCAAAAAAGGGAAAATTATACAAGTGGTGTCTGTTATAACATCACTTATTATGCAATGTATTTTTGCCCTTGTTGAGGAGATTGAACATCAAGGAGAATGTAAACAATATCTCAATTGGGAGAGATTTATTCTAGCCTACAGGAAATGCAGAGGCTAAAATAATCCACTAAGAAGAAGACCAAGACACCGAGAGTGAAAAAAGGTTTGTTGGTAGAGACGTCATAAACTCTCTTCATCACTTGGGTTTACAAGATCCGGTTTGAGCGATCGGGCTCCAGAGAGAGAAATGAAGTACTTCTATACATGATGGTGTATTAAGAGGTATAGCCCCTATTTTGGGAGAATAATCATTTGTATGCCCCTTATTGGGGGAAAAGATAAAACTAAGAACTTATTATCCATTATTACAAAGCGTAGAAGGTTGAAGACCAGAGTCTGCTACAAATACCTCATAAAAGATTACAAAGAACTTTCATCCCCTTTTCAAAGGGATAAGAGCACTTGAATATATGATATGGATGAAAATTGGAGATTTCACCTAAGAGCTTCTAGAAACAGAGATCATATGTAGATGATAACCCTATGTTGGGAGAGATAGCCCCATGTTGGGAGAGATAGCCACGTATTTAGAGAGATAGGGCCCCATATTGGGATAGAAATACCCCTAGAAAAATATATCCTAGTGTTGGAAGATACATCCTTGTATTAAGAGTGATAACCTCATATTTAGATAGATATCCCTATATTGGGAGAGACAACCTTGTATTGAAGAGAGAAAGGATCTTATGATCATCGATCAAGACGAGAATTTTCAAGTTTCTTCTATTGGTGATTTTGTTCATGAATATCTTAATGAGTTGTAGGAAAAGGTTATAATTAAAGAAGAGAGAAGAAATCCACAAAATAAGTATATGTACCTTTAGTTATATTTAAGAATGAAACATACTTTTCGTGGTCTAAAAAATTTTACGTGGGGAGGAGTGATTCAAAGGATGCCCAAGCTAAATAGGTTATAAGGTATATAATTTTCTTGAAAATATGTACACAAAAAATATCTCATTTAGATTTTCTAATGCACTTTGAACGAGATCAAATAGATTTTATATGCGAAAGTTATGGCTCGTTAAAGTTTTGTGTCACTAGCAAAAGGAAGTAGGTTACACAAAGTGATGATGTTGATTGGGATTTCAAACTAGAACAATGGTATAGACACGTGGTAAAGATCACTTCAGATTTTAAAAATGGGTTTGGTTTTGGCATCTAGTATTCGACGATTGAGTGTGGGGCCCACACTATATTCTAGTTAGGGCCATTAGTAGGTGGGCTCCTCTTTGTTAGGAGGGTGACCCGGCCTTATTTTCATTACATTTCCACCACAATTTAAATATTAGCGAGCTCACATGGAGATTTTATCAAATCCTCCAAGTTCCACACTACCAAGCTCATGACCAAATCACACCCAATGCATCTAAGGTGCGTTCAAAGCCTTTAATGATCCTTTGACTGATTTGAATGGTTGGGAAATTTTATTGTTAAAACCACCTTTATCTCCTATTCTCGTGCATGTGGGACTAATATATGCAAAATCACATATGTTTAGCACTTGAAAAACTATTAAGTATATTAAAAGGCTACATGAGGGATTTGGGGTATTAATTGTTGGGGTGATAATGTCAAGTGGGATCTACCACTGCAATATGCCCCAACATTAAATTAAAATTTTGTTCTTCAAACTTTATTGTGAAGGTATTTCACATTTAAGAGTGAAGCTAGCTTGACCGATTCACCCACCCACATTGATTTGGGTGATCCCTCTCGGGATTGGCTACATCTACAACGTATACATGTTGTACATATTGACTTAAATATTGGGATCTTATTATAAGATATAGTCAATGATCATTGTATGATCTGATCAAGAGACATAGCTCTGCAGACATTGTAAAATACCAAGGAGTGAAGTGGAAGTGTTGGGTAAAACTGTTAAATTCTTAATAAAGATAGTGCTTTATTAGTGGATTTTTTCCTTCGGGTTTCTCCACTTAAATCTGGTGTCATCTGTCTTTGTTCTTACTTTTATTTTCTTTCATCTCTTGCTCATTAAGCTCTATTATTCACTATCTATTTTAAGCTATTTTTGTGTCTAATCGATTGCACATCATAATCTATAATCTTCGGCATTTTAATGGTGGATCTGTAATTTGTTGATTACATTTCCCTACTAAATCTAACATGGTATCAAAGTGTGGTGATTATGCATGTGCAGGGTTGATCTAGAGCTTTTAATTTTCTAGAGTAAAGAAGCTTGAAGTTTATTTATGGATCTACAAAACCCTAAAATTTCCACAATCATCTTCAAGCAAACCAGTTTAAAATTCCAATTCCCACCTAAATATTGTTTGAAATATTGGTTAAATATGGGCTAAATGGTTGTTTAGATTGTGTTTGAGCTTTTTTATGCTTAGATATTTACTTCTACATCTTGTTTCAGTCGTTTACGGTTTAAATCCATCGTTTCATGAGCTTATTTTAAGTTTTCACATTATTTATAGTCGTTTGGGTCATTTTTTGACTTTGGATCCAAAAGATCTATTTAGATCTAGTTTGTTTGGAGCTTCTAAGTCATTCTAGTAGTAAAAATATTTATTTTCACTAGTTTTGTCTTTGTGAAGCTTGGGCCAATCATTTTGTGCCATCTGACCTTGTTTTGTCATTTTTATTTAGATCCTATCGGTTTTGCAAAGCTTGGACCAATAGAATTGCTCCAAATAGCTTCACTATTTTTTTTCATATTTGTGAAGCCATATCCACTCTTAGAGTGCCAAGTGGATTCAATATGACACCTTTCTATCTTTATGAAGCACGATCCAATCTTCTAGTGTCATTTGGCTTCGCTCTGTCAGTCTTATTTGACTTTTTTATGTTTCTACGAAGTTATTTTGATTCTGCTGAAGCTTGAGCCAATTGTTTTTCTCCAGCTAGCTTTGCATTGTCATTTTTTGCGAAGCCCGAGCCAATCAAAAGGCTCCATCTTGCTTTATGGTGTCAGTTTTATTGTTTATCTAATTTTCAGTCATGAAACGCGAGCCAATAAGGGCTTTACGTGTGTCTCCACATTGTCAGACTTGGATTATCTATCCTTTTTCATTTATGAAATTTGAGCTAATAGGATTGCTCCAAGTAGCTCTATATTTTGCTTTGTCAGTATTCTTTTAGTTTTCTTCGACATATGCGAAGGGTAAACCAATAAAATTGCTCCAAGTATCTTTTATTTCGCATTTGTCAGATTTGTAAAATTCGAGCCAATAGAATTGCTCCACATTTCACATTTGTCAGTCTTTTCATTTGTGGCAGTGGTTGTCCAATTAGAATTTTCCACCTTTTCACATTTGTCATTACAAAAAAAGTGAGCCATTTAAAAGGCTCCATGTGTCCTTAGTTTTCTTTAGCCATTTTGGTTACACTGCGAAGTGCAAACCAATAGCATTTGGACACGTACATCTCTTTTTCACATTTTTCAATCTTTTTCATTTGCGAAGTGCGAGCCATTTAAAGGCTCCACGTATTTTTTTTGGCGTAGTCTTTGTCAGATTTGTGAAAGTGAACCAATTAATTTTTGACACATATAATTTTTTTAATTGTGTCAGCCTTCGCAAGTGTCAGGGTGTTAGTCTTTGCTTTGGCTTAGCCACTTAAATTGTGACACTTGTCTTGTACCTTTTTCAGACCAAACTTTATTTTAAGTTTGGTTTATTTCGGGGACTTTAAGCCTGCTCAAAGCTATATGTTTTTAAAGTTTGGCAGAAATCCGCCAAGTGTCTATTTTTAGCCATTAAATTTTTGACAAGTGGCTCTATGTTTGACTAAGACTTTGATTTCGCATTGTGTCAGAGTGTGAAAAAGTGATCCAATTAATTTAAGACACGTGTATATGGTTTTTTTTAATTAATTATCTTTTGACTTATTAGCTGCATTGTGAAATGTGAGCTAATTGAAAAGTGACATGTGTATTTGTTTTTTTTGTTGTTGTCATTCTTGTCATAGTTTTTTACGTGTGTTTATTTTATTTATGTCGCATGGACCGAAAAGGCATTGACTTTAATTTTTAAAGATTTCGCATCCACTCGAGGAATATCTTTAAAAAACACATGCCTCTCTTGGTATTGTTGATTTGTGCCACATGTCACCCCCCGCCTTGGCTATTTTTAACTTGTCTTTATTTTTTAAAGTAGCTCGTTTTGAGCTCGTGTAGCTCATTTTTTTAGCTCACCCCTTCAATTTGCTAAATAACTCATCGATCTACTCTAAGCCCAACTTAGTCTGAGCTCGATTAGCTTGCTGCATGTAACTCAACCCTGACCAAGCTCTATCAAATTGATCTTAAATTTGATCAAATCAAGCTATTTTTATTAAATTCGAGTTGTTTGCATTCGTATAACTATTAAAAAGATCTATAGCTAGATTTTTGTCTCTATTTGGCTTCCTTGATCTATTTTTTAGCTATATTTATCTTCCATTTCCATCTGAGAATTAAAATGGCTAGTTCTACCAATTTTTCTTTAGATAAGTCTCACTCTTAAATGGAACAAATTATAAAGCATATGGAAAGTTTGATTAAAAGCTTTTTTTATGTCTAAAAAGATCTAGGATCTTGTGACTAGTGTAGAAAAATGTCCCATAGGGAGACAAGCTACCCCTGAAAACTAGAAGCCTCTATCTCAATACATGTAAGTTATGTTGATTCATGATGAATTTTGGTAGTTGCATGATAATAATCAAACATCATGAACCCCTATAAAGAGTAATTAAGAAATCTTGAACCATGTCTAACCATGAACAAGTTTCTTGTCACAAAGAAAGAAAGGATTATCACAGAGGCAAAATAGAAGTTGATATCATATTTTGTAATGCATCAAGTGCATTTATACATCATGAAATTTGTACCTAGAGGTTACAAAGAATATGTGCATGTTCTTGAGAAACTTTTTTATAAATTTGCCTCTCTTCCCCTTCTGAGTATCCTAAAACTAAAATTGTTCTGCAAGTTTGTTTTTCAGTTTCCTTTTGATATAATGGATGTAGACATTGAGGGGGATATCTTTCAATCCTTGACTCTAACTAGGATTCTTGTGTCAGGTGCTTTCATGAGCATGGTTTCTCTAACTATTTTTGTTGATAATGATTCTTTTGTCAAAACAATCATGATCTCTTAGTAGTAACAAGAATATAATTCTTAGAATCAAGAGAAGTAAGACAATATTTTTTTATTGTTAAATCATGTTTTTGGCATAAAAATATGATCATATATGACATGTCTAAGCTTAAATTTTTCTTACATGGTCATTTTCTTCTATGAATATTATGATTACTCTTGAATGATTTGATTATCTGATCAGCTCAGTTATCTATCAAGTCTTATCTTTGTATAAAAGGCTTGGAATAAGATATATATGTTTGTTGATAAATCATTTTATGTGATTAGTAAAATATTATTATATGCATATCAAATGACACTTGGGGATGCCTTTGTGTTTGTATTGGAGATGTCCAATATTGATTGCATCTAATATATATTTTACAAAGTGTAATATGTTGGAAGTCTTTCAACATATTTGTTAGTTGTTAAGCATAGTGATATGTTAGTTGTTATACAACTAGTGTTTAACCTTTATACTTGGTTAAAAGTGAAAATATGTATGATTTCTATTATGCTTATTATGATATTTGTTGATGTTGTGTTGGATATGCAGTTGGATTTGTGTTCAAGTTTTGATGTAGGTGCCATCACTTGGAAAAAAGATCCATGTGGCTAAAGAGGTCTGCTAGTAGTGATACACATAGGAGCTAAAGGAAGTATTCCTCCTCTATGTGAAGGCCATATTGCTCTTGATAAAGAATCAGTTCAACATCAGAGATCAAGTTATAGATATCTTCACTAAGCCATTGCATGTTGTGAAGTTTTGCAAGTTTTGTGCCTTGTTGGGCCTATCAGAGTTTTCATTAAGGGGAGTGTGTATGAAAATGCCACCTCTTGATGGCTTATTATAAAAGACCCGAGTCAGCTTTTAAGAGTGGATCATGACCACCCGCTTTGTATGTAACAAAG
Organism: Taxus wallichiana var. yunnanensis; assembly: GCA_018340775.1. NCBI lineage: Eukaryota > Viridiplantae > Streptophyta > Pinopsida > Cupressales > Taxaceae > Taxus > Taxus wallichiana. Next base: position 757,959,706 of record CM031238.1, on the reverse strand, counting down.
TGATCCTTTAGGGATTGGTTACACATGGTTGTAACATTGTATGTGAACTGTAAGTCTCATGAGCAAATGCATAAGGTAGTTCATTGTAAACTTCCAATACTTCCTCCATCTTGTAATAAGTAAATGTGTCACATTATGTGAAGTTACTTGTAAATCCCAATGAATATTTAGTTATGGGTATGCCTTAGTTTATAAAAGGCTCCATAGTCTGATGTAAGTCTTCATATGTAAAGCATTGGTCTTAAGAATTTATGTATGGGAAGATCTGTATGATTTCCCTTATTTGCATGCTAGCCTAAATCATTGTTGTTGATTCAAGGAATTTGGCATGTCTAATTTTTCTTCCCACTTAACATTAAGGGGGAGTGTTGGGGTGATAATGTCAAGTGGGATCTACCACTACAGTACACCCCAACATTATATTAAAATTTTGTTCATCAAACTTTATTGTGAAGGTCTTTCACATTTAAGAGTGAAGTGCAACTTGACCGATTCACCCACCCACATTGATTTGGGTGATCCCTCTTGGGATTGGTTGTCTACAACGTATACATGTTGTACAAAATGACTTAAAGAATGGGATCTTATTATAAGATACATTCGATGATCATTGTATGATCTGATCAAGAGACATAGTTATGCAGACATTGTAAAAGATAGAGGAGTGAAGTGGAAGTGTTGGGTTAAAGTTGTTAAATTCTTAATAAAGATAGTGCTTTACCAGTGGAGTTTTTCCTTCGAGTTTCTCCACTTAAATATGGTGTCATCTGTCTCTGTTCTTTCTTTTATTTTCTTTCATCTCTGGCTCATCAAGCTTTGTTATTCACTATTTATTTTAAACTATGTTTGTTTCTAATCAACTACATCATAATATATATATAAGTCGGTGTTTTAATGGTGGATTTGTAATCTGTTGATTACATTTCCCTAATAAATCTAACATTAATCCCTTAGAAAAATGTGCAAAGCATTAGTCACATGGTCAAAATGGGATATAATCCCATGAAATAAGGTTAATGCCTTTTCCATTTTAAGCCACAAGATATAATATGTATCCTTCAATTTCAGGCTTGGGAACATTATAAAATACCATATTGTATTTTAAATGCTAAGCTCGTAACTACAATATTTGTGAAGCTATGTTAAGCTTTGACTATGTAAACCCCTTTTGTAAGGGAGAAGGTCAATTTGTAATGGAGCCTCTTATAGAGAGATTTTTTATTTTCCTTTTGTAGAAGGAGATATTGTATTATAGCTCGTTATTATGGATATTGGTAGCCCGTTATTACAGATATTGATATCCCTTTAGTAAGGAGATATAACACATTGTAAGGAGAGAGAGCCTGTAATTACGGAGCAAAATAACCCTTTATAAAGGAGAACTAACATCTTTTAGATAGAATAAGCAAGGTATCGTCCATTTACAGCAGGATGTAAAATTTCAAGGCCAAGAGCCTATTACAAAACCTTCCTAAAGGACGTGGTAGAATTGTATGCAAATCGAGATCCCTGTATTGGGAGAAACTAGTTGATGTAAAACAATCTATTTTCCATTGATTTAATTTAATCATATTGTATGTTGAGGAAGACCCAAAAAAGTAGTCGACATTGGAAGAACTCTGTTATCAATATGCTTTACATTTCTATGTCTTTTGTTCATATACTTGTTATTTTATATCAGTATTAGCCTGATTTTTAATGTTTTATCCAATTTTTACGTAATTACAAGAAATTGAGTAAGTCAAATTTGATATCTGATTTCAATGAAATAGTGAACGGTTATATGGACTAATAAATTTGGATCAATTATGTTTATTGAGCCAATTTTAATATATAAGACGAGAAAATTGAGAAATTTGGTGAAGTATTTGGAATAGAAGAAAGTGATTCAATTTTGTTAAACACCTGGATTTTTGGATCAATGTATTCCATTTATATGGAGTTTTAACATTAATAATATAATGAATTTTAGTGTTATATTATCCTTTTACAATGAGTGCATCCAATAATTTCATAATTAGAAAAATTGACACTTTATGGTCTATCTATCGAGTTATCTTGGATTCTTTATAATGTATAGTGCACATAGCTAGAACCTAAAAATTAGATGTTATTTAAAAAGGGAAATTTGATTTTAATATAATTCAAAGATAAATGGTTTTCCTTTTGTTGTTTCCCATTTCAATCGAGCAAATAATTCCACCTTTTGTAGACAAGTTCACTCTATATACTTACGCTTTGAGGAATTGGAAAGCCATTGCTAATTGCATACCAAAGACCAAATGCATGCACATAAAATTTGGACCTATAATACAAGTCCTTCATATTGCATGTGATTACCTCCATTAGTCCCAAAATTTATCACTACAACGCTTCCATCTCATCTAGTTTGCTAAGGCTAGGGTTCCACAATTCAGGGATGAAGATGTCGAGGTCGCCGAAATGGTTATTCCTTTCTTATACCATGTGGAATCACTAATTCTAAAGCTTAAATTAAATATGATTAATGGTTGGGCATTTTATGTCATTTTGCTAGGTCGGTCGAGGATGGTGATTTATAGTTGGTGAAAAATATCATATATGCTTTTAAATTTTCTTCAATACATATTTAATAAGTTAATGATATATGTAGGTTTTGGGGTATTGAATATGCTTACATATTTTCCTTCTTAATCTTTTAGCAATGCTCAAGATTCAATTTTGTAAATATTGCTTTGACATTTTCTCTTCTACAACAATAATACAATATTTGTCGAGACTAATTGTTGCCCAAGTTTTAATGAATGTGACCTATATTTTATTAATATTATTTAAATTTATCAAATTTGTTGCAACCTTGAAATATGTGTCAAAAATTATTCTTGATATACCATGTTTTTCTATTCTTAAGTATTTTATTTTTTTCTTGCATTTACAAAATTAAACTCTTTATATTAAACACATAATAATGTAATTAGGACAACATAGCAATGTTTCTGTATTCATCGCAGATATGGAACAAATTTGCATATTTTTGTGATTGAACTCCAGATGAATTCGGACTATCCACATAGCATTTCTATCCGTGATTTCAAGAAGATAAATAGAGTTGTTAACGTGCAACTATACTTCCACTCGATGGAAAACTGTAGTTTGTGCGTCCATTACGAAAATGCCCAACAAATGGCCATTACACTTGGCTCCATTACTAGTGGATTTGAAAATACTGGCATCCAGGATGCTACCATATATCTTCTCATGGAGCATGGGACATAATGACAGTGTTGCATTCCTTTCTCGATCACAAATTCACTGGGCTCATATAGTTTTTAATTCTTTTTAGTGGAGTAGTGGGGGCGGAGATCATTTTGTAGAGAAATTTTCTTTTCCCTAAAATTCCTGTAGCCCAAACTTTCCGTCTGGCTCAAGTTTCAGCTGTTAATAATTATTTTTGATAGCTACATATATCTATATTGTCCCCTTCAACAATCGTAGAGGAATGTTAATATCCCACCATATTAATCGTTACTAAATCTGGAGAATCCAGAGAACAAATGGAGTGAAATTGAGGGCAGGAATCAGTCTAATTTTAATCATTGTTTTCCTATAAAGCTCAAACTTTAAGCATTTTACATGTCACAAACAAGGGAACCCATAGATTTTATTTTATATTATCACGAAAGTTGAGCCTAGTGGAGACCCCATTGTGGATCTTCGCGTTGTGCTCATATGCACACCAACAAATTACTTGATAGTAGGAAAGGTGCTGAGAAAATGCGGGTTCCATGGTTTGGATCCCTTATCTCTACAACCAGGTTCTAAATTTGGCAGCCACCTATGCCTATTAAATAATTGTTTGGTGATGGTGATTTCCTATTATTGCCCTTCTAAAATACAAAACAATATTAGTAATACATTATTAATTAAAATATATAAAGAGTATTCGATATTTATTTAATATCGAGTTAATGTCTCCTACGTTTCAATGAATGTGATGTATTAGATTTAACACTTATGTTATTGAAACACAACAATGTAGCATTCTATGTTGTATCCCAATTATTAAATCTAGAAAATTCACCTTGACTTGCTACCCTCCTAAAGCTCAACACCATGAAAAATCACAAATAATATCACCTAAAAGCAAAATTTCCCTCTTAATTTTTTCTAGATTCCCTTCCAATTGAGTACCTGTGTTTTGCGTGGCATTTTAATTTTAGATATAAGAATTATTTATATGGACACAAGGGCATCCGAAACAAATCTCTCGTAACCTCGCTTGCCTTGAAGTTTACGTCACCACAACTAACTAGGGTTATGGAGTGTTAGTCATACATTTCCACTCAGTGAAGCACATTTCGAGATCAACGAAGCACATGCAAAGTTGTAGGATATCACTTGTCAATAGTGACGAAATTGTTTTGCATGGATGAGAACCATATCATGTTAGTGTCTAGATTCCTACGATATTGTCCAAATCGAGTTTCAATTACATGTTCTATACATGAATAATTTCCAATTCTAACTCTCCTTTCTAGCCTGTAAGCACTCATATTCCTTCGTAACACTATACAAAGCTAAGTCTTTATCCCTCTTTGTCATTTATGCAATCGTTTATATCATTTGATCAATTGTTTCATGTATTAATGCATTATTCTAATGGTGCATGGTTAATGTGCCTCGTTGTAACAAAGAAGAGTTTAGTATAGGTTCTGCCAACATATTCTCCACCCTAGACTTCTTCATCAAATCCCTTCTTCATCTCCCTCTTCTCCCTAGAATATTATGTTCCCTCGTGTTTGAGGCATCCCCTTCGACATATCCATTGTACCAATTACTAGTTTAATTAGACAATAAATGTTTATGAAATTTTTAGACAGTCAAGATTTTCATTGGTATGTGTTTTAGTCCATCTCATTACCATAATAACATTTTTGTAACAAAACAAAAGTAAGCACTTACCACACAAATTTGTGAATCCGTGTGCCTTGTCAACCTCGGACCCTTTTCACATTTATAGAGCACTTATTTTCGCGTTTACAGAACACTTACACGGACGATTTGGCCGGCATGTCTGGAGGACACTGCTCCGTTCTGTGAACTCTCGGTCCTCTCCTCACATCAGCCGACTCCACGTCCTCTTCAAATAAGCCTTGCGATCCTGCCGCTCACACCCAACTTGAACTCCGGGTCGAGTCGAAATGCGGTCAGAAAACGACTTTAACAACGAGGCCGGATTCATAGGAATGCTCCCCCGTCTCTCCAATTTCGATTTGTGTCCAGAATCGCCCAGCTTAGACCACGCGAGCCGACCATTAGAACTGGAAGGCTCTTCCGAAGGACGCTTGGCTACGAAGGTGCAGCTCCTGCGCAGCCCGGGCTCCAGCCCGCCGGCCGTGACGATGTACCACTCAGTCGGCTGCTCCGACTGCTTCCGCACCCGTACCAACGAGTGCCCCGTCGAATCGCAGCCCGGAGCTCCGTCCGTCGCTTCGTCATTCCTAACATCTCTGCGGACGCTCCCGTGGCGGCTAACACCGCCTCCGCTCTCGACCACGATGGCGACCTGATCGGACACCGCTTGCGGTTCGACGACACCGAAATCGGTGTCCGACGGGTCGGAATCGTCCTCGGGCAGAAGGCTGGTACGGCAGATCGGACAGGTCGTGAGTGCAGAACCACGAGTCGATACACTCGGGATGAAAAGCGTGGCTGCAGACGGGGAGCAACCGTAGCATCTCCTCCTCCTCGAAGTCGCTCAGACAGACCGCGCACTCGGAGCCCTTGGTCCGGGATTTGAGCCCCTTCACGAGACTGTAGCTGAAAACCGGGAAGCTCTCGATGACCGTCGGGTCCAGCCCCCGGGTCGTCTCGGCCTTCGCAATATCGTTACCGCCGGCTCGTGTGGGATCTCTGGTATCGCGCACCCGGTTGGTCGATCGGAAGAAAATCGATATAAAGAAAAACCCAATGGCGCTGAGCAAGGCGAACAGCCCGATGGTGATGATTACTAATGTCGAATTGAAACGGACGGTGAAATTTTCAGGTCTGTTGTAATTCTCGCCCGAATTATCACTGTTGTTGTTGGCAGCCAAACTTACCACAGTCAAAGGCGTAACGGAACTCAGATTGATGGCAAAGAAAACACTTCCATCCCGCACTGAGGACGATGCGGCAAAATTCTCCCCTTCTTCAAAATCATTCGAATGTTCTTCATTAATCTGGATCAACCCAAATTTCAACACAATTGAATTCTGTGAACTTCAAAATGAGAGAAATTATAAAGCCAAATTTCAACACAATTGAATTCTGCGAACTCCAATTTGAGAGAAATTATATACATTTATGGAAACTCGAAAGCAGGGCATTGATATTTTCGCTCCTGCCGGCCGCCGGTCCTCCCCAGCCCATATACACTGTTTACCGGAAGCTTTCGCTATTAAAAGTGACCAGGTAAAATGGATTGTCGTGTCATTTTGCTTTTAACGCCCTGCTTATCGCAGAATAAACACAGCATTGTTTCTAATTTCCTCAGTGTCCACCTTCGACACTTCCGAAAGTATATTTATTAAGATTACGAAAATTATATTGGAGTTTGAGCGGATGCACATTGTTTCCGTCATTAACATAACGTAGTTATTGAAAGAGACAACCACCGACATACAACTACTTGCTATTCCCAAAGTGTTTGTACGAGGTAGTTGTCTCCTTCAATAACTAGGTAGGTTATGTTACTAGCAATCGCACGCGAGCGTGTGCGATGGGAACGCCGAAACGGATATTGGTAAAGAGCAAAGTAAGAATTGTTACAAATCAAGAGAAGAAAAGAACATAAAACAATGCGTTATAAAATGAAACCATTTGCGAGAACGTAAGGAGTAATGAAGAGCGGGAAAGAAGATAATATTATTTAGTATAACAAACCAAATATGTACATAGGTGTTTGATGCAGAAGAAGAAGCGGAGGGGAAGGCCCGAAAAAGGTTAATAGGAAATGGCGAGATTGTTATGCGGAGGATGTTACGGGGGCGGGAGTTATAGACGGTGAAGGTTACAGGGGATGAATTAGGAGGAGGGGACGGTGGAAGGGATTGGAGGCGAAGCTCTTCTTGTTTTCGGAATTGCAGGAGGGAGGCTGAAGAAATTCTCGAGTAACGGTCAAAGGAGAAAGCTGGGGAGATACGAATCTTTTCCAAGGAGGGCACGCGCGAAAGAGCAGTAAAAGTAAGGCCTGGTCTCTCGGTGGATCCAATGTCTATGGTGGCATGACCAAGGGTGAGTCCTTGGGCTTTGTGAATTGATAACCCCCAGGCCATTTTTAAAGGCAGTTGTGTACGAGAACCTCTTGAAATGGGGGGAATGGGGATGTGGGAGGGATTTGACGGATTCCACGGTGGACCGGAATAGCGATCGAAGTCGACAATAACAAAAGAAGGCAAAGAAGGTGGAGCCGAGGAAGGGGAATAAACAATGTCAACGATAGTGCCAGATGCGCCATTAACAAGCCCGGTAGCAATCCATAAATTAGCAGTGAGCATGATTTTTTGGTCTTTGCAAAGGAGCACTATTTGTTCTAGTTGGTCGTCATCAGGATCATTGTAGTCACTTCTTCTTGTATTCAGAGCAATGGACAAGGCAACTGGAGAATTGAGTTCCTTCAGCATTTGTAAATTGTGGTTTTTAACAAGAATATTTGTTGAGAAGAGGTGGGGGGCATTGTGGAAGTATAAAAGTTCTTGTTGTGAGAGGCATGAGTCGGTGCGGGACATCAAAGTCTCCCAATCTGGAAGGGTGGCCACACCATTTCGGATGTTGAGAAGCAAATTGCGAAAGGAAACTTGAGTCGGAGCAGAGCCTTGTTGTCGGAATATAGACGTCAACGAGATTGAATTAGGAAATTTGCGCCAAAGGGATCCACCGTAGGAATTACTGGCATATAGTGGAATGTCCATAACGGGTGGAAGTTGACCAAGGTCTCCAACAAGAATCATTGATCTATTTCCGAAGGGGGAAGTACGGAAGTGCGGGAAGGCCTCACGCAGCGAAGTCAATTTTTGCAAGAAGTTTAGGACCAATGAAGCTCATTTCATCAATCAAAATGTATGTAACATGTTTTAAAGAGTCTTGAAAGGAGGCCAAAGCTTGGCCTTCAAGGGGTTTTAAATCTCGAATGGGAATTCGGAGGCTGGAATGAACGGTCGATGCGGAAATGTTAAAAGCGGCCACACCAGTAGGGGCAAGCAAAAGAAGGGGTGAAATGGCAGGGGCAGCGAGGGAGGAGAAGGCAGACTGGAGAGAGTGGATAAGGAATGACTTGCCTGTTCCTGCAGTTCCTTGAATAATGAGAAGAAGGGGTGGTAGGCTGTGTGTTGAGGAAAAGTGGTGGAGTATTGTAGTGAAGGCTAGTTGCTGGCTATCGGAAAAAGTCGACAAAGAAGGCAAACTAGATGGATTTGTATGGTCAGGGCAATAATTCGCCCTACCATTCTCGACAAAAGAGGGGGCGATGTCAACCAAGTGAACCGGAACGTTGTTTGAGGACCAATCATAGCGGGAGTCATATTCTCGGAGGCCAAGCATTTGCAGATGGTCAAGACCTTCAGAATGTCCGGACGGAGGCTGCCAAAAGTTGCCATTCATAGATTCTCTCGCTTGTTTGCATTGGGTCTGTGTCAGATTCAGACGATACATCTGGAGATGTATCAGGTTCCGTGTCTATTCTTCTAACATGCCACGGTTTGTATGAGCTTTTGAACAGGTGCCAATTGGAAGAAACAACATCTGGCGAGGAACCAACATCTGAAGGAATGTTCCGGAAAGGCTTGTACAGCAGGAGCTCAGACCAACAGAAAAGGTGGAAAGCCTCTGTATTAGTTGGTGGAATGATGGAAAACCTTGGGTACACGCGGACAATTGCTGGTGTAGTGCGTTGTTTCCATTTCTCTTTTTTTCGGTATTTGCTGTAATTCCACTCTCGAGCAATTTGGATAAGGGAAAGGGACTCCATTGATGGTGGGCGGACAAGGTACGCATCAAGAAGCTGTGATGTATCTTGTTCTGAGTAGCCGATGCAGAAAGGCGCCTAAGTATTTTTTTGCCCACATTTAAATAGACGGTCTGCCGGCTGGACACAACAAGAGGAAGTTTGAGAAGCAAGTGACAAGCTTCTTGTGCACTTATGTCATGTTCAACAACACTTTCTGTGAGCATCTTCCGTATTGCAAAAGAGGAAGGGAAATCTGGGTTAGCATGCGAACAAAGCCTAGACAACATTTGGTGGTATGTCTCAGAGCGTTGCTCTGCTTTAGAGGCATACTTTGCAATGTATTTAAGAACAGCGTGCCGAGATAGTACAGGCTGACAGTCAATGTTGGCTCTCCATATAGCTAGCATGGCTTTATTGTGAATGTTTAATCTGTCATCATTCCTGAAAGGAAGGTATTTAACGCTTTTGTTGGCATCCATGGTCAAGGAAGAAAAAGCCTGTGTTTCCCAAGGAGCACTGTAACGACATATAGTTCTGGAACCTTTTTTTCGGAGACATGTCTGTGTAGAACATTTGGTGTGGCGCTGAACCCGGTTTATAAGTTCCTCGAGGTCGTGCAGAGGGTTGGAAGCTAGAACCTCTGAAGAGGAAAGCAAGCAGGGATCATCCTCGAGAGATCTTTGAAAGAATGTAGGTCTACATGCAGGAGCTCTAGGGTTCCATGCAGAAACATATTGATCAAAGTACAGTCTTGTTGTTTCAACAGAAGCATTGTCATTCCAATCTATTGTGTCAACATTGGGGGCGCCTTCGAGCCAAAGGAAACCGTGAACATGTGCAGACCCTCTATGTTGCCATTCGTACCTAGAGGAAAAAGGCGGTTAGAAATAAAGAGAAGCAATAGAGTGGCAAACGAACCATTTAATTTTGTTTACCTGTACCAGTAGTCCTTGGCTCCAAGGTGTTTCTGCAGGACCTCCTCGCGGAATATTGTGAACCTCTGGTGCAAGTAAGCAGAAACACGATGGGGGTGGTCGATAATGTTGTGTGTTCTAAATCTTTGTGCGAACCGATGATCAGGAGGCGGAACACCCGGCATACAGTTATGCAAATCAGGCCATTTAGTATCTGCAGCACTAAGAGTGAAGAAGAATGTAGGTGCACCCAATTGTTCAACCATGTCTCGATATCTCTCCTCTGTATTTGGACCAAAAGGAGCGTGTTCCGCGCAGGTTATTTCCAAACCGCATCAAGGTATCCGGAAGCGAATATGCAGGGTCTTCAAGCAATTTTTTTCGGAGGTCAGCTATAGTTGGCGGTATGGCATTTTCTAGGTTTTGTTGCATGAAAACGGCTGCTGTAGATTGGCTCCTATGCCGCATGATGAGGTTAAGCAAAAAATAGCGAAACCGGGGGTGGGAACCGAAGCGGTTATCATGGAAACGGATTAAATGGAGGGCGTATTCATGAAAAAGTACCTCTTTCATGCGAGGTTGTCTAAACATAGCCTTACCTTCAGGAAACAAAGTTGGGAATGCCATGGAAAATAGACCCTCAGTGGTGTATTCATTTATGGGAGAAAGACTTATGTCTGGCCAAGGCATGGTGGAAGGCATGTTTTGATCATGGGAGAGAAGGAACTGTGAGATATGCTCGTCTTCGGTGCCGGAGTTGTGGGCAGAAGGGACGAAAGAAGAAGAGTGGGCGTCAATTAAATTGCAGAGAGAAGGATCATCGCTGGAATCAGGTGCGACAGTTGTCTGAAGAGGTGGGGATGTCCATCGGTATGGAGTTGAGGGAGGAGGAAATATTTGTTTGTTGTACGGGAAGAGCGTTGAGGGCTTCATTGTCAACAAGAACATCCTTGTAGTATGGGTCATGCAAAATTTTGTATTGAAGTGCCTGCCATACACGAGATCTACTAACGTAGAAATCGTATTTTGTTTGTTGGGAGCCTGCCTTTTGCACAAGAAGTAGATCCAAATCACCGAGACGTCGAGGGAGGTACTTTGCTATGGTAGAGATATCTTGGGGGAAGCTTATAGTGTGCCCAGAGTATTTGTATTGTCCACCACGTGCATGGGTTACTTGGAGAATTGGGTTAACTCTAGCAATCAACATTTCTTCAACTTGTGTCAAAGATTGTAGTACGGATGGCTGGACACCAGGGTCCATGTTGTTCCAAGAAGAAAATTGGTGTCCTTGTTTCTCAAGCCTGCACCTGGAGCAAAGGATAGATCCTGAACAACACCTAGTTTGAATGCCAGGGTAATTCTCCAAACAGATAGTGCATGTGCTTGCAGTGGAAAGGGAATCTATCCTTTTGCGGAAACGCCTTTGTGCATCTGCGAAGGAGGACGAAGAAGAGGCGGATGGCTCGGAAGGGAACATTCTAGTAGAACAAAACCCGTCAAGATTTTGGCATGTATTGGAAGCTGGGGAAGGTAGCACAAATGAATGCGAAGAGGTCGACAGAGCATCAACAGGAAGGGAGAAAGCAGAGGACATTGGAGAGTACGTGGTTGATGGGGGGGAAGAGGAATGCGTCGATCGAGAAGGGAAGTGTTGTGTATCCCAGGGTACATGGGCCTCATAGAAGGGAAGGGTGGAAGTGTTTTGCGAAAGGAAAGGGCAAAGTGGAGCGGAGGGCGGGGAGAGAAAAACATTTGCGGCGTTGGACGAGGAGGCACCGCGAGAGCTAGAATGGGGCGATGGAAGGGCAGGTGCTGGGGGCCGGAACGGGGCGGGATGGGGGAAAAAGATGTGCAATGTGTGTTTTTTCTAGCATGGTAACGGCGGCGCTGATCCGCATTTATTTGCTCTTTGTTTTTGGTGTAGATTTCTCTTCTTCGAGCTAATCGTTGCTCTGCAGACATGGGGAATCCTGCAACGCTTTGCAGCAGGAGCAAAAGTATGAGACAAGTAAAGGAAAAAGTGTGCATCTAGCCATACATGGAGTAAAAAAAAGAATACGAAAGTTGTTTTGCGCATGTATATTACAAGTAAAGGAACATAGCACTAACAAAGCTCATTCAACGAAAGTTATGAATACAGGAAAGTGTTCGAAGGAAAGAACATGTCCATACAATATAAAAGACCATCACTAGTATTTATTTTTTAAAGGAAAAGGCTTAGGAATTCCAATTATTGATATTCAAGAACATAGAGAGTGTGACAAAATTTACAAAACAAAACGTATATATATCGATATCCATTGAACCCGAGTTTACATAAGCAAAAGTAGAGCAAAAAGGAACAACTAGACATTCGTTTGTGCAAGAAAGAGTTATTGGAAAGGGTGCTAGCATATCAAGAGACCAAGAGAGCTTTACAAGGGGGGAACACAAATGTAGTGAAGCCTGTATATTGTTACGCAAACGTAATTCAGGGAAGGAAGCCGCAGCTTCAAGTTTGTGCGACTTTATAATGACACATTTAAACTGCTTCTTCTCACGGTATGTTTCAAGTTTGATGGAAAGCGTAAATTGATATTCGTGGCCTATAACTTGGTCTGCAATTTCAGTTGTTGCACCATCATCTATGCTCAAAAACTGCAAGTCTTCAGCTTTGACGCCCATTATATTTTCAGCAGTCTCATCAAATGCAGTTACGGATTGAAGTTCTCCTGTGCCATCTTTTAAAGTGACACGGAGTGCATACTGTAGTCACATTTTTGGATAGGAATATTACATTTCCCACAAAACCAGGACCCGTTTTCCAGTTCTTGCACTTTCTTGCGACACTGTGTACCATTTTTCACTAAAGGGCATGCCAAGTAATAAAAATTGTCCAATGAAATGTCTGTGATTTTTGCTGTAATTGTAGCCCATTCATTTTTATCTGTGTTACCCATTTGCAGGACCTGAGCTATTGTTGCCGGAGAGGACAAGGCAGATGGAGGCCCTAGAACCCTGTTTGTGATAGATGGTGCGGGGACATTGAAAGCATCGGATGCAATCCATTCTTGTAGAGAGGCTTTCAGGAATCACTGGATTGACAAACCATTTTGTAGTGGATATAGTATCAAGAGATGTTCCGTTGAAGCTGGAAACACGAGCTGTTTTAAGAGCAAGAACTGGTTTCTGCGGAATTGAAAGGAATTCTTCTAGCTCTTCTCCAAGTACAGTTGAATGTTGACCCCACAAAGTGATGGAAACACTAAATCCGGACATGTCTTCAACCTGCACAGTTCGCTTGAATGTTTCTGTCTGATCACGTCTGCGAATGGTGGATCGTGGAGAAATAACAAGAACAACACCAAGAATGTCAACAAAAGATCCGGCAGGTCTTCCAGGTATGTCTTTGATGGGGACAAAGTGGAAGTGGTGTAAAGGTATGATTTCATTGTTGACATGTAGAGGCCGGACAATAGATGCTGCCGAAAGGAAAATTTCGAGTGTGTTGTTCAGGTTGTTGAACTTTTCTTTTGCTTTTCCAATTCTTCCGTTAGAGATGGTGTACATTTTTTCATTTTCTATCGTGCCATAGAACTTTTCCGCAATCTCATTGAAACAAGTGACACGGATTTCACCACCTCTGCTATCCACGAAGTCGAAACCAAAGAAACAACCATTGCCGTTATCATTACTATATGTCCGCATGGAGTTTTTTGCGACCGCTCTGCCCTCTATGGACCAAACACGCATGGTTGTGTTCAAGTCGTTTATGAAAATGGCCTTCGATGCTGATTTCGAGGAAGCATAAATCTTTTGAGGCGGTGTTTGCGGAAACAAAGTTTTGGGCACACCCTCAAGGTGGTCAACACAGGCTTGTTTGCCCCGAACAACATGGCTAGGGATCCGGGAAGGAGAACCAATTTGTGGATATGTTTCTTTCGCTATATCCATATCGGTAATTAAAACGGTCCTGCACGCATGCAATGCAAGGAATGAAAATGTTAGGAAACATTGTGCGAGATAGAAAAGACGAAAGGGAAGTCAAAATATTGGCTACTTACATTTCATGGTCGACCATCCTGCAAACGGTTTTTTGCAGCTGAATTATTGTGCCTTCTTTCAACGTTTTGTCTGCAACTAGTTTTGAAAACTTGGAGGGCAACAATGCCTTCTGGATGTGAATACCGTCAGAAAGGTCAACTCGATGCTGGGTGCCACTATTCAACAGAGACCGCACAGGACAAATGTTGAGGAGCTGGAACGTGGAACTCGTGTCCGAGCAACCGGACATTAGGCGCGTAACACCTCCTTCTGTTAAAGTTGTGTCCATGGTTGCAATGCAAAAGTAGAGGAGAATGGATGCGCTGCACGACAAATGCAACGATCAACCAAGAACGTGAAAGAAAACACCAAAACAAACAACCAAACCGAATGCTATGCCCCCACCTAGAAAATCGAACCCGATATTTCGTTTTACTAAAAGCAAATGCGGAAGGGAAGGTTGAAGTGGATCAAAAGAATGATGGCAAGGTAAAGGATAGTAGCTTAGAGTTCGCACAAAAAGGTAAAATCTAATGCAATGCCACCAATCACAAAAGCCCATTTTTTTCGTTATTAAATTCCATTGTGGAAGGGAAGCCAGAAACGAATGTAAAGAACAATAACAGGCAAACAGGAAGTTGTGGTGAGCATGTATAATAAGTTTTTTAAAAAAGGAGGAAGAAACAAATTAATGAACGGTGAAGCAAACATGTTATCATTGAACAAATCTAAAAACTGCGAATGGACACGCAGGCACACCCAAGGAAAAAGAGTTTGAAATAACAGATAGCTGTGGAATTTTTTTTTCGAACGAGGACAAATTTAATAGAGATATGCATTATATAAGTGTATTCTATAACTATCATTTAAGCACGGAAGAAGAGTTTGCATAAGAAAATGTGTTCGAAAAATGATCAAGCGAAAAAAACTTACCATTTGTGAATGTACCTAAATATAAATATCTTTATTGAATTCCACTACATAATAATTAAGAGATACTTATTATATAAAAAACGTAAATCATTATATTAAAAAACCTACCATAAGTCATTTTGAACTTTTGTTGAGATATTACTTTGTATTCATATTTAAAGCATGTAGCGTAAGGGCCGTGGTTCAGTGATGGGCAGTTGGCTTACAAATTGGCGTAATTTCTAATTTGAACCAAACGATAGGCTACGAGCCTAGCTATGTATATACTCCATTTACCCTTGCCAAAAATATGATAATAACGATAACACAGTGCCATCTAGAAATATTATTTAAAATGACAACAAAAAATCAAATGCGCCACTATTAATACAAATCCATCAAAAATTATAAAATATTATTTAAAATTAGAATTTTATAAAAAACAATAAAGAGAATAATTACATAGAAATAATTAAAAGTTATATTATTTTTTTGTAAAAATAAAAAAATTAAATTAACATAAGTAAAAATAATGTAAATTTAGAATTAATAAAATGTTGCAAATAAAATTAATAAGAGTTGTTGAAATTTTATAAATTAATGTCTTAAAAATTAAAAAAACCAACAAATAATTAATTTTAGATTAAAAAATAAAATTAATATTAATAAATTAATAAGAAATGATGAAAATTTAAAATAAGATTTGATTTTTTGATGGCTATTCCATATGAGAGTTTGTTTCGACTCTTACTGCACTCTTTTTGCATTTACTAATCACATTCACCAAGTATAATCATTCCACGCATAAAATTTCTATACCCTTTGACTTTAGTTTTATAATCCAGATTTAATACAAACACACAGTTTTTTTGGTAAACTGACCGTGCTAGTGTAGAAACTGCGCTATAAAAACATTTTTCCTTCCATGGTAGTGAAATTTGCCTTAATTTCGAAATAGATGCAATTTATTTCTAATATTATTTCAATTTTTATGGGTACTGCTGCTTTTTGGTTGTCTTCTTCGTTGTATTTCAGGATTGGCAAACATTTAGACATTGGAATGGAATGCTGTTAATAGTAATCTTTTTTTCATTTCAGCCTATACAACTAAATGTTTTATAGGTTTTTCAGAGAACATTGTGTAGCTAGAATTTTCTTGTCTTCCCGGGTGTGCCTGGTTTTTGCTGTGGGTATCTCATCCTTAGTATCTTCTAGTTTCTCTAACAAGAAGTAGATCAACTGGAATATCTGCCTCTGGCCTGTGTGATTATGACCAGACCTAATAAACTACCTCTGCTGAATCTCTATGTTGAATCTCTGCCTCTGGCCTTGGTCATCGAATGCAAAAACAATCATATTATGTTTACCAGCAATTGCAATGCCATACTAAATGGATGAACCAAAAAACTTTCAAACCCTTCTTGAGCAGAGATGGTTAACATCATTAAATTTTAGGAACATTTTTCCCTGTTCCTATGAAACCTACTATTTGGCTTATGACTAGTAATTAGATTTTAGAGACTGGAAATAATGCAAACTTAATCGAGGAAAGTGTTGCTTTAAAATGAAAAGGTTCACTTCTCATGTCTTTCATAAAAAGCCATCAATGAAGGAAAGGTTACATTGTTTTATTACGGCCTATTGTTGATCGATGTAGGAAAAATTGTTGTCTTATCACCGTCCTATTCTTGACTCATAAAGACCTAAAATTGGTGTATATGGTCAATATGTTTCCTTCCAAGAATTTTCTCATTTCTCCTAGATTGAAAACATGTATTCCTAACATTCCAGCATTGAACACTAATTTAATATTGTTATATTCTTTGATTCTTAGCAGAATTTAGAATAGTTGGATATTTCATATTAGATCCTATGCTTGTCAAAGCATTGGAGAAATTGATCAATTATTCAAGAGTTTTCTCAAGCTACTATTGCTATGAAGGTTTAGATTTACAATCCATCCAATCAAATTCCATTCTTTTTTATTTGCTCATTCTAAAGCTATTATTTTCCGAGATTTGATGCAGACTTTATTATTGCAGAAAACTACAGTGCTTTTTAGTAGAAAGTGCAAGCATTCAGTCTTGAAGGCTCTCAGAGAAATCTATGCTATGTTCACCATCTCAAAACAAACATAACTCTAATGATTTTTTATTTAAATTTATGACTTACCACTGGATATTTCAGTTTTTAAATGAATTTATATGTTGTATATGATACAGGAGTAGAGTCTATACAAGTAGATAGTTCTAAGAACACTGTAACTGTGACTGGAGAAGCAGATCCAGTGGAAATTGCTAAAAATATAAGAAAGTTTAAAAATACTGAGGGAATTTTGACAGTTAAAACCACAGGCTCCTCTTGAGAGAATGGAAGAAAAAAGGAGAATCAGGCAAAACTTGGCTCAGAGTATAAGGGCACTACCCAATTGTCCAAAATAGTCTAAAATGCTTGCACTTGAATTTGAATCATAACATTATAAATAATTTGCACTTTATTAGAAACAAAGAAACAATCATCAATACACGAATGATTGAAAATAGATTTTTAATTTGACTGTCAATTTACTTTTCCATTAAATAGTATTACTTTGTTTATTTTTTGTAAATTATTTTCAGTTTCAGTTAAACATTTTCATTTCATATTCTATCAAATACGGCAAGGTAAACAATCGCATTCACAACAAATATATTGCAAAAGTTTACACCCAGAAAAAACAAAGTACATGTTGTTAGATAAAACAAAGTAGTATATTGGAGTTAATATTTACAGATCCAAAATATGGCTCATTGTTTCACGTTTACTTGCAGAAAAGCATTACAAAAAATCCTATAGCTATATACAGTCTACAACTTTGTTTTCGTCTACAAGGTGTTTGGGGAGGAGGCTATCATTTTTTTTTTTTTTTCTTGCTAGCACCAGCAATTTTCTTTGCAGCTTTTTTTTTTTTCCACTGTCTTGTTTCGCAACAACAACACCCATTTTTCTTAATTTATAGGAAGGTTCACACGCCATTGCAGCCTCCTTAGTATCGTAGACCAAGCCAAATCCTCGGGAATGAGGCCCAACAGTTTGAAATTTGGACAAATACAAAGGGCTTTGTGGCAAAAGGCGAAGTCACTCTCTAACCAAATCTGCTATAACCGGTTTAGGTGGTTTTGGTTGCCTGCAGTGTAAAACATTCACAACAAACTGAGTCCTCTTAAACTGTTCTTCTCTTTGCAAGTGCGGTGTCGTAACAGTTACTCCAACCGGGGAGAGATAATTGTATTTCTAGTCCTCATTCTTTTAAACTGAACAGGAAAACATCCAAACATTAGGGAAAGTAGTAGCCGAAGCAAAATGTACAATGAGTCGAGAGAGAAGGTTTCTTTTCAGGCAGGCAGCTTTAAAAACCTTCCTGTTGAACATTTTAACGCTCCGCAAGGGTTGCTTGCGGAACGCTTCAAAGTGGCTTCCCAGGGAGATAACTCCCTCCGCACACTAGGAATCATGCTAACAAGAAAGGCACGTGCTCCTTTATGCCATTATTATTCAGGGAAAATATTGTTTGCATCTTTACAAAGCATAAGGAAAGAGGCACACAAAACAATTTCCGAAAGGTAAAGCCATCCAACCATAGAAACAAAAACACACATTGAAAGTTCCATGCAATATTATCACAAGCGAGCTAGATGTATACAACATCAAAATTGCAGTCAGAGATATGGAGCGAAAAAAAAAAACAGCAATATATACGCAAACAAGACAAAAAAAACCTAAGCTATTCATTCCAACAAACATGTTTACAATTTATTTTTAAAGTCCATGGCATGCTTAAATGAACAGCAAACAAAGGGACAAAGCATTAGTAAAACAGAAGATGATTGCACCTTGTTTTCCTCCCAACAACCTTTTTTTCCCGCCGCTGATGAAAACCTTCAGAGTAAGTTGTTTTGCATGCAAACAAGGGTAAAAGACAGCCTGTAATTCAGCACCAATTTTCCTGTTTCAACCAGCAATAGAAAGGCAAAACGTAAGAAACAAAAGAATATCCAAGGAATATAAATATAATAGGATTAGGCATGCCCAAACATCAAAGTCATGGATTAGGATAGCAGCAGCCCTTAACCTACTGGAGACAAAACAACAACGGTTGACCTTGTTTTTCACTTGGCGTAACAAAGGCAAAGGAAATAATTATATAGCTGAAAAAATTGATAGAATATTAATTTCAGAACAATGGATCACAGCGGCAAAACAATTTCAATCCATTGTGAATGACACTACAATTTTAGATCCACTAATCCAACTAGAAAATTCAGAAACCAAAATTCAGACTGCAAAGAATAAAAGAGTTAATCTAGTGTATTTTTGGAAACATTTTCAACAATCATCCCATATCACAAATCATATAGCAAATACATAGAAACAAATAAGAGAACAAAGTTTTTTGATCGGGGTACAATGATGCAAATATTAAAAAATCCTTCACATAAACCTTTCACTATTTTTCTAAAAGAAACTTGCCCTGTAATGGAATGCACTAAAAAAGTATTGCTTATGTGTGTGTTATATGACACTACAGGAATTTCCAGCACAAGGGGAGAAGATAAACATAGGCCCAATAACTGAAAAGAACCGGAGTGTGACATGTCAAAACCATTCAAACCAAGGCTCATATTTTCCATCTTCAATGCAATGTCAATGCCACTCTTTGTTACCATGTTCTTACCATCTAGATGACATAAGAAAATTATCATCAAGAGTCTTCAAATGAAGTTCTTATAGCTAAAGCCAGGAAAGGATCAAAGGAAAATTTCATGCAGTTGATCTAATTTAATAACTTCCGAGAGATAAAGAAAAGAGTTTTCTAGTGTGTTCACAATCTAGAATTATACTTTGCCATGCAGAGGCACTAATTCAGGTATTACACTAATATATCATAAATGTGATCTATATGTCAATTATTTTCCTGAATATCATCTTTACATCTAAAGCGAACTGTTGGCCGATACCCCAGTCCCCCAAAGGCCTGAACTGAATATCGGCCTCTTGAAAACCAGATGCTAACTTATCACAAGACTATACTGCTAATTCTGCAGTACTCATACATCAATTATGGGGAGGGAAGCAATAACTTGGCTCCAGTTTGATTCTGCAAAGACTTCCAACAAAGGGTAAACAAAAAAATGAAATATGTATTGGATGCAACTTTATCTAGTCTGCCTATCTGAGTAGTTGTTATTGCCATTTCATTAAAATAAAAATTTCAACCGTACTTCTCCTACAAGGCTAGCTCTGGCTATTATAGAGCAATGGAATTCTTCAGGGATCTCTATGGTTTGTTAGGCAATAGATATGAGTATTCCAAAACCCCCAAGTTGCAATTTTTGTCTTTTTTGGTTGTGCTGAGAAATACCTGAATTTGTATCGGGGGATGCAAAGGAGAATCATCTCCAACAAGCTGGTCCTGTGACTTCAGTATTTAAGAATAAGAATTCTGATATTGAAATTGATTCATTGTGTCCCACAGACCACAACAGTCCTCAGCATCAACACAATTCAGTCAATAACAATAACAACAGTCCTCAGCATCAACACAATTGAATCTGAGCTGTAGTAGCTGGTTGGAGAGGAAAAGCCTAAATCTCCTTCATCTGGAACCACTGTAGAGAAGCAGCCTATACACTGCTTACTTCTCCTTTCTATCTGTGGCATGACATTGCATGGACTTTAGCAATAGGTAGCAGGGGTTTAGATTTAAACCCCCATATAACACCATATTAAATGATGATGGATCGATAATGAAAAACAGAGGAGATAATCTTGGCATGTGAAGCAACTGCATTTGTACCTTGCAATGGCACTTTAATCCCTTCACAGTTACAAGAAGCGGCTCGTACTGTTATTACACAGATAATAACGATACAGAACCTGTACAAAGTGACGATGAGCTATTCTATTTGGTAGCTATATTTTTTGTATTGTTTATGGTGTTGTCATTTCGAGAGAGAAAAAAGAGCAGGTTTGGGGACCGTGGAAGTGTAGTATTACACATCTTGAATGCATAACTCTTTGGGCTCTTAATGTTCTGTTTGCTTGTTTATTAGCAGGCCTGATATAAAGTTACACATCTTGAATGCATAACTTTTGAGGCTCGAAAAGTTATGCATTCAAGATGTGCAATATTACACCTCTATCAGCTCCTCAATGTTCTTTTTGCTTGTTTATTAGCTAGGCCTAATATAGAATTACACATCTCAAGTGCATAACTTTTTGGGCTCTTAATGTTCTGTTTGCTTGTTTATTAGCAGGCCTAATATAGAAGTCTGTGTAGGAGGATTTTATTTTCATAAATATTGTAAGGGTTCTGATGATAGCAACCCCACCAGGTGCGGCTGCTCAATTGTAAACAAAACTATTACTATTAATCTTTTGGACCAATGAACAGTCCTATAGAAAACCCTGTCTTTATTGCAGAAATGTTGTGGCAACTAGATCACCCCGGGCTTCCATTAACTAGTTTTGAGTGGTTTAAAGAATTAGATTCCAACAGCCATAATAAAATGTAACTAATATTAAATTCATTTCAAATATTGTTAGGCGAGAGATTACTGTGAGCAACCCAAGCAAGTTGCACATTTTCAAAGATGGAACATATTCTTGTGGTTACTCCTGCGGGTGATAACTCAAATAGATAACAAACATAGAACTTGTACAAGAAGAAATTTACATACAATAGTGGGTGCATGTGGGTCTAATGAAAATCACTGCATATGCAGGATAGATGTGGGTCTAGGTCTAAAGTATGTAAAATAGACAAAAAGGACTACAAGAACTATAAATGCAACAATTATTTTGATACTTTTAAACATGCCTAAATAACACAAAATTACAAAAACTATTCAGATTGGAGTTGCTAATGAAAGGGCCTCCAGTCAAATGAAAGTTTATAAGCAAAAACAATTGGTTTAGGGGAACTATTGCGTACACATGCTCTGTAAAATGTAATACCCCATTAACATGACTAAATCTATCTATTTATACCTGAATCGGATGTCCCTTCTTGTGCCAAGGAAACCCAAAGATTGTTACAGGTAAAAGAGGCACCAATAGGATGACGTCGCAACTGTGTTAGCTCCCATACGCGAAGGGTTTTTTTCATTCACGAAGGCAACCAGAATTCCAAACCTACCCACGGATAAGAGCAACAACAGCTACCCTTCACATAAATATTTAAGCCTAGTCTCGTTTTTGGGATAACAGCGGCGTACCTCCTCCGCATACCTCCCCTTCGACGCAGCCATGCTTCAGCATACATTGCAAAAATCTGTGCAGCAGATATTTATCAAGTCCTTTGCGTATCAGGGTTTACAATCTCTGGGCAGGCATGGAGGTGTACAAAAAATACACCGAACCCTTACTGGCGCGCAGGAGAAATTTAACGAGCAACAGTGCCTTCGCCTAAAACAATTTATGGTCTCTGTCCAGGCATGGAGGTGTACACCGCATGGAGGGCCAGATCGCATCCGTGATCGACGTCGTCCTCACCGACCTCATCTCGGCCGTCTCCTCTCTGACATGCGTCAGAGAGCCCTCAGCTTGAACCCAGCTGAAGGAACGCCTTTCGGCGTAAAAAGATGAAAATAATGTGTCAATGTATATTCCAAGTTTTAATTTTAAAATATTGGTAGAATCTTAATTATTTGTAATTAAATTGAAGAGAAGAGTGAGGATGAGATTGTGTCCAAATTAGTTTTGGTGAAATGGAAATTCCTCAATTTTTTACAATTAATTCTAAAGAATTTTATGCTACTAACACGTGCTATCTTCACAAAAAGGAAGATTCAACAAATTAGATGTCACTATTAATAACTAGTATGTACATCCAAAAAGGTGCAAGGGAATCGTCGATACGTAATTTACTGGAAGTGGTTACTGGCAGCGTGAAGTAGTTTGTAGTAATTTATTGGGTATGATATGATTTCTGATAGAAGTTGAGCCATAGTGGTTTTTGACAATGTAAAGCCTATTTTCAAGCGTCGCAAAAATATCATGACAAATTTTTGGACATAAATGTCCACAATAAAAATTGGCTCAACATTCTCGATCCTGATAATTAAATTTTGGACACCAAGGGCCAAGTTTGAGATGTATAAATTTTCCACTAGTGGTTTTCGACAATGTAATAAAGCCTTTTACAAGAGTCAGAAATATATCGTGACAATTTTTGGACATAAATATTCTCAATAAAATTTTATTGACTAGTAAATGTTGGATCAACATTCTTGATCTTCATAATTAATTTTTGGACATTAAGGGCCAAGTTTGAGATGTATAAATTTTCCCATACTTATGTTATTACGTTGATAAACACTCCCTTCTACTAGATGAAGGATCCTTGATTCGACACATATTAATAGATCGGCGGTTAAGAAATCCTTTTGTGTTGAAGCACAGACAAATTGGCAATTGACATCGAAGGTAAAATAATTTCTAACAATCTGGGGTGTTGATGTGATGGTGTGTTGTAGGGAGGTGATCAGAGAGTTTTAGAACATAATTACTTTTACAAAGGGTGCATTGTTTAGACCTTATGGTTTTCAACATTTCATTCCATGTAAGAAGGAAACTAAACATTCATGCATTTACACTTTGTGTCATTGTAGACATTAAAGGAGTGGAATGTTAGAGACAACTTTGAGACTAGGGTTGCCCAAGCTAAGTCTATCATTAGCATCGAAGGAATTTTTAGCTCGAGGATCTTCTTTGTATATTCCATCTCAAATATCCCAAAAACTCCCTTTAGAATAACCAAATCACCAAGTCGAGCTGAAAAATACCATTTTATCAATATTTTTCGATCTACCTCTCCCTTTCCCTAAATTATCGGCAAGGTTACTTGGTGACCATGCAAACCCTCCATGTTCCCATCGATCATAACATAAGAATTATGTCAAGGAGGGGCGATGCATTCGACAAAGGGGATGATGGAGATCACAAATTAGTGGAAGGCAATTTTCATGTAGAAGTTACACATGCACCCAATCGGGGGGGAGCCACCGACACAAATTTTCCCATGTAAAGGTGGTAGTGCTTCATAATATCATGATGATGTCATCATACCACCCACAAAATGGCCTCCCGTAGGGTGCTCCACCCCTTCACAATCTATAGGATCCAATTTGCACTTGTCATTATCAACAACTCCACCGAGGTGGAATTCTCTAGCCATATGTTGGAAAAATAATTTGTCGCTAGAAAAATTTAGTTGATTTTTACCAATGCTATGGGACTATGTCCCTCCTGTTTGGAAAAGGGGAGGTTCCCTTTATTGTATGCAAATAAAACAAACTTTTAGGTGGCCAAGAGGTCACGGATCACTCATGCACACTCTACCTTGAACTTTTGGAAAATGCTTGCACCTCGTGCAAGGAAGAATTTGCAAGGAATGTGAGATAGTAGGAGTGAGAATTTTGAAAGAGGGGTTAATCTTATAAATAGGATCAAGCATATTTTTACAAGTATTAACCAGATTTCATCCACACACAATTGGAGGAAAACAAACTTTGTTAGTTATGGAAAGACAAAATGAATCATGAACATAAAATTTCATTCATTCATTCATCAAAATATTTTACACCCTTCTTGGTTATGCAATATTGACATGTTCACAAAGTTGCAGAGAGAGAGAGAGAGAGAGAGAGAGAGAGAGAGAGGAAACATATGAAAAGGGAATAGAGGAAATGTTATCTTTGCTTATTTCTTTGTAGTGCACTATCTATCTACTCATAAATTCACAAATTGACAACCCTTTGAAATGAGGGAGTCATACAATATATAGTTTTTCAAATGACTCTTTACCTACCCCCACATGACTTTTCACTAACCTTTACAACATGTGACCTTTCATGTTCCTAGGAAATAAATTGAGTCCCTTTTTATTAATTGGAGGAAACTCATTACAAAGTATAACTATAGATCAAATTTTAATGAATAAGAAAAAAATTGAAAAGTAAACCCCCTAATGAATAAATAGAACATGAGAGAAGAGAGGAAGGGGTGGGAAAGAGAGAAGAGAGGAGATAGCTACTCTAAAGAAGATGATGCATTTTCTGATGAAGATTCACTTTCTGATGGACTCTTGGAGAGTGCTTATGGAAAGATCTTGATCCCCTTGAACTCATTGTTGAACCAAGACATTACGAGCACAACATTTTTTTGCTTGGGGAATGTGTACAAAATTCATAGCTTTGATCCAATTCTCAGAGGCACCATTGATACTTTTGTATTTTGTGAACCTTTCATGATGTTATTTTCCTGTGTTTGAGATAAAACATTTGATCTTTGCAAGAGATTCCAGGGTGTCTTCAGTGAAAGAGAATGGATCTCATACCTCTTTAACCAGCTCTTCAAATGGTCTCATGAGATCATTCATTTAAGTGTTCTTATTTGTAGTAGGAAACCCAAGTTTTTGTACTTCAACGTTGATATCTTCCTACATTTTCAAAGTGATCTCATCACATGAGTCCAACTCATTGAGGGCATGATTTAGCATCTTATATTGATTTATCCCATTTTTTCATAAGTGGAAATACCTGATCCCAATGCTTTTTTTTTTCAATCTCATCCATGGTTAAGTTTACCTTCATGGCAATGGTGATTGTGAATTCAAACAACGAGAGAATCTCTAAAAGCAAAGTCCTCCCTTTTTCAAAAATTATTCTCACCCACTTTTCGTTGGCCCTTCCTTACATTGTGAAGCCTTTTCTTTCGATGGATTACGGATTGAAGCTACTAATGGGAGTAACTTCTTTATCTAGGAGGCATGGGTCATCATTTGGATCTATGAAGGTTTACACATATAAAGAGATATTTCTTACATGATATTCAAGTTTTTCAATCTTCTCCTTATACTCCTTGTTTCTCACAAGAAGGTGAGTGGAAGATTCTTTGAACATGTGGTAATCTTCCTTGTGTGTTGTAGGCCCCAGAGGAATTTTTCTTATTTCGTATTTGGATCGAGTCATCTCACCAATAGGATTGACTACCTTCACTGAGCTACTTCCACGTACTAATTTCTGAAGCACCATTGAAGAAGCGGGAAGCAACTTGATCTTTCTTACCTTTCTTCATTTTCACCATCATGGATATGGCTTGAAAAATTTTAACGATCGCCTATCAAGCTGTGTAGGTATCTCCTTCGATCATCTCTTGCACCCATAGGAATATTTCGGTCTCAAAGATTGGGCATGATTATTATTTCCGGATCGAATGAGAGGAAGCGCATTGGTTAGGCTTGTGTATCTGAGAGGAGGAGATGATTTGAGACCAATGAGGGGTCGATCTATGAGATGGATCAATTTCTCCTTGCTCCAAACCTTCTACAAGATCTTGGATTACTCTTAAATTCTTATGCGCAGTCTCATGTAGTGTGAGACCTCATATTACATTGAAGTTCTTTTCGTGAGCTCTCCCGAGTGAGCAGAGATCAATTTTTCTCATTTTCCTTTGAAGTGGAGAGATGGGATTCCTATCTACTACGAGTTTTAATACCTCTTGATTTGATGAGTGTAGCTCTCTTCTTCTTGAAAAGATGATTTTGTGATTAACTAAAAATGTGGAAATATCCTATTGTTAATATAATATAGAACAACATGTAAATGCAAAGAAAGAAGTATGTAAATCACCCAAGGAACTATGTAAAAGGAAATGTTAACCCTAATGTTCAAGAGAGAAGAGGAAAGAACTCATCGATTTGATGATCTTGCGGGATTGTGTCATAGAAATGATTGGAGGAACAAGAAACAAGAACGACTATGCAGAGGTCCCGAAAAGAATGGATCTGGGCTAGTTAGTTGGACTAAAGCACCTGGAGAGGGACTAGGGCACCTCACAGGATCTCTTGTCTGCAGAATGGGCACCCTGGTCTATGTATAAGTTCAATAACTGAATTTCACAGGTTTGATGAGTGGTTTGAAACCCTTGTTGTGTGTCACATCAGATTCACTACACTGCGTCAGATGTCGTTAATAATCCAAGATGATAGATAGACTGAAAAATACCAAAGAAGAGTATCAAAACCCTAAAAAATATGAATGCAAATGAATGGGTCAAACTAACCTCAGCTGCCACAACAAAGTGGACTTACTAAATGAGCGTTGCACTACATTTTGGACCCAAATGTAGTTTTGGTGTGTGTGTGTGTGTGTTCATAATGTGCCTTAGGTGCTCTTGTTCTGCGCACTTTGTGAAGTAGCGAGAAATAACTAGATGTAAAAATGTAATAGAATGTGTGCATGGAATAAAATAGAATCCCTCCCCCTATGCTTGTGTGATGCTAGATGAACCAACCTTATCCTTGTGATGGAGCTAATGGATGTAAATGATCTCCAAGTGGATGTAACTCTAGATGGATGATAGTAGTGACTAGTGCTTGGTCCCTCATTATGGTCTCATAAATTTATATTTATAGGGTTCTCTTGATCTAATTTTGTAATTAACCCGAAATAGGCAACCACCAAAAAGATAAGAAGAAGAAATGGATATAAAGATCCCAAAAAGTGGCGAGATAGTGTAAGAAGGATCAAGACACCCCTGGTGGGACCAGGCATCTATGGGCTTCTCGGTACTATCCTCCAGTCATGGCTAAAATAACGCAAAGTGACAAAAGATGACTGGGCATGTAGGTGTAAAAGGTCGGGAATGACGAAATAAAATAAAATAAGATGGCCAAAATATGGGGGTTAATTAGTACTTTCTTCACTCAAAAACATTCTAAATAGTAATATGAGACCGAGACTAAATAATGTCTAAAGTGCATGATTTTGTGTCTACATTTGCCCCCACTTTATGTTGGTGAGAGAAAATCTTGGTAACATGAATTAGATAGAGATGCGTACCTAACGTCCATGAATATTATAGTAGAAAAGGTGTCAAAGGACTAGAAAAAGTGTGGTATGACACAAATATGGTGAAGCGTGGAAACTAAATATGAAAAATGAAAAAACGTGATGAGAGTGAACCTAGGGTGGAAATGCGTGTGTAGTTGATGATGTATGTGATGTACCTGCATTGTTAGTATAGTGTGTGCTATCATAAAGTGTTGTTGTTGTTGTTGCCCCTAATTGACTGTTTGTTTCTCATACAATCGGGCTTGCAAGGAGAGAAAACAATCAAGTAGTCAAATAAGTATGTATGTATGTTTAAAAACATAATGTAAAATACGTATGTAAAAGTATGTAAATGCATGTAAATGTAAAATACACAAATGAAAAGTGTAAATGGAACATGTGCACTTGATCCATGTTGAGAAAGAGAGTGTAGAAGGATATCTTGTATTGTCGGTGTTTTTGGGCGATTCGACGCCATAGGCTAAAGAAGTGTAGGGAGGAATTTCGATGTCTCCTCTAAGCTCTAATTGCTTCCTTGAATGTGTGTGAAGAGATATCTGTATGTCCTGGTTTTTGGGTGATCGACACCATTGGACGAAGAAGTATAGGGAGGAATTCCAATGTATCCTCTAACCTTTAACTGCTTCCCAGAATGCTAAGGACACCATGTCCTATAAAATCCATTGTGTGCGGGGCTCAGATATCATTCGAACCCACTCTTTGTATGTAAACCAAAATTCGAAGGGCGAAAGTGTGTTGAATCTGAACCGGTGTAAATTTGTTATGTTTGTATATAAACCCCAAAGGATGCCCCCTATTTGGGGGTATATGTGACATCGTTGCTCGGAGAATGCGGCCCCAAATAAGGACCAACCGCATGAACTCTAAAACTCTTCCCTACATGGGGAATGGAATGTGCTTGGTAGAAACCAAAGTGCGCACAAAAATAAGGATAGCCAAATACAAGTAATAGTATGAAAAAACATGCATATAGAAAACAATGTGTAAGCTAGGCAAATAGTGTAAATGCTACCAATTAAAGCAAAGTAAACATGCAAGAAGACAAGTAAGCCACACAAAGCGGGTTGCAAACATGGGACATCACTCACAATGTTGCAAGACATGCAAGGCCATCATGGCTGCAACTAACAACTAAGTGTGCACACAAAACATAGGGAAAGGCTCGCATACAATAGCAAACAATAACAAACAATGTAAAAAACAAATATGGAAGAAAATATCCCTGCATAACAAATGTTGCACATGAAGCACTTGTTGGCATGTTAGATAGATAACTAGTATGTTAAAAGTTTGTATAACCAAGTAATGTAAAGTGCTAAGTATGAAAGGAAACAATAACACCTAGAAGAGACGAATGTGGATGCCCCAATGACCAATGTAGGAAGGGTAGAAGGAAAGAATCGTGTTGCGTGTAAGAGACATGTATCTGTGATCACAACTAGCAAAATATGTGAATGCACACGTGTGGATGGTATAGATAAATGACATACAATTAATCTAGCTAGCATGTGTAATAAAGCGACCATGAACAAGCAAAAGTAAGCAAGAGTAAAAGCAACCATAATATGCAGTATGTTATGGATGGATGGAATGGAATGTAAAATGGAGTGATAAGAGCCACATGCCCCCCGAGTGAATGGAAATGTATGTAATGAGGTTCATTTAGTTTTCCCCCTCGAAGTCAAGAATGAACCGTAAACAAGAGTGCGTCATTGGGAAATGGTCAAATAGTGTGTGTTGTGTCTAGCGCACTGTGATGAGTATGTATGTGTAGTGATGATGATATGCAATATGTAGAAGAGATGTGCGTGAACCCTATGTCGAAGCGTATATCACGACAAAATGAATGTATGAGTGATGATTTATCCCTAAGCGTATATCACTATATGATGAATAGTAGGGAGTGGTGATGTAGCCTAAAGTGTATACCACTACTAGATGAAGGGATAGGGAGTGGTGATGTAGCATAAAGCATATACCACTACAAGATGAATAAAAGGGAGTGTTCATGTAGCCTAAAGTGTATACCACTATAAGATGATAGAATGGGTGACCATTTAGCTTATAGTGTATGTCACTAATTAACTAAAATTGACTATTTTAGGCTAGTGCAAGATACTTAATCTAATCTAGGAGGACATATAAACATAGAAAATAAACACCCTAAGATAACATGTAAATGAAATAACTAAATGAAACTAATTAAATACTAAACCCTAGTATGCAAGAAAGGAAAGGTAAGAACTTATTTGATAATGGCGACTATCGATGTGGCACAATGGTGCATAGAAAATTAAAACCATGAACGATTTTTCTGTAATGCCGAAAATGACAGATCCGGATTACATGGTTGGACCGGGATGCCTAGAGCAGATTGGGGCACCCACAGTGCACTGGTATGAGATTTAGGCACCTAGTTTAGGGAAAATACCCAAAATTGGTTTGTACAGGTCGAAGGTGATCCGGAGCTCTACCTACCTATCGCATCAATTTCTCTCGTGCTATGTCAAATGCTCCAAATATTCCAAGGAGAAGAAATAGAATTTCAGACTTGGATGTAGTTAGTAGTGTGTGTGCATGTCATGCCCTAGGTGCTCTTGTGTCAGTTGCACTTTGTGAAATAGTGAGCAATAGCTAAATGTAGAAAATGTAATAGTATGTGTGCATGGAATAAAATAGAATCCCTCTCCCCATGAAGTATGATGTAGATGTCGTATTTTGTGCCTTGATGATGGAGCTATATGGATACCAATGAAATAGATGTAGCAACTCTAGATGGAGTGATAGTAGTGTATGATGTTAGGTCCCTCATTATGGTCTCGTAACTTTATATAGATAGGGTTCTCTTGGTATAATTTTGTAATTAACCCCAAAAATGTCAACCACAAGAAAGATAATTATGAAAAATGGCTAGAAAAGACCCAAAAATGGTAGGAAAGTGGAAAAGAGACCAAGGTTCCCGAAGGTGGGACTATGGCGCCCATGGCAACCCCAAAGATATTAAATATGGGTACCCCAGTTAGGGCTAAGACGAAATGATATCTTCAGAAATGACTGGGTAAATGGATGCAATATGTCACAGAATATGAAATAAAATAAATGAAATGGCCAAAAGAATGGGGGTTAATTAGTACGTTCTTCCCTTGATAACTTTCTAAATAGTAGTATGAGACTGGGATACATAAATTTCTAAAGTGCATGATTTTGTGACTACATTTTCCCCATTTTATGTGGGTGAGCGAAAATATTGGTAACATAAAGTAGATAGAGATTCGTACACGATGCTGTCTTTGTAGAGTGATGAAAAAAGAGTTCTTAAGGACTAGACAAATGTGTGGAATGAAAAAAATATGGAGGAGCGTGGAAACTATAGATGATAAACTTGTAAAGAAAAATTGATGAGGGTGAACCTATGGTGAAATACGTGTGTGTAGTGTCGCATTGTGTAGTGTACTTGCATCGTAGTAAGAGACTGGGATACTAGTAAAAATGTGTGATGTATGAATGTGTAAATGTCAAAAGGTTGTAGACTATAGATTGTATGATATATGACGTGTAGTGTGTGGTGGAATGCAAATATGTAATGCCTATAGTGCATTGTTTGGGGTTCAATGTAATAGTAATCCCTCAACAGTCAAGTGTGAACCAAAGCACAAGAGTGTGTCATCGGGTAATGACACTGCTATAATGTATGATGATTATGACTAACGACTAAGTGCAAATGTGGTAATGGTGCTAAAAATGAGATGGGGGAAATGTGAAGTGATATGCCCCAAGTGTGTGTAAGCTGAATGAGCTATCCGATGATGGTGAAGGATGTAGGTCCTCCATCTGATGCATGGGAGGAAAATGTATGAGCTAGTGTTAATGGAAGTGGTATAGTAGGCATATGATGTATGGGTGAATGAAGTCTATGCGCATGTGAAGGATGAATATATGAAGAAGGTTGTGGCATCACAAAATGTGTCGGTGATGGAGACCTATGTGATGTGGAATGTGAAGGTGAAGAATATCGTGTGAAATGAAATGTGGCGGTGATCGTGCCAAGATGCAAAAGTAACTTTACGTGGAATAGGCATATGTCATTGTATGGGACTAGTGGAACAATGTGGGCATGTAGTGAATGCTCGAGTAGGTGAGCAAGGGGTAGATTGCAGTTTGGGAAACATAGAATTCAATGGAGTGGAAGAAG
Source organism: Taxus wallichiana var. yunnanensis (assembly GCA_018340775.1). NCBI lineage: Eukaryota > Viridiplantae > Streptophyta > Pinopsida > Cupressales > Taxaceae > Taxus > Taxus wallichiana. The sequence goes on along the minus strand of CM031238.1, from coordinate 757,927,804 downwards.
TAGGTAACATGCTAGCTACTATGCAAGAAGATGATGACCATGGAGTAGAAGGAGGGACGACATCAATAGAAATCATATAAATGATAGATTGTTAATGTAAAATCTAATTTAGACCAAGGAGCGTGTCATGTCCCTCAAGTTTGTTCCCAATGAGGAATGGTATGAGCATAGTAAGAGGACCTGACTGTAACATGTAGCTTGGAGGCTTGAATATTTAAATGATTAGATGTAAACGTAACATGAAAATTGATGTTAGAAAATGAGATGATAGGTGGTGAAACATCAAGTATTAACAACTAAGAAATCAAAAACTTGTGAGTCAGAAGAAGACATGGTGTGTGAAATATGATTAGCGGTTGAATCTGTTGCTTGTGTGTTATGCTTTGGCAATGGGTTGTTAAATATTTTAAGTTTATGATTTTCATTGATAGAAGGAGTTGTTTCAGACTCTGGAAGCTCAATATGACCATTTTTGAGCAAGTCCGAATGAGATGTCGTAACCGAAAACAATGATCAGTGGAATGTCCTATACATTGATGATAATCACAATAAGAGTTTTCATCGAAATTTCATCCTTTGGGTTGTGATGGATCAAGTTGTAGAGGAGCAGGTAAGGTGATAAGATTACTATCAATGAGTTGGGGTAGCAAGACACTCGAAGGTGTACTAAACTTAGTAAAATTGCATCTATATGGTTGTGGTCGAAGTTCCTTTGGAGTAGAGATTGTGTTTACGGTAGTTTTTGTGTCCATGGATTTAGTTGTGGAAGATTGAAAGTTTGGATTACTTTGAAAATGGGCGGATGACGACGCTTGCTCATGATATTTGATTTTGCCTATGGTTAAGAGTTTTGTCTCACGAAGCTTGAGAGTATGGAAAAGTTGATCAAACGAAGGAGATGTCTCAAAGAGAACACTCTCTTGTAAAGGTGGTAATAAAATTTGAATAAATAAATCCTGGAGTTTGGAATGTTAGTATATTAGACATCTTAGCTACGTTATTCTTATATCTCAAGACATAGTCAGATAAATGTTCATTAGGCCCTTTCTTGAGTTGTGTCAGCTGAGCATAAGAGATCTTGGAGTCGATGTTGATAGAAAAGTGAGTGAGAAAGGTATCGACCAAATGGGTAAAGGAGACTACCGAGTGGACAAGTCGATCATAGAACCAGCGCATTGCATTGTCTTGTAAACTATGAGGAAAAATATTAGCTAGTACAATGTGATCATCCACATAGTCAAGGCATGCTACATGAAATGTGTGAAGATGCTCTTGTGGGTCCCCATGGCCTTTAAATATTGGTAGTTTAGGAGAGATGAAATTAGGCGAGTAATGGGTACACTGATATGGTAGGTGCAAAAGGAGTATGCAACAAGATTGTGGAATCTAAAGATGGAGATGTGCGTGAAGTAGCTAGATGAAGCTGAAGAATTTGGGTTTGTAAGTCTGATATAAAGAAGTAAAATCTAGAGAATTTGAGGAGGAGCCAAGATGTAAAGGAGAAGCACCATGGTGAACGGTGGGACAAGCGGTGGTGGTAATATGAGAGGAAACATATGGAAGTGGAGTGGAGATTATAGGAGCGAGAAACATGAGTAGGTGGGCTAAAAACCATTGGAGCAGAAACATGGGTAGGTGAAGTAAGACCATAGGAGCAGAAGAATTAATGATGGTGGTGGGAGTATCACAATCTCTCTTAGTGGCGATTAAAGCATGTAAAACATGAGGGAGATGGGTAGGATTTTCATGTAATGCTTGGCAAAAATTAGTGATGGCGTTAATTTGATCTTGGTCAACATTAGTGTCTTCATCATAGAACTTTTTGCTATCAGACGATTCAATCTCATGGAAAGGAACTTGATTTGAATTATCTAAAGGGTTGTCAGCCATAGATGTGGTTATATCGGCCATTATCTTAGAAGTACAATGAGTAGATAAGGGGAGTTCATAGTATTGAAGAGATCCAATATGACCACTATGGGTGATGGCCATAAAATAAAATAAATCAAAATAAGCCCTAGAATGAGAATGTAAAAAGGAAGATCTTAGAAGCATGAAGGATTGGGTTCACCGCAACGATTAACTAAAATTGACTATTTTAAGCTAGTGCAAGATAGTTAATATAATCTAGGAGGACATAAACACAACAAATAAACACCCTAAGATAACATGTAAATAAAATAAGCTGAATGAAATACTAAACCCTAGTATGCAAGAAGGGAGAGGAAAGAACTTAGCTAATAAGTGGTCATTGTTGACCGTGTCGTAGTGGTGCATAGAAAATTAGAAATCAAGAACGAATGTGCCGAGAATGCGAAATGACAAACTGGATGACATAACTAGACTAGGGTGCCTGGAGCGGGATCGGGCACCCACAGTGCTCGATATGATATCTGGGTGCCTTGGTTTAACAAAAATACCCAGAACTGGTCTTTATAGGGTCGGAAGTTGATTTGGAGCTCTACCTTCCTATCACGTCAATTTCTTTATACTGCGTCGAATGTCAGTAACTATTCAAAGGAGAATAAATAAAATTTAAGACTCGGATGTAGTTATGATGTGTGTGTGCATGTCGTGCCCTAGGTGCTCTTGTGTCATCACACTTTGTGAAATAGCGAGAAATAGCTAAATGTAGAAAATGTAATAGTATGTGTGCATGGAATAGAATAGAATCCCTCCCCCTATGAAGTGTGATGCAGATGTCCTAGCTTGTGCCTTGATGATGGAGCTATGTGGATGCCAATGCAATAGATGGATGCAACTCTAGATGGAGTGATAGTAGTGTATGATGTTAGGTCCCTCATTATGGTCTCATAACTTTATATTTATAGGGTTCTCTTGGTCTAATTTTGTAATTAACCCTGAAAATTCTGACCACAAGAAATATAATTATGAAAAATGGCTTTAAAAAGACCCAAAAATGGTGGGAAAGTCGAAAAGAGACTAGGGCGCCCTAGTTAGGGCTAAGATGACGCGGGATCTTTGGAAATTACTGGGTAAATGGGTGCAATAGGTCGTAGAATACAAAATAAAATAAATGAAATGGCCAAAAAAATGGGGGTTAATTAGTATTTTATTTTCTCGAGAACCTTCTAAATAGTAGTATGAGAATGGGATACATAAATGTCTAAAGTGCATGATTTTGTGACTACAGTCACTAACCTAGTAATTTCACATGATATAAGGGTCTAATGATAAATGTGTGATGAATGTAAGGTCCATTTGATTTATAAACCCTCGGCAGTCGAGTATGGACCGAGGAACTAAAGTGTGTCATAGGGTAGTGAGTGCAACACATAGAAGATGATGTAGTATATGTATTGAAGATGATAAACAACCATGTGATGAGTAGAATGTGTAAATATGTGATGGGTAGAATGCAATGCTAGATGTGTAGAATGTGTACAATGTAATGTAATGTGTAAGATGATATAATGCTAGACTCATATGTGATGAAGACTAGCATAGTATGTAAAGGATGCATAGGATGGAGATGTGCAGTGTAGATGAAGTGTAGAATGTATAATGTAAGACAAATGATGCGAGATGTAGTGTAGAGACACGATGTGTAGAATGCAATGCAATATGTGTAAATAATCTAATAGTATGAAGTGTGTGGGATGTATAATGGACAATATGATCAATAGTATGTAACGCTAGACAATAGAAGTATGATATATGATGTATGATGTATGATGTATGATGACACATGATATGTGAATAGATGCGATGTGTAATACCTATTGTGCAGTGTGTGGGGTTCATGTGTAGTAATCCCTCAACAATCAAGTGTGAACCGAAGCACAAGAGTGTGTCATCGGGTAATGACAATGCTAAAATGTGTGATGAATATGCCTATGCAAGGAAATGGACATATGTGAATGCAAAGATGATAGATGCATAGATGTGGCGATGTGTGGGGAGATGTATTAGATGTTATGCCCCCAAGTGTACTAGAATGAATGAGCTAACCAATAACTGTGAAGGATGAAGGTCCTCCATGAAAACCAAAACTATATTTACATCTGTACATTCAAAATTGTATGTGGGGGTGTTTTGGAACATCAATGGAAAGAAAAGTGAATGAGGGAGATGGAATGAAATGAAGGAAATGAGTGGAATGGAATGAACTGAAAGAACATGCAAATACTTAGGTAAAAAGAGCCTAATATTGCATGAAGAGGAAAGATGAATAACCAACACAAATAAAATGGAGTTTGAGTTAGCCAAACAAGAATGTGTAAAAGGGAACACACATGAGCAAGTAGATAATCAGAGCTTGATCACTGTGAACTAGAACAATGATTAATAATGTTGACAATAAGATCAAAGATAATATTTGCATGCAAGATTCAAACACCTAACATCTAATGAACATAAGAACATCAAATGTTACAAGAGACAATGAATGAGACACAAAGTTTGTATTTCATTAACTCCAAAATGTTTTTCACAAAAGAACACAAAGTTTCTTCCTGAAACAAAGCTTGCACAAAAGTATTTTCTTCTCCTCTCTCAAAGTCACCCTTTACAAATGAGCCCCTCACTTCCTTTTATAACCCAAAAGTTGGTTACAAAGTAGTTAGGGTTTTACATGATCATTAAATAAGGCACTTAAGTGACCTTTGACTTTTCAACAACTTTATTAAAGACAACCCAAAAATAGAAATTACTTAAAATATCCATTGTTTCCAAAAACAAATAACAACACCTTTTAAAATATACAATAATAACCAGTGCCTTATCCATTGAAATGGGGTCCGCCTATCTCAAGCGTATGAGAAATGGACTCTCCCACTTCGTTAGATACCAAGAAAATCAACTCCCTACACCATCGGTGAAATTAGGATCTGTTGCTTTTGCCAGTTGAAAGGATCTAAACCTTCCCAAAGTTTCAAACATCTTTTCTTCTTCTGGAGGTTCACTTGGTCGAAGAATAGCCTCACAAAATACCTACAATTCAAGAATTCTACTTGGCATATCATTTAAATTAACAATTTTGGATTGAGCATTCTCAAATAAGTTCTTCAATTTGATGCACCGCTCCATGGAAACTGACGAGAAATTGTTGGCGGGAGTGTACATGTCCTTAAACAATTGTGAAAATTGTTCTTCCACCTACTCGATGAACACCTTTGATTATGCTCATTTACGAGGTTACAAGGAATCTCAGCCATGAATTCCTGAATCAAGGAGAGTGAAGTGAAGGCTTCATTGCACATGTTGTCATAATGGATCATAGAATCCTCGAGAAGCATTTTTCTTGATTTGAGATGCAGACACCAAAGAAAACGTGTCCCTCGATGTTCAAATTTGAGAATTCCTTCAATAGCTAAAACTGAAGATTCCATACTTGTCATCTCTTGTAAACTGGGCAATATCTCATCCAAATTTGATATAGTAGAAACAAAAGTTTCTTTGAAAGAAAGAATTGGATCCAGATATGCACTGATATCTTCATGAAGCTTAACCGCGGTCTTGATCGTCCCCTGGCCTAAAACGAGAATCTCTGAAAGCCAAGTTTTAGTGACATGGCCCAATGTGTTTATTTCCTTTGACAAATTGAGAGTCTCTTCATCTGGGGCAGCCACTGCATCAGGTACTGGGAAGGTGGATGATATGGGATTTATCAAATGTTGAACATATTCCACCAATTGATTCTTTTTGGCCTTGAGCCGAGAGTTTTGAGACTTGTATTTCTCAAGTCTTTTAGCACGATATCAATTGAATCTCGAGCCATCGCCATGTCACTTTCTAATGTAGATCTTCCAAGTCCCAATCTGGAAACTTCATAGTCGGCAGGTGTCATAGCATCGCGCTCTTTATCCACTTGTGGAATGGCAAGGTCTACAAATTTGTTTCCATCATTATCCACCATTATTCAAGAAAGCACCTTAGGCTTCTTAGGAATGGCGTCATTTGAAAGTTTGAAAAGGGCATCAAAATCAATGTCAATTGGCTTGACAACTCTCTTCCTTTTCTTTACTTCGGAATCAACCCAAGAAGGAGTATCATTCACTATTTCAGCATACAGAATCCTGGAGCTCGAATCAATATTCTCATTATTTCCGACATCATGAGATCCTTCTTGAATCCTATCTATGACCTCGATTTGAGGAGACACAACCTCAATATCCACTTCCTGATTATTCGGGAGATTTTGGGAAATCCCTTCATGAACTACATGCTCTGAAGTGTTTGATATTTGAATTACCTACACCTGAGTGGATGCTTGTTTGAAGCATGGTTGAGGATCATTTGCTACTAGCTTCAGAGCACTATTAACGATGTGGGTAGAAGAATCTCTACTCGAGGTAGAAAATCCAGACACACGCTCTTTTCCTTCTTCGGGGTTTGGATCTTTAGATCTTTCTCCTTGTGACACGTTGCTTGGCGAAGTGGATTTTGGAAACCACTCCTTTTTTCTCGCTTGTTGTGTATGATTGGATGGTAATGAGGTTGATCGAGAAGAGACTTTGGTCGAATGGAGACCCCCTCGTATGGCAATTTTTGTGATCCCGAAACATGATCTGGAATTGATTGCAATTTGGCAAGTTCCTGTCATACCAAGATATGCTTCTTTCAATAATTGGTTGGTTCTTGCCATCAAGAGAAAATTCATCTCTCTTGGTCCAGTCGATTTGAGGCAATGGGGTAAAGGCAACATGACATCATATGAGGGATCGATGACATCCTCATCATCATCTATGAATGAATCGGGAGGACTCTTGATGTGGAAGGCCTTGATCTGAGCAAGTGTTAGGCGAGAGTACTCCCGTCTTCTTACCTCATGTTCATCGAGCAACAAGCAGCCCAGAAATCTTCCATGGTAGGATTATGTTGGTACTTTGCTCCCAGAATCTTTTGCATATATCCATTGATATCAAACTGGGCTCTCTTCACATATGGATGGATGGTTATGAGAGTGAACTCTTTTCCATGAGTTGTGCATTGAAAAGATTTGGACATTGGTATTCCCGATTTGGATTGGGAAATGAATTCCTGGATGGTGCTTGTCACTAAGAAGGTAGTGAACTTGGAATAATTGTCGTGCCAACTCCATTAATGCCCATCTATCACTGACGTACTTGGGAAGTTTCCATGGGGTACCAGCAAAGCCACTCACGTGAATGTAGGAAAAAGATGAAAATTGTATAAACCAGGTTCCCCATTGGGAAATGACACTCATGGCTTCTTTAGAAAACCTTTCCTCAGTATTCGATTCAGGTTCGGATCACGCGGAAGGTGAATGCATCGTTGACTCTTCTAAAATGGTGAGAACTATTTTTGAAGCTGAGCTGAGGGTAATAGTGAAAAACATTGTTCGACGACCCCATGACCCCTCTCATTTCAAGTCCGAAAATAGCTTTCTTCGTGCTACTGCATAGGTCAGATATGAAGTCATGTAGAAGCATCCAGTCATCTTAACTTCTATCAATTGTTTGTGAATGGTGTTACTGATGATGGTGGCCCAATCCACAAACTCTTTCTTGGCTAGGATGATACAGATAAATTGGTACATCCATGGGTGAAAATCCTAGTAGAAGGTAGACCGAAAACTTGACTTAGGAGAGTGATCATGTCTCTCGATTTCTTCCACGAACTCAATGCGGTACAGTTCTTTGGGGAGCCTATCAATTCGAGGTCTCTTGGTTACTAGCCAGTTGTTGTTGACCATTTTGCTCCATCTCAGGGGTTCTTCATCCCAGAACTCTTGCGTTGATTGGTGAGTGATATCCGCATTCTCGGGAAAGTCGGGTATTCCGAGAAACTCCTCAATGTGTTCAGGTGTGATTAAGAGGAAAGGCTCACGATTATCTTTGAAAATTCCTCATCTCAGGGTCATAATGCTCATGCAAGCAATAACCAATTCGGACTTTTTGCAGAGACAGGGAATGTTGTTGCTTGGGGTAGGCCACTATGGTAAAGCCTATATGAGAAAATGGTTTTGCCTTCAGTTTTCACTCGCTCGCAAAACTGTTGCACGTTGATGTGACCAGATTTGTATCGGTGATGTTGTCATATGCTGACTTAATGGAGCTAGGAGGGATAATTCCTTGGAATTCATATTTCAAGGTGGATTTGTTAGATTTCTCCACTGGCTTCCTCGATCTCCCGCAGATTTGGATTTTTCGGCCATTATGAATTTAACAGAAAAGTGACTCAGGCATGCCAGACAATGCAAACGGGGCCGGGTCTCAGTCTCCAAAACCCCGTTGATGCAAAAAAATTTTTTGCTTTATATTATTATTATTATTATTATTTTAAAAATAATAATAATTAATCCAATTACAAACTTCTTTTTTTTTTTAATATGTCAATACAAACAAATCGAGACTAAGCTCGAATTCTAAATCTAAAAGCGATAATAATGATATCTATTTATTGATTTTAATTAAAATCTCCCGATTTTAATATTTCATGCGATCGATTTAATTATTTTTTTTTTAATTCACCTTTTTTTGAATGAATTATTGTTTTTTTTTTTTCCTTAGAATGCGTGGAAGATTTTTTTTCTGCAAATGCGTGGAAATAACCACAAATTTTTTGCTCTTCTTTTGCAAGGTAAATGTTGATGTTGGATTTTTCTTTATTTTTCCTTTTTTTCTTTTTTGAATGCGTGGTGATCTCCTTCAAATCTGTTCTTTATCTTTTTCATGTGGTGGGCTTTGATGATTTTTGGTTTACCTTTTTCCTTTGCTGCGTGAGTTTTGACCGCTGCTGAAAACTCTTTGAGTTTTTGTTTTTTCTTTCTTTGCTCTTGTGAACTGGTTTTTTATTTCATGTGTGAAATTGAAAACTGATCTCTTCAAAAAAATGCGTGGTGAGATTTACTTCCTTTTTTGCTAATGCTTTGATTTTCTTTGGAAGACTATTTTTTTTTGTTTAGAAGGAATTCTATTCCTCCTTTTCTCACGTGGAAAACTCCTTTTTCTTCCAAATGCGTGGAATTTTTCTTCCTCTCAAATAATTTAAAAATAGTTTTTTTTTCTTTATGCGTGGAAAGGAAAAGAATTTTTTTTTTAATTGGAAACCTCCTTTGAAAAAGCTTTTGCTCTTTTCTCTCTTTCTAGGCCTTGGGTTTGAAAACAATTCTTTATCCCTTCCTTTACCCAATGTGTGAAATCCTTCCTTTTTCTTTAAAATGCATGGAAGTTTTCAAAATGAATGAAACACTGCCCCTCTTTTTAATTTGGCTTTTTTTTTGGCTTTTGAACTTTCCTCTTTCACATGGACGCGTTTCTTTTCTTTTTTTCTTTTTTCCTTTAATTTTTTTTTTTTTCTGCATTTTTTTTTTCCTTTGTCCTCTCCTTTCTTGTGAGCTTTTCATTTTTCTTCTTCATGCATGGGTTTGAAAACTTTCTTTAATTTTTTTTTTTTCTTACTAGGCGCCTCCTTAATGCATGAAAAAATTTTTTCTTCAAACTTTTTTTTTCAAAAATCCTCCACCCAAGTCATTTTCCTTTAACTTTGGACTGTGCTTTCCTGGCACGTGGAGAATTTTCTTTTTTTTTGAAATTTTCTTTTTCTTTTTAAAAACGTTTTCTTCTCTTCCTAGGCATGGAAAGCTCCTTTCCTGCCTTTAATCTTTAAAATTGTTCTTTCCTCCTTCCAGCATGGTATTTGTTTAGATTTTGATAAAATTTCTTTGCACGACTTGATATTTCTTCCTTCATAATGGTGTGAGTTTCTCTTGCATTATGGGATGTTGACAAAATATTATGTCCTCCTAAAGAAATAAGAAGCAATTGGAAAGCTTCGCATGAATTTTTCCAACGAGTTTGACGGAGGAAGTTATGGGATTAATCTAACTTCCTCTTTCTGGGTAGTGGCTTAAGTGCCAGGGGAAATGGGGAAAGCAACGGACAATTGCCAACGGGAATGGCAAAGTGGGTTGGCAATCCCTGATTAATTTCCCCATGTGGGAAATTGGGAATTTCTTGCCCGTTAGCCAATCCATGATTTGGCAATTGGTGGAGAAAATCCCACGTGTGGGAAAATTGAAGAAGATTGCCAGGGAAAGGGAAATCGGGTTTGGGAAGCCAAATTGGCTTCCCGGCAGTTGGAAGCGTAAGCTTACTTCCCGGCATTAAAATTTGTCGAATGAACTTTTAATTTATATTTATTTAATTAAATACTTCTCAAGTTATTTAAAAATTAATTTTATCAAACAAGAAGCAATTAATTAATTAAATATTAATTAATTAATTTTAATGTATTTTAATGCGATTTAAAGCCTGGCGGGAAGAGTTCTTGCCGAAAAGGATGAAACGAAGACCGAAACGATCACAAAAATGAGACGATCGCAATGAGGGCAATGAACCGCAAAGTAACACTTTTCAAAATTTTCAAATTTTTCATTTTTTTATTATTTTTTAAAATAATTTTGTGAAGTCAAAATTGGCTGATAACAACTAGCTCTGATTGGGGACAAGGACTTCATGGACGCAGCAACGGACCCAGACCAAAATAGTCATGAACATGATCTCAAAATGATGGGGCACAAAAATGGGGTGACACAAGAGAGGAGACTGAAAAATAGGGAAACAAACAAACCAAAATCCTAATTACCTATGTACATACGGGGAACAACCCGTTTTCAATTTTGATAATGCTTGAGATATTGCCCACTGTAGGGAAAAGGCAAATGAGTTCCATCAGGATATGCCAAGTAATAGGTACTATCTCCACATAAATGCCTTATTTTGAATGGTCCTAGCCACAGTGAGTCAAACTTCCCATGCTTTCCTTTCGGCTCACGTCTTTTGTCCCAGAGAAGAACTAAGTCATTGATTTGAAATTGTCTCTCCCTAGTTTTCTGTCAAACAATTTCTTTACCTTGGATTGATGTTCCTCAATCCTGTTTGCCACTTGACTTCTTTGTTCCTCGAGCTTGCTTAGGAACATGATCCTTTTATCTAATGCATTGGTGAAGCATTCATCATCAACTGCCTGAGCTAATTTTAATGTTGGTAACTCCAGTGTGACGGGAATTTGAGCATCGGTTCCATATAAAAGTTGAAATGGAGACATCTTGATTGCCCTTTTGGGAGTTATGCGGTCAGCCCACAATGCATCATATAACTTTTTGTGCCAAGTTCTTTGATTTTCTTCGACTAACTTGCGCACAATAGTAATGAGGTTTTTGTTGTTGGATTCAGCCTGACCATTTCCCTGAGGGTAGTAATCTGATGAATGAGACAAAGATATCCCATATCCATAACAAAAACCTATCATCTCTGAAGAAAAAATTTGAGGCATTGTCCATCACGATCTTGTGTGGAATTCCATAATGAACCAATATATTTTCTTTGATGAAATCACAGATTACTATGTAGATGTTTGTTTCACCGGTATAGCTTCCACCCACTTTGTAAAGTAATCAGTGGCGGTGAGCACGTGAGTATGACCAGCGCTAGAATTAGGATTCAAAACCCCGATGAAATCTAAACCCCATTGTTGAAAGGGTTCTTCAATGACAACTGGCTTCAAAGGAAAAGCTGCCAACTTTGGTCTTCCAACAAATTGTTGACAGGCTTCACATTTTGTCACCCATTTGAGCATCGAGAAAACATAGTGGGGTAAGTAATAATGTGCTCTCAGAATTTTATGGGTTGTTACTGGGCCAAAGAAATGACCACCGCAAGCATGATTGTGGAAAGCTTCCAACAACCTAGGTTGTTGTTCTTTATCAACACATCTGAGGAACATGTCGTCAATCCCTTTCTTGAACAATGTGTTATCCCAGATGACGTACCTGGCAGCTCTTAGTTTGATAGCTCATTTCTCCTTAGCTGTCAGATTCTCTGGACACTCGCCATATGTGAGGAAGTAGGCAATATCAGAATACCATTCATCTGTGGTACTGACAAAAACTACCAATGGTAAATTTTCTTCAACTGGTTCTTCCTCAGAGTTATCTCGTGGTTCATTCTCTGCAATGAGTTGGCAGAGTCCTCTTCCTCGAACCAACTTGGTAGGCTTGATGTCCAGATCATATTCTTGGATCTTGGAGACCCAATTACCTCTTTTAGATCCTGGTTCTGTTGTGTCAACATTGATTTCACTGCGGTGTCGGAACTAAGACTTTGGTGTGAGAATTCAACACGTAATACCTGAAGTGTTTCAGGGCTCTTACCACCATGTACGCATGTCTCTCAAGAGGAGTGTAATTAAGTTCATGTTTCTTGAATCCCAAACTCATGAATGTGATAGGAGATTCGATCCCCTCTTGATTGTGTTGAGTCAGGATGGCGAGAGATTGTGTGTGGAGAAGCATAGCAATAAATTATAAAATCCTTTTTAAAATCGGGACACACCAATGTAGGAGCTTTTGCAATAGCACTCTTGATTTTCTCAAATGCCTCTCTACCTTCCTTTGACCATTTGAAGGATTCTTTTCCTTTCATCATATCAGTGATTTCTTTAGTCAGCTCAGAAAAATCTGGCATGAACCTTCTCAAAAAGTTCACCTTCCCAAAGAAGGAGTGGACCCAGAGCTTACTTGTAGGCAAGGAAAGATTTTTATAGCTTGAACACGTTCAGGATCGATCTTAGTTCCTTCCTTAGAAACAATATGACCTAGGAGTTTCCCTTTTGTAACTCCGAACATGGACTTTTTTGGATTTAGAGAAATCTTATGAAGTCTGCACCTTTGCAATATTTTCTCCAAATCCCTTAGGTGATCTTCTCGTTTCTTGGAGAACACTGTCAAGTCATCTAGGTATATCACAATGATCTTGTCTTTATAATCTGCAAATGCCATATCCATGGCCCTTTGAAAATTTGCACCGGCATTGATCAAACCGAAGGGCATTCTATACATGAAACGTACCCTAGGGGGTAGTGAACGCGGTTTTATGTTGATCTTCTCTAGCCACTTCAATCTGATTATAGCAGAGAAACCATCTAGCATAGATAGCATTTCCGATCTAGTTATTGCCTGCAGAATATGGTCCATGACTGGAAGTGGGTAGTTATCCTTCAAAGAAGCTTGATTAAGATTGCGGAAATCCACACAAATCCTAATTTCTCCATTTTTCTTGTGAACTAGTACAATATTAGCTATCTAGGTTGAATGTGAATAGGAAACACTATTCGTGCATCTAGCATCTTTTGAACTTCATGAAATATTGTCCCTACAATCTTGGGATTATATTGTCTTTGCTTTTTCCTGAATGGAACTACACCAGGCTTCAAGGGTATGGCATGCTCCATTTCCCTGGGTTGGAAAGACTTCAAGTCTTCGTATGAATAAGCCAAAACGTCAGAATATTTGGTAAGTAGACTTATGAATTTCCTGCGCTCCTCAGGTGAGCAACACTTACCAATATTGATTAGGTGAGGTTTATCCTTGGTACCGATATTAACTTGCTCATAGTAGTCAGAGAATTTGCAGGTCCTACCTGCTCTTTCTCTTTGATAAACCTGTCATGTTTGTCAAAAAGTTCTTCAAGTGAAACCAATCCTTTGGGAATTTTATTTCCTTTGAGTTGAATGATGCCATCACTAGGATCTTCGTTCTCAACTCCTTCCTGAATGGGTGAGGTAGTTGATTCGTGAAATGCAGAATCACTTCCTTCAAAGTACAATTGTTCAAAATTTTCTCTCTTTTCCAAGAAGGCAATAATTTGTTGATCATCATTAAATACTTGCCAATTTTCTGCATTGTCAGGAACACTTGGCCTAAAAACCATTTCAATGGTGTATTTGACTTGATCAAATTGAATGAGGAATCATTAATGAAGCTGAGACTACTAGAGAATCTACTTTGTCATTCTTTTCATGAGGGACAAATTTTATGGAAAAAGCATCGAAGACTTCTATTGCGTCCCACACTTTATTTCTGTAGTGTCTCAAATGATCATTCTTTACTTGGAACTGATTTCTTACTTGTTTCACGATCAATTCCGCATCTCCAAAGACTTCCAAATTTTTATCCCTTTCTCCTCTACAACTTGGAGGCCAAGGATTAATGCCTCATACTCTGTAGTGTTATTAGTATTTGAAAATTTGAGTTTGTAGGAAAAAGGAAATATTTTACCATTTGGAGATATGAGCACCACTCCTGCACCAGAGCCCGTCGAGCAACAACTTCCATCGAACTCAAGAGTCCAGATCTCATTGGAATCTTGGCAAGTGATCTCAGGGGTATGAATTTCTGCAGTCATCATATAATTACCCATACTTGAGCCTTGGAAAAGGATCTGTGTGCGAGGATCTTCGGTTTTAGTTACCGTGAACTTTTCCTGAGCTTCCGGCATAAGCTTTTTCATTTCTCCATTGATAGGAATCATGGCGTGAGACCAGTCCATTTGAATCTCACCACCCAAATCCCTACAAAATTTCCTGCTCAACAACATTCCATACGAGGTGGGAATATCAGCAACTAAAATAGTTACCTTAACTCGCTTTTGAGGGAATTGGGCTAAAACCATTTGGGCGTCTTTAATCTGCCCGATTAGAGGAACTTGCTTGGTTTCCATGGAGTAACATGATCGAATGTTCTCGTACAAGTCAAACCAAGAGCATGTGCTACTTTTTCGGCATCACATTATCCGAGGCTCCAGAGTCTATAATGTAATTACTTAATTTGCATCCGTTGATCAGAAAGGACACAAAGAAAGGTTTGATCTTTTCATTTGAAGGTGTAGTGGCTGCCACAATATTTTGAGTTTTCCCATCTTTGGGAGTTTTCAGAATTCCTTTGGAGGAATGAACAGTAGAGTCACCTTTGATAAATTGGACCAATTTCTCGAGCTGATCCTTGTTGGACTTCAAGTACTCTGCCTGTGACATGGAAATTTTTGTTTTATTGATATGATCAATGATATCAAATTTAGGCAAAGTAATCGTACTTGAAGTCTCAGATATAAGTTCTTTCGAACTTGATGATGGCACACTTTTGACCTTGGCCTCGGGCTTGGTTGACACTGATGTGGAAGAAGAAACTTTCTTCGTAGTTGGTTTACCAACCGATTGATCTAACAAAGGCCCTCCTTTCTTTAAGATAGTCTTGACCTTTGAAACCTCAGTCACCTTGGACTCTTTAGGAGCCTCATTTGTCTTGGATTCTTTGGGAGTTTCCTTGGAAACCTCTTTATCTCCCGCCTTAGTGGTATCCTGCTCCTTTTTCTGAGAGCGTGTGAAAATGGTGAAAGATTGACTATTCATATCTTCTATAATTTCTTCGTATTCATCTTCCTCATCAGAACGGTACTCAAAGAAATGATTATTACTTTCCCCCTTAGGATCTTCAACTTCAGGTTCAGATGTCTCAGAATCGGCTCTTCCTCATCAACCTCGATGACTTCAATCTCATCATCACTTTCTTCAATGACATCACATTTGGAATTAGTTATGGGAGTTGCTTCAATAGCAAGCCTTGTTGGAGCAGCCTGCAATCTGGCTTTGTTGGGAACGTATCCTTTTCTCGGGATGTCTTTGTAAGGAGCAGGTTTACTACTTTGAGCAACTTGCTTTTTCAAAGCCAGCACATCATTAGCCAACTTAGTGAGTATAGTTTCTGAAGCGTTGGGAGTTTCTTGACTCTTTCCTTTGAGGGAATTTTTCTTGAATTTTCCTGCCATGATTAAGTCATCTTCAATTTCTATGGCCAAAGATTGAGCAAGTTCCAAAGTAGCCACCCTAGCCCTTCTCAGCTGATAGCACACTTCTGGTTGTTGTGCGTTAATAAAGAAACATTTTTGTCCATCAAGGTTTGGACGAATCCCATGGGAACTTTGTTCACCATTTTGTTGAATTTAGCCATGAAATTCCTCATGGGTTCTGTTGGCTCTTTCTTTGCCTGAGATAGTTGGGCAAGAAGAGCATGTTCATCTTCTGCCATCTTGAATCGATTTTCAAACTTAGTTTTCATATCATTCCAATTTGTGATACATCCATTGGGCAGATGATGAAACCAATCTGCAGCAACATCATGCAATGTTTCGATGAAGAGACGAATAGCAACATCTTCATATTCTACCAAAAAAACAGCACATGCAGTGAAAAAGGTAGAAATATGGTCATCTGGTGACGTCTTCCCATCTCCGTCGAACTTGGGAAGAATCTTTCTTGATCCTCGTGGGAGTTCATGTCGAGTAGGTAAGGCCAATGGGCCTATGGCATTTCCCCATGGTACATTGGCTGCCATTTGAGGAAAGGTGGTATGTGAAGGTAAAACAATGTGAGCAAGGACAAGTGCTTGACTGGTAGTGATTCCTTCCTTGCTTGCTCTTTCAGGACTTGATGCAAGGCTTGTAGATCTACGAGGTGTGTTCTTCTTTGGAGGAGATAACTTGAAACCAAATTTTCCTTGAAAGTCAAAAGTGGGGTCAGATCGACCTTTAGCTTTTTCTCCTCGTGTAAACCTCTTTCCTTCTAGTTTGGAATCTTTATTGTGAAGGGATCACTGGCGTTTTTGACCAGCTCTAGCCTTTTCTCTTCGCTCTCTTTCTTGAGCTATTTGCACTGAATAACTCTAGCAACTCTCGTGGCTTTCTCTTCTTCGTTATCTAGTACTGATGTGGCGAGATGAAAATGATGGTTACTTGTGTGCTTTTCCCAAATAGCTTGCCTCAAATCTGATGATATGTCTTCTTGAGTATCTGCAAAAACAAGATTTGGTTGCAAGATAGGTGGGTTACCTGTAATAGTCATACAACTTATTACCTTGGTGGAAGAGGACCGCGTCGGTGAACAACGATCAACACGTGTCAGGAGGTCTTCTGGCCACAAGTGCGGGTGCTCTTCTTCTAAGGTCTTCGATGTAGATTTCTCTGTCAATGGCTCTATCAATAGCCACAAATTGCTGCAAGCTTTCACGGTTTTCCCAAGCTCTTTTTGAAGGTTGGCAGCAATGTCTCCTTGGAAATCTTCGTCGGGCACAAGGTTCGGTTGAAGAACTGGAGCTTGTGTAGAGGGGATAGTCATAAAGATTTAACCAAGCACTGGTTAACGATTCCTGAATCCCCAGCGGAGTCGCCAAAACTGTTAGCATATGGATTTGCATGCATGCAAATGACATGCAACAGTGTGGGAATGAAGTCCCTCCTCAATGAAGGTGAGGCTGCCTTTATTGAAAACCAAAACTATATTTACATCTGTACATTCAAAATTGTATGTGGGGGGTGTTTTGGAACATCAATGGAAAGAAAAGTGAATGAAGGAGATGGAATGGAATGAAGGAAAGGAGTGGAATGGAATGAACTGAAAGAACATGCAAGAGTTAGGTAAAAACAGAGCCTAATATTGCATGAAGAGGAAAGATGAATAACCAACACAAATAAAATGGAGTTTGAGTTAGCCAAACAAGAACGTGTAAAAGGGAACACACATGAGCAAGTAGATAATCAGAGCTTGATCACTGTGAACTAGAACAACTGATTAATAATGTTGACAATAAGATCAAAGATAATATTTGCATGCAAGATTCAAAACACCTAACATCTAATGAACATAAGAACATCAAATGTTACAAGAGACAATGAATGAGACACAAAGTTCGTATTCCATTAACTCCAAAATGTTTTTCACAAAAGAACACAAAGTTTCTTCCTGAAACAAAGCTTGCACAAAAGTATTTTCTTCTCCTCTCTCAAAGTCACCCTTTACAAATGAGCCCCTCACTTCCTTTTATAACCCAAAAGTTGGTTACAAAGTAGTTAGGGTTTTACATGATCATTAAATAAGGCACTTAAGTGACCTTTGACTTTTTCAACAACTTTATTAAAGACAACCCAAAAATAGAAATTACTTAAAATATCCATTGTTTCTGAAAACAAATAACAACACCTTTTAAAATATACAATAATAACCAGTGCCTTATCCATTGAAATGGGGTCCGCCTATCTCAAGCGTATGAGAAATGGACTCTCCCACTTCGTTAGATACCAAGAAAATCAACTCCCTGCACCGCCGGTGAAATTAGGATCTGTTGCTTTTCCAGTTGAAAGGATCTAAACCTTCCCAAAGTTTCAAACATCTTTTCTTCTTTTGGAGGTTCACTTGGTCGAAGAATAGCCTCACAAAATACCTGCAATTCAAGAATTCTACTTGGCATATCATTTAAATTAACAATTTTGGATTGAGCATTCTCAAATAAGTTCTTCAATTTGATGCACCGCTCCATGGAAACTGATGAGAAATTGTTGGCGGGAGTGTACATGTCTTTAAACAATTGTGAAAATTGTTCTTCCACCTGCTCCGATGAACACCTTTGATTATGCTCATTTACGAGGTTACAAGGAATCTCAGCCATGAATTCCTGAATCAAGGAGAGTGAAGTGAAGGCTTCATTGCACATGCTTGTCATAATGGATCATAGAATCCTCGAGAAGTGTTTTCTTGATTTGAGATGCAGACACCAAAGAAAACGTGTCCCTCGATGTTCAAATTTGAGAATTCCTTCAATAGCTAAAACTAAAGATTCCATACTTGTCATCTCCTGTAAACTGGGCAATATCTCATCCAAATTTGATATAGTAGAAACAAAAGTTTCTTTGAAAGAAAGAATTGGATCCAGATACGCATTGATATCTTCATGAAGCTTAACGTGGTCTTGATCGTCCCCTGGCCTAAAACGAGAATCTCTGAAAGCCAAGTTTTAGTGACATGGCCCAATGTGTTTATTTCCTTTGACAAATTGAGAGTCTCTTCATCTGGGGCAGCCATTGCATCAGGTACTGGGAAGGTGGATGATATGGGATTTATCAAATGTTGAACATATTCCACCAATTGATTCTTTTCGGCCTTGAGCTGAGAGTTTTGAGACTTGTATTTCTCAAGTCTTTTTAGCATGATATCAATTGAATCTCGAGCCATCGCCATGTCACTTTCTAATGTAGATCTTCCAAGTCCCAGTCTGGAAACTTCATAGTTAGCCGTCATAGCATCGCGCTCTTTATCCACTTGTGGAATGGCAAGGTCTACAAATTTGTTTCCATCATTATCCACCATTATTCGAGAAAGCACCTTAGGCTTCTTAGGAATGGTGTCATTCGAAAGTTTGAAAAGGGCATCAAAATCAATGTCAATTGGCTTGACAACTCTCTTCCTTTTCTTTACTTCGGAATCAACCCAAGAAGGAGTATCATTCACTATTTCAGCATACAAAATCCTAGAGCTCGAATCAATATTCTCATTATTCCCGACATCATGAGATCCTTCTTGAATCCTATCTATGACCTCAATTTGAGGAGACACAACCTCAATATCCACTTCCTGATTATTCGGGAGATTTTGGGAAATCCCTTCATGAACTACATGCTCGAAGTGTTTGATATTTGAATTACCTGCACCTGAGTGGATGCTTGTTTGAAGCATGGCTGAGGATCATTTGTTGCTAGCTTTGGAGCACTATTAACGATGTGGGTAGAAGAATCTCTACTCGAGGTAGAAAATCCAGACACATGCTCTTTTCCTTCTTCGGGGTTTGGATCTTTAGATCTTTCTCCTTGTGACACGTTACTTGGTGAAGTGGATTTGGCAACCACTCCTTTCTTGCCTGTTGTGTATGATTGGATGGTAATGAGGTTGATCGAGAAGAGACTTTGGTTGAATGGAGACCCCCTCGTATTGGAATTTTGTGATCCTAAAACGTGATCTGGAATTGATTGAAATTTGGCAAGTTCTGTCATACCAAGATATGCTTCTTTCAATAATTGGTTGGTTCTTGCCATCAAGAGAAAATTCATCTCTCTTGGTCCAGTCGATTCGAGGCAATGGGGTAAAGGCAAACATCATATGAGGGATCGACGACATCCTCATCATCATCTATGAATGAATCGGGAGGACTCTTGATGTGGAAGGCCTTGATCTGAGCAAGTGTTAGGCGAGAGTACTCCCGTCTTCTTACCTCATGTTCATCGAACAAGCAGCCTAGAAATCTTCCATGGTAGGATTATGTTGGTACTTTGCTCCCATAATATCTTTTGCATATATCCATTGATATCAAACTGGGCTCTCTTCACATATGGATGGATGGTTATGAGAGTGAACTCTTTTTCCATGAGTTGTGCACTGAAAATATTTGGACATTGGTATTCCCGATTTGGATCGGGAAATGAATTCCTGGACGGTGCTTGTCACTAAGAAGGCAATGAACTTGGAATAATTATTGTGCCAGCTCCATTAATGCCCCATCATCTTTGATGTACTTAGGAGTTTCCATGGGGTACCAGCAAAGCCACTCACGAATGTAGGAAAAAGATGAAAATTGTATAAACCAGGTTCCCCATTGGGAAATGACACTCATGGCTTCTTTAGAAAACCTTTCCTCAGTATTCGATTCAGGTTCTAGATCACGCGGAAGGTGAATGCATCGTTGACTCTTCTAAAATGGTGAGAACTATTTTTGAAGCTGAGTTGAGGGTAATAGTGAAAAACACTATTCGACGACCCCATGACCCCTCTCGTTTCAAGTCCGAAAATAGCTTTCTTCGTGCTACTGCATAGGTCAGATATGAAGTCATGTAGAAGCATCCAGTCATCTTAACTTCTATCAATTGTTTGTGAATGGTGTTACTGATGATGGTGGCCCAATCCACAAACTCTTTCTTGGCTAGGATGATACAGATAAACTGGTACATCCATGGGTGAAAATCCTTGCAGAAGGTAGACCGAAAACTTGACTTAGGAGAGTGATCATGTCTCCGATTTCTTCCATGAACTCAACGTAGTACAGTTCTTTGGGGAGCTGTCAATTTGAGGTCTCTTGGTTACTAACCAGTTGTTGTTGACCATTTTGCTCCATCTCAGGGGTTCTTCATCCCAAAACTCTTGCGTTGATTAGCGAGTGATATCGCATTCTCAAGAAAGTCGGGTATTCTGAGCAACTCCTCAATGTGTTCAGGTGTGATTAAGAGGAAAGGCTCACGATTATCTTTGAAAATTCCTCGTCTCTCAGGGTCATAATGCTCGCAAGCAATAACCAACTCCGGACACTGCACCGAGACAGGGAATGTTGCTGCTTGGGGTAGGCCACTATGGTAAAGCCTATATGAGAAAATGGTTTTGCCTTCAGTTTTCACTCGCTCGCAAAATTGTTGCACGTTGATGTGACCCAGATTTGTATCGGTGATGTTGTCATATGCTGACTTAATGGAGCTGGGAGGGATAATTCCTTGGAATTCATATTTCAGGGTGGATTTGTTAGATTTCTCCACTGGCTTCCTCGATCTCCCCCTGATTTGGATTTTTGGCCATTATGAATTTAACAGAAAAGTGACTCAGGCATGCCAAACAACGCAAAGGTCGGGTCTCAGTCTCAAAACCCCGTTGATGCAAGAAAAATATTTTCGCTTTAATATTATTATTATTATTATTTTAAAAATAATAATAATAATCGATCCAAATTACAATTTTTTTAAATATGTCAATACAAACAAATCGAGACTAAGCTCGAATTCTAAATCTGGTGACAATAATGATATCTATTTATTTATTTTAATTAAAATCTCCCGATTTTAATATTTCACGTGGATCGATTTAATCTCTTTTTTTAAATTCACCTTGGCTACATGAACTACTGATTTTGCAAATGCGTGGAAGATCTTTTGTTTTGCAAATGCGTGGGAAATAACCACAAACTGGTTTTGTTATTCTCTGTGTTGACGTTGGATTACACTTGGGTCTATGTTTGGACTGGTCTTTCTTTGAATGTGTGGTGATCTCCCTTCAAACTATGTGAATCTCCTTTCACCGTCTTGGCTTTGATGATTTATTGGTTTACCTCTTTCCTTCAGGCTCGCGTGAGTTTTGACCGATCTGGTTGGTGTTGAGTGGTTCACTTTACCTCTACGTGGACTGGTGTTCTATGCGAAAAGTGTGTGACTGCTCCTTCTACAAGAACGTGGTGAGCTTTACTTCCTTCCTTGGTCGATGCTTTGATTTGCTAGAAGACTGTATTTTTTTGTGTGGAAGGAATTCTATTCCTCCTTTTCTACGTGGAAAACTCCTTTCTCTGCCCAATGCGTGGACTATCTTCCCTCAGATAATTTAAAAACTATTTTTCTTTCTTTATGCGTGGAAAGGAAAAGAAAATTTTTGTTTTATTGGAAACCTCCTGAGGTGGCCTGCTCTTTCTCTCTTTCCTAGGCGTGGGTTTGAAAACAGTTCTTTATCCCTTCCTTTACCCAATGCGTGGTATCCTTTCTTTGCCAGGTGCATGGAAGTCTTTTGTAAATGCGTGGAAACACTGCCCCTCTTTGTTAATGTGTATGGCTTACTTTTGTAATGTGTGGCTTTGTTCTTTCACCAAGATGCATTTGGACAATTGTTCTTTCTCTCCTGCCTTTCTTTCTTTTCCTTTCCTACGCATTTTTTGTATTTTCCAAGGCGTTGGACTGTCCTCCCTATCCTTGGCGTGAGCTAAACTTCATTTCCTCTTCCCAATGCGTGGGTGCGTGAAAATTGTGCTTTAATTGTTTGCTTTATACTAGGTGCCTCCTTTGATGCATGAAAATGAATTTTTGTCTTCATCTGTCTTGTTCATCCTCCACCCAAGGCATGGAAAACTATTTTAGCTTTGGACTATTTTTAATATTTTCCCTGGCGTGTGGAGAATGCTTTGACTATTCTTGAAATGGTTCTTCATTTAAAAACATTTTCTTCTCTCCCTAGGCACGTGGAAAGCTCCTTGGACCTGCCTTTAATCTTTAAAATTGTTCTTTCCTCCTTCCTCTGGCTGGTATTTGTTTAGATTTTGATAAAATCTCCTTGCATGCATGACTGATATTTCTTCCTTCACAATGGCGTGAGTTTCTCTTGCATTATGGGATGTTGAAAAAATATTATGTCCTCCTGAAGAAATAAGAAGCAATTGGAAAGCTTCACACGACTTTTTCCAATGAGTTTGATGGAGGAAGTTATGGAATTAATCTAACTTCCTCTCTTCCCGGGTAGTGGCTTGAGTGCCAGGGGGAAATGGGGAAAGCAATGGGAAATTGCCAACGAGAATGGAAAAGTGGGTTGGTAATCCCCGTGTAATTTCCCCATGTGGGAAATTGGGGAATTTCTACCCATTAGCCAATCCATGATTTGGCAATTGGTGGAGAAAATCCCACGTGCGGGAAAATTGAAGAAGATTGCCAGGAAAGGGAAATCGGGTTTGGGAAGCCAAATTGGCTTCCCGGCAGTTGGAAGCGTAAGCTTACTTCCCCAACATTAAAATTTGTCGAATGAACTTTTAATTTATATTTATTTAATTAAATACTTCTTAAGTTATTTAAAAATCAATTTTATCAAACAAGAAGCAATTAATTAATTAATTTTAATGTATTTTAACGCGATTTAAAGCCTGGAGGGAAGAGTTCTCACCGAAAATCACAAAACGAAGACCGAAACGATCATAAAAATGAGACGATCGTAGTGAGGGAAATGAACCACGCAAACTAACACTTTTCAAATTTTTCATTTTTTAAATTATTTTTAAACAATTTTGCGAAGTTAAAATTGGCGATAACAGTGGTGATCAATGTCAAGATACGATGAATTGTTCTAGGGATAGGCCTATACCACGGTGAGTAGGACTAGTGGAATGGTGTGGTCATGTAGACAAGGCACAAGTAGGTGAGCTAGGAGTAGATTGTGCTTTGAGCAAAGCATAGAGTGTGATGCGCTAGATGAATTAGGTGGTGTGCTAGCGGTTGTGCGAGAAGATGACTACCGAGGAGTAGATGGAGGGACACCATCATTAGAAATAAGCTAATTTTTGTGAATAAATTTGAGTTACAAATAATTCATAGAAATAATAGATTGAGAGTGATGAATCCAATTGAGACCAAGAAGCATGTCGCATCTATCAACCGTGTTTCCAATAAGGAAAGGTACAAGCATTGTAAGAGGACCGACTATAACGTGTAGTTTGACAACACCAAAGGGTTTGTTGAAAGGGAACTCAATTTGCGATGGAGGATAACCGATAGCCTTGAGAAGTGAAATAGATCATGCACTAACGGGCCATGATGGGTCAACCTTAGTGTTGTTAATGGAGGTCGAACCAATAGATGCATTGATATGCAAATGATTAGATGAGAAATTTGCATGATAATCAACATCAGAGAAATAAATGATCGGTGGTGAAGCTTCAGTGTTGGCAACTAAGAAATCAAAAGCTCCGTACACATGAGGAGGCACTGCGTGATAGACATAATTAGCAGAGGAATCGGTTGTTTTTGTATTGTGTTTTGGTAAGGGGTTATTAAAGATTTTAAGTTTATGATTTTCATTAATAGGTGTAGAGGTTGTAGATTCTGGAAGCTCAATTTGACCATTTTCAAGAAAATCTTGAATGAGATGTTGTAGCTAGAAACAACAATCAATGGAATGTCCTATGCATTGATGATAATCACAATAAGAATTTTCATTAAAATTATGCCCTTTGGGTCAAGATGGATCGAGTTGTAGAGGCAACGGTAGGGTAATAATATTACTATCAATGAGTTGTGGTAGAAAAACACTCGGAGGTGTACTAATCTTAGTAAAAGTATGTTTATATGGTTGTGGTCGAAGCTCCTAGGAGTAGAGACGGAATTCTGATGGTTTTTGCATCCATAGATTTAGTTTTAGAAGGATTAAAGGCTGGATTATTCTAAAAATGTGTGGATGATGATGCTTGCTCTTGATATTTAAGTTTTCCTATTGCCAAGAGTTTGGTCTCATGAAGCTTGAGAGTTTGACAAAGGTGATCAAATGAGGAAGAGGTCTCAAAGAGAACACTCTCTTAAAGTGGTGGTAATAGACTCTGAATAAATAAGTCCTGAAGCTCGGAATCCGCAAGTACGTTATTCATCTTAGCTAAATTGTTTTTGTATCACAAGACATAATCGAATAAGTGTTTGTTGGACCTTACTTGAGTTATGCAAGTTGAGAATAGGAGATATTAGAGCCAATGTTGATAGAGAAATGTGTGAGAAAGGTGTCAGCCAGATGCATGAAAGAGACTACCGAATGGACAGGTAGGTCATAGAACCAATGCATCGCATAGTCTTGTAAACTACAAGGAAAAAGCTTAGTGAGTATGGTGTGATCATCTCGCATAGTCGAGACATGCTACGTGGAAATCTCGAAGATGTTCTTATGGGTCACCATGGCCTTTAAAAATGGGAAATTTGATAGAGATGAGTTAGGTTGAAATGAATAATCGGAGATAACTAATGTGAAAGGGGTATGTAGCAATGAAGTAGAATTTAAAGATGGTGTTCCTGGAGAAGTAGCAAATTGGAGCTGGTGAATTTGATTTTACAAATCCGATATAAAGATGTTAAATTGGGAGTGTTCGAGGAAGAACTAAGTTACCGATTAAAATTTCCGGGGTGGGTGATGGGAGTAGTAGTTGTAATAATAGGAGTAGAAACATAAATGGGTGGAGTGGAGACCATGGGAGATGAAGAATCCATGATAGAAGTGGAAGCATCACAAGTTCGTTTAGTGGAAATTAAAGCATGTAAGACATGAAGAAGATGAGTAGGGTTTTCATGAAAATATTTCGGAAGTCAGTAATAGCATTAAGTTGTTCTTGGTCAACATTGGTGTCTTCATCATAGGACTTCTCACTATCAGATGCTTCGATTTCATGGAGAGGAACACGGTTGGAATTATCTAAAGGGTTTTCAGCCATAAATGTAGTTATATCATCCATGAACTTAGAAATACGATGGGTAAATGAAGGGAGCTCACAATATTGAAGAGACCCAAAATGACCGCTACGGGTAACGGGCATAAAATGAAAGAAGGAAGACAAATTCACAAGTTGGGTTCACCAAAATGATTAACTAAAAATGTGGAAATATCCTATAGTTAATCTAATCTAGAACGACATGTAAATGCAATAAATAAATGTAGTAAAGAAGTATGTAAATGACCCAAGAAACTATGCAAAAGGAAATGCTAACCCTAATGTGCAAGAGAGAAGAGGAAAGAACTCAGCCTGATTTGATGATCTTGCAGGACTATGTCACAAAAATGATTGGAGGAACAGGAAATAGGAACAACTATGCAGAGGTCCCGAAAAGGACGGATTTGGGTTGGTTAGCTATCTTTGGAGTGCCTGGAGAGGGACTAGGGTGCCTACCGACACTGCAGTCCGCATAATGGGAGCCCTAGTCTGCGTGATAAAGGTCCGAAACTAAATTACACGGGTTTGGTAGGTGGTCTAAAATCCTCGTTATGTGTCACATCATATTCGATACACTACATCATGTGTCATTGATAATCCAAGATGATAGGTATACCGCAAAAGACAAAAGAAGAGTATCAAACTCTAAAAAAATTTCAAATGAATGGGTCGGACTGACCTCATCTGCCACAACAGTGGGCTTACTAACTGAGCATTGCACTACATTTCATACCCAAATGTAGTTCTAGTGTATGTGTGCATAATGTGCCCTAGGTGCTCTTGTTCCAGTCACACTTTGTGAAGTAGCGAGTAATAACTAGATGTAGAAAATGTAATAAAATGTGTGCATGGAATAGAATAGAATAGAATCCCTCCCCTATGCTTGTGTGATGCAGATGGACCAGTCTTATCCTTATGATGGGGCTAATGGATGCAAAGGATCTCAAGTGGATGCAAATATAGATGGATGCTAGTAGTGATTAATGTTTGGTCCCTCATTATGGTCTCATAACTTTATATTTATAGGGTTCTCTTGATCTAATTTCATAATTAACCCCGAAATGGCCAACCACCAAAAAGATAAGAAGGAGAAATGGCTAGAAAGATCCCAAAAAGTAGTGGGAAAGTGCAAGAAGGATCAAGGTGCCCCTGGTGGGACCAAGGTGCCCATGGGCACCCCATTCGAGGCTAAAATGACACAAACTGATGAAATTTGACTGGGCATGTAGGTGTAAAAGGTTGGGAATGACAAAATAAAATAAAAGAAGATGGCCAAAATATGGGGGTTAATTAGTACTTTCTTCACTCAAAAACCTTCTAAATAGTAGTATGAGACCGGGAATAAATAATGTCTAAAGTGCATGATTTTATGTCTATAATACCTCTTTATTTGATGAGTGTAGCTCACTTCATCTTTACAACTCCTTATTAGTGATAAATTCTAGAAAAGCTCCCAAGTGACAGTTTTAGTTCAAACAAGCAAGACATACAATTCACAAGAAGAAAAAAAGGAAGACGGTGCACATGTAGCCACTTCATCTATACCATATGGAAGATATTATCATATTACCTCACCTATTTTCATTATCTTGTTGAAACATTACAGTAGTTGAGAAATTTTTATAGGAAACCCTACTCTCTTCAAAATTATATGAAAAATCCTGCATCGAAAATAAAAATAAATAATAAAAGTATTGTTGTTGAAAGAAATTTCCACATTTTGTCCTCGGCCTAAATTGTAATCTTGACATGTTCCCCAATGAGAGGGTAGAAAATCAACACTTTGATCCAAAAATAGATAAATAAATGTAAAATATTACAAATTTATAGGTGAAGCAAACAATGCAAGGCAATGTAGACCCCTACCCCTGGACATAGTAATCTACAACAACTTCTATATATAAGGAGATTTCCACTTTGAAATAATTGTTTTACAACTCAATCAAGTAGTTTTGGATAAAATAAATCGGTGGGGATTCAAGTGTTGAAGTAGTTTTCCCCCATCCGAAGTCATTTTAAAATACTTGCAAGACCCTAAGGTTTAACCTAGGAAAGCCACCAACGCAATTGCATTCATTTCAAACATGACAAAGCAAAAAAAAAGAGTATCTCCCCTCCAAAAAACCTTTGTTATAAGCCTCATGTTTCTAAAACCATGGAAAGTTTGAAATATGTGCACCAACTTCCTAATTGAATAATATATGGGTAAACTTGACAAAAGGTGCAATAGATGCATTAGTTGAAGACGACAAGGTTCAGTTTTTCATCAAATATTCATCCGAATTCAAAATAATACCCCCTTAAAAGATGAGTTTGAAACAACCAAATTCAAAATAATATGTGATTATTTAAGCAGTTTTTTGGGCAACATTTATAATGATAGTCAAATTTGATACAAGAAGACTCGAAACAAATAGATGTGAAATAATATAATATTTCTTGTGTGGGATTTTGAGTGACATTTGTAACCAAGTACAAATGTCATCTTTGTTATTCAATGTTTTGGAGCCTCGATAGAAACCATCCATCTAAATACCATCTTCAACGGCCTTGTTTTTTCATTTTAAAAGAATTGAAGATATTAATGGTATCAAATATTTTGTTTATAATGTTGATTACTATTGAGTATCAAATATTAGTGTGATTTGAAAATTTTCTAGGAAGGGACATTTGTCATATGTTTTAGTTGCAAGAGCCCTATTAGATATGTATGCAAAGTGTGGAAGCATGCCAAGGCATGTGAACAATTCAACAAAATGTTTGAAAGAAATATGATCTCTTGGCCTATAATGATTGCAGGATATGTAAAAAATGGTTTGTTAAAAATACCTTATTTTTGGATTTTTATTGGTAAAAATGTTTACCATCATCATGTCTTTAAAATACTCCCACAATTTGCATACATCTCCTACTCTCGTGTTGTTTTGGACACCAACATGGTTGATGGAATGTTCTATTTGTTCACCTATGCAAGGAAGGGGTGTTTGTTAGATGTTTTAGTTGCAAGTGCCTTGATAGAAATGTATGTAAAGCATGGAATCATGTAAAGGCATGTGAACTATTTGACAAAATTCTTGAAAGAATATGGTTATAGGGCCTACAATGATTGTAGGATATGCAACAAATGTGTTTTTGAAGAATTCACTTTGTTTAGACAAATGTATGTGTCCCAAAAGTAGGTTTGAAACATGGTGTTGACATTGGCATGGCTATAAAGAAAATGCAAGATATTTGACAATTTTTTTAATCTAACAACTTAATGTAATCAAGATACCCAAATATTAGTATCCAACGTTATGGGAAGGCATAACAAGAATGGGGTGATCTCTTACATAGATGGGATTAAACCAATTTTGAACACTTGTTTGAATAGAGTAAAATGAATAATGGCAAGGGAAAATCTCCATACCTTCTCTAGTCGAAAACCCCTTACTACTCTTGATCTCCCAAACCCTAGGCTGCTACACAAATACAAATACAAGTTGTCTCATTAAAGAGGGCACCCAACAAAGACACCTCTCTTTTCTACTACACTACACGTGGAAGACATGAGATTTGAAAGAAATTTCAAGTTTATTTTGTGAGAAAATGAAAATATAAAGATAGTTGCGAGAATTTCCAAAAAATACAAAATCATAAGTAACGATAGCTCCAAGGGACCCATAATATTTCTTCGAATACTTTGAATTTTACCGTGCTTATGGATCTTTATATCTCAAATCTACTACCGTGTAATAGTTAATGGATTTGAAGCTTAGATAGTTTACCAAATGTAATGTCGAAGTTAGATTGGACCCTTTCTAAATTAGGCCCTAACATGTAGAAACAGCGTAGGAAGAAAGATCCAAAATCTTGGTTTCATCCTTGATGTCCAACATTGTAGATAAAAATCATGCACTTTGATTCATTATTTATTCCCAATCTCATACTACTATCCATATGGTTCTTAAGTGAAAAGAGTAATAATTAACCCATGTCTTTGGCCATTTTGCATTGTTTTTTGTCGTTATTTTAGATCTTACACTCGTATTTGCCCAATTTGTGCTTTCATACTACGTTTTCCTATTTTTGATTGGTGGGCACCATAGGTGCCCGATCCTCTTTACACTTTACTCTTGCTTTTTGGGAACTTTCTAGCCATTTGAGCTTCTTATTTTTTTTTTTTCACCTTTTCGGGGTTAATTACGAAATTAAATCAAGATAACTATATAAATATAAATTCATGTGACCATAATGAGGACCAAGCACTAAGCACTTGCTATCACCACCTAAGGTTACATTCATCAAAGGAATCTATAGTTATATTTGCATCCAACTAGCTCCATCACAAGGCACACAAGGTTGGTTCATTTACATCACACTTCATAGGAGGGGAGTCTATTGTTTCCTTTGCACATTCATTACATTGTACATCTAGTTATTTGCTCGCTTTACTTTCACAAAGTGTTCTTGAAACAAGAGTACCTAGGTCACAATTACACACACCCACACCTATAACTACATTGGGTCCGAGATGTAGTGCAACACTCGATTAGTAATTCCACCATTGTTGCGGTGAGGATAGTCCCCCCTTCGGATGCATCTTTATTTTTTTAGGTTTTGATGCTTTGTTTGGGGTTTTATAGGTGATTCTTCATTGCAGGTTTACGACAACATCCGGTGAAGTACAACGACATCCACACAATGGGAAGCAAACACAAGTGAATACTCGGTGATACTCGGATGAGGTTTCTAAACATTTCCATAAACCGTGGTGCCCATATCTCATACCAGGTACCCACGAGTGCCCTATCCCTCTTTAGGAATCCCAGTCTAGCTAGACATACCAGTATTTGCACCTTCTTGGGCCCCTGTGCGAAGGTTTCCTCCTCATTTTCACTCAATTTACACTTTGTGACACATACCCATGACATCATCGAACCAACTAAGGCCTTCTTAACCCTCTTTGCACATTAGGATTTCATATTTCATTTCTTAGGTTTCTTGGGTATTATTTTAGTATTTTATTACTTCATTTATTTATTTATTTTGTTTCTCCTATAGCATTAGATTGCACTATAATAATTTTATTTTAGTTAATCATTTTACTGAACCCAACACTCGACACCACCTTCCACTTATGCTTCTCTTTCTCTTATTGGCTATGCCTCAATTTTTTTAAGAATTTATTGAATCCCATCTTAAATCCATTAATCATCATATTTTTTAGAATCCCCAAGATCTAGAGTTACTTCTATATGTTACTCGTGAGGAAGCTACAAACCTTACGGAGCTTAATGCATCTATCATTATTCCCACCACAATTGCTACCTAACCGCTTGCTTTTACTCTTCCACTCATCTCTATCATTACCGTTTATGTCCCTACTCCTACTAATCATTATACCCGCCTCTTGTTTCTCATACATGGTAGCCTCCTTCCATTGGAAATCTAGCCTCCCTTTATCAAGAACTTCAAGTGCAAATTCATCAATTACGATAGGCTACTTCTCATGCATCTCCATCTTTAGATTCCACTCTATTATTACATACTCCATTCGCGCCCACTATATCCACTTATCCGCTTCCACAAAAAAATTCACCCCTAAACTACCTATTTTTAATGGCCAAGGTGACCCACAAGAGAACCTCCAAGCATTCCATGTGGCTTGTCTAGATTTTACGGATGATCACATTCTCTTAGCTAAGCTCTTTCCTTGTAGTCTTCATGATTATGCGATGTGTTGGTTTTACGACCTACCTATCCATTTGGTAACCTCTTTCACGCATCTATTTGATGCTTTTCTCACTCACTTCTCTATCAATATTAGCTCTAAGATCTCATATGCCTAACTTGCATAGCTTAAATAGGGATCTAACGAACACTTAGCAAATTACGTTTTGAGATACAAAAACAACTTAGCCAAGATGTAAAATGTTCTTGTAGACTTTGAGCTTCAGGATTTATTCATCCAAAGTCTACTACCACCCCTCCAAGAAAGTGTACTCTTTGAGACCTCTCCTTCATTCAATCAACTATATCATACCTTTAAGCTTCATGAAACCAAGCTTTTATCAATCAAAGAAGCTTAAGTATCGGGAAAAAGCATTGTCATCTGCAAACTTTTAAAGAAAGTCAAAATTTAAACCTTTACGCCACAAAAGCTACCGACATAAAAATAATTGTCAATGCGGTAGCTACTACTAAGGAAGTTCAGTCACAACCACCTTAGCGTACATTCACCAAATTTCCTATTCCCCACATCTCATATTACAATAACTTCTTGAAAGTAATCTTATTACGCTTCCTCCACCACTTGAATTAGATCCATCATGACCAAAAGGAATAAATTATAGTAAAAAATTGGATGTGATTATCACATATGTGTGGGGCACTCTAAAAATTGGTGTCTCAAACTCGCACCATCATCCAAGATCTTATTGATAACAACAAGCTTGAATTTCCAGAAGTTATAGACTCTACACCAGTTGACGAAAATCGTAAGCTCAAACTATTTAATAACCCACCTTCGCAAAACTACCAGAAAACTACTGGTTCATTAGTTAATCACACTTATCGCACAATTCCTTCACCTGTATCAGGGGGCCTTTATTT
The DNA here is from genome assembly GCA_018340775.1 of Taxus wallichiana var. yunnanensis. NCBI lineage: Eukaryota > Viridiplantae > Streptophyta > Pinopsida > Cupressales > Taxaceae > Taxus > Taxus wallichiana. The sequence continues at coordinate 757,895,592 of CM031238.1, read as the reverse complement.
CTTAGTTGCTAACACCGATGTTTCTCCACCGATTATTTCTTTCTCTGATCATGATTACCATGCCACATTCTCTTCTAATCACTTACACATTAGTGCCTCTATTGGAGTGGTCCCCATCAATAATACTAAGGTTGATCCATCCTAGCCCATCAACACATGTTCTATTCCACTTCTTGATGCTATCGGTTATCCACATTCACAAATCTCCTATCCGATGAACAATTCATATGGCATTTTCAAACTTCACGTTACGGTCGGTCCTCTTGCTATGCTTGTACCCTTTCTCGTAGGACAAGCAATCGACAGATGTGACATGCTCTTAGGTCTTAACTAGATTCGTAGGTCATAGTATATCATTTCCATGAATCATTTACATATAAAATTCATTCATACGAATCATGTCATTTCTATTGGCAATGTCCCTTCATCTACTCCATGTTTGTTATCTCCTCCAACACCCGTTAATGCATCTCTTACTTCAACCAGTGCATCACAATCCATGTTACTTAAAGCGCAATCTACTCTAGTTCACCTACTCACACACCATCTATGCGGTCTTACCTCTCTGCTAGTCCCACACACCGATATAGGCCCATTCCTAGGACGGTTACTGCATCTAGACATAGGTATCCACCTCACTTCATTCCACACCGGTGTTCATCACCGCCACGTTATTCTTTTCACAGATCTCCATCACCTACATATTTTGTTACACCACGTCATCTGTAGTATACTCATCCATCGCATGCACATAGAATCCACTCACCTACACACAGTGCCTATCTCATATACCACCACTCTTAGGGAATGGTCACACACCTTCATTAACACTTACATTGAGTGGAGGATCATTGTCTTTCACTTTCATCGGATAGTCTATTCATCAACGCACACTTGGGGGCATGACATCTATACTCTCCCCCCTAACATCATGTGACATCTTATTCTCTCGTCACTTTTTCCACATACTTACACATACATCTTAGCATACACATATACATCATCATTACCCGATGACACACTCTTGTGCTTCAGTTCACACTTGACTGTTGAGGGCATTCTCTACACATGAACCCCACACACTACACAAAGTATTCACTATACCTTAGGCACCGCATATCTCACATGATCTTACATCATCTACACATTACACACTACATTATAGGCTATACACATTACACGTATTCCTACATACACCATATATGTTCTACACATGCTTCACACATTACACCATAGCCATCACTGTTGCACGTTTTTCACACATTATACATGTCATCTTACACTTTACATACTAAACCTTACATATTATGTCTTGCATCTTACATCTACTAAGCATCAACATATCTTAGGTTATCTACACATCTTGTATTACACACCATACACCCTGTTATGCACATTACGCATTTTGTACACTCTCTTCTACGTACTGCACTCACTACCCAATGATGCACTCTAGTCTCACGGTCTATACTGGACTATTGAGGGTATACATAAAAATGGACCTCATCACCCTTACACATTCATCATTCAATATTTTTTCATGTGACATACCTAGATTAAGTGATATATACTTTAGGCTACATGGTCACTTATTCTACCATCATCTTGTGATAGGCTACATCATCACTTTTGCTTGCATAATTTAGTGTTATACGCTTTAGGCTACATCACCACTCCATTTCTATTCATCTTGTCATGATATACGCTTAGGCTATAAGCGTCATGCACAATTCATCTATGTCGCATATCATCAGTACACCCTCATCATAGCACACATAGCACACAACACATAGTTTGACCATTTCCCGACAACGCACTATCGTTTATGGTTCATTCTTGAATGTTGAGGGGGCATACTAAATGAACCTCATTTCATATAATTTCATTCACTCGGGGGGCATGCATCTTATATCATTCACTATGTGTTCTATTCCATCCATCCACAACATACTACATTTTATGGTTGCATTTACTCTTGCTTGCACTTGCTTTTACATGTACGCTTTATTACACATGTTAGATAGATATCTTGTATGTCATTATCATTATCATACACACATGTGCGTTCACTTTCTTTCTATTTGTGATCATAGACTATACAAGGTTACTACATGCAGCATGGATGCTTGACTACCAATCCCATAGTGGCTCCTGGGGCATCCACATTTGTATGCTATAGGTGTTATTGTTTCATTTTTGTTCATAGCACACTACTTTGGTTTATACATGCTTTGACATACATTTTATCTTTCTAACATGCTAACGGGTGTTTCATGTGCAACATTTTCTATGTAGGGATATTTTCTTCCATACTTGTTTGTTACATTGTCTGCTATTGCTTGTTCTTGTTTGCGGGATTTTCCCTTTTTCTTGTGTGCACACTTGTTTGTTTGTGGCCATTGTGGCCTTGAGTGTCTTGTGACACCGTGAGTGGTGTCCCATGTTTGCAACCTGCTTTGTGCAGCCTATATTGTCTTCTTGGGTGTTTACATTATCTGCTTATGTTTTAGCTTACACATTCTCTGTTTGGCTTACACTTTTTTCTACATGCATGTTCATACTAACACTTGTTTTCTAGCTACCTTGTTTGTTTGTGCCTTGGTTTCTACCAAGAACATCCCCTCTCCGTAGGACACGATCCACAGTTTCCATAGTTAGTCCTCTTTTGGGGTTTCATTCTCCTATCTATGACATCGCATGCACCCCCAAGAGGGGGACATCATTTAGGTTTACACATGGCACTTTAGTACAGTTCATATTTTAGTTTTTTTGCTTGACATAGTGGGTTACACAATGAGTGGGTTCAAACCAATCTATGAACTTCATACACTGCGGATTTTACAGAATAGGGTTTCCTTAGGGTAAGTGCATGAATTTGGGGGGCCAAAAAGTGGACAAAAATCTTTTAAACAAAAGTAAAATGCATACGCGTTCTATTATAATGTGATTGCGTTTTAAATTGTCAAGTTTGGAATTTACCGAGGCATAACACGTACGTGTTATAATGCGTATGTGTTACATAACACATACGCGTTATGCCTACTATAAAGAAAAAAAAGAGGCTCGAGCCTCTATCATTTTATCTCCCTCAAACATGAGTTTCAGAGCTTAACCGTGCCCTCGCATTTTTTCATTCAGCTAGATCTCAAGCTCAAAGGATCATTTCTAGATCGCGGGAAGATCTAAATTGATGATGGTGCCATGGAGAAGAGGTAAGCACAATTCTTTTCTCAAAATTGCATTGAAATATGATAATTATAGATTAAAATTTGAATTGAATACATATTTTTTATTGTTACAGTTAGAGGTTGAGGGAATCAACCACAACCAAACCCTACTATTCCTGTCATCCCTCCCGACACTCCCACAATTGCTCAACATCCCCGGGTAGTCAAGAAGATTTAGCAGCCCACATAGTTGAAAACAAAATTGAATTGAGGATTTAATCAAAACAATGAGGGATTCACAATCTATAAACCCCCCTTTGTGCCTCTCTTGCAAACACATTGGAGGAATTACTTGTTCAATTTTACGCGGCAACGGGGCAAATTGATAGTTGGACAACTTACAGAGAGGTTTGTAGGGTTTATTATTCCAACAAATTGGCATATGTGGATGTAAAGAAAAAATAAATTTCAAAAGACCTCATATGCGCCTTATTCATAGACTCTCGCACTAATTTTCTTGTTTTGTTGTCATGTAAATGGTTTCCCATCCATTGGTGCAATAATAATTTGATTAAAAATATTTTTGGGACTGATGGTGGATGGTGTTTGATTTTCCACCTTGTAATAACAATGAGGTGCCACTATACTTTCTGAGGAAACTCTATTGCGAGTTTATCCTCAACAAGATCCCAAATTATTTTGATTTCTGAGATTTTCAGGGCCGAGGAAAAGGATCTGCATATGATTGACCAAGTACACAATGTGCACCTATTCACCAAGGTAGATTCCCACATATAAGCCCCCTCATCCTAATATTGTCCCTCAAGCAATGAAGGAGACAGTAGAGATTGATACACTCCACGCGCTTGGGGCTATATGCGACCCTTGTTCGACATATAAGGGAGATTTCGAGCGGATGCTTGTGGAGGTACATGTGATTATTCCCTCAAGGAGTACTAGCATGAGGCCACATCTTTGCTCGTCATGTGGTAGCATATGTTTGGGGCCCGAGGAGGACGATACTTTCATGCGTATTGATTTTGGTGCACCTAGTGCTAGGGGTGCACATGATAATGTCACTATGTCAGATGTCCTTTTGAGTGATACATTTAGATTACATTCATTGGTGTCACCTTCGCAGGTAAATTTGTTTTGTTATGTGTGTTACAAAAATTTGGAGTACTTGATTTACTTATATATGTTAAATTTTTGAAATAATTATATTTGTACATGTATATGCATTGATATTACAATGCGCGGGAGGTGCATCTTCATCCCGACCATAGGTGACGAGCACCATGCATACACATACATTCACAGAGGTAATTTAGAATGTTAATTATGTAAAATTTTCACATACATGTGTGTGTGTGTATTTGCATGTATATACATATACATATACACACACACACACACACACACACACACACACACACACACACACACACACACACACATATATATATATATATATATACATATATATATACATATACATATACATACATATATACATATACATATACATATACATATATATGTATATGTATATATGTATATGTATATATATATGTATATATATGTATATGTATATATATACATATGTATATATGTATATGTATGTATATATATATATGTATATGTATATATATACATATGTATATACATATGTATATATGTATGTATATGTATATGTATATGTATATGTATATATATATACATATGTATATACATATGTATATGTATATGTATATGTATACGTATACGTATACGTATACATATACATATGCATATATATATATATATATATATGTATATATATATATATATATATATATATATATATATGTATGTGTATGTGTATGTGTATATATATGTATATGTATATATATGTATATGTGTATATATATATATAGAGTTAATTTAGAATGTTAATTAACATTCTAAATTAATATATATATATATATATACATATATATATATATATATATATATATATATATTAGTTTTGAAGTCAAATATATGTATGTTCTTGTATGTTCATCTAATTCACGTCATATACATGTTTGATAAAGATGTTGACTTCACTAGACACCCCACCATCTCTGCGACAAGTAGATAAAGGTGTTGCCACTGCGATTTCATCTATGCACAGCAACTCACTGAGGTATTCAAACAACACGTAAATTTTGTTAAATTTCTTGTGTAATTCATATTATGTTAAATTACATGTTAGTAATGTCTTTCATTGTAGAATTATTAAATTATGTTAATAATGTCCTTCATTGTGTATATGTAGGAGTTACCTACGACAAGTAGCATCCCTGTTCATTTGATTCACAGGCGTGGCGGGGTAAAAACAATAGTTCTATATTGATAAAATTAGTTAAAATATTTTCATTATGTACATACATGTACTTAGTTCTATTTTCACTAATTTTGATGTTATATTTTTTATCTTATATGTATGTAGGGAACTTCAACCCCCTTCATTTTGACTTTGAGGGCACGGACTCCTCCATCTCGTCATCTTCATACCCTGTTCAAATCACGCAAGAGCTCCGATGACCGATCTCGAGCGTGATATGCAAATTCGGTGTGATCAACAACTTGCTTTGTAAGTTTGTGTATTTATGTAAATACTTTCATTCTAGCATGGTCTTAAATACATGTTGAAAACATATATAAATTAAGTTTTGACAAAAAAACATTGTTTGTATTTACTGAGTCTCATCTACAAAGCGAGTATTCAACGAAAGAGGACTCGAAGCATTGGCTCGACGATCCAAAGTCATCTCATGGATCTCCATATTCGTCTAAGGGAGGGATTCTTCGAGCAAGGCCAAGAGAGGGATATATTTTGATGAGTAGGAAATATATATGTCTTACATGACATTATTTTTATATGCCTATGTGCATGGCATTGTATGTACACCTATATGGTATTTGAACTTGATGTTATATGACATATTTGGGCATTTTTGTATTTATCATGCACATTAAAATACTATTTGGAACTTGATAATTTTTATGAGACCTTACATTTTGAGATTATTTTTGCATGAAACTAATATGGTGTGCACTTGACAATATTTAAGACATTATGGATTTTTTTTTCATTTATTGGTGATGTACATGTACTAGCATTTTCAATGTATAATATGCATCAAACTTTGGAAATCAATAGTATATAATGTATGTATATAAAGAGTTACCTAATATGAGTAATTATTCATTCAATTTATCAATGTGTATATGTGTATTTACCTTACTTGTGCTTCTTTTTGCTCATGGTCTCTTTGTACTGGTTCATATCTTATCATGCACTTACTACATTCTTATATGCTTCTTAGTCTTCTCCACTATTAAAACACCCAAGAGTTGTCACAATTTGATGCCTTTCATCTGTTGATATTTTGAGAATGTCTCCGGATCAATGACATTCTGATTTAGACAATCAATGATTCTTGATTGTCTAATCCTATCCAATTCATGTTATTACCTTTAAATTTGTAGGCATTTCAAGTTATTTGGAAATCACATCACACCCTTCACTAAGCTTGATGACTACCCCTATCCTATTGAAGGTGCTTTTGAAAGCATCCATGGGTTTATCATAACATAAATTATCAATGAATGGAAGGTCATTAAGTCGTAGGCCAGCTGAATCCCATCCAGGACTAAACAAGAAATATTTACTAGGCGATTGATAACTCCCATGTGTTCTTAGACATACCCTTATCAAATTCATTCTTAAGCCAATCTAGTCATTCATGGCTCTTAAGGGACCACGAATGGATGAGGTAGCCCGAAAGAAAGGGTAGCATAGGAAAAAAAAAAAAAACCTCCACTAGCGTTCACCAGGACACCACGACATGTTGGCATAGTTGGTTTGGTCCCACGAGCTTCCATTTGCAAACTATAGCATTTGACAGCCCTACATTGACTCAGACTCCAATATTTTGTGCCTTTGAAAACAATAGGAAAGCGAGAGAACCAAAAGGAGATGGAGAAAACCACGACGAGAATTTTGTAGAGGGCCCGATGTGGAGTCTCGGATTGGCAAGACGTCTCTAAGTGCCATGGAGTCTGAGAAATCACTCGTCGAAGACATAGCGTGTTTTGGCCTTAGGGCTCTTAAGGGACTACGCCCGAACGAGGTAGCCCGAAAGCAGAGGGAGCATAGGGAAATAAAAATAATACCCCACTAGTGTTCACCTAGCCACCCTGACATGTTGGCGTAGTCAGTTTGATCCCACGAGCTACCATTTCTAAAATGCAGCATCTAGCAGCCTTACATTGACTCGGACTACACTATTCCGCGCATTTGTAAACAATAGGATAGTGAGAGAACTGAATGGAGATAGAGAAAACCACGAGAGGATTTCATAGAGGGCCCCGACATGGAGGTATCGAATCTAACGATATGTCTCTAAGTTCCATGATTCTAAGAAATCACTCGTCGAAGATATAGCATGTTTTGGCCTCATGGCTCATAAGGGACTACGCCTAGAGGAGGTAGCCCGAAAGCACGGGGAGCGTAGGAAACCAAAACGAAGACTCCACTAGCGTTCACTGGCCACCCCGATGTGTTGGCGTAGCTGGTTTGGTCCCACGAGATTGTTTGAAAACTACGGCGCCTCGGGAGCCCTACACTGACTTAGACTCCGAGTATTTCACACATTTGCAAACAATAGGACAACGAGAGAACCGAATGGAGATGGAAAAATTACGATAGGATCTCATAGAGGTCCCCAACTTGGAGTCTCGGATCGATGAGATGTCTCTAGGTGTCACGGAGTCTGAGAAATCACCCATCAAAGATATGGCGTGTTTGGGCCTCAGGGCTCTTAAGGGACTACGCCGGACGAGGTAGCCCAAAGCACGAGTAGAATAGGGAACCAAAAAAATCCTTCAATAGAGTTCACAAGGCCACCCTGATGTATTGGCATAGCTGGTTTGGTCGCATGAGCTTCTGTTTGCAAACTATAGCATTTTTAGCAGCCCTACACTAACTCGGACTCCAATATTTCGCACCTTTGCAAACAATAAGGCAATGAGAGAGAACCGAATGGAGATGGAGAAAACCACATGAGGCTTTCATAGAGGGCCCCAACATGGAGGTCTCAATTCTAACGATACATCTCTAGGTGTCACAAAATTTGAGAAATCACCCGTCGAAGATATGGCGTGTTTGGGCCTCATGGATCTTAAGGGACTACGCCCAAACGAGGTAGCTCGAAAACATGAGTAGCATAGGGAACCAAAAAGAGCCTCCATTAGCATTCACCGAGGCCATCCCAATGTTTTAGCATAGTTGGTTTGGTCCCACAAGCTTTGTTTACAAACTATAGCATCGGCAGCCCTACACCGACTCGAGACTCAATATTTCGCACCTTTACAAAAACAGAACAACAAGAGAACCGAATGGAGATGGAGAAAACCACGAGATGCTTTCATAGAGAGCCCCAACGTGGAGGTCTCGGATCTAACGAGATGTATCTAGGTGCCATGGAGTCTCGAGAAATCACCCGTTAAAGATATAGCGTGTTTTGGCTTCAAGGCTCTTAAGGGACTACGCCTAGACGAGGTAGCCCGAAAGGGGGTGGAGGACACCACAATGTTCAATGATTTTTCCATAGGATGCAACTATGTAGACTATGAACTTAGTTTTGTTGGGGAGACCACCAATGTTCCAACTGTTCATTTTAAAAGAATGAATATCTTCAATCAAACAGAGAATGAAGAGCATGAATTTTTTTGGACATTACAAAAGGTTGTTTGTGCCCAAAAAGAAGCCGAAGGCCATATAAATTTTTAGTCTTCAACTTTAGATGATAATGAACATCGTGAAGAAAAATAATTAGGTGAAGATGTCACTATGATTCAATGAAAGTTTGAAGCTCTTCAGTACTAACATGGAAAAATTGTCAGGGCCCTACGAAAGCCTCTCGCGGTTTTATCCATATCCATCCGGTTCTCTTGTTGTCCTATTGTTTGCAAACACACGAAATAGTGCAGTCTAAGTCAGTGTAAGGCTGCCAAATGCTATATTTTACAAATGGTAGCTCGTGGGACCAAACAATCTGGGCCAACGTCTAGATTTCTTGGTGAACGCTAGTGGAGTCTTCATTTTGGTTCCCTACACTCCCCGTGCTTTTGGGCTACCTTGTCTCGGCATAGCCCTTAAGAACCACGAGAGCCAAACACGCCATATCTTCAACGGGTGATTTCGGACTCGTGGCACCTAGAGACGTCTCGTCAAATCCAAGACCTCCATGTTAGAGCCCTCTATGAAATTCTCTCACAGTTTTATATATCTCCATTTGGTTCTCTTGTTGTCCTATTGTTTGCAAACGCACGAAATCTGTGCATCGAGTCAATGTAGGGCTCGGGGACACCGTAGTTTGCAACGGAAGCTCGTGGGACCGAACCAACTATGCCAACACATCAAGGTGGCTAGGTGAACATTAGTGGAGCCTTCATTTTGATTCCCTATGCTCCCATTTCTTTCAAGCTACCTCGTCCGGGCATAGTCCCTTATGATCCCTAAGGCCAAAACACGCTATATCTTTGATAGGTGATTTCTCAGACTCCGTGGCACCTAGAGACGTCTCGTCAGATCTGAGACCTCCATGTTGGGGCCCTCTACGAAATTCTATCATAGTTTTCTCCATCTCCATTCGGTTCTCTTGTTGTCCTATTGTTTGCAAACGCATGAAATAGTGTAGTCTGAGTCAGTGTAAGGCTGCTAGATGTTGTATTTTACAAACGGTAGCTCGTGGGACCGAACCAACTACACCAACACGTCGGGGTGGCCAGGTGAACACTAGTGGAGTCTTCATTTTGGTTCCCTACACTCCCCATGCTTTTGGGCTACCTAGTCCAGGCGTAGTCCCTCGAGAGCCACGAGGCCAAAACATGCCATATCTTCGACGAGTGATTTCTCAAACTTCGTGGCACCTAGAGATGTCTCATCATATTTGAGACCTCCATGTCAAGACCCTCTAAGAAATCATATCGCAGTTTTATTCATCTCCATTCGGTTCTTTCATTGTCATATTGTTCACAAAGGCACAAAATATTGGAGTCTGAGTCAGTGTAGGGTTGTCAAACACTATAGTTTGCAAACAGAAGCTCGTGGGACCAAGCCAACTAATCAACACATCGAGGTGCCCTGGTGAATGCTAGTGGAGGATTTTTGGTTCCCTACGCTACCCTGTGCTTTTGGGCTACCTCGTCAGGCGTAGTCCCTTAATGGCCCTGAGGCCAAAACACATTATATCTTCGACATGTGATTTCTCACACTTTGTGGCACCTAGAGACGTCTCGTTAGATCCAAAACCTCCATGTTGAAGCCCTCTATGAAAGCCTCTCACAGTTTTCTCCATATCCATTCGGTTCTCTCATTGTCCTATTGTTTGCAAAGGCACAAAATACTAGAGTCTCGAGTCGGTGTACAATCGCTGCCGGAGACACTATAGTTTGCAAACGGAAGCTCATGGGACCGAACCAACTACGCCAACACGTCGGGGTGGCTAGGTGAATGCTAGTGGAGGATTTTTTTGGTTCCCTACGCTACCCGTGCTTTCAAACTACCTCGTCCGGGTGTAGTCCCTTAAGAGCCCTGAGGCCCAAACACGCCATATTTTTTACGAATGATTTCTCAAACTTTGTCGCACCTAGAGACGTCTGTTAGATTTGAGATCTCCACATTGGAGCCCTCTACAAAATCCTCTCATGAGTTTTCTCCATATTCATTCGTGATCGAGTCAATGTAAGGTTGTCCATTGTCAATCACATGAATAATATAGGTGGTTCATACAATATATGTGGTGAAATGATAATTTTAATAAGATATTTTTACAATATATGTGATGAAAACAAAATTTTTGTTTATTGTTCCTTTCTAATATTTAATTTCTCTTAGTTGCACTTGGCTTCGAGAATAATAAATTCTCACTCGACAATGCTAACCACGTGATGGTGGAAGATTTTTGGCAGCACTAACCTACATAAACATGTTAGTAATCAATTAAATAGAATTTTAAATCATACAAAATTTAAAAAAACATTTAAGTAAACATTCAAATTAAATTCAAGAAGAACATACCTTTGCAAATTCAATCCAATGAACCACAAGGATCAAATCTATTCTTGATAGTAGCAAGAATTGCTTCATGATCTGATTCACGAACCTTCCACAGATTCTTGTTTGATGGTCGACTTGGATATTTGATCAATTTAATATTTTTTGCAAGGACCAAATGAGAATAGTGAAGTATCTTCCGATGTACTTCATAGTCTTCAAACAACCAAATGTTTGAATTTTTAAGGATATCATCGAAGCTAAGTTACGGTGACTACCATGACCCAATGGGATACTCAAGGTCTTCACCATCAATGGTGAGGAAATCAATTTTTTTCCTCTCTACACAATGAGACAAGAAGTATTTTGTTCCCTCTTCATTAAATTCCATCGCAATAACTACAAAAATTATGTATCACAAAGTAAATTGTTCAGTCAATTTTAAAATATATTAAGATTTGACTATTTAATAATTTATAAATCTAAAACATGGCATGTATATATATGTATGTACCTTGTTGCACTAAATCGAGACTTGGTCAAAGTCGGATGATGTTTTCATTTGATCTCGAAGACCTACCGCAAGTTGTAATGCTCGTGGAACTTGATGTGTGTCGAGTGGAATTAGAGGTCTACAAGTCCATTCATCCACCCATTGTTGTGACTTATATTCATTCCATGCAAAATCAATGCATGATATACAAAAACATGTCATGCACCTAGTATAAATACTCCAAGCATTTGCATTTGAACTACGAGATGAGTGCATATCACTTGATCCTGCAACTGTCATACAATCTTCAAAGTTTGCTACATGTTGTTCCTCTATCAACCAAAAATATCTATGAACCGTTGATCTCGCTTAAGATTCATGGCCCATATTCTTGACACACCAATCAACAATATTTTTTTGCATCTATAAATTTAGCACCATCCTTGAACTTTAACTCTTCTCTTGCAAGTGTTCTTTTCACACATGCTCCTGCACCATCATGCTCTCATTTTCCATGTCCTACCTCAGTAAAACTCCAAATATGTTGTACATTTGTTTCTTTGTGCATCCTGCTTAGCCAATAAAACATTCGTGCATTCTTGAATTGTGATGTGCGGTTTGTCCGACTGAATGCAATGTTGATAGAAACTAATGTTCCTTTCATTCAAGTTCACATAAAACACTTGGAAAACCCCTTTTACATATTCTGTAGAAAGTGTCTAATCATCACTAATGTAGAAATGATACTCTCTTAATATTTTTTGATCTTTTTCAATGCTTTCAAGAGAGTACATGAATGTTATATGCACGAAAAATAGAAACTTGCCTTTGAGTTATAATATTGAGACCGAACCTCCATTTGTGGCTCGCAATGTGTAATTCTCTATGAAGTCAACTCTCTTTGAAACAATAGTACAAGTGGGAATGTGGCATTTCTTAACTTGAATTGTTCATCCAACCATCGAGCTCTATGTGTGTGCATTGCATTCTCATAAAAAAATTCTCTCGTGAACTTGACCATATATTCGATACGAGGTAATTGTTTTCTAACAAGCTCACACCTTTTAGATTATTTTCCATCTTTTAATTAATATGTCACCGATTTATGTTTAGTGAAATAAACCAATTCTTTTCCTATTGAATATGTACTCTCCTCATGGATACAACTTTTCAGATTTGGCAAGCCACCGCATATATTGCACGTTCCATCCAAACATGCTTTGTTATAAAAAAATTGTCTTGTTAATTTTTCACAAAATATTGTCGGAATAAATTCCCTTGAAGATTTTTGTGGGACATTTATTCCACACTCCTGCAACATGATGTTAGTATGAAAAACACGATGTATTTGACAAAAAAACATCATAATGCATTGAAAATTCAACATGATGCCTGCAACAACAAGTGGTACGTGAGTGATTGATTTTCACATAAAAGGGTTTGCTCATTTCAAAGAATCTTTAGCTAATGTTAATTTGTGGATTTTCATTCTTAAACTTAGAGAATAATTCTGTTTGAGTCATATCTAAGAAATGTTTTGCACACGATTCACGATTACGAGAACCTATTCTTCTTTTATTGTATCTCTTTTATTCGGTGACACCCTTGTGTTCTCATTCCAAAATTTTACAATTAATTCTTTTAGAATATCAGATGTATTATTGTCTTTTCATGGAAGTCTGCTAGAGAAATCTCAATAGTCAGTGTTATTGACTAACTCAAGATGTTTATGTCTCTCTATTGCTTTCATTAGTGTTTTTCTGTTTAGCTTCAAAGCACTGATTATTTTTCTAATCAAGCGTTTATTAACGGTTTTATTACTTACTATACAATCAGTAAGTGCACGTCGTGTAGTATTACTATCTTTGGTGTGTATTTTTCCACCTACAGTTTGGTATGCTTTATGTATATTTTCAATAATTGACACATTTTGATCAACAACATTAGATGTTCTTAACCCCAAGGTCTTCATTATAGGTCTCATCTTAATTAATTTCATCAATGAAACAAATAATTGACATCTTTGTGTGTCATTTAAATTCTCAAAGTAATTATCCCAAATTCCACTAGCTTTTCTTCTCGCATTTCTTTCAAACATTTTGTTAGGCATTGGTTTTATAATGTTTTCATCAATTTCAATTAAGTGAATTGATTTTCTTCGCAAAATGGAAGGTGTTCTTAGAGGTGAAGATTCGTTTACAATGTTATTTTCTTCATTCAGTGTTTTCATACAAATTTCGGGGTTAACATTTGGATTCTCAGGTAAGGGATCTACAATTGGATTCATATCAATTTCTTCATTCATACCAACATTATCATTCAATTCAATAGCAATATTCATTGCAAAATCATTATTCTCTACATTTTCATTATGTATTTCATACCCTTTTTCTAATACATTAGCTACATTTGATATAGCGGATGTACCTTTGCCCCCTTTCTCGAAGTTTTTGCATTCTCTTCAATTTCTTTGTTCTCTTCTCTTCCAATTGTTTTGGTGTCTTGCTCTTGACTTTACTTTTGTCCTTAGCTCGCGTTTTTCACCCGTGATTAGAAAAAATCAGCTAGTGGGGTAGGGGATAAAATGAACTACTAAAAAATCGTGTAAGAATGTAGAAAATTGCAGACAAAACAAAATGTTTGCAAAATTCTGTGAAAGAGATAAAAAGGACGTTAGGGGCCACAATGTATAAACAAAAAAAAATGCATACACGTTTTGTATTTTCTATTTTTCCAAGCCATGCCTCAAGGCTTGGGATCGATTCGATCCCAAGCCCGAGGCGTGGACTCTGTACAAACACAACAAACGTGTTTTTGCAAGAAAATGTAAAAATGTCACTTCCTCTATGATAAATCAAAATAAGACAATCGATCCATTTTTAAAAAAATTATACCACGACGTAGATCAGATTTCTTCTTTCTAAAAATATAATTTTTCAAATTTTCGACTAATATAAGGTTTCCATATTATTTATTTTCTAACTATGCCTTTTTATAGTTATTTTTAAAAGTGTAAATATGTCTATCTTTCATGGTGTATCTTTTTTTGGGTGATCAAAATTTAAAAACAATTATACTAGCCCAAACTAGGCATAATTCTATACATATTCAAAAAAAAAACAAAAACTAATTTTCGATATTTTTTGAGGTAGTTAGGGGGGGCACAGTTGGAGCTCCTTTATTTTTCAAAACATAAAATTTATGTACTATAAAAATCATAAATAAAAAAATATTCACTAAATTTTTTTTTAAAATGGAGCCCAAACTAGATGCGCCTAGCTATCTTTCTACCAAAGGGTTTTGAAAAATAGTAAATGTTGCTCAAAAAATGGTGGGGGGCACGAAAGTCATTCTATTATGTTTTTAGCAAAAACAAGAGCATATGTTGGTATTTTAGTTGTTTGACCCACTTAAACTTATCTGTTTTCAATAAAATTTAGTAGCTTAGAAACTAGACTCAAAATGATACGATTCATATTTCTACATTATCTTCCAATTTTGAGTGTAACTATTTGAAAGACTCGTACAAGTTGAATTTCTTTTTCATAAAAAAGCATTCACTTAAGACCCCTTTTGGCCCCCAACTTGGTGGACTTACCCCTTAGCACATGTGGGAGTAGTTAAAGGATAAAGGATAAACCAAGCCTTCCTCTCTCCACTATCATGGCATCATGTTGCCAAAAAAATAGGCGTTCAGAGATCTCTTCACTCTCGAGAAGTAGTTACAGGTTGGAGGATAAATCAGACTTTCCTCCCTACACTTCTTCGGCCAGTGGCATGAGATCACCCAAAAATCTTTCACAACATCAATAGGATCCTTTCTACACCCTTTTTCTCATCACAAATTAGGTGCACATGTTCCTTTTTCATTTTTCATACTTTATTTACATGTTTTTACATATATACATGTGTTTTTACACATTACACATATACATGCGTATTTGACTACTTGATCGTCTTCTCTTTTGCAAGTTTTTTACGTATGGGAAGCAAGTAGTCAACAACACACACATGGCGGGTACATCACACACACGATACTAACCATGTAGGTACACCACACACATTGGTATCTACACACGCGTTTTCGCCCTAGGTTCACTCTCATCATTTTTTTCACTTTTACATCTTTAGTCTCCGGGCTCCATGTTTTTATCACTCTATGTTTTTATTACTCCACGCTTTGTCTAGTCCTTGACATGTTTTTACATCGATCTTCATGGATATCATGTACACATCTCTATCTACTTTATGTTACCAAGCTTTATGCTTACCAACATAAAGTGGGGGCAAATGTAGACAAAATTATGCACATTGAGTCATTATTTAGTCTCGGTCTCATATTACTATTCATATGGTTCTTAAGTGAAAAGACTAATAATTAACCCATGTATTTGGCCATTTTACATTTATTTCTCTCGTTATTTTAGATCATACACCATTAATTTCCAAGTATGTACTTTCATACTATGTTTTTCCTATTTCGACTAGAGGCGCTCAACCAGGATCGGGCGCCCTAGGCGCCACAGTCCCCTATAAGTGCCTTGATCCTCTTTACACTTTCCTCTTGCCTTTTGGGCACTTTCTATCCATTTGATCTTCTTATATTTTTGTTGTTGCATCCATCTAGCTCCATCATAAGGCACACAAGGCAGGTTCATTTGCATCACACTTCATAGGAAGGGAGTCTATTGTTTCCATGCACACATTTACTACATTCTACATCTAGTTATTTGCTCACTACTTCACAAAGTGTACTGGTACATGAGCACCTAGGGCACAATTACACAAAAAAAAAAAAAAACACACACACACACACACACACACCTAGAGCTACATTGGGTCTTAGATGTAGTGCGATGTTCAATTAGTAATTTCACCGTTGTGGCGGTGAGGGTACTCCGACCCCTTCGTATGTATATTTATTTTTTAAGGTTTTGACGTTTTGTGCAGGGTTTTGCAGGTGATTCTTGATTGCGGTTTTATGGCGAAATCGACGAAATACAATGACATCCATGTGATAGGAAGCGAACACACATGAATACTCGGAGATACTCCATAAGAGGTTTCTTGGCCATTTCCACGAGACAAGGTGCTCGGATCTCGGACCCAAGGCACCCACGGGCACCCCTATCCTCTCTAGGCACCCTAGTCTAGCCAAAAATCTAGATCTACACCTTCTCGAGCCCCTGTGTGAAGGTTTCCTCTTCTTGTTCACCTAGTCTACACTGCAACACATACGTGTGACATCATCGAATCAACTAAGGCCTTCTTAACCCTCTTTTCACATTAGGGTTTCATATTTCATTATTTAGGTTGTTTGGGTATTATTTTAGTATTTTATTACTTCATTTATTCAGTTATTTTACTACTCCTATAGCATTAGATTACACTATAATAATTCTATTTTAGTTAATCAAACACCATCTTCTTTACTCAAATAGAATGAACAAGTAGATCCAATCATCACCCATGAAGCAAAACCCTAAACACACAAAATCAAAAACAACGAGTGATAGAGATTGTCTTGGGAACATAAAATCGAGAGTGTAGTAGGAACGAGGCTTTGAGATGATCCAAGTAGAGGCCCCAACCACCACACCTCCATCCATAAAAATCCATCTTCCATTCAAGTTGGGAGACATACCAGCCTCCATTTATTTGGATGTGATTAAGGTTGTTATAGTTGGAAAGGACGTGGAGATGAGAGATAAAATGCAAATGCTTTTGTAGGGCATAATTGAGAAGGTGAATAAATTATTAAAAGTTTTAAAAGGGAATTTAGAGACAAATGTGTAATTTTGTCTCAAACTATTGTCTCAAATGAACCTCCCTTGTAGTATAGTAACTACAAGAAAGGATCATTTCATCAAACGATAAAAGATAGGGTGATGAGGATTTAGAGATGTTTATAAAGGAGTTTTGGAAAATTCAAAAAAAAGTTGCAGTGAAGCACATATCCATGCTACCAGGATCAAAGCAAGGGGAAGTAGAATATGTTATAGAAATAGATAAAATAAATTGTGTCTGTCATTCGAATTTGGTTTAGTTTTTGGGTTGGTGTCATGAGAGTGGGAAACTTCTTTTGATCTATGATTATATGCCTAATGGAAGTCTAGAAAATCACCTTTTTGGAAAAACGAGAGGAATCTTGAATTGGAAGCAAAGGTATAACACTACCTCCAACATTTCCTCTACACTGCTCTATTTGCACGAGTTACGGGATGAATGTCTGGTCTAAAAAAATGTGAAATCCAACAATGTTATGCTTGATTCTTAATTCAATAGAAAGCTGGTGGAATTGGGATTGGCGCGCCTGATGAAACATGATCAAGGGTATGAAAACTCCACCATAACATGAACTA
The DNA here is from genome assembly GCA_018340775.1 of Taxus wallichiana var. yunnanensis. Lineage (NCBI taxonomy): Eukaryota > Viridiplantae > Streptophyta > Pinopsida > Cupressales > Taxaceae > Taxus > Taxus wallichiana. Next base: position 757,877,481 of record CM031238.1, on the reverse strand, counting down.
TGGGGTACATGGCTCCATAATGTGCAATCACATGAATATCTAGCGCATAATCATATGTGTTCAGCTTTGGTGTCGTCACTTTGGAAATCACCTACAAAAGGCGAGCCCTCGATTTTAACCTGGAAAAATCCAAAATGCAGCTTGTGGAGTGGGTTTGGGATTTATATGAGCAAGGAATACTATTCAATGCATTCAAAAACAACTTGAATGGAAAGTATGACAAATCAGAAATTAAGATTCTGATGGTAATAATATTATGGTGTTCTCATTCGGATCTGAAAGTTTGAGGGATTCCTTTGATTTATCTTTGCGAGGGCCATCTGTATTTGTAATTACTAAATAAATTTCTTACCATGAATACAATGACATACGTGAAAATCATATGCTGGAGTATCTCTACAACAAAATCATGTTACCCTTCATGAGGATGAATCATCTCAGTGTCTCTGCAGACAGAAAAATGATCAACAACAACAATGAGGATAATGTATGGATGGGTTTCATCCATAAGTGTATATGGTGTTGCAGCAACAACATGGCCACCATCGATCTTCCATCAGCACCAAAATTTCCACAGCATGGTGAAATTTGAGGCACACGACATAGGTTTTAAATTGCTCAATTTTTATTATTCCATTTTGCAGTGCTTCCTCTTCGCTAAAGGAATATGGAAAATCAAACCGAAAGTATCTTTTATTTTTTAAATAAGATAAATACATATATTTTAAGACGACAATGAGAATGAAAAAAGGAGTGACAAAGAAAATTGACTTTAGAAAGGCTTATCATCCAAAAATGTAAAAAATGAGTTATAGATTATTTATTATTATAAAGATCTTAAATTTATTTATATGGAAAACACTCATTTCAAAGTGTTTGTCTTACATTTTATATAAAAAAAATATTTAATATTTTATAGGGATTAGTATATCCACCATTTTCTCTCAAACATTTTTGTTGATAGGGGATATATTAGTAATCACATGCGAAATGTGTGATGGAAACATTAAAGGGGGTGAATTAATTAAGTGAAACTAGAGGGGCAAAGACATTAGGAGAGGAAGAAGAGTGAAGAAGAAGGAGCACAAGGTTGTAGTAGTTGAAGGATGTGGAAAATGATTTGGGGAACTGTTAGTGTGAAATCACAACACCCCCAAATGAGCTCTGTGGATCTATTTTTCTAAGGCAAAGTCATTTGGTGCGATTTGCATAACATTGGATCATCTCTCAAGTTATGGGACTTGCAAACCTGAGATGAACCTCCAGAGAAAGATGGTTCTTGTTCCTAAACTACCTGCCTCGAGCTACTCCAGTGCAGGAAAACTAAACCTATCCTAATCTAACCATTCCAAGGAACCAAGGAGAGAGAAAGAGGAAAAAAACAAAGCCTACACTAAAGCGGTGATACACCAAAGAAAGGAAGTGAGATATTTTGTTGAGGGAGAAAGAAATGAAAAAATGGAGATGAGGGAGGTCAGACAAAAGTAACACATCCTAGATCTTCAAATTCGCCATTAAACTCCATGAAACACAACATCCTGCACCTACAAATGTGAAATACATGCATAGAAAAAAAAATCTGGAAGGGAGAGGCATAGAGAAACAACAAAACGATGCAAAGGGTTGAAGAACACCACAAAAACACGTTTTTATTGCTCTAGAAGGTGCACAAACCATTACATTTTTGGAATAGAGGCAAAAAAATACATTTTTGACAGGCATAGGAGAAGGTTCGCTACTCAAAATGGTGTCGAGAAACAAATTTGACAGAGTTTCTCTATGCCCAGAATGTCTCTCCTTCTCAAACGAGAAGTGTTACAATATATATAAAAAGAAAAGAGAGAGAAGAGGGAAAAGTTAAATCCTATTTCAACCACCCCGGGATATGCATTGAATCCTACCTTGAAGATTCAAACACCATCAATCAATGCCCCCTTTCAAATCTACCCCAAATTTGTCGATTCTGGCTCCCTCTGTCCTGTCAGCGTGTTGAAGAAGAATGGCGGATCGAATCGAATTAGATCTGGTAGTTGAGAAAATCAGATTTTGTATTAAAGGCCTGAAGACGTTTCTCCATGGTTCACCTACCAGGGCCTGAGAAAAATGATTTTTATCTTTCCATGGCATAAAAGACGTGAGACGCTTCCAACGGTGTCAAATTTGTAATATTTCAAGCCCTGAGTCAAAAGATATGCCCCTCCAAAGTTTGTATCGAGTCCATACAAATGGGGGGAAAACAATTTGAAAAATGGGTCCCCTTTGATATGGGACATGTGACAGCCAGATTAGGGAAAAATCAGGTTTACAGGTTCATAATTTATCTTTTTCCCTTTTCCGTAAAACGTAAAAAATAGAAAATCCCTGCGGCCCTGAAGCTCGTCTAGACACGTGGCACCCTTTGGTTGACTAGGGAGATGTGCTTCACCTTTTTTCCTTTGGCCTTTTGTCAAAGGAACATTTTCACCTTTTCTTTCACCTACCCGCTTTGGCTTGACTCGGACTCAAACACTTGACTTTTTCCTTTGCCTCATTCTAGAATGCGAGCTCGTAGGTCCGAAACGTTTTCCCTTCATATTTTCTCTATGTGTGGGGTTTGTTCTGACCAAATTTTCTGGGGGTGAATTTGGGATAACAATTGGCGACTCATGGGGACATCTGTCTGCTAGATGAAAAGACCAATGGCCTTGAAGCATCCATTGGGCATGGAGTCTGCACTGATAAACATGAAACCGATCTGAACTTCGAAGACTTGATCCTTAAGCCACTGTGAGCTTGACTACAAGCCTTTTCTATGTTTTGTCGACCCGAGCTTGCCTACACATCTGCACCCTCAATTTTCATAAGAAAATATTGGGAATGAATTTTCTGAGAGTAGAAAATTGTTTTGACCTGGGCTTTCAATTGTCCCTCGAATGGATTGTCTTGAAACGGCTTTAGTTGCCCTATATTTGTTTTCTTTTCAAGATGACAACTATTATAGGTAACTATGAGTTTCCCTACTATGAACACTGAAGAGCTCTGGCTTTATGCACCTTTGGAGCAATGCGAACAAAAATTATATACAAAGACCAAATCATACATGCCTCAAATGAGACATGTAGAGTGTGCATAAGCACTTTTCTTCGCTAGAAACAAAGTCTACTCCTACTCCTACACTAACTAGAGAGAAAGAATGTTAAACAAAGCCTGCTACATGAAGGAGAAGTAGCTTCCCTTTCTCAAGAGGGGCAACCATGCAAATGATTTGACACTAAATATAGCTACCTGTATGAGTGAAAAACTGACAATAAGTTGGTCCTCCACCCAAATCATCAAGGTATCAGCATTAATGGAAAATACCTCCTCAAGATGACTTGCATTTGACTCCTAGAGGTATTGATGATGACCCTTGGTGCTTTGGTATTCATCCTCATGCCCTGAAGTAGGCATGACTGGTTCTGGCTTCTCCTTTGGCTCCAATGAAGCCAAGTACCTGATTGGGCATGGTCTGATCCTTTGAATGTGCCCCTTGTTCTAAGTTTCAACTCCAAGAATGGAGTTTTCTTGTGGACCTTCTTGGATGAATGGTGTGGGAGAAATGGTGATATCTTTCTACCCTTTCCTTTCTTCCTCCTGATGAAGAGCATGGAAGGTTTAAGTCTCCCAAACTTGATTCCAAAGAGGGCTACTATAAAATGTAGGTTGTTGCAATTGAATGCTCTCCTCCATTACGAAACTCAATCTTGGAAGGTTATTAGAAACTCCATCAAAATAGTCCTCCAAATCAGACAAATAAATTACCTCATTGTTGTTCTGCTGCAAATGTTCAACCTCTTCCATGGTGTCCTCTTGGTCTGTAACTTGTTCACCATGTTTTCCCTCATTCTCAAACATTGAGTTTGAAAGATCAAACTCTTCTTCAACATTAGAGTTCGAGAGAGATGAGGTGAGAGGAAGAACTGAAGGTTCTTCTATGGCCTGTTTTGTGCTCAAAGCTTCTAGGGTTGCATTACTCTCCTCCTCAGCTGGAATGCACTCCTCTTCTTTTGGATTTGGAGCAGCTTCTCCTTCCTCTGCTATAAATTCAGTTTCAGTCACCACTGGCCCCTCAACATTCACCTCTTTTGTAGGCTTAACCAACAAGGGAATATTTCAATCCCATATCTGAGAGCCAAGCTTACTAAGCTTTTGATCATTTCTTCTTTTCCGACTCTTCTTCTTGTTGTCCTTCTTGACTTTTTTTTATTTTCATCTCCCCCACATGGAATTGGGAAGACAAGAGGAGTGGGTTGGGATTCAACCAGTTGTGCATTTGTTTGTGGTGGTGGAGGAGGTGAAACTTCTTGTTTCTTTGGAGGGGAGGTATTTCATTTGGCTCTTGTGGAGGGATTTGGATTTGGAAGAGAAGAGGGTGGAAAAATGAGATGGGATGGAAGACTAGGGGATGGAGGGATGGATTTCACACTTGGGGCAGTGTATGTTGGGCTTAAAACTTGGTACTACTGCAATGATAAAGCTTGAGAGGGAGAAAAATAAAGACAAGGAGTTGTTGAATGACTTACCCATTGACAAGGTTGATTCAGACTTTTCTCATATGCTTCTATCCCCTCAGTCCACTATGCAAGTTGGGGTAGCATTCCAATCATGAAGTCCACTTCTCTGAAGCACCTTGTAATGTCTTGGAAAAGGGCCTTCCCATGGACAAGGTGCCTGCAACCAATCTTGAATGCCTTCATTTGTGTTATGCCCCTTGACTGAACCATGTCAACCTCCATTTTTTGAATCTTCTCCAGTAGACCAACATCCTCTACATAACTATCGCCATTATATGTGTCCCCTTGTCCTTGATAAGCTTCATAGTCAAACTGGTTTTGACACTGCTCATATGGGTAAGCATAATGGTTCTGGATCTGATCATAATGTTGATCTAGAGGAGTTGGGAAATACATTGGAGGTGGACTGTATTGCTGTTGTAAGTGTGAGTTCCATGAAGGGAATGAAGTCATGATTGTACAACCTCATGGAATGGGAGAAAATGGAAGAGATGGAAGAGGAAAATGGATGAAAATGGATGGAAAAGGTCTGCAACTTAGAGAATGGGTTTTTGACAGATGGAGTCGCCAGATGTGCTTGTATGTGCCTCAAAAGGCTGAATCCCACCAAGAACACATCAACTTGATGAAATAAAGTGAAGACCTCTAGTCCCACCAGGCGTGCCAAAACTGTTAGTGCGAAATCACAAAGCACCCCCAAATGAGTTATGTGGATCTACTTTTCTAAAGTAGAGTCATTTGGTGCGATTTGCATAACATTGGATCATCTCTCAAGTTGTGGGACTTGCAAACCTGAGATGACCCTCCAGAGAAAGTTGGTTCTTATTCCTAAACTATCTGCCACGAGCTACTCTAGTGCAGGCAAACTAAACCTATCCTAATCTAACCATTCCAAGGAAAAAGGAGAGAGAAAGAGGGAAAAAATAGAGCCTACACTAAAGCGGTGATACACTAGCAAAGGAAGTGAGATATTCTATTGAGGAAGAAAGAAACAAAAAAATCAAGATGAGGGAGGTCAGACAAAAGAAACACGGCCCATATCTTCAAACTCGCCATTAAACTCCATGAAACAAAACATCCGCACTCGCAAATGTGAAATAAATGTACAAAAAAACAAATCAAAGGGAGAGGCACGGAGAAATAACAAAATGAATGAAAGGGTTGAAGAACACTACAAAAACATGTTTTTATTGCTCTGGAAGGTGCACAAACCATTACATTTTTTGGAATAGAGGCACAAATGAATTTGACAGCATAGGAGAAGGTTCATTGCTCAAAAAGGTGTCGAGAAACAAATTTGACAGATCTTCTCTATGCCCATAATGTCTCTCCTTCTCAAAAGAGAAGTGTTATAGTATATATAGAAAGAAAAGAGAGAGAAGAGGGAAAATTCGAATCTTGTTTCAACCACCCCGGGATATGCATTGAATCTTGCCTTGAAGATTCAAACGCCATCAATCAATGCCCCCTTTCAAATCTGCCCCAAATCTGTCGATTCTGGCTCCCTCTATCTGTCTAGCGTGTTGAAGAAGAATGGCGGATCGAATCGAATTAGATCTGGTAGTTGAGAAAATCAGATTTTGTATTAAAGGCCTGAAGATGTTTCTCCATGGTTCACCTACCAAGGCCTGAGAAAAATTATTTTTATCTTTCCATGGCATAGAAGACGTCGAGACGCTTCCAACGGTGTTAGATTTGCAATATTTCGAGCCCTGAGTCAAAAGATATGCCCCTCCAAAGTTTGTATCGAGTTCATACAAATGGGTGGGAAAACAATTTGAAAACTGGGTCCCCTTTAATATGGGACACGTGATAACTAGATTAGGGAAAAATCAGGTTTTTGGGTCCGTAATTTATCTTTTTCCCTTTTCCACAAAATGTAAAACACAGAAAACCCCAATGGCCCCAAAGCTCCATCTGGACACGTGGCACCCTTTGGTTGACTAGGGAGATGCGCTTCAATTTTTTCCTTTGTGCCTTTTGTCAAAGGGAACATTTTCACCTTTTCCTCCGACTCCCCACTTTGGCTTGACTTGGACTCAAACGCTAACTTTTCCTTTGCTTCATTACGGAATGCGAGCTCGTAGGTCCAAAAAGTTTTCCCTTCATACTTTCTTTATATGTGGGGTTTGTTCTAACCAAATATGTCGCGCCGAATTTGGCATAACAAGAACATATGCATAATTTTTCTTTCCTACAACAACGGGTCATTTTCATCAATTTGGGGATATTTTTATAATAAAAATTTACGGTGTCAAGGATTTCATTTGGGCGGCATTTAGTATGTTAGATAAGATGAAGACATGAGTGTAAACTTGAAAATGAAAAGGTGTGAATTAAATACATGCATTGCTCACCGTCTCCATCTCACTTGCATTTTTCATGTGAGTGCAATTTACATTTAAAGGGGTCAAAATTTAAAAATTGGGAAAATCTAATAGGTTTCATGTTTGAGGAAACATGACAACCACCATAAAATGGTCTTTTACACCTAAAGAGGCAAAAATAAGAAATGGGAAAAATCCAAAAGGTTTCGGGTTCAAAACCCTACCGAAATGTTTGATTCTTATAGCATTTTGTGGCCTCCCTTTCTAGTTGTAAGTGGTAGTACTTATAGTAAAATAGGTGATGCATGAACAATCATTGTTAATTAAGCCCCTCAATTGGTTGGGCATATCAGCGACATGTAGATTTTATCAGCTAATCAAGCTTTGGTAATTTTTTATTTCATGGTATCAATGTTTTCGACTAGACAACATTTAATTTGATAGATAACACGTAGACATGAATGGGAAGTTGGAAATAAAAAGGTAGGAATTAAATGCTTGGATGTCCCACACCTATCCATGGATGAGATTGTTCCAACCAAAAAATACATGTTATTTGTGCTCCACTTTATCGATTTAATCTCAGAAGATGACAAAATGAAAAAGGAGAAAATCCAAAAGGTTTCAGGTGCAAAACCCAATTGAAATGATTTCTTCTTGTAGCAATTTGTAGCCTCCTTTCTAGTTGTAAGCTTAAGTAATTGTAGGAAAATAGGCGGTTCACGAAAAATCATCAATAATTGAGCCCTCGATCGATCGGTCATATGAGCCCTAGGTAGATTTTATCTCGCAATCGACTTTGCTAATTTTTTATTTCATGGCATCAAGGTTTTCAATTAGACGACATTTAATTTGATAGACAAGATGTAGACATGAATGGAATATTGGAAATAAAAAGGTGGGAATTGAATACTTCCATGTGTCACACACTTATTCCACTCATCATATTGTTCCTACCTAAAAAATCTACTATCCGTGTTCGACTTAATCATGTCTCAATTTTGTATGCATTATTCACGTGAGTGCAATTTGAGCTTAAAGGGGCCAAAATAAAAATGGTGAAAATGAAAAGATTCCTATTTTGAAACCCAACCACACCCATTTTCTTGTAGCACATTTAGGCCCTTTTTCACTTTTAATCTTGAGTAATTGTAGAAAAGCAAGCAATCCAGAACAATCATTGATAATTGAGCCCCTAGATAGTGGATGGTCATATGAGCGAAAAGAAGATTTTATCCACCAAGAGAACTTTGTTATTTTTTTATTTTATTTTTTACAAAGTCAATATTTTTGATTGAATGACGTTTAATTTTCTATAAAAGGTGAAAACATGAATGGAAAGATGGAATTAAAACCCAACATGTCACACACCTATTACATGGCTCAGTGGTGTTTCACCTTAATAATATCTACTATATGTAGTCTATTATATCATTTCGATCTCACTCACATTATTCACATGAGTGTAATTTGTGCTTAAATAGGAAAAATAAAAATACCAAAATTCCAATAGTGGAAGGTTTGAAACCAATTGAAATATTTTTTCACGTTGTAGCATTTTGTAGCCCCCTTTTTAGTTTTAAGGTCAAGTAATTGTGAGAGAATAGGCTATACATGAGCAATCATTGTTAATTGAGCCCATTTAATTTAAATTTGAGTAATTAATTTTTAATAATTTTTAGAGGTGATAAATTTGGAAAAACATTTTGACATACATCTAGGTTTTCTTAAAATATATTCCATATCAAGGAGAAAATAAGGAGAATCTTTCGGGGCGAATATGATCAAATAAATATCGAATAATATGTTTAAATATTGATTTGCGGCTCATATCATATTACTATTTTACCGAACACCACATTTGAGTAGATTTGAATGTAGCACATGTTTTCAATAAGATAAACATTTGTCAATTGTGATGTCACGTGAGAGATTTTGTGTGTTTCAATTACAATCAAGATGTAGTTCACCAAGGCCATATTCATGTTTTCGTGTACACATCATGTTGTGTTGTTTTCGTATGATGCGTGTCCCCTCAACCAATAAAAATTATATAATGTTGACATTGCATGTTGTCAAAATGGGGTGCGTTTGGTCCATATGTGTTAATCAGTAAAACATGTCTTCAAAGTGTAATGAGTGCAAACCATCTTTTAAAGGAAAACCTCTAAATTAAGACTTTGTGTCAATGATATCATAATATTGAGATCTAGGTCTCTAAATAAAAAGAAACGCCATACTATAATAATATTTTTTTACCGACATCTCACATTATTACACTACACCACCACCCTCTTACCTATCTATCACAATCATCACACGTTCCGCCGAAGTCTGTGTCCAAGCTTCTGCGATGCCATGACGTGTCCATGTCGGGTTGGCCCGGCCCTCGGGCAGAAGGCTCATCCGGCACACCGGGCAGGTAGCATGCAAGCAGAGCCACACATCAACGCACTCCCGATGAAATGCGTGGCTGCACAGGGGAAGCAACCTCAGCACTTCGTCGTCTTCAAAGTCGCTCAGACAAACCGCGCACTCGGATCCCTTGGACCGAGCTTTCAAGCCCTCGACGAGATTGTAGCTGAAAACCGGGCAGCTGTCGAGGACCGTTTTGTCCAGCCCGCGGGTCGTGGCGTCCACAATACCGTTCATCGTGTCGTCCTCGTCGATCGTGCGGGTGCGGGTGCGGGTGCGGATGCTGATGAAGATGGAGAGAAACGCCATGCAGAAGAGTAAACTGAGCATCACCATGATCAGAATCTCCGCAAACGGATTGAGCTGCCTGTGGAAACTGTAGGGCCTATCGAAATCATGGCTGCCGTTGCCATCAGCGAAAGTCACGCCGTCAAATGACGGTAAGGGGCTTAAATTGCCGTCGAGGAAAACAATCACCCTTCTCTCCTTTGGAGCAGACGTAACATAAACGTCCATAAAAATGGCGGTGCTGTAACTTACACACAGAGCTTGCCTTCACGTTCGATGGCGATGAACGCTCCGGTTTTAACACTCAAAAATACTAAAAGCAGTCAATAATAACTCATTAATTGTTTTAATTTTGTTTGTCTCAAGTAAATATCATCTGTTATCGCCATTACGTCTCAGAAATTCGCTCTGTTAAGCTTTCAATCGAAAAAATATATCAACTACAAAACAACTAATCAATTTATGTTAATAAAATCAACACCAATTTCGCAAAATTCTACCAATTTTAATGAATAAAAACCAACACCAACTCACTGACAGTTTAAACTCTTCTGAATTATAAAGCCCAACAATAACCAATCTGCACCACGAATCTTGAATCCGAATACCGTTTAGAACAGCGAATGGGGGATATATCCAGGCATTAATTCGTTACATACATAATGGCATTACTAATCCAGGTAAATAAGAAGTGAGTAGATTATAGCCTAGGGAAGAAATTGAGTTGGCGTACATCAGATGAAAATATATTTACAGCACTTAAAAGGAACAAAATTTAAAACTTTGTTATTCAATATTAGACATTGGAAGTTGTTTCAAATTCAATGTGACGGGGTGTTTAAATGTTTTAAGTAAATGAAATCCAGTCAGTTTCTTGGATCTAGATACTGTATGTGTGTATATATGCGATGAAATATTTTTCTAAAATCTTTTTTTGTTTGGTGTTGGAATACATTCACTGGTTGAATTCAGAGTAACTTCTTCTAATATTTTGTTATGAGTTGTTGTAAAGGTATTTCTTTAATGTAAATTTATTTAAGCAATTTAAAAATGATTATAATTGAACATTATTGACATGATATTATAAAATTTGGGGAAGTTGTAGGGGAAGTATAAAAAAATTAAAATTAAAATTTGGAACCAAATTCACAATTTTTTAAAAATTATGTATTTACAAATTTAATTTTATGTACTTATGTAAAATTGATAGTGAAAATATATGATAAGTTTAATTGAGAATGGAATATATATAATAAGACCATGTAATTATATAGCCTATCGAAGGAAGTGTTGAAGTGGATTGCTTCTTGATGGAAAGTATGTTGTAAGATAGTTATATAGTAAGAACAAGAACAATATGTATGTTTGAAACATGTACAAAAATCATTACACAAATTCAAACTAGAAAATAATTTCTAATGTAATTGACAACAAATTTGTATTGGGCATGTTTTTTTAAATTGTATAATACTTACTAGCAATCGCATGTGTACAATGCACGGGGGTTTATTAGCTAGGCAATATCCTAGCACGTGGGTTCATATTGAGGTAATTAAAATTAATAAAATTAAACTCAATATACCGGTAGACATGAGGGGGTGAAAGGGTTTAATTTATTAATGTTTTGAATCAGGTATTGGGGGTAGGTTAGAGAGATGGGCCAAAGGAAATAGAGGTTTACTTTTAATATAAAACTAAAACGTTTGAACCCTAGTTTTTAAACGTAAATACCTTAAAATTGCAAAAGGAGTGTGGTCATAAATTAAATTATAATCTCTTTTTAATAAATAAATCTAGATTCTTAACCAAGAAATAATAAGATGGTAGAAAAATAGAATTGAGTATGCTTTTCAACACAAGTGATATTATTTCACCATCTTAATTATTTGAAGAACTATTGATAAATGCATAAAGCTTAACATATATAAGGTGACTTGTAATATGTATTCAATGGCTTCAACTATCTTTCAAAGGAAATGCATATTAAAAAAATTGAGTGAGAAATATAATATATTTTTGTCTAATATATTGGGGTAGAAATAAAAAGGGGTAAATAAAATTGTAATTGAAAAATGGGTAAGTAAGGTACAGGAAAAAAATAGGGGTATTTTCATTCTAATAATATAACAGAGGGGGTATTATCAATTGAATAATTAGAGGTAGAAACTAGAATTAAGGGTATTCTTTAATACCCTTTCAACGCAGTGTTATACCATACTTTTACTAAGTGAATCCCCGTGGTACAATGCAATATGAACGTCGAACGATATAATTTTTTTGATTTTGACAATTGGGATTCCTCCATTTATTGGGCTAAAGAGTATTTTTCCGGATTCATCCTAATATCTAAAAACTTGTGATACAATCACCATTCCTCCACATTACTAACAAATACTTGCGGTGCTTGTGTGTTAAGTAGATCCCCTTAACATGTGATTATTAACAAAAATACACGAGAGGAAAAGTCTTATTAGGCTATAGACTACTCACAGAGGTCATTTTGAGATGACTTTAACACACAGGAGTAAAATCCCAAAAAAAAAATCTAATCTAGAAATTTTTGGTAGTCAAATCTTACACATTTCTGTCATCCAAATCTTTCCTGCGTGCTTAATCTAATCTAAAAATTGTTTTGTTAAATCTCACACTTTTATGTCATCCAATTATTTCCTACATACTTTGGACTGTAAACTTTGATCAAGAACTGATTTTTGGTAGATACATCATTAATAAGAAGTTCCAAAAGATTTTTAAAAAAATCTCAACTTATATACTTCAGAGATATACTCTTCCAAATTGAAAGATACATTCACTATTCCTCTCCGCTACTAACAAATTGAAAGATATACTCGGAACCAACACACCTATAGAGCAAGCAAGCAAAGTCACAATGAAGACCATCTCTTGAAATGAGCTCATTTGAGAAAGTTAGACCTGGCATCATTCCCCTTTTCTTCAACCAAAATATTGAACAAAAGCTGCAAGCATATCCCACATTAGACAAAATCACCAGAAAACATAAAGTATAAGCAATGCATTAGGAGAGGTTGATGGACACACCTGCCAAAGAAGAATATGCCTTCCACACAAGCAAATGCAAGAATCCTTTCAACAAAGCTTTCAAAGCTGAAATACATAGAGGACTAATTATTAGACTTATGCATGGCAAGGGCTAAAAGTCACAAACAAAAGAAAAATGCATATATTACCTATCACTCCATCGAAGAGCCCAATCTGCCTTTCTTGTCACACAAGGAACAATTTCAATATAATCTAAACATCAAGAAGTTTTGTGAGAGCATATCTAAAAATTTCTTATTAAAGAAAAATTAATTAAAACCAAAATTATGTAAGTGCATGTGTACAAAAACTACTTACCAACAACCTATCAACAACAAATTCTATATATTGACTCATAAGTTTGGCATTCATTCCCACCAAATCACATGGAAGAGCATCACATACAAATTCTTTTTCAATATCAACAGCATCACAGACTATTTCCCTCACTCTGTCCTCACTCGTGATTCAATAAGCTACAAACCAATATACATCCCCAAGTCAAATTCACAATAATTCAAACATATCTACAAACTACAAGCACCAAAACATAGAGGAGAAATAGGTAAGAATTCCCAGAAGTTGATGTGGTACATAGAGCACTTAGAGAGTAAGCATTCATGAATTCAGAATTAGCAGAGATAATGCTCGAGACAAAGCATGAGCCTCCCTACTCCTGTTGGTGTGAAGAGGCAGAGGATTTCTGCTTTCACCCATAGTTTGAGGTAGGCTTTGTGTCAATAAAACTCCTTGGAAACACCTTCCTTTGACAAGCCACTTTGCATGGGTGGTGAAGGAGAAGGTGAAGCGAAGCGATCAACACTGCTATGGCATCTTCGGCACACCACAGGGAGTGGTGGTGTATGGGAATTGGTCAAGGGGGTATGGTAAGTTGGATTAGGGCTCATTGGAGCCATGATAAACCAATGTGAATGGCATTGTTGCATGGTTGTGGAGGGAAGTGAAATTTGGTTGATACCCCCACTCCAGCTATGACATCTTCCAAACCCCTTGGTTTTAAATCTAGGGGAGCTTGGTGGTGATAAAATACTATGCTTTCCTTTAGAAGCACCATGAAACTTCCTCTTAGAACCAGGGCTCCCACAATAATCTGGAATGATCTGTCTTATAGGATTTTCCAACCTATCAAACTCACTGGCAGGTTTGCATATCGGAGTTTGCCAAGTATGAAATAGAAAGACAAAGCTTACCGCATCGTGTTTCCACCGGGGTAAAATTGTAAACCTTTATCTCGCCCCTTGGAAGGGGCTCGGAGAGGATGAAATTATGTACATCAGTCTCCTTGCATTGTGACTTTGAGGGCTTTTCTTTAGGTATCTATAAACCCAATATGCAAGCAACAACTTTGTTGTGCAATACAAAGACCGAAACAGAATCATAACCTTCTTGCAAACCATTTTCCTATCCACATCACCACTAATGGCAGTGGAAGATAAATTTAAGGCATACTACACAGTCCATCTCTCCAAAATCAAACCTCTGGAACCCTTTCCAGTTGGCCTTGACGTGGAAGCCCCATCAAACCCAACTAAAAGGATCTCTACAAACATGTGCGCGGGTTTTACTCCATGACTCGATGATGCAAAGCTTTGCATTGTCTGATAATCCCAAATTCAAATCGAACCATGTGTCCCTACATCTCCTCGGGGAAGAAGATAGTGAAGAGGAAGCTGAAGAGGAGGTTGACCTCACCACAGACTGAATTCTTGACTCCAAAATTAATTGTGCCACCTTTGGAAAGAATTCCAAGATAATCTGCTGAATTTTTGCAGTCTCCTCCATACTGAAAACACCAGCTCACAGACTGCAAATTGCTAATGGATCAACAATTCAAAGTCTTCTAATAAAAACTCCCTTGAAATTGCAATCTCCAGCCCTATCAAATTCCTCAAAACCTGCTAAATTTTTGCAATCAGATTGCAAGAATCTAGCCTGGTCCTCTCTAACAAAACCAAAACCTCGCACACCAATGGAACCTGATAAAGTTAAATGATGGCAAAGGCTTCCTAGTCAGCTTCTCTAGAATGTATACAATTTTATGTAATGTACATCACAGATGTAAGAGAATTGGTCGTTGAACTTTCCCATCCACCACCGACTAATAAAATAAAATAAAATGATTCCTCGACACTTGGACCCTATGTCGTCCCCACTTGTGTAGCAGAGCAAAGCCAAAATCATAGAGATTTGTAGGGTTTAGCCCTATAAAAATTGTTGTTCCAATGGCGGATTTTCCTGTGACGGAGATGCGGTTTGCATGCTTTGCAAGGTGGTGCTGCCAAATTTTGATGTTTTACTATGCAATAGTTGTGTGAGCACCTAGCATATGCAGTGTCTAAGGACCCCATTGACGGTTGTACCGTTGGCAATCGGTTCTGTCCCGACTATTCAATCACCAATGAGGAACACCCAAATGATGTTCAATCTTCTTGTGTTGGGTAGGTAAAAATATATGCACTGTGTCAGAATCATCAGAAAACATGTTTGTTGTGGAGGTGATCAAAGCTAAAGCTTTCCTCCACCAGAACGCTAGACGTGAGATTACGAGATCGAACCAAAATAGTGCTGAAGAATGCGTTGGATGTGTGTATTTAAAGGTTATTGCATGCAAAAGCTAAAAAAAAAACTTAAAAATAGCAAACCCGCCACAACATGCAAAATTGGAAAAATTAAAAATAAGCAAACTGTAAAAATAGCAGAAAAAGATCAAAACCGTCATTTAGGCCGTCAAATTTAACATAGTCCCATGAATGTCCGCAAAGTCCTTTTCCATAGGGGAACGCCTTCGGCATAATAATATTGATAATGGATTAGAAGTCTTTAAAGGTTATAGGGAATATTACACAACATTGGGAAACACCGAAAAATAATTTGTATGTACATGGTTAAATATGTTTTTGTTTTTTCTTGAGTCAATCCTCGCATATATAATTTTGTTGTTTTTTTGGTCCTCCCAAAAATACTTATTATGGTTAATAATGTAGAGGCTCACAACGTGGGAAGGAGATATTGCATCGGAAACAGTTCATAATCAATATCTAGAAGTGTAACCTACGTTAGAGGCAAGGCATGTAGAGGATATATTAAAGAAGTTTTGCAATGCCATCCCAAGAAAAAGAGGGATCCCCGGGAATATAGTTTATTAGCTCACCCTCTACAACACAAATTCAACCTCATCATCAAAGAAAATTTGAAGGAACTCGCAAAAAAATTGTGGAAATCGTGGTGAATATTGTTGTAGTAAGATTCATGTTGGTGGAAAATCTAGTGAAAGTGGACATCCATTTAGAGGTGAAAATGGAAAAAACATTAAAAAAATTGGATATGAAATGACAAATCTAGCCTTATTTCCTAAGTTTTAAAACTAATATGGAAATGGCCTTTGTAAATTATGTTCTCTCATGGGAAATTTGGCTACTTAGTTATTTTTAATTGTTGATTCATGTCTTGATAGTTGAGTCTTGATGCATAGACAAAAAAATATCTTTTAATTATTAAATGGAGTTCGCACTCTTAAGCCTTGATTTCAGTTGAATTTACAGAGTAAGAGATTGAGCATAGTTGGTCTTGTTTTCATGAGCTACTATTTCTTACACTTATTTCTTTGGGTGTGCTTTGCAATCTTAGATCATAATTATTAAGTGGTTTAGAGATATTTGTATGTGAATGATTATTATTTTTTCTTGTTGAATATTTGACAAATTCCATTTAATATAAATGCATTCCCCAAGTATTATGTGGTTTCACAAGTACTATTGTATTTTGTGGTTGCCTCCAAGATTCCAACACTTGGACCACGTTAGTCATATAGTCAAGATTTCAAATGACTTCATATGTACCATGTATAATTTACTAAAGTTATCCTATTTATTAATGTCCTTAAAGATCATTGGGTTTACATAGCCAATGTCCAGTGCATAATTATATTTTACTCGGTGTTTGCATGCACTCTAAAAACTTCATATTCACTATCTATTATTTGAACAATTGAACTTGGAAATAATGAATGTTTTTTTAATTTGATAATATTAAGAGGAGGGCTTTTGAAAGTTTTTACAATCCCAAAAGCTTAAGATTCAACTTTATGAGTATCCAAATAAAACAATACACATAGTATAATAAATAGGGGTAAAAGAGGTCCCCAACCTACAAAATGAGAAATTATCTAGCACTCGAAAGCCAACTTGCATCAAAATAACTTCTTTTCCAATCAATATTCTAGGACATATAGGATTCTTTATTTGTATCAAGCTTGAAGTATTTACAACCCTTTTTTGATGTGGTATCTTTCGATATGGATCTTTATTAAAAAAGTGGCATATTTTCAAAAATTTCACCTCCTTAATCAGCTTCCAAGAGATTATTTAGTGATAAAAATGCCATGTTGATTTCTCATATTGGATCGACTTACTCTCAAGTATCTCTTTCATTAAGAGAAAAACAAGAGAATTGTAATAGCTACAAAATACCGAGTAATTCCAACTTTGAAAATTTATACATATTAGATATTATGTTCTTGAATGGATTAGAGGTATCAAATGTGTGAAAGGAATCTAGCAAGGCTCACAAATCAGCTAAGTCTTGGAATATGGTGAATTAAAAATATGAATTCAGATTGTAAAAATATTTGTAGCTAAAGAAGATCTAGAACAATGTTGAATTTCAAATTCAACATCACTCCATATTCTTCATCTATATATTCTTTTTGCATTCGAATTCATATTTTTGATTCACCTAATTGAAGGAATTAGTTGATTTGTGATCTTTTCCAAATCCCTTATTACTCTCTAATTTGTAAAATAGAGAGTGCAAGTATGAAAGTCTAGTCATTTACCAAACTACTTACAAAGTCTTCAAATGTGAAAATTCATTGTTTATGCCTCGTGTCATGTATCTTGTATGTGATTTGGTGTGAGTGTGACTAGACTTCCCATAACTCAATTCCATGTTGAATAAAATGGGAGTCTTATCAATTTCTAATTATCTATGCACCACGCCGCATTTTTATGATAATTACATTAAAAATTTAATGTTTATGAGTGACAAGGAAATATGAGATGACTACCTAAAGACTATACGTAATGGGTGAATAGACAAACACAATGCATCATTTTAAATATTTTTTATTGAAAACCTCTCTATTAATAGAAAAATTAAGTATAGTATTAATATGGTTTTAATTTTTTTAAAGCATAAAAATTCAAAAAAACAAGTTGTAATAAATGTAACATGTACAATATTAATCCAAGCAATGTGCAATAAATATAATATAAGAAATTTTTACCCATTGTAATCAAATCAACCAATCCATGGTAATATCTTAAAATTTGATAAGGAAGGCTTTAATACCGCTTTCATATTTGGAAAAGATTGTTGAGAAAAATTCAAAATATAAGAGAATTGAGAAGGAAGATAGAAAAAAGGTCAATTTGAAACCTCGGAATTAGATATGGATGCTCCTAAGATAGTCTCAAGAGTGAATTGAATCGACCAAGGTGGAAAAAGTATAGTTCAAAAGCATATGAACCCGATGTCGAAGGAGATTTTTTTCACATCCCATACAAAGGTTCCTATTACTATGATGTTAAGCAAGACATTCACTCCAAACAGAGACAAAGAGACCACGAGAAGATAGAGATGGATAGAGGAGATTTGGTTAAAGTGAACCCACATAAATACGAGGAAGAATGAAATCTTGCACAAAGGTAATTTCGTGTATGAAGCTATATGTCTAGCACAACTTTACCTATTTTCTCCAGAAGTGAAAAAAATCAAAATCTTGCTTAGTTGGTTACACAACGAAATGTTATATTTGGAAAAAAACTAATAACAAAGGATGTTATTGAAAAATTCACAAGGTTGATGAGATATGGACATAGTGTACACAAATTGGACAAGAAAGGAAAATCTATGGGAAATACTATTGCAAGGATATTAGGGACTACCGTCAACAAAAGAGGAGTATCAATAGGTGGCATCCCAAGTGCAACACTAAGATATGTAGTTAAGTCAATTACATAGAAATTCTACCACGCCAACAAAGAATATTTTGCACATGTCATGAGTGTTACATGGCAAGTGCATGGAAATGGGGGACCAAAAGGGGATCAAAAGTGGCCACTTTTTCCTAAAATCAGCAAAAATTGAACTTCAACTAGTAATTTGGCATGCCTATGCTCAAAATTTGACAATTTGATAAAAACAAGAATCATAGTGCATAAAATCTAATTTCCAAACTACTATTTTTTAAAATGGTGGAGATTACTAGGTCAATTGTGATATGCACACAAAATTTAATTGTTTTTGTGTCAAAAATATAACATAGTTGTCATGTGTATGCCCCATAATTTTTTGAGTTTTATAAAATATTGTACAAATCCCTTCAAAGAGAAAGTTAAATATCGTGTATTAGGTCTTACTAGTTTTTCATATTTTTCAACAAATATATTATTTTTTACTAAATTTTAAAATGAACACATCTTAAAAATGAAATAATTGTGTGTACACCTCCTAGTTCCGATTAAAAAAATCAAAAGGGTAAGTGCATGGAAATGGGGGACCAAAAGGGGGTCAAAAGTGGACACATTTTTCCTGAAATCAACAAAACCTAAACTTCATCTAATAATTTGGCATGCATATACTCAAAATTTGACAATGTGATAAGAATAAGTAACGTAGTGCTTAGAATCTAGTTTCTAAACTACTAATTGTTTTGTAAATGGTGGAGATTAAGAAGGTCAAATGTGGTGTGCACACAAAGTATGTCTATTTTTGTGTCAAAAATATAACAACTTATTGTGTGTGCGCCCTCATTTTTGAGTTCTATTAATTATTTTTCAAATCCCTTCAATAGAAAATTAGCTAAGACCATGTACGAGGTCCCACTAATTTTTCATAATTCTGGATGAATAAATAATTTTTTACTAGTTTTCAAAGAGTGCACATCCCGCAAATGAAATATGTGTACACCCCCATAACTTTGAGAAAATAGTCAAAAAAAAATTAATGCGTGTATAATGGAGAATAGACAAGAGCTCTTTTTTTTTTAATTTGAATGAACATATCATAAATTGTGTAAAAAAATGTATGCATACATTTTGGAAAGAAAAGAAGGCACTAATAAGAGAAATTAAGGATGAAAGCCTTAAAATAATCAAATTTTAGAAAGAAGTATATCGTCACCAAGGTAAAACTGAGCTTGACACCGTAGCTTTTTTTGGAATATCATGTTATAACGTATGAGATATCAAGTGTGCACATGAGATTTTGATGTTTTTTTTGTAAAACATGGATTTATTCACGGATTACACAAGCCTAAACCTTAGGTTTGGATATCCTAGGAAAATCCAAGCCTATGGATTGGGAATTTCAAATCTATAGAAAATGAAATGTGCTCACGTTATAATGCGAGCACGTTTAAATTTATTTTAGTAAATATAAGAAATTAGGGTCACTCTACACCTTATGGAACTAGTCTCACAGCTCCATGAGTCACGGTTCGAGAGATAATTTTTATAATCTAATCTAGTCAATACAAGTGGTATTTTTCAAGATTTCAAAGCATTCAGCCTAAAGCTTTTAGGGTTTAAATTCTACAATTGATGTCTAATTTGGGAAAGAATATAGTCATTGTTTATATTTTGGGGCCTTTTCAATTGTTTACTAACATTTGTAGGAGTGTTAGATGTGTCAAAATTAGAATTTACAAACCTCACAACTCCCAAAGGTAGCGACAATTGATCAAATATATGGACTCATGAATTTTCCCATGAGAATGGATTTGAATCCCTAATTTTGTCTTAGAATATGGTAGAATCATACTATGGATGAGTACCTACTTTACAAGCTTAGGGCATGCATCTTTAAGAGGACCACTCGAGCAATCCTCACAATCAACAATGCAAGGGAGTGACCTTGGTTCCCATGTTGGCATGTATATAATCCTTTGATCCTTATAATATAGATTAACAATAGTAAGGTGTGGGAAAGAAGATGATCTATCTAAGGACCCCATAATATCTTCATTTGTTTAATAGAAGAATAAGACGTAACTTGAAGAGTTAGAAGCTAAAAGAGTGCATCACATCGATATATTTATAACACTCAACAAAAGTTAGGGTAGGAGTAGGTGAAAATGTGCAAAATCTTCCACACATTCATTTACTTTCTATGGAGAAAGAAACTCGAGACTTTCATCAAGATTTATGCTTTAGTTTCTATGGAGAAAGAAACTCGAGACTTTCATCAAGATTTATGCTAAGTAAATTAGTTACATTCTCACCCTAGTGTAGGAGTAGGAAGGTTGATTCAAGTGCCACATACTTCATAAGCAATCAAATCTACATCAACATTAAGAGAAATGCTTTTCATATATCCTTTTGTGTTGTTGTCAAGACACCCTTAAAATAATTTCATATATGGACAAAACACCAATGAAATAATTTCATGCATTGCAAAAAATGAATTTGGTGAAAGTGGTAAGAGGGTGTTGTCATGCAAAATGTATGACATGAAAAATTAAAACTTTGAGCATGACAATTAAGCCCACAGTTAAATATTTCACTTCATGATCGGTGGTGTGTCTTTCCTCTCGCCAAGCATGCCTCGGCCCCACTCTCAACCTAGCTCAGAAGAAATTATCAACAAGGTTTTAAGTTTGTTTCAATGTGTAGGTATAATTGAATAAGATGATTGATGAGTTCAATGTGACTTGATGGAAGATAACTTCATTCGGGGGCCTAAAAAGAGCATTTTTGCCATTCTGGAGCTAATCAACCACCCTTTGGGAGAGTTCAAGAAAGATATTAAGCATTTGGAGGTGATGTCGAAGAATCTTGGAAGTGTTGGAGGAAATTTAGGAAGATTTAGGAAAGGTTTTCTCATTCAAGGACAATCTACTCAACAACGGGTTTTCTAGGTGCATGGAACAAACACTCTAATGGTGAAATCTAACTTCTCCAGATGATTTCGAGATCTCCGTAAGGAGTTAGGAGGGAAAAAATAGGCATTGAAAATATATGTGAATTTTATACATCATGTTAACATCCATTCTTCTCTAAGACTTAAAGGTTTCATAAAAATTCTCAAAAAAACAGTAGCTCCCCTTTTAGTTCCGCATAAAAATGGCCATAAATTTTCAAACTCCAGAGAGATGGTCACCACATAGTGATAGGTGAAGATTTGTAAATTTTGATAAGTACCTCTCGGAATGGGTACTGTCATAAATAGACTATTGTTTACCAGGGGTGAGGATCTCATGAGGATGGGGCCAAATTTTGTGAGTTAAAAACACCTTCCTAACACCCCAAGTTGTGTTTTTGAGTGACGAAACTTCTAACATGAAAAAGTGGTAAAAAATGAGTTACCATGAGTTGAAAGCATGTTTCTAAAACCTCAAGTGATGACTTAAGTGTTTAGAAACATTTTTATGAGATCTGCATTGTGATGGGAATAGGATTCTCTCTTCTAATTATAAGGCAAGAGCGAGGATCACTCTCTTACTTTTATAGGCCTCCACAATTCACCCTAGTGATCACAAATCAACTCCATGATGCTCAAACCATTTTTTGATTATTTGTCACTTACTAAAATAGGTATTCACCATGTAGATGGAAGGATTTCTCACTGAATGGAATTCTTGTCATGTGGCCACTTGTTGGAATGAAATGAGGTGGTTGTAATGTCCTTCCTCCTTTGAAGTGTGATCACACTACAAGGTTTGAATGAGTGTTTAAGAACACTACCAAGTGAGTGACATCAAGTGAAACCAAGCGATTTCTCATTCTTGCATACATGATACTCTATATGAAGATCATCCTCTTACCCCTCTTGGCTTCAAAATTCTCCTCGGATGGAATCGGCTTCAGGATTCTCATACACCTGTTTGCTCATATGCCTCTCGTGGAGATAGATGATGTCTTGAACCTTCACACATGATAGTCATGAATGTCTCTGTAGCTTGAATAGCTCATCTTGGCTTGTTCCTTAAAGAGGATTGAACATCATGGCAGAGTCAAGATATGATGATCCTCAACTTACTCCATACACTTCTCATTTCACATTTGAACATGATGACAAAGTCAAGAGATGATGATCCTCAACTTACTCCATACACTTCCCATTTCACACTTAAACATGATGACACCCTTTTTAACTTCACAATTCACTTCCCTGACCAAGATGTCACATGAGTGGAAACATGCTTATAGTATCTGGACACCTCTTCGCTTGATTTCTCCTCATGGAAATAGGTTTCCTCCTCTATATGGAAGGATTGATCCTTGAATGAGACTTGAAGGAATGTTTGAGGGTGAGCTCCATCTTCTTGAACTCCAACTACATTGAAGCATTGTGAAAGCCACTCCCGAATTGCAAGATGTGAGCACATCGCCAAGTATTGATATGTAGTGCCAACTTGTGGCTTACATAATCTCTCTTCTTGTCATATGTTATTCATTTATTCTTTCATATGTTTAGTAGGTCGGCCTTGGTGTTGGCCATAACATAGGAATGGTATATATATGTGGTAGTAAGGAGTAGTTAATCATCATATTGAGCACTTGAGTCTTATTGTATGGTTTGGAGGTTGCCCCCTCGAAGTGGCTAAGTTATTATACTTGCATATTGTGATCATTTATCTACATTTTGGTGTTCTTGGTGTTCTATTGTGATCAGATCTATCTAAGTAATTTCATTACAAATATACAATGGTAGTTCATGACATCTAGCATTTACTTCCAACCTTGACTGTGTTTTGTTAATTCTCACGATTTTCTCTCCTAAAGCTTAATGTTGGGAGCATATCAGGCATCCACAAATATGGGTTATAAAAGAAGAAATTTGAATTTAATCCTCTTAAAGTTTATTCAATTGGTAAATGAGTCAAGAAGGGTGTATATGATAAGAAATCTGAATTTTGGGGTTTCAACAAGAAAATATTAATATCTCAACTGGTATGGAGTCTTAGATGATAAATCTACTTATAATTGGGTTATAAAACATAGGAGTCTTCTTGAGTCACACCATCACAAAGAAGACTTTGATATAATTACAGAGAACACCCTATTCATCAATTTTCTCCATGTGGAATTAGAACTCGAAAGTGAATCACATGTTCCCAACCTCCACAATATATTAAGCTCATTACCAAACACTAATTAAGTGTTTAGAAACACTCTTGAGAGGTATGCATTGCTTGAGAGTATGAGATGATTGCTAGCATTACCTTCGGTGGCCTTAGATCAAAATGGATGCTCCCACAATGTAAAGGATTATTCAAGATTTCTGGTGCCTACTTGTTTTCCTCCTAACTTCTTACGGAGCTTCCGAAATCAGTCGGAGAATTCAAGGTTCACAATTTGACTTCTCATTCCTTGCACCTGAAAACCCCTTGTTGAATAGACTATCCTTGAATGATCAAACCTTTCCTAAATCTTACTAAATTGCTTCCAACGCCTTCAAGGCTCTCCAACACCACCTTTGACTACTTAATACCTTTTGAGTAACCCTCTTGGAGGATGCACTTCACTTAATAGAATAATGGACCTTGTTACACCTTTTTGCAATCGTATGCATGTTCACCCAATGCATTATGAATACCTTCAAGCACAAGGTGATCATGAATCAAGAGTTAGGTTGGCCTGCAGAGGGATTCAGAAGGTTTGGAAGCAAGAATTCACATGTGACTTGGTTTTCATGGTTAAGTTTTACATTTTGGGTTCGTCAATTCACATGACAACATCTCCATATGAAAATCATCCTCTTACCCTTCCCGGATTCAAAATCCTCCTGAATGGAATCCGATTTAGGATACTCATACATTTATTTCTCATATCCCTCTCATGAGAATAGATGACTTCTTGATCCTTCACACATGATGGTCCTGGATGCCTCGGTAACCTGACTATCTCATTTTGATTTGTTTCTCAAAGAGATTTGGACATAATGGTAGAGTCGGGATATGATAATCATCAATTTACTACTTGAACCTCACATTTTACCTTTGAACATGATAATATCTTCTTAATCTCACAAATCACCTCTCTCGACCAAGATGTCCCCCGAGTGGAAGCATGATTATGATGTCTAGACACCCTCTCTCTCAATCGCACCTCTTGGAGATAGGTTTCCTCCACCCGGTGAAGCATTTATCCCGAATGAAACTTGGAGGAATGTCTGAGAATGAGTTCCATGTTCTTGACCTCCACACTACACCGAAACAATGCAAAATCCACCTCCCCGGCTTGCAAGATCTCGAGCTCATTACCAAGCATTGATTAAGTTTTTAGAAACACTCTCATAAAATATGCATTGTTTGTGAGCCTAAGATTATTGCCACCATGTCTTGTGGTGAGATTCTCTTATCATGCTCCTAATGACCATTCCCTTGATTTGAATCTTGATGAAACTCTTGATGTCTCAAATCCTTCACAGACCTCATGATTTTCCTGATTGCACCCATTGTCCTCATGATGTTTTAGATCCTTCATAGACCTCATGATGACCATTCCCTTGATTATTTGAATCGATAAAAACTTACATATGTGTTTTGATTTGTTATGTGTTATAAGGAATTGCATAAGTCCATATATTCGAGCAATTGTTGCTACCTTTGGGAGTTGTGAGGTTTATAAAATATAGTTTTGACACATCTAAAACTCCTACAAATATCAATAACCAATCAAGAAGATCCCAAACTGAAATAATGACTATATTCTTTCCCAAAACAAATATCACTTGTAGAATTTAAACCCTAAAAGATATATGTTTAATGTTGAAATCCTAAACAATATGTATGTACTTACTAGATTAGAATATGAAAACTATCTTCTAAATCATGACTTATGGAACTCGTGAGACTAGTCCCATAAGATGCAGAGTGACCCTAATTTCTTATTTTTTCTAAAAAAATTAATCTTTATAAGTTTTTCATTTATTAATCTTTATATTTTATTGTTTTTCATTTATTAATCTTTATTAATATTTTTTAAAAAATCATTTATTAACCTTTATACTTTATTATTTCTTCTACTTAAACATTTATTTTTGTAAATGTATCCCTCCCATATGCACATATACAACATTGCAACCAGAACGCGAGCGTTATAGGTAAGCAAGGAAAGGCGTTATAGCGCGAGCACGTTATAGTGCACTCGCATTATAACGCAAGCACGCTTTGACTTGGTAAACTGAGTTGAACACGCTCACGTTATAACGGGAGCTTGATTTTTCCCTATCACGTTATAACGCGCCCGAGCCGTAACGCGAGCACGTTATGGAAAAAATGGCCAAAAAGCGGATTTTTGGCCACTTTTTGGTCCCCCATCTCCATGCACATGCCTAAAAATTAAAAAATTAATGTGTTTAGAATGAGCATAGATTGTGTTGGTTTAGTTTTTGTAAAAGTTGGATGAGAAGATAAAATTATTTAAAAAAACTATGTCTATTTTAGTGAAAAATAAAGATGTTACTAAAAGAAATTAAGGATCAAAACCTTAAACTATTCATATTTTAGAAATAAATACATCGACACAAACCTAAGATAGAGCTTGACATTGTAGTCATGTTTTTTTAATATTGTCTTATAACACATGAGAAATCGGGCGTATACTCGAGATTCTTATGTTTTTTTGCAAAATATGGATTCGACACATAATAGATAGTACAACCCTTAGGCTTAGATATCCTAGCCAAATCTAAGCCTAAGGGTTGACAATTTTCAACCCAAATCAAACATAACACGAGAGTGTAACAATTTGTATGTGTTTGTTAGGTAAAACATTTTACGTAGGTAATTATGCATTTTTATTTACATTTTTACCTTTTACTGGTGGTAATTAGTTGTTACTATGGTAACTAGTTTGTTACTTAGGTAATTAGGTGGTTTTATATTGGTTATATGGTTTATTTTGTTATAACCATATATTTGTTTATTATTCATGTATGATTGGTTTTGACAACACATAGGAGGTTTATTGTTGCACATGTGCAACAATTTTTTGTTTGTATTTAGGATGTGCAATATCTATAAATATTGCAACCTCCATTTGCATTATAACTTGATTATTCATGATTAATAAATTCATAGCAGAGTTGCCTCCTTGTTTCTCTCTGTATTTGGTATCAAAGCTCTGGTTAGAGCCTGCATATTTGAGCAAAAGTTGGAAAAAGGTCAGAGATGCGTGTGAGAGGTTTTGGAGTATTTTTCGCCTTGAGAGCATGTGTTGCCTCCGTAAGCTTCCCAACCCCACCCCTATATCCCCACAATCTATTGTTTCAACTATGGATTGTTTGCATAAATAGTTTGTGCACTTGGCAAGAAGGGGTCCTCAAGCAAGCATTACCTCATGCACCAGCTACTCTACAAAAAAATCTATTTCAGGCAAAAGGGAAAAAATCTTCCCCATAGGGTTTCTCCACTAAATTTAGTGGACATCTTAGCTCTGGCTAACTATAGTTGTTCTACCAAATTTTGGCGGTTTGTACATAATAAGGGCGAGCTAGCATGTGAGTTGAACCACCAAGTTGGGTCCTATACCAAGTTGGGACCAAGCTAAACATTCAATCAACTACGCTTTTGATTCGTAAACCAAGCTAAGTCATAGAGTTTGAACATTGTGTTGCTTTGTTGGACACCCTTGTGCATTGATTGAATTGACCAAGCCATATTTCAAAACATTGAACAACTCTACATCGATGTTGACATGTGCATTCTATTATGCTCGAGTAATGCCAAGCATAGAATTCGGAGATCCATCAATCCCTACCGGGTCAAAACCGAGCTCTAAAAGTTCCCATGCACATCGCCAACGAGCCATGACCATTACATTACTACCCTACTCGAATAGATCTTATGGTGTATTTGTTTGTGCATTCCTATGGTGAGCGGCAAACAAGAACCCCTGTGAGCAAAGATAAGTGGGAAAATCATAGGCGGTTAAACACTTTGTAAAGCCAAACAACTACAAAGGCCAAACAAAAGTGGAGGAAGATAACAAAGAGATCCGAGTTCGCGCAAAAACTAAAATCACATTCGTCCAACATTGCAACATGTGGCCCTCTTGGCCATTACCACTTCCAACGGAAAGGTTAATTCATTGTTGAACAATGTTTAAATATAAACTCTTCAATTTTAATCATCATGTGTTTAGTGTACTTTAGTGGTTAGTTAGAAGTAATTAAGACATTAGGTATTCGAAGGTTAAGGGTCGAATCTCCCCATCCCCTTGTAATTTTCTAGTGGAAATTTTTAGCGGAATCGCCAACTACAATGGTAGAAACCCCACCAACTCATCTAGTCACATCTAAACCCTCGCTAAATTTGGCGACAAAAATACTTTTATGGGGTTAAAACAATTTCTTCCACATTGCTTAAAATTTGATTTTAAGCATATTTTGTAAAAGGAGGGGTGCCCGAAAGGATCAATTTAATTATTTTTTGTAGTTTTCTATTGTTTGAGCTATTTTGAGCTCTGGAGGCCACCAAGGTGTCGTAAAACACAAAAAAAAACTTGTCATTCAATTTTTCTACACAAGCGATTGTAATTTAATATTTTCAGTATATCATTGCATTGTTTTATGTTAATGTGCCCTCTAGTTGGGAAAGTTCTAACAACCCACTATGGTAAACAATACTCTCAAATTCTTCTTTACCGAATCACAACCGCTCTCTGGTGATAATTATGCCATGTGTAAGACCAAAATTTGAACTCAACTCAAGTTTGAAGAAATTTGGCGATTGTAAATGGTTCAATAACTAGATTAGCAGATGATGCAACTTAGCAATGTCGGCTTTATAAGGCCAATCAGAGGGCCAAGTCGATAATCTTGTTTGTAGTAATCGATGACGTGTAACCCCCATTTGAGATGCCAAAATAGCCAAATAAGTGTGTGACATGTTGAGCACAATGTATGAGGCTCAAAACAAGAACACAATAAAGAATTTGCGATCGAGTTGCATACACTAAAATTCAAGATGAATGAAAAAGTGGAGGCTTTAATGCATAGAGTTATCACTTCGAGGGCTTCACTACTAGCCATGGGAGAGGAGATTTCTGATACAGCTCTCGTGCCCATTGTTCTGAGATAACTTTTTATCTCTCACCTCATTTTTGTGACGAAAATTAACTTTCCATATCAGACCGTCAGTTTTGAGAGGCTGGTAAATTTATTGTAGCAAGAAGATGCACTCTACAACGAAGATGAATAAGAAGAGTAGGTAATATATTCTCATCAGAAAGAGAAGGGAAAAGCACAATCTTCCCAAAAGTCCTAAAAACATCATCAATAAGGGGACAAACAAAAGAAGAAATGTCCTATTTGAAAAGAGGAAATGAGTTAAAATATTATTGGTACAACACGTACAAGAAAGGGACATCGAGAACTTACAGACCTCACAATCAGCAATCACAATAGGGATAGTCACACTACAAGTAAGGGCAAAAGAATGGGAACCGCGAAAGAAACCCCATCAAGAAGGTAATGTCGCTAAAAAGAATACCATTTAGATGATGAGGAATTCTTGTACATTGCCCATTCTAGTGAAGCAACCACATCATCTAGTGCAATCTAGTACGTTGATTCGGGAGCCACTCAACACATGACTAGATGCAGAGATTGGTTCACCACTATACAAGACACGCCTCCAAAAATCATGTTTCATTGGGGGATGACTCTTCCTACACAATCCAAGGTATTGGAAACATTACTCTTCCTCTTGGTTCACGAAATTGTAGGTTATCAGATGTCTTATATGTCCTTGATTTGATTAAAAATTTATTATCAGTACCAACTTCTAGATCATAATCTAAATGATTTATATAGTCATTCTGGTAAAAAAATGTGTTTGATTCAAAGACAAATCCATAAGTTCAAGATTTTTACAAGAGCTTCAAATGATAGATGGATGTTCCAACTTGATTTTTCCACAAGGATGATCAAGCACTAGTTGCTAAGAATACTTCTTTTGCACAATTGTGGCATTGAAGACTTGGTCACGTCAGTTTTGGATATCCCAATACACTTCACCAAAACAATATGGTGAGAGGTTTGCCATCTCTCAAGAACGATACAAACAAGTGTCCTAACTGCCTCGTAGGAAAACAACATAGAACCTCCTTCCAGATCGTACTCATCAAGCTCTAGGTAAGCTTGATTTGGTTCATACCGATATTTGCAGTCCGATGCAACCTAGTCATTCTCGGATTTTAGCATTTCATGTTGTGTTGATTATTCTATAAAAATGTGGATTTTTTGTCTTCATAACAAAAGTGAAATTTTTGATAACTTCTAGAAGTTCAAAGTGATTGTTGATAATGAGACTAGTCACAAAATAAGATCTCTCCACTCAGATCGAGAGTGGGAATTCACCAATAATTATTTCAAATCCTATCTGGAAGCTCACGGGATTTGTCGACAGATGCCTCCTCCACACACACCACAAAAGAGAATGGTGTTGTTGAGAGAAGGAACCGTATTATCATGGAGATGGTACGTTGTATGATCGATGATTCAAGATTGCCAAAGACATCTGGGACAAAGCAACGAAGACCGACATATATTTGTTAAATAGAGTGTCCACAGCTTTCTTGGAGTAACACCACACGAGGCATGGTCAAATCAGAAACCATCCATTGCAAACCTCATAGTATTTGGGTGCAAAGCCAATATGCACATACCCAAGCAAAAGAAAAATAAGTTAGACATGAAATCAAAGAAACTCATCTTCATTGGCTATAGTGAAAAAAATTGGATACTGATTGATGGATTTGAAGACCAAGAAAGTCTACACCAACAAAGAAGTTGAATTTTTTTAAAACAAGGAAGTTGAGGCTCCCTCTACGTAATCAATTGATGTAGCTAGCACACTTGTTGTAGAAATAGAATCAAATGTTCCCAATGATGATGATGAAGTGATGATCGGGATGATGGTGATGATATAAAAAGGACCACAACCCATGGGAATAGTAGAGAGTACGCTGAAATGGTATACAAACATGATTCGAGATGCTAACTTGGTTGTTCCTTCGGACACATCCACCGGTGGACAACAAACTCACAGTAAAGCTCGTGAAGAGGTAAATTTTGCTTTGATGAGTAGAGTTGTTGCATCCGTTGATCCTTGTACTGTCGAGGAATTCCTACAATGAGAATCTTGGAAAGATGTCATGGATGTCGAGTATCATCGTGATGAAAAACAAGAAGCGACTTATCGATCTTCCACCAGTGGAAGAAGCTCATTGGTTGCGAGATGGATATTAAAAACATATTTATGCATATAACATTCACTCATGCTCCGATAAACACAAGAGGAAACTAGAAAGATCTTGAGGGAGTATCATTTCTATATTAGTGATGATCGTACACATTCTACTAGAGTTCGTGAAAGGTTGCTTTGAGATCTTATATGGTAATTTTAGTAACCAAAAAATCATATTTGATCAACACATCATATGGTCAGATAAATGTACATCACAATTAAAGAATTCATGAATATTCTACTAGTTGAGCAGGATGCATAGGATGAGTGGTGTTCAACATATTTATAATTTTACTAAGTCTAGGAATGGAAAAAGGGAGCATGATGGTGTAGGAACATATGTTAAAAGAGCTCTATCAAGAGAAGAGTTGAAATACAAAGATGGTGTAAAGTTGACCAATACAACATCCATTGTGGAACGGTATAACTGAACAATGGGTCCAAGTAATTAGGTAATACTATAGTTCGTATGTTTTTTTGGTTGGTAGAAGCTAACTTTGCAAGATATGAAGATTATTTTACACTAACAGGATCTAGTGAGTTGCAGTCTTTTAGAAGTTCAAATGCAGGTTTATGGACTATTCATATAAGTTAGATAGCATTCTTTTGTTCTTCATGTATGTATTTTGTGCTTTGGGGATTCTAGCTTTATTTCAGCCCAAGATAGCTAAGTCTAGCTTTATTTCAGCCCAAGAGAGCTTTAGCTATCTTTTTCAATTCATATAACTATTTCAACTAAGACTTTGGTACGTGTTAGAACAAGCAGAATTTATTTAAAAGTGCCTTGCTGTCCGTTCTTGAAATACATGTTCTATCAGTAGTCAGTATTTTAATTGACTCGGACGAATAGTGAAAATGACCTCAGTATAATTCTATAACTAATGAAGAAACTGTACACTCGAGAATACCATGCTCTATTGGGAGAATATATTTCTATTGAGAGCATCCGAGCATAAGCTCAAAAATGTTAGATACTGCAAATCTGCAGATTTTGTCTCGAAAGGTTGAGCATATAAACTAGGAATGAAATTTGATATTTAGTTTTACCCAACTTTCAGGTAAGTGTAAAACTTGATCCTCCATACTCGAGCATAGGAAAAAAGCCTGTACTACAAGTAATGCATTCAAGGTAAGTGAGAAAGAATGTGAGCTCAGTAATCAAAATTAAAAAGAATTGCAAGCTTCAGAGGCAATAAAGAATAAAGAATTTGACCTCAGCTAAAACTGGAACTGTCTCACTTTTTAATTTAGATGGTAAATAATATTTATACCTGAAACAAGAGATTTAGAAAGATCGTAGAGATGGCCCAAAGCTACTTCACAAATAGGCCATACAGATTTCATCTATGCAGTAACCAAACTAAACCACTCTCTTCAGATCGTACTCTTGAACACTGGCAATACTGCCTTCATCCGACTCAGCTAACCATGCTTCCAACTTTGCAGCATACTCTGCTTGAAAATGTTCAAATCTTTCGCTTCGCTGCAAAGTCTGATTGCTTTGTAAAATAGATGGGCTAGATACAGGGAGCAGATTGTCTTGTTCTTTTTTATTGTTTTGTACGGGGTCCCTCAAAATATCTAAGGGTTGAATCTGAACTGTTCCTGTTGTGGATGGGACAGAATCTGATGAGGCATGTGTACCAGTACCATATGGTGAATGAGTATACGCAACATCAACTTGTAGAGGTTCCGCATCAGATCTTCTTGCCAATATCCCATCATCGATTGATTCCTCAGTTGTGCTGCTGCTAGACCATCCAAGTGTACCAGCTCGTTGCAGAGCTGACTTGAAAACTGAGTGTACAAGGCTTGTAGAAGTTCCTAAATCCGCAGTTGACGGTTCTTCTCTGCTCTTGTAATTATTCTGATTGTTTGAAGAATTGACTTCACTAATGTGACCTCCAGTTTGTTGCACATCCTGAGCATTTGATCTCCATGCTGCTCTGCTTGCCGTCTGGAAAGCAGAACCCAGTGTGCTTAGGACAGCATTATCTCTGCTCATAAATGTAGAACGACCATGCATATTTACTGGTTGGTGGTGCCTGGATGCATAACACGACAGCTTTTAACAATACTGTTCAGCTCCATAAGTTATCCTTGCTTTCTCTTATGAAAGAAAAGTTCATATTGTCATTTGCAGGACTCAGAACAGTTCAAATAAAACCTAAAGCATAAACAATTTCCTGCATTAAGATTACCCCAAAAAATCCTTGATTATTGGATACTCTACCAACCTTGTCAATTTTATGTTTCAACTTCAAACTACATATAATCAACCACACTTCCTAAATACAATGTTCAATCAAATCGCAGAATGTCAATTGGAAAGTGCAATTCATTAATTCAATCATATGGAGATTAGTACAGACATGAAGCACGTTTCATTTCCTCTAAAGCCGTGAGAATCAGGCTATGATAAAGAATGTGATAAACTTCCTATATTCAATCTATTAGGCATGTCATGAAAGATCAGAGATGAGGCATCATAGCTGCAAATTAAGGGCCTCCGCAGAGGAAATGTAGTATCATCCCCTATATGCCATTGAATAAAAGGTTATCAACTAGGAGTCTTGATGCTGCTCCAAACGTCACACGAGATATCTACTATCAAGTGATTTCCAGAACACAAAATCCTGTCAAGTATCCCATTTAAATAAAAGACTAAAAGTCAATAATGTGATGTACAAGCTTAAGTCAGCTGGTTTGAAATTATAATTGAACATACAAGCATGCTTTATTGGCATCCATGCCCAACTAACACAACTAAAATGGCCATCAAATTTAATGAACACATTTTTGGTATTTTTAAAGAAGCCAACAAACATTTAAACTTCTAAATGAGCATCCAAGAAATTGATCTAAGACCTGCTAAGGGATTTTCAAGTCACTTTTCCATCAGCAGACACAACTAGTGGAGATCACACCTTCCTATACCTACTTAGGGGTTCAGTTGACCAGACCTTCCCTTGGCCTAAGACAAATGGTACAGATGCACTTAATCAATCATTATCCCTCCCACAATGTTCAAGAGGCAGTGCTTTCAGCATCACTCTGGTGCCATATTGTATTTCTTTCACAAGCTACATTTGCAAGGTGAACGCTTTTGGGACATGGAAGTATCCATTATTGACTCTTTATTCATCGAAAGGGCTCACTTCTTCAAGTTATTCAGGAAGAGACTGTCAGTTTTCTAAGGTCTCCACGTTTTTGCAGACATAGGGTATTTCACTTATCCACCTCCCAATTCCAAGCTTCTTTTGATGTCCCTCCTCATCTTCTCCTCCAATGAAATAACAACCCAACAAATAGAGAGGATGTTTACTGCCACATTGTTTGAGCAACCCCATTCTCTCCTTCTAGACCCCACAATCCAAAGCTTGCACTATACTTGGAGCCATAGTTACCTAAGTTTCGGGACGGGGGACGGAGGAACGGGGTTTCGGGATGGCAAAAAATCCCCAAATATTGGGGACGTGTAATGTCCCCATTAAAATGAAGATAACATCGATTTGCACATGTAAATTTAAAATAAAATATATTTTATTGTGCAAATCAAAAATAAAAGAAAATTCGATTTCACCTTGGGATAATAATTTTTTATTTTAAAGGTGAATTAAGTGACTAAGCAAGTCACATTTTTCTAGGAATGATTTAATGTTTGATATTTAAAATAAATCAATTTCTTCTAGGCATGGGTCGATCCATATGGGCCCCATTTGATTTAAATTCCCTATGCATTTAATATTTGATTTGAGTGTGATCTCCAAGCACTTTTTAAAATGATATTCCTTCCTAGCTTTTGGCCAAAGATGGAGAGAGAACTTTGGAGGATGTGCAAGGCAAAGATATAAAAGAAGATGTGGGTACTCCTTTTTGCATGTTGACGGTTTATGAAACTTATCTTCATGCTTGAAGAAAGGATGTATGCCCACTAATGATCTAAAACAAAAGGTGTTCTTCAACACCACCTTTGAGTGAAGTGTGTATGCCCTTTGAGCTTGAATTGATAAGTTAATTGCATATTTTCTTCTCTATATGTAAGTCGCCATTTTTGGGAGAGTGCATGAGCTTGTTGATGAAGGTTTTTGAGGGATTTGTGTGAGGGTTTCAATCTGATTTTTACAGATTGATTATTGTGCATCAAAATCGACTTGTGTGGGTGATGTTTGTGGTGCAAGTTGGTGGTATTTGAAGCAAGTTCAAATCTGATCATTTCCAGCTTGTTTATTTAATCAATATGGCCATGATTTGACCATTTTAATGTTTATTAATGTGGCTGGTAATTACCTTTGCTAAATTGACTTGTGTAGAGGATTTTGGCAATCATTGAAAGGGGTTTTCTAATATTTATAAGTTGTTATAAATTAATTAATTGCAGATCTGAAAACTGCATTTATTGGGTTGAAGAGTGAAGGGAAAGTGTTGGAATAAGTTTACATATTTTTCCCTAACCCTAGCGACTTGAACTGCAGATTCAGGGGCTATTTTGAGTGGGTTTCAGTTGATTAAAAATTCTGATTTTGGTTGCATTTGAAAGATCTTAATTTTATCTTCTTACTTGCATTTTATTTCAGGCAAAAAGAGTTAATATTGTGAGAGATTAATTTTTAAAGTTTGCAATCATTTTCAGCTGTTTTCAGGCATATTAAATTTATTTTTCTACTTCTACAAGTTTATTGGTTAAAGGAGTGCAAATTCCAACTAGATAACCCATTTGAACCCTTACCTTGGCTCACTCCAACCTCATTTGGATTGTATTGAAACCGACACTAGATTAGTTGAGATGAACCTAGAAGGGTTTCTCTTCTAAGTTTGCTTCTTTTGCAAGGACGGCAGGGGGACGGCTTTTAAAATAATACATATAAATTAATATTTCAATATTTTAACTTTTTCAATGACATTTAGGGATTTAAACTGTATTTTAGGTACTTTCAAGATTATAATTTGATGTTCTTGGTAAAAATAACATCTTTATCTTGTGATTTCTTCCTAATGATGAATAATGACAGTTGATTTGAAACACGCGAGCATAGAAATTGCATACGATTATACATGGAAAACAGTCTATCAAATTTATGGGTCAGAAAACATCAAAGTTCTTGGTAAAAATAACATCTTTATCTTGTGATTTCTTCCTAATGATGAATAACGGACTGATTTGAAACACGTCGAGCATAGAAATTGCATACGAGTTATACATGGAAAACAATCTATCAAATTTATGGATCTGTGAAAACATCAAAGCTCTCATTAATAAGGAACTTGCTTCAACCAAATTTTACTTCATATACAATGTACGCATGCAAAGATAACTAGCACGTACAATGTTCATATGTTTTGTCTTGACCCACCAAGACCCGACTCAAAACTTAGGAACAAAACAAGCATGGAAACATTGAGAAGATTAAGATACATGTAGGAAAGGTTACCAAGTTATACTGAATGCCATTTTTGTATGATAGCCAAAAACCAGCTCAAACCAAACCTACAAATTATTTTTAAATTAAGAAACAAAATTGAATTAAAAATGGTACTTATAAAGACCAAAGTTTCCCACATTTTTGCTATTGGTCTCATTATTGTCTAGACAGATGTATTTAGAATTGTCGGTGTTGCATAACCAGAGGAAATTTTAAAGAGTTTTTCAAAACCTCCATACAATTAATACAATAGTGTCAAGGTCCTTTATGTGCTTGAACTATCTATCAATACAGAGAGATCATTCATACACGTACAATTTGTAAGATACTATTTTGGGCTAAAATTAAACTCGAGATATAAATATTCCTTTTTCATCTATGTAGTTTCCTAAACTCACATAAATTATTAAAATTTGTATTTCTTAAGAGGTTGACATCACTTAACAAGAAT
The DNA here is from genome assembly GCA_018340775.1 of Taxus wallichiana var. yunnanensis. Classification (NCBI taxonomy): domain Eukaryota; kingdom Viridiplantae; phylum Streptophyta; class Pinopsida; order Cupressales; family Taxaceae; genus Taxus; species Taxus wallichiana. Next base: position 757,840,708 of record CM031238.1, on the reverse strand, counting down.
TTTATTTCCCAAGTCCTAAAATTCTATTTTTGTATGTCCGTTTAAGTTCTATCTCGTTAACTATCTTTATCACGAAAACCTCTTATACTATTGTTTTAACAAGAGAAACATTAAGTAATTAAAGGCTTCTACAAACAATTTTAATTAGATAATTAATATTTATGGGATTTTAATTATGTGTGTTTGTCATAGCAAGATTACTTCTATGAGTAATCATTACCATAATGACATGTTTCCTCGTGTAATTTTGGTAGTAATCATTAGCAAGGAACTCACTTAGCACACAAGCCCCTTAAAGCGATTGATAGTAGTGGGAAGGAATGGTGAATGCAATCCACTACTTGGGGATTCTCACCTAAAGGCTAAAGCTATGTGATATATCCTACGTTGCATGGATACGCCAAAACCCCCCTTGAATCCCCTTGGAAACATATCTCGATACAGATACGATATGGATACGATACGGAAACGTTCTCGATACGTATAGGGTACATCAAGATACATATAGATGTATCCGTGACGTATCCCGACGTACCCCGTACATATCAAGAACGTATCCAGTAGTATATACGTTTTTTTAAAGTTCTATTTCATTTTTTTAATTTTTGACTTTTTACTCCCTAAACCGAACCCTAAACACTAAATGATATATTCTAGATTTGTTTGTATTCCTATATCATATGTATGGCAGCCACATGAACAATGAAATGTAAAATCTTAAGTATATTGTATGTTTTGAAAATTTGAACATGGATCCTAGTATATTTTTCAAATTCCAAGTTTTGTTCGTATTCATCATTTCATGTTAACATTATATTCGTATATCATATGTATGGCAGCCACGTGATATAGTAGTGGGAAGGAATGGTGAATGCAATCCACTACTTGGGGATTCTCACCTAAAGGCTAAACCTATGTGATATATCCTACGTTGCATGGATACGCCAAAACCCCCCTTGAATCCCCTTGGAAACATATCTCGATCTGAGATACGATATGGATACGATACGGAAACGTTCTCGATACGTATAGGGTACATCAAGATACATATAGATGTATCCGTGACGTATCCTGATGTACCCCGTACATATCAAGAACGTATCCAGCAGTAAATACGTTTTTTAAAGTTCTATTTCATTTTTTTTTAATTTTTGACTTTTCTACTCCCTAAAACCGAACCCTAAACACTAAATGATATATTCTAGATTTGTTTGTATTCCTATATCATATGTATGGCAGCCACATGAACAATGAAATGTAAAATCTTAAGTATATTGTATGTTTTGAAAATTTGAACATGGATCCTAGTATATTTTTCAAATTTCAAGTTTTGTTCGTATTCATCATTTCATGTTAACATTATATTCGTATATCATATGTATGGCAGCCACGTGATCAATAAAAATGCAAAGTCTTAAGTATATTGAATGTTTTGAACATTGATTCAAGTTTTGTATTATTATTTCAGTTTTTTATGGACTAAAAAATGAGTAAAATGAGTAGATGTACATAAAATATTATATATATATATATATATATATATATATATATATATATATATATATATATATTGTTATTTTTAATATATATGTACGGACGTATCCAAGACATATCGTATCCAAGGGTTTTTTAAAATTGACATATCCGCGTATCGTATCCGTATCCTAGCAACGTAGGATATATCATGTGATGACCCATTTGATATTTTGAATTATCAATTACTCTTAGTATTTTATTATTTTTTGGATTATTTTATGCATAAAATTGATATTATGGTTAATCTTGTTTATATTTTATATAACTTTTAGTATTTTTGTTCGTGCCAAATCCGAGGTCGAAAAATAAATCGGCAAACGCTAGTGTACCCAAGCCATACCAAATCCAAGGTCCCGAGAAAATCAGCACTCTCGTACCCAAGCCATACCGAATCCAAGGTCCCAAAAAAATTGGCAAACTCTCATACCTATACCCATACTTGAATCCCAGTAACTTAATTACAACACAATTTACGGGTTGAGCCAAAAAAATTAGTCCTTATATAGTATTACAAAAGATCGTGGTCTCTGAAATAGTCATAATTAGTATTTAATATTTATTCCATTGACCAAGATGACCAGAAGGTTCACTTTGGCAAATTTTATAACATCCCCATTAAAAGAAACACTGTCAACATTCAAATCTTAAGGATAATGTTTTGGGAATCCGGCAACTCAGGCTCCAAGTATATGGGGTCCTACCTGGATACAATGGTGCCATATCCAATTCGTATCTGATCAAGACCAGGGAAAAACAACATACCCGGGAAGTACCCAGACCGGTACAGGTACCAGAACCGTACTGCTGCAGGTACAGGGGTGTTTTGGGCAGTACCAGGTATGTAGAATACTTCAGCTAAAGTGTGAAGTTAACATAATAGCATACACATTTGTTCAGGCAGACCAAAAATAAAATGTTCTCACTAATGACAAATGTCTTTGTCAGTAATAGCGACGAGAGTTTCAGAATAGGTCTGAATTGAATAGGCAAACCAGGAAACTCAACCAAAGCAAGGCATTGTAAATGAACCCACTAGAAGCTGAGAAATAGATGATCCATGATGAGAAAGCTACCAAAACATTCCTACAAACACCCCCATTGAGTATCCAAGAACAATGAGCTGTAGCAATTCCACATCCTCTAGGACTGGGTATTAACAGATACACCATACTAATGCTGATAATAGCATGAGCATCATACCAATCAAAAACATGTTTATAAGAATCAAAATACAAAGCAACATGCAGTTTTAAGTTAGCACAAACATTACATCGTGTCAAACCTTAGGGTCAAATTTCTAAGCTTTAATAGGGTTCATGAACAATTTTCACAAACATATGCGGCAATATCAGAAATCAGCTGTATATGAAGCATTAAAAAAACTAACCAACAAGCAGCATCAGAGACAATCTTAGAAGTTAAATGCCAAAAAGACCAAATCACATTTAGGCACGTGAAAGGACAGTGAAGAGTAACAAACCACAAAAAAATATATTGGAAAAAGTTATTTAATCATTATTTGAAATGCCCGTATAGTCAAGCTCCTCAGTATTCTAGCAAAGAGCAAACCTAAAGGTGATGAGAAAATATTCAGTGACTCTTTGTGGATTTGCACGAGTTCTTGGAAACAATGTTTTAATAGTCAGAATCAGACTCTGAACTGGCTGAGGGTCCGACCAGACTTGGACGGGTTAAAAATTTATGAACCGGTTTACTTAAAAATACATAAAATATTAAAAATTTAATGAAAACAATATATTTTAAAGATTCCAAACAATTAGAGACAAAATATGCAAAGTTTGCTCATGTATATACCATGTAAGGGTAAATAAAGCAGAAAGGCACCATGTGCAATACGTATGCAGAAAAATATACAAAAACAACTGATGCAGGAGCATCATTTCTTGTAAATACCAACTTTTTGGTTTTCTTTGTAATTTTGGAGTGTGTTAGGTTTAGGGGGTTTCTCGAGGTGTTTTGGGATGGATCCTAGTCCATATGGGTCCCTCTAGGCTTGTAATAAGGTGATTTTGGAGTTTCCCTCCAAAACCACCATTTCAAATATTTGAATTCCCTATGTTGTGTTGTAATGTCCCTCTTTCCGGCATGACCCTTGGACACTTGGTGGGTAGCTTATTTGTCATCTTCGTAAGCTAGTCCCGTTGTTTAGGAGATGATGTGCATAGCAGGTAAGGGTTTTATCGACGATCTGGTGGATTATTTGATGTTAGCAATGAGTTCAGTTGGTCTTAAGGACTCACTTGGCACTTTCCGAGGTTATTTCCGGCTGGTGTGTTCTCCAAGATTCTTGGAGAGAGTATCTATTTATAGTAAGTCACCCAACTGACTTCATTTCTCATTATTCGTCATCGGCACCGCTTCTGCTCAGTCAGTTTCCGATTCCGGTGCTTTCCGACGATTTCCGCACTTTGGGAGCATTAATGGCTTATTTTAATTATTTTACTAAAGTTGCTTATATCTCGCATTTAATTACTTGGCGAGCACCAAGAATATAGCTCGTCGGAAAGAGAATCAAGTTCTAAATGATGAGATGCTAATTCAGTGACCTTGGGTGCCAAGAATGATTAATTAATTAAATAAATTACTTTCCGAAGTTATAAGGTGTAATTAATTAATAAAGTGATTTATTAATTATATTTTCTTTTAATGAAAATTCTCGGAAAAGGTTATAAAAGGAGGATTTCACCCATTTCTTCGGGACACTCGATTATTTTGAACAAAAAACAAATTCAAAGCAGCTCTTGCTAATTACTCTCGAGGACGGGAACCCTTGGAGATTACGGATTGGACGGAAACCCAATTCGAAGAAGGAAGGTTCACACAAAGTCTTCATTGTATTCACGGGTTTTTATTATTCCAGCAGTTAGACAGATAAATAAATTGCAAGGTGGGCATACTGAGACTTCTTCTAGAGTGGGGCGACTTCTTTTACAGCTTATGTGCCGTATCGAGGTATTTTTCATGATAGATAATTATTGTAATTCCCAGCATCAAATATATATCAAATCGATTTGATTTGATTCATTTCTGATGGGTTTTTGGTCAATCTTTATTATTAAATCTATCTACAGATTTATAATTGTATTGCCATAATATTTAGCATCAGAAATCATTATTAAATACACGGCTAAATTGTTTATGAAGAAATCTGCCTGTTAAACCCTAGGCGCCTTTTCTGGATTCACCTGGTTTGCGGGTTTTGTTTTATTTAATTTATCTATGCAATTTAGTATGGTGTTCTATGGACCCTTTTGATGTTATCAGTTCAGATTTGAGCCAAGGCAATATATATTAAAAATATATATATATCAGGCAAAAAGGGGTTTGGGATCTTTCATGTGTTTAGAGGTCTAGGTGATAGGTTAGGTAGAAAGAATGATCAATGATGTAAATGGATGTAAAGTCATGTGTTTACATCCTCCTTACTTGGTTTCAACAACTATGGTCACTCTCACCATAGTTAGGTTAGGTAAACTAGTGACATAACTATCTCTATTTGATCGTTTAGGGAAGTATTTGAATGACAAGGCAGAGAGAGAAAGAAAGAGAGAGGTTGTACAGAAGGTACAGATAGTTGTTGAAGAGCTAAAAGCCCAAGGAACCTGTATTGTATCATGGAGAACATCAATATGAAGGGTTACTTGAGAACAAGATTGTAAAGTGTATGAGAATGAGTATGTTTGATAAATGGTTAATGCATGTTGTTTATAATATAACCTTTTGATTGCAGGTGTGAATGATGTGTAAGTCATGGAGGAAGATGGTTGCAGTCTGAAACAGACTCTTGTGATAAGCCTTTGAAATATAGTAGATTGGAGTTAATGCATTCTTCATGTGTGAAGACTATCTAAGCATGATTGGTAAGATCCTTAGCTTTCAAATGATGAATGAATGAATGGAGGTGTATATTGTGGTATGTTTAAAAGGCTATACAATGCTCTTCATTGTTAGAAAGATTTAATACTTGGAAAGTTGGTAAGCACAGTCAGGTCAGGATTGTATCTTGATGATTGAAATTGCTTTAAACACTGTTATAGAGAATAGAAGGTGTGGAGAAACTTGAAAGGGTCTTGAAGAAGTTTATAGGGAATAAGTGAATGAAAGAGAGTCTTGACAAAGCTTGGGGAAACAAGAAAACATAAATAACCCTTAACTACCTGCTCTCGGCCTGTACAACCCTGTTCTAGGGTTTGGGAATTACAAACAGCCATAACTTGCAAATGATCTAATAGAAAAGACTAGAAGTAAGTGAGAAGAGAGAACTAGGGGTGATAAAGGTGTTCATGAAGTTTCAAGGAGATTGGTGAAGATTTCTTAGGTTGAATGCATAAATCTCAGGTTGACTGTGTTCACATAACCCAGTTTTGGGGGTTTGAAGGAAGGATTTCATTAAATAACAAAAAGCCCTTATTTAATTCCGGCTAATACTTGTGCTAAGGGTAGAGAAATGTCATATGAAGGTGTGGCTAAGGTGGTAAGGAATAATTTCAAATTATTTGGGAGTAGAAAACTAAGAAACACAGTGTCATACCCTGTTATGGTAACAGTTATAACCAGTCTTGGTAAGAAATTGTCCTAGGAGACAAGTTCATGGAGACAGAACAATTAAGGGGGTGTAGTATGATGAGTTACATGTGGTTAAGGCCTTGAGGATCAGGGAGATGACCTAGAAATCCACAAACTCTCTTAGACAGTCTATTGTACAGTCATAGAAATAGCTTTAAAAGCTTAATGTGAGCATTTGATGCAAGGGTGAGATTGGAGTTGAAACTGTGTGAATAGATGAGCATGAAATGGGCATGTGACAGAGTATTTACGGTGGAATGAAGAGGTGGAGATGATAGTGTGAGAAAACAAAAATAAAGCTAACACAGGGTTAAGTGAATCTAAAGAAAAAAGAGTAAGGACAGGGTGGTAGTAACAAATCAAACAAGTGAGGTGTATCTCCTTATTAAGGAGGGCATACATTGACTTACAGTCAAATGAAAGAGGTCTAGTGCTAGGAATTCATATAGTTAGTGCTCCACATTTATGTTTATAAGTTTGGGTGATTATTATATTGGGTGAGTTGTTGAAACAACTCACGTATTGTATTAGTTGAGTTGTTTGTGGAGAGAGCTATTATAGGGAGAGTTGTTAGAGCAACCTCCTTGAGTTTAGGAGCATCTTCTCCTTTATAATTGTAATTTGCCGTATTGAATATGAATACATAGAATACAGAAAATTATTGTTGTGTAAATCTATTACTGTACCATCATTTGGTATCAGAGCGAGTTCGCTCCAATGGAGAAATAGTTTTTGTTGCAGGGGCATATTTGTTTAGCTATCGCCCCAATTTATGAAGTTGGAATATTTATTTGCAATCTGTTTTTAAGTTTTCGGGACTCGTGAGCTCTCATGACTTCTCAGAATTTTATTTGCAAATTATAGAGCCGTATATCCTCCTGCACCATACTATCAACCATCAAATCTGTTGTTTTAGTATTATTGCTCAATGTGCAGTTTGTGTGCAGATCTATTGGCAAAGCGTTGATATCATTAGCAAGACAAATTTCCCTGAAGTTTGTCTAAGACTTGGCGAACAAGTGACAACTCATTGTGTTTACAAATCTGTCAGATCTATGTTGCAGTTTCACTGATTTTGACGTCCTTTCTGGCTCTGTCAGATCCATGTTGCACACCAAGCTCAAACCTGCACCATTCCTTTTGCTTCCATTCATTCTTACACATGCACATTAATTTGGCTTATGCCAGTTATTTCATGATCAGGACGTCTTCTTTTAGCTCATTGTCGTTTGACACCATCTTGTGTGGTAAAACAAAAGACTCCTCGGCTGCGATCATATATGAAACTGTTCCATACTGATACAAAGTGATTCTATCATCAAAATTTGGATTTAATCTTCCATGCAAACATTTCACTGATGAAATGCAGTCTTTAAACAGCCGTGATGATATGTTGTCCTTAGCATCCTATCAATTGCTCTAAAGTCTATTATTTGGATCATCTTGGATTCTCTGTATTCTTTCTGCAGATCTAACTCAAGCATACAGTTAAATTAATCTGGGAGTTGCTCGTTTTTATGATGCGTGAGCCCCTGACGACTGTTGTGGCATGTTCCTCTCGGCATAAAATATCCCTCCAATAAATTTGTGTTGGATTGATTCACGATCTACCTCAAAGATCTAATCGCCACTGTCAAAGAAGTCCACGTTGCAAACCGGTCTTGCATCCCAATCGACTCACAATACTGCCTTTCTACACGTGGTTTCAAATACAGGTCTTTCCTCCAAGTGGTAGTTCCAAGTTTATTTTCATTTAGTATAGTGGAGTTTATAAGTAATCGTCATAATTATAGCTTAAGTGTTTTGTTTACGTATTATTTATAAGAGGTAATAGGTTGTGACATAGTTTTTGTCATTTTGTCAAGGAATAAATTAAAAAGTAATCAAATATTGTATTTGTTAGTGTGTTGTACTGAGTCAAGTGTGAATATCAAATTTCGTAAATCATTGGACTAGTATTGTAAGGGTCTCATCTTTTCTTATGTCATAGGGTTAGTTAAATTAGTAAGTCTTTGTTAGTCATGAGTTGTCAAAGTTTATATTGTCGGTCTATGCCATTGTAAAAAGTGTTGTCGTCTAAAGTCCAAAAAAAAAAAAAAAAAAAAATTGCCCGCATTTCAATAATTGGACGCATTTTCGCTTGTATGCGAAGTCCATCTTGCAGAGGTATTTTTTTGAGCTTCATGATCATATCCGACTGAGTTAGCAGCCTATAACTGGAGGTCGGAGGCAACGGAGGAAGGAGGGCGATCAACGCCTCTCGTCAGTCGCCAATGACGGGGCCACAGATGATTTGGTGGCATTTGTTTTCAGTTGTGTGTTTGCTTCAGTTTGCAGTGATCCTGTTTTCAATAAGTGGAAATTTCACATTGAGGGGGGGAACATGATCCAATGTTCCATTTCCATTATGTCAGCTTTTTCTATGTATGTATGAGCAGTAGATTTCAGCAAAATTTCCTATGTTATTCCCTATAGTGAGATGTGATGAGGGCTAAGAATAGTACTTGGCATATCATGATGTGGTTGTAGGTAAACCACTTGAAAACCTTCATTTGTGGTTTGTGGTAAACCAATAGCAAAACCACCATTCTTGGTTGTTGGTAATCCATTTGCAAAACCATCACTTTGTGGTTTGTGGTAAACCAATTGCAAAACCATCACTTTTTGGTTTGTGGTTAACCAATTGCAAAACCACCATTCTCGGTTTGTGGTCAACCGTTTGCAAAACCATCCCGAGGTTTGTGATCATCCTGTGAAACTCACCAAATCATGTGCAAGTGCAAGTACAAAGGCATGTTTTCCCCATGTTCGCACTAAGGGGGGGAATGTTAGGAATTCATATAGTTAGTGCTCCACATTTATGTTTATAAGTTTGGGTGATTATTATATTGGGTGAGTTGTTGAAACAACTCACGTATTGTATTAGTTGAGTTGTTTGTGGAGAGAGCTATTATAGGGAGAGTTGTTAGAGCAACCTCCTTGAGTATAGGAGCATCTTCTCCTTTATAATTGTAATTTGCCATATTGAATATGAATACATAGAATACAGAAAATTATTGTTGTGTAAATCTATTATTGTACCATCATCTAGAGCCTTGTAGAGAAGTTAAGGACGGATAATGAAGATTCTCGGTCCTAGAACCTAACAGGGACCTAAAATGCCTAATTGGAGAAAAATGACAGGTGAGTTGGGAGATTTGTAGTGCAAGTTAGAATCTGAAATTTGGCGTTAAGCAAGAACAAGATAAAGGGTATCACGAAATATAACCAATTTCTCAGGAGAGTTTGTGAGGCGTTCTAAACAGTAGAAAATACAGGTTTTCAGGGCTACTAGAGAGACCTAATTGAAAACGGTAGACGAGAAATTGAAGGGGTTAAGCTTGGAGTTAAGCTCTCAATTTGGTGAGGATTTGTAGGCCCATAAAGGGTATCCAAAAAGGTATTCAGAATTTTCTAAGTCTTTGTAGATTTCTCCAGACAATAAGGTTTGCAGTCAAGAAGGGCCAGTAGCTCTTAATAAGGCCATAAAGGTGAATGTCTTGAATTGAATACTTGAATCCTTTTGAAGGTTTACATGCTTGTTTATTTGATGAAATTGAGCTAAGATACAATTAAAAGCAGCCTTGAATCAGTACTGGTTAGAAAATTGGTCTTGAGTTGTCTTTTGATGAGCTAATGCTAATGCAGATTTTGATAATCTTGATCTTGGGACTAACTTTGGTGATGTACTTTTAGAATTTCGTTTTCGTCCTCCTCTACATCAACAAGGCTCTAAATGGGCTCTACCTATCAGTCAATAAAAAAATATCAGTAATCTTGTTGTTGGAGCTTTGCAAGCTTTTACATATCAATTATATTTGTGCAGCTATTTAATCTGATGTCAGAACTTTGTATGTACAAATAATTCAGTTTGTTCCACAAAGGTTTTGCTATCAAGCTGCCAGAGTTGATGGCCACTTATGCTGCCATATAGACAATATATTTTTGGCATTTAGGGTCCATCTGTTGTAACCAGTAAGTCTACCTTTGGTCAAGAGAGATTTCTATTGCATTTTATCACACTTACTGAGTCTGCATATGCCTCACTAAAGAAGATTCCAAAAAGGCAGAATAGGCATAGCTTTATTTGTAATTGGTCAAGGATGATTATAAATCCTTGTGCCTTTAAAAGATGACCTACATTCCTATAAAGTTGAGGAAAATCTCTTAATTTGGTAGCTTAGAGGCAGTCGTAATAATTTTATTTAGCAAATAGTCCAGGATTTTAATGATTGGGAATGCCATTGTACGCTCTTGGCTGAGGAAATTCTGATTATTATAACTAGCATTGAAGAACAGAAATTCTGATTATTATAATTAGTGTTGAAGAACAGTTCTATTGTATGCTTACTTCATGATCTTACTAGTACTTAAGTTAGTTGAGGATACATGTAAGGTTTATTTATGGGCCTTCTCTGTTGCATTTGTTTATTTTTGAGCCAAACTCAGTAACAGCTAAGCTCACAATTTTTTTAGTGCCCAGTTGCTGCTTTACAGCACAGGCCTGGTTTGGTACGGAACCGGCCAGTTTGGACTGTTTCAGTACTGAACTGGTCTGTCATGCGAAGTTTTCTGCCAGTCCATGCCATTTCCTTTTGAACTGATCAAACCGCCAATTGATTCCCATTCGGCCGGTATTTAAAACACTGCTTGGAAACTACTAACACAATATGAAGCAAAACTTCTCTAAGTTTTACATGACAGATATGAAGTTTTGTGCTTTGAATTCTAATGCAATTCATTGCTAGAATTCTCTTTTGGAGTGAATTTGAATGAACAAATTCTGATACATTTCAAAAGGTGGCAGTTTGGCTATGACTGTGATGCACATGCAGTAAATCGATTTCAATGCATAGCAGCACCTGTGGTTTCTAGGATTTGAATCATTGATAGAGCAAGTGTTTAAACACATAGGGACAAGAAAACTGAAATTATGGACCTTTTAAGAGGATTCCTGATCTTTCCTCAAGAACTTTTGCTAATAATAATTGGCTTGTGGAATTCCTCATATCAGCTATCTTCATTTTGGCCCCTTCTGAAGAAATATTTTATCCTTGGGGATATGAAAACCAAAATAGTGAACTTCAAGGAATCCTAATCTTTCCTCAAGAACTTTTCCTTTAGTAACTTCTGTGGAATTTCTCAAATCAAATATCTTCATTTTGGTCCCTTCTGAAAAAGAATTATGGTTTTCCTTTGAGAAGCTATCATATCTCCGAGAAAAAAAGAAACTAATGCTATTTATAGCAAGATCTGAGGAGAAGAAGAAGTGGTTCTCACCTTAGCATGCTTATTGAATTCAGACACAAAATCTTCCCATAAAACACCAACCCTTGTTTTTAGATTTGCTAATATGCATCAAAAACTTACAAATCAAACAGAAAAAGTTGGCCTAATCAACTTACCCTCTAGGTTGATGCACTGATGACATCAACGAAATTGAAGAATTGAGTTTTTGATCATCTGTTCAACAATAGGAGGACCACACTCTTGCATTGATTTTAATGAATTAATAGCATCTTCCATATCCTGTGTGCAGATAAATACTTCGCGAGTGGCATCAATAACTTTAACCTAACAATAAAAAACTCGTATCAGTAAAGCTAAAGATATATTCATGATAATCAACTTTGAAAAAGCAGCACTTGAGCGTTCAAGTCACATGACTGCTAGGAAAATTTTAATGTAAATGATGCATTTATACAGTCTCCATATCCATAAAGCCCAATTTGATATTCAACATGAAATACTAGCAGATGTAGAACAACTAAGCAAAATAACCCCTAGTGTTTCCAACATAACCCTACCTAGGGACAAATAGAAACCAAGTTATAGGCCAAAGGTTGACAAACAATGTCCATATGATACCCAAATGTAGAAAAAGTTGGATAACAAGAGCAGGAAGAAGTAAATTGGGCCCACGTGCACACAGGACAGCCATGAAGAAAAAGCAAATATAGCAGATAAGATGCAAAACTTCTAAAATCTTTACAGATAAAGCTCTCTGAAAGAGATACTCTTACACTAGATTCGAAATAAACAGTACGTACCTTTGTAGCTGATACGGAAATTATATATGGTATAAAGTTTTACCCATTGCAAAAGAGAAGTTGTTAGCATCTCAAATGGTATTAATAGTGTATCTGTTCAAAATGAAGCTAAGCTTTACTGTTTTCATTCGAACACACATCAAATCAAACTTCAGATATCTTTGAGAAATTGAGTCAAATCTGTACATAGGCCTGGACAAGCCCCTGAAAGATAAATATAGAGCTAACATTCTAATGGAGGCATTTTTAACTTCTCCAATCTTTCCGAGCAATGTTCCATTATTTTTTCTCAGTGTCATAAATAGATTCTACAGAAACATCAATATTTCCTTCAAATTCGACGATTACCAAAATAGGCAACTCTACTAGTAAAATAGGACATCTATAGACAATTTTCCTTGTTTCTGTAAAGTAAATTCACGGGGACAAAAGTGGACAGAACTAGTGGACATGAAAGAGAACCCCAATTGATCAGTTATCAATTATCATAGAAAATATCTACAGGCTGATCCTTGCTCCAAGTCTTTGTAAGAAAAAAAGCTGTCCAGATGAAATTGTAAATAATATTCTTTCTTTGGAATTCAGAATTCTATCAACAAGTAGGAGACTGCAAAGCAACGCGTAGGAAACAACTGCTTCTATTAAAAGAAATTCTCAGGAAAAAAATTCAATGTCCTTTCCCTGCAATTAATATCCATTTCCCTATTGAAAATAAATCCTGATATGAAATTTTCTTCTTTTGGCAAGTGGGTGGGCTGGAGAAGGGGAGGGGGAAAGGGGCGGGGGTGGGGGCTTTGGGGTATTGATGACATAGGTTAACAGAAAAAAATAAATACTTCAAAAACAGGAAAAAAATTGTGAACGCAAACTGTGAACACAACATATTTGTTTCAGAAATACCAAGAGTTGCTCCAGTTGGAGGCCATTTGGGGTTTTTTGAAGTTTTGTTCAAGATCAGAAGGAATTGAAGCAATTTTTCAATCCCCTATACGAGCTTCCAATTGGAGACCATTTGGTAGTTTTTTTAAGGGATTTAATCAACATTGTAAGGAATTTATGCAATTTTTCAATTGGATACGAGCTATTAGTTTCGATCTCTTAGTTTTTTAAGGACTTTTTGCTAAGGTGTCTAGATTTTTCTAGTTTTTTTTTAATATTTATTCTTTTTCTTCTAGGTTTTAGAAGCAGCAAAAATTGTAACATAGTTACCAGATCCAGCCCGATCCGGATTTTTCAAGCAGCCCGGATAAATTTTGTCCGGGTCAGCCCTGTTTTTCTCCCAAATTTTTTTTTGAAAAAATTGCAATAAAAAGACACCCAACACCCTTTAATATTATTTAATAATAAATATATTAACATTTTATATTACATTATTAATATTTTTTCTGTATTTGTCAATTTTTTCATATTTATAAATTATGCTCATATACTATCCCGCATCGAATTTGGCGAACTTTTTCAAGAGTTCCGAATTTTCAGATTTTTTTCCCCTCATGAATGGATTCAGATTTTTGGACCTGGTAACTATGAATTGTAGACCTTTTTAAGTTTATTTAAGGGAGTTCTTCAAAATTTCGACAAGAGTTTGAGCCTTGAGGTACCCCCATCCCATTGTATGAGCTACCACTTTTTTTTTCTCTCGAAGGCATTTTCGCATAGTCGCCAAGAAACTCAAGTTCAAGGAGAGGGGCCATGTAACCACATTTCCTACTGAGTATATTATCCGTAATATAAACATACCCACATACAAACATTTTGAAGAACTTCATGGTAGCAATTCTCTAGCTCAAGAAAATGATTAGATGTGTCTTTATTATAGCCAAGAATTGAGACAATATTGTACTAGTAATACATGAATGAGAAGTATTTTTAACTCCCTAAGACATCCTCCCCATACATCTGAAAAAGGAAAGCTGATTGTACCAGTTCTGCCAGATTGGGAAGAAGAGTCTGATCCAATTAACAGGACAAAGCTGACCTCTAAAGGTATATAGCTCCTATAGATACAAGAGAGATCTTAGTCGATTTGGTGCATGGATTTGTCAATCTTCATTCAAATGTGTATGGACTATAGTCCTCATTGAAGAAGCTTCAATCGATGGTGATGGGGCACACGTTCCTTCGAGCTGAGCATTGCAATAAAGCAGCTTCAATAGATCACCATTGACCGTCTATCATCTCGGAAGTGTTCTTTATCTCGTCCTCTAAAGAAAGATAAGTTGAGTGCTTTAATCAATAAAACCATCCCCACCAAAAGCTTAAGACCCTTTAAAACTTCAGGGCATTTCTTCTTGCAAAGCATATATGATCACACCAAACGGGTCCTCCATGGGCTTCCTACTGCCAAACAATTCCCAATATGACCCAAACACAGATACAACACGACCAGCAATGACCCGCACCAAGAAGAGCCTTTAGGCCTGAGGACTTGTGAGATATTGGGATTGGATCCGATTGGTATTATACCCCATCTAATCGACCGGATGTTGTATATGACTTATGGTATAACTTAAAGCCAATGTTTTAAAAATCAGAAATGACTCGGAACCGGCAGAGAGGGTCGGACCGGACTGGTTCAAACTTTATGAACCGGTTTACTAAAAAGCGCATAAAAATTTATATTTTTAATGAAAACAATATATTTGAAAGATTAGAAACCATGATTCCAACATTACACACAAAATATGCAAAGCTTGCTCTTGTATATATGTAAGAAAGGTGTTTATAGCAAAATGGCACAAACTCCAAGTCCAATACACAATACATATATCATATTACATGAGATTTCAAAACAAAATACATAAATAATAAGGCTTTAAATGGCTTTCATAGTCCAAGACTCCAAAAAAACATGTTATGATCATTGATACATCATAGATACTACAAATTACAAAACTCTAGAAGAAACTAGATGACATCAATGATCAATCATCAAACTCTGCACCACTACTAAGAATGGGATCCTCACATCATCCTCATCAATATCATCATCGTCCTCTGGCTCTAACTCGGACCCATCCAAATCCTCGAGTACATCTACAACAATCAGATTTGGCGCAGAGAGTAGCACGAGTGCGACTAGTGCTTGTTATGTCTTGTGACGGTGGTGCAATGCTGCTAATGGCTCATTATCCTGATCCAAACCCATCCACCCCAAGTCATCGGGATCAAACTCTGTTGGCTAACTCTCCTCTACCCAATCTGAGGTTGGATCTATATCATCCAAGACAATGGGATCTGTATCAAGTCTTCGGTTCAACAACTGGTTGCGCCTTAGCCGAAGGTTGTACTGCACAAAGACAAGATCATTCAACCGTCGTTGTTCCAAACGGTTTCTCTTCTTCGTGTGAATCCGCTCAAAGACGGACCAATTGCGCTTCGCACCCAGAAGCACTGCAAGTTTGGCTCAGATCCTAATTGCAAACTTTTGCAATTGAGGACACTGACTACCAAATGAATCCCACCAATGTGTTGCAATAAAAAATGTAAATGTTTAATTATTAAACAATGACGATAAAAACACAAAGTTAAAAATTAAAAGTAAAACTTATAACTTAAAGCGTAATTCAACAAATTAGATTGTCTTATGCTAAAAATTCATGATTATTCATTAAAGTTTAATCAAATGAACTTCAAAAAACTTAGAATTGCTTACTGGTTGGTCCACGTCTCTTGTAATCTTTGCAAGGTTTTTCCCAAAGGTACCTGTGGCTCTACTGGAGAAATTGATCTGTCGGTGAACCTCAAGTTGTTGCCTCTCATCAAGGACCATGCTCTCTAGGCACTAGTACAAACCATATTTTACTTCTCCTATTTGATCTTCTCCAAGTTGAGCTCTGTAATGACAATTTGGGTTCAAGAAATATCCAACTGCATGTATAGGGCGATGGAGTTGATTGTTCCATCTATCATCTATAATCTCCCATACAGACCCATACTTAGTTACCATATCTTTGTATGTTGCCCTTATCTGCTCCTTTTCCGATCCATAGCCTCATAAATATAGCCCATGGCTAATTTTTTCCCATCCACCAACTGCAACACCTTAACAAGAGGCTCAACAATTTTCACAACCTTTATTGTTTTTTCCCAAAATAAATTATCAAAAACTTTCTTCTTTGTGTCTTTCCCATCTTGTTTGCGGCTCCACTTTGATGCATTCCATTCATCACTTGAAAACATTTTTTCAAGTTTTGTGCTTGGGAAAGAAGAGATTGCAATGTGAGGAAGTTTGTTGCAAATCTCGTGATGGCTGGCCTAACAAGTTCTCTGCCCTCAATGTTTTTCCTCATTAGGTTCAATACCCATGAGTGATTGTAGATGTATTTTGTGATGCTTTTGGCATGCTCTACAGTGTTCTTGATCCAATCTTGTTTTCCTATATCCTCAAGCATGAGGTCTATGCAATGTGCAGCACATGGAGTCCAAAATATATTGTTGTGTTTAGTCTCTAACATCTTACTAGCAAGAACATAGTTAGAGGCATTATCTGTTATGATTTGTACAACATTTTCCACCCCCACCTCTACAACTTCATCCAAAAGCTCAAACAACAAATTTGCATCTTTCACCCTATCAAATGTATCAACTAATTTCAAAAACATAGTACCTTGTGAACAAGAAGCAAGAAAATTTATCATGGTGCGGTTTTTGCCATCACTCCACCCATCTAACATAATAGTACATCATGTTTTGGCCCATGATGCTTTACAACTCTTCAAATATTCATTTATGGATGCAACTTCTTTCTGCAAAAGAGATCCTCTCAAGTCATGCATATTAGGGCCTTTGAAACCCTTACTAACAACAATGGAATCAAACATAGGTTGGTAATAAGGTGAGCGGGCAGTATTGAAAGGAATATTTGCATCATACCACCATCTAGCAATGTATTCAAAAGTTGCTTCTTTGTATTGCCTCTTTCAATGGTTATCCAAGGTGGGCTAATTTTCTGTTGGCATGGAGGCACTAAAGCAAGTGTGGAAGATGGAAAAAAACTTAAGATGTTCTTTCTTTTTTGAGGCCGGTTTTCTTGACTATGAGTGGATGTGGGAGGCATTTCCGAAAGGAGTCTCTAACATGGACAGAGGGGTCAGAGCAAGAGCCTTCAACACTTGTTTGGGCCAAAGCATGTTCCCTCCTCCCTATTTCAGCTTCCATCTCTTTTTGCTTAGCCTTCTCTTTTTAATGTTTCTCAAGCAAGTTTATCATTTACAACCTGATGGCATCAATATCAGGTGCATCACATGGGGAAACTTGGCCTCTTTGACCAGCCAAGTGTTGTTTCAACCTATGAACCCCCCGCTGATGTGTTCTTACAATATTTACAAAAACTTGATTATCAACTATGTCTACATGGTTCCATGTAGGGTCTTTAGCTTGGGGGCATTGCCAATGCAAAGAAATCTGAAAATGCAAAAAAATATATATATATATATATTTCAGATTTCCTATTTAATAAAATTTACCAATAGGGGCAAGTTTAAAATTTAACATACCTTTCAATGTGCACACAAATGAGGTGAAAAACACTCCAAGCTTGCATATACGGGCTGCACCCTCCAAATGTAGATGTAAAGACCGCCACAAAGAATCCACAAGCAAACCCAAACAAACTCCAAGCTCACTCCAAATCAACACTCTTCAATGCTACCCCAAGCCTCCAAATCCTTACAAATGACAGAGGTGTTCACAAATAGAGGTGAGGAAGTCTCTATATGGATGTCAATATCACCATAAAGAGCACACGAGCAATGGCAAACAAGCTCCAACTTCCAAGCTCACTCCAAAACTAAATTATTCAATCGTATGCTTACAAATGCTCACAAATGCTCAATGAGAGAGGTGTGAAGTAAATAGAGGGGGGTGGTCTATCTAGCGCCAAATTAGGGTTTAGTGTGCTTTTAAAAAATATAAATTTTAATTTAAAATGTGAATTTTTATTCAATTGTCCTATAGCAACGCAGCCCACAACTCGGCTGGTTTTGGAGAACTAGACCGGTTTGACTAGTTTGGGGCCAAACCGGTCAATCGATCCGGTTTTTCAACCGGTCGGTGGCTAAAAAGTTCAAACCAGCATAGCCTGCTCCGTTCCGATTCGACAGATTATGAAAACACCGCCTAAAGCAAGGTTTTGAAGTTCTCTTCGGATGGAACCCTCTATTAGAACCATAGTTAGCAAACTCAACGAGTACTCACCGAGTTGGTGAGTACTCGCCAAAACGAGTATTCGCCATGAAAACTCGCAAGGGGAATACTCGCGAATATTCGCCAATATTCGGCGAGTATTCCCCATGCAAGTTTTCCGCATAAGAATTTTTCCAGTTTCTCCTTTGATTTGCATAAGAATTTTTCACATGTCCTTTTGGGAGTTAACTTTCCTAGATGTCAAAACAGAATACGTTAAAAACCACTATGGGAGTCAACTTTTTATAGTCAACTTTTCAGAAGATAAAATCATGTAAACGGGTTATACTGTTGTACAGAGGCAAACACATATATATTATCAGATTAAAAAAAGCATTTTGGTTGGCTGTTATGTTCTCATTAGATATTTTTCATTGTAGCAAATCTTTCTTCACTATGTTCCTTTTCAGGATTTCTACGATCACCACGAATATCATGTTGTTTGTGTTTTGACAGGACACTAACATTTTTTGTAGCTCATGTTCCTCGTGATTTTTTTTTCAATTTTCGAGAGTCATCGGAGTACTCAAAGAAGCTCTAGGTTTTCAGTGTACTTTAAGATACTAAAGGTTTCTTATAGAACGGGAAGAGGAAAATGTAAATTATTGTATATTGTAACTTGCATAGATATGAAATTTATGATGATACTTTTCAATGACAATCATCATAAATTCATAGCACTTATCAACCGGCTGTTGTATTTGCATGATGATGCAATTTTGTATTGTATTTGTATTCAAATCTAATAGAAAACACTTCTCCAACATTTTATAGACTCATTTGCATAAAATTTATGTTTTTTAAAGAAATTTGCGTATTTTTTAAGTTGTCGAATATTCCCGAATATTCGCCGAGTCTTCTGAGTCAAATTTTTCGGGTCCGAATATTTGCCGAATATGAGTATGCGAACTATGATTAGAACCTTACATGTTCAAAGTCAACTACAAACTAAATTCTAACTCAATATTAATCCAAAAATTAACTCGTAACCTTACTCTTATTTCTAAGTATAACCTAGCATTCTTGACATTCCTTTAGGATACTTTTTCCATCCCTTTGCCCATTTCTAAGCCATATTTCCCTATTTTAAAACTTTCTTTTCAGGCCCATGAGCCTATTTTTTAGCCTACTTCTCCTTGACAGCTAGCTTGACTTTTACCCTACATTACCAATTCGTCCCACTCTAGCACCTTGGTACCGGTTCGCATATGAGTTTGGTTCGCCCTAAGTACGCTCGGGATGGTCGAATTACAACCAGACCCAAACTGTTCCAGGTGTACCCAAACCATCCCAACATACTGGGCAAATCGGGGCCAACCCACAAGTTTTTGCCCATTTTTAAAAAAATTAATTACATTTTTTTAAATCGATTTTCACAATTTGACTTCAAGTAATGATAAAAACACTTAGCAACCCTAAAAGTTGCTAAAAACTCAAAAAGATATCATAAAACAACACTTTCCTATCATTTTATCAAATGACCATGGATACTAGTTTTGATTTAATAGCTAATACTTATCATGACATTTGGCATTCAGTTAGCATTATTAATTTATAGGTAGTTTTTCTGTAATTTTTTTAATTCTATGCATACTATGTAGTTAATTCCTTCCTATTCAACTCCAATATTTATATATTCTACGACTGTCCCGAGACATATTCAGGGCTAAAAAAATTGCCATACCTGATAACAGAAAATCTGATTTATCATAGCCAAACCCGCACCCAAAACAAACCAGCTACTTAGCTTTTACATTATCATTAGACTCCTCCTATTGACAATACCTGTTAAAACCATCCTTTACTTATGTTTTACCTTTGCCATTTACTTTTCTTGGCCTACCTTACCTTGTCATTTTGTCTCCAATCTCTTCCTTTCATCTCCGTCTTTCCTTCACATTGTAATCTCCCTTCTTTCCTCCAAATTGTAATTGTCAACCACCTAGATACCATCTCACCAATAATTCCCCATATGGTTTGTTACCGGTCACTAAGGCAATATGTGAAAATTGTGATGTCTTTCCTTTGTCTTCAATTTCTCCTTCATATTTGCCATTTTGTGCCAATGATCCAACTTTCTTTCTTCCTCAAGTGATTTGGCTTTAATTTTGCATCGGGTGTACCCCAACCATCCCAAGCATACCCAGCCTGTGTCAGACATACCCAAGGCAAATCTAGGGCCAATCCATGGGATTTTGCTTTTTTATTTTTTTTAAATAGATTTTAATAATTTGACTTTAAAAATGAAATAATTTAGAAACCCTAAAAGTTGCTAAAAATGAAAAAGATATCATAAAAACACTTGCCTGTTATTCTATCATATGACGATGAATACTAATTTTCATTTAATAATTATATTTATCATGACATTTGACATTCAATTAGCATTATCAATTTATCAATGGTGTTTTTGTGGTTAACTTCTTTACTCTATGCATATCATGTAGTTAATTCCTACTTATTAGGATATAATATTTATATTTTTAATTTATTTTTTTGCACGGCCTTATCCAAAGCAAAAAAATTGACGTACTAGCAACTCGATTCATTCTACCCGAACCAGTACCCAAAAGTAACCAGTTACTTAGATTTTAAATTATCATTAGATTCCTCCTTTTACCGTACTTATTGAACCATCCTTAATTTTGTTTTGCTTTTTTGTCGTTTACTTTTTTCTTGTTCTGTCTCGCCTTGTCATTTTGTCTCTAATCTATTCCTTTTGTCTCCTTTCTTTCATCCACATTGTAATCATCGACCACCCAGATACCATCTCACTAATTATGTGAGATTCCACAGCATGGTCTGTTGTTACTGGCCACAAAGGTAATATGTCAAAATAACAATGCCTCTCCTTTCTAATCAGTTTCTCCTTCATATTGGCCCTTCTGTGTCTTCTAACCTAACTTGTCTATCTTCCTTGAGTGATCTGACCTTAACTTTGCCTGTCATATCCCCGAGCCATCACCATTCAGCTGTCCCTATGTTGGTGTTCTCATGTAAGTTTTTTCCTGTTTTTCTCAGCTCCAACCAAACAATCATTTTACTTGTTCTCGGGAATGCTATCTAATTCCCCAAATTTACACAGCAAATTGCTTGTCTGAATGGCTGAAAACACTAAGTTGTTCAATTGACTTAAGACCATTCAGTAAGTACGAACCTCTAAGTGTAGCATAAATTAAGAAGATGCAATTTGCAAAGGACCAACCAGTATATATGATTAACAAAGATTTGCATTTAAGTGCACAAAAGATTTTTCACATCAATATTTCTCTGATGTCCTTCTCCACAATCTAAATATAGAAAATTTAACAGGGTATCAGAATAGGAATTCTGAAATACATGTTGGGATCAAAGGGATTTTGGATAGCTTGTACCAAGGCACTTTCTAATAGGTTGTGCATGCACAACTTTCTGAAATTTTTATATCATACACCCCAACTTGCTTAAAACCAAAGTGAGAGGAAAAAAACTCTTTCTGACATTTGAGTTTATGCAATAGTTTCAGAATGATAAATCTTTAGAAATTCGGTGTCTTCAAATCCTTTCAGTCAATATTGGTGTGTACGGGTTCAGCTTATAAGAATCATCACCCAAATAACATCAGCACAATCTAGCAGGTTCATTGCGTGGGTATGTCTGCTCAGAGTAGATATAAAACAAATGTCCATAGGGCTGTGATCTAATGGCAAGATGGAAAAATTGATGTACAAAACTCAATTAAAATCCTTACAGACAGCCTCCTACGTTGAACCACTTTCCAGACTGCATGAAAATTCCAGCGACCTTGACAGCCCACAGAAAGCTACATAAATGTAAGCCACGAAGTTCTCCCAAAAAAATAGGACATATTACCAGGAAATAAAACAAAATACAAAACAAATCCCCTCGGATAACCAGTTCCCAAGTATGTACCCGTGGTGAATTATACGTTTAGATGCATCCCTAGGATGTAGAACAGAAAGATGAATTACAATATCAGGATTTTTCAATAAGGCTCGGTCCAGAAAATGAAAGGCATAACCCTAAACTGAGCAGAATTCAAACAAATGGGGCTAACTAGACATCGGAAGAGACCTGTAGCCTAATAAATTAATACTCAGAATTTTGTTAATACTGATAAATTAATAATCAGAATTTTGTGAAACTATTTTGAGGAATAAACGAGCTTTCATTGAGAATTTTCTAAGTGCCATAATTTGTTGTTAAGCTTTCAATTTTTTGATTGTTAATTTTGTGAGCTCGGTGCAAAGAACAATCCGACCAGAAAATTTAAAGATAAAAAGATAAAACCCAGAGAGTAAAGCTGACCTTGATCCTGTGTAAAGTAGGAACAGCTGTATGAATATGATGTTGAACAAAATAAAGCCCTACTGAAGGTTCATTTGCCACGCGCTCTATCATCTCTTCTATATTCTCATGCACTGCACATCCGATCAACAGCAATCACATATATCAAATGCAAACATTTTTGTCACCAACATAAACAAAACACTTTCACCAATACTTTTTTTTGATTTCTAGGGTTTTGTAGGCATACCTAGTCTGAATCCTTCGTG